>OX451735.1:474371763-475069662 GCA_948472305.1 Vicia faba
CCTGCCCACGTGATTCTCATTAGACGGCCATAGGCCAAGTCTGTACCATGGTAGCATGCTCCCTCCCACATGTAATCAAACGAATATCCCTTCAAACTCGTTGGGCCTGAGCCCAATGCTTTTAGCACCCCCTCATACGACCATTACTAAACCACAAATCAATTTGCACCCCCTGTCCAGAATATACTTGGGCCTGACCCAACATAACTTTCAGCACCCCATAGTCTTGCCTAATAACTAAGAATACACCCCCCCTATTTAACCATTATTTTCTATATATATTTTTTATAATTCTATTTTATTTTATTTATTTATTAGTTAATGACTATTATTATTATTATTATTATTATTATTATTATTATTATTATTATTATTTATTATTATTATTAATTTTCATATTATTATTAATATTGTTTTTATATTATTATAATTATTTGTTCCTTTTATAATATTTATTATTCATGTTATTTATTATATTATTGTTTATAATTATTATTGCTAATTTTAATTATTATATGTATACATTATTATTTATATACTAACAAATAAATTATTTTATTCTAAAATGCATATATTATTTTCTTATATATTGCATTGAAATATTTTTTAATCATGCAGTAATCAAGACCTTCACAATTAACACAATAAAAAACACTAACAAATCAACAAACTATTTTTTCGCAATAAACTAAGCTAATCAACTGTTTTTGCAAAAGGGTTTCAAGCTGGTTTTGACTTACTGCGCATTAAGTCAAAATCTCCGCAATCACTATTCCCGGCCAAGTGCGAGGTGATTCAAAATATATTTGTAAACCCCTAAAAAACACCAACCCCATACGAACTACGAATTGGGACTCTGATTCCTCTTAAGAGGATACATAGACATACGATCAAAAATTGTAGCGAGTTCTCCTATAAAAAAACAAACTCTTTCCTCTTAATTAAAATTTAAATCCTGTTTTACCCAAACCTAAACCTAAAACCTAGTATCCTTATGAACAAGGTAGATGAAAGGTGCCTAACACCCTCCTTTCGTCTAATTGAGTTTGAAACCTAGAATCTCTGCGAATTAGGGTTTTCTATTAGATGCCCTTCCCTAGGAAAAAAACTAATAATGGCGACTCTGATTTAAAAACCAGTTTCTACATCTGGCGACTCTGCTGGGGACTTTCCTTAACCCTAGGTTTTAGGTCTCTTTTGGGTTTTTATTTTTATTTATTTATTTGCATTAATTTATTTTCTTGTCTATTTTTATTTATTATCATATATTTACTATGTGGCGGGTTTTTATTTCAAAAAAATATTTTCGATAACCCTTAGAAAGAAGGTTCGTCTATTAGCTTAGGGGGTACATCATCCCTACGAGTTTATGTGACGACTTCTCCTAGAGTCGGTGCACTTTAGAAAAAGGAATACTTATTGAGAGATATCCTCTTGACGAGTAGGACTTTGGAAGGTCACCCATGACTCTTTGTAATGGTCTTAACCTAAAACCTCATGACGAGACCTTTTACGACTTTGAGACGAAAGTTTCGGTCTGTAAAGAGGCTCCACCTAAGGGAGGCCCTTGTGCCTTTTCCCTCTGGTGTTATTCATGATACCTTTAAGGAAACCACCTTTTGGGAGGGTATACTAACCATAGGTCAAAATTAAGGAGCCTACCTTCTAAGGGTACTTATCACAAAAACCCCGTCATTGAACCATACATCCCTACCTTATAGGGGTACTTATTACAAAAATCCTGTCACTCAACCCTACACCTATGCATTCATACATTTCATATATTCGTCATACATTTCATATATTCGTCACCCGTTTCTTTCTATTTGTCTTATTCACACGGGGTATAAAAGACAATAATAAACTCAAGATCTTGGTGACTGTCTTTAAAAATGGATACCGGAGGAAACAAATTGTCCGCGTCAGTGCTCCAAACATGTCTGAAATCAAAGCCACAAAAGGGAAACAATGTGCTGAAGACTTTCTCAAGCTTTGTCAAGCAAAGGATCCGATTTCAAGAGCAGATATCTGCAGGCGTACCTAGAAGATTGTAATATTTTTCAATATCTGAATTATGTTACCTTCAATAACGACATTTTGTTCCCTATCTCATTGGCGTATCTATTTTAAAGTTGGTCACCGAATAAAAAATAAGTGAAATACAAATACATACCCAAGTGAATAAGACATTCAAAAAATTAACCATTTCATATTCACACACATTCATTCGCACGCATGCATTCACGACCACCTGCATATCATATTAAAACTCATTTTTCAAAAAACAAATCTCTCCAGTAGAACCATTGGTAGAAGGAGATATCCACCTCCTTCGCCTCCATATCAAACAAGGGCCTACCAACAAAAAGCAATGGAGCAAATTGAGGAAACTCAAGCTGCATTCAAGGAGGATCTCGACCAAGTAAAGGGTGATGTAAGTTCGATGAAAGGAGACCTGAGTCAAGGTGTCCTAGCTTTGAATAACATCATCGACCGACAAGATCAGATTCCCAAGGTAGCTTTCGAAGAAGTAGCCCAAACTATTGGTGCATCAAGCGGTCACCAACCAAGGAAAGAGCCAGAAGCATGACTCCAGAATTCCGTCATGGCCTAGCAAGAAGCTGAAATTGAAGGGTTTGTCCTACCGCCACAAAAAGCAGGGGCATCACATACCATACAGATTCCAACCAATAATGCAGACAACTACTTGAACCTGCAATACGAAGACCACGACCTAGAGGATGCCAATCGAGCACCCTTAAAGATGACAGGTACTCAAGCTATTGATGAACAACGGGTGATGAATCAGTACAAAGCTATGGAGGAAAGATTAAAAGTTGTGGAGGGTTTTGACGTTTTCGAAGTAGACGCTCTCGAAATGGGCCTAGTTCCTGATGTGATGATTCCACCAAAGTTCAAAGTACCTGACTTTGAAAAATACAAAGGGCTCACTTGTCCAAGAAATCATCTTTGTATGTATTGCGGGAAGATGCATGCCCATGCCCACGACCAGAAGCTGATGATCCACTATTTTCAAGATAGCTTGAGTGGGGCATCTTCAGACTGGTATATGCAATTGGAGCGAACGCATATTCGAACCTGGGCAGATCTTGCTAATTCTTTTCTAAAGCATTACAAATATAACCTGGGCATGGAACCCCGCATACAACTCCAGAATATGTCCCGGAAGAAAGAAGAATCCTTCAAAGAGTATGCTCAGAGATGGAGGGAGATGGTATCCCGTGTGCAACCACCACTGTTAGAGAAGGAATTAGTAGACATATTCATGGGGACTTTGCAAGGGTTGTATTATGAGAAGATGGTTAGAAGTATCTCTTCGGGATTCTCATACCTTGAGACTATCGGAGAAAGAATCGAGACTGGAATAAAAAGTGGGAAGATATCAGGGGGGCCATCAAATGCGCCCTACAATTCAAGAAGGCCTGCTTCAAACTTCCCCAAAGGAAAAGAGGGAGAAATTAATGTTGCAGCATCATAACCCAGGGTTCAACAACCATTAGTGATCCCGCAAGGGAAGCAACAAGACAGAAGGCCACCAAGGAAATTTGATCCACTCCCTATGACACCTAGCTAGTTATTGCAACAGTTGGTTAAGGCATCCTTAGTGGAACTCAATCCTCTAGCTCCTCCAGTCGGGCCACTCCCACGGAGATACGATGCCAACGCCAGATGTGAATATCATGCTAATTATCCTGGACATACCATATAGCAATGTTGGCCATTCAAGCATAAGGTCCAAGACTTGTTAGAATCTCAAGACATCGCTTTTGAGAAACTTAACATCAAATCAGACCCCACGCCTTCGCACGATGGGCTGACAATAAATGCAATTGAAGTAGTCACTAACTTTGGGGAAACCAGACGAGAAAACCCCCCGATAGACTTGCTGAAAGAATATCTGTTGGGATGTGGATTCCTGCTAGAACACAATGAAGCTTTCGAGAGAATGCTACAAAAGCTAGTGGACCAGGGGATAGTCTAATTCGAACTATACCCTGAAAATGAACGCAAAGATACTCTGAAGGGTGAAGCACGTTTTTCTCCGACCCAAGAGACCTTTATAGAGCATGGCGGACATGTGATGAAGATATCCAAAAAAGCCAAAGGGGCAACCGAGTTCATCCGAGAATGCGCCCCAGGAGAAGAACTCAAAAGATGGACTGCCGTGGAGATTCCTGAGATATTTTTCTTTCCTAATTAATTTTTCTTGTTTTTGAAAGAACCTATGTTAAGCCCGAGGCATAGTGGTTGCTTGTAAGGGTTCCCCCATTTTGTTTCAGATAATATTTACGATTAATAAAAGTTATATTTTATTTTCAATTAAGATCCCTTTTCTTTATCTTGCATATATATCTTAAATTTAAAAATGGCAATACTTTCTCTGCATATGCATTTTCAAATCTCATACTAAATCTATACCGAAACATGATAAGTGTGCAAGTTCATGCCCAAAGCCACCAATAATGTTACTGCTGCGACCCGATATAATTTTGATGCTCCTATCAACCAAGCTAAAGAGAAATATGATAAAGATCTTGAACTCTCTGAGAAAATGGCAAGGGATATAGAGCAAAAGGCTGACAACGTACAACCATATCAAGAGGCTATTAAGACTATTAATCTGAGCACAGGGGAAGATTCAAAAGAAACCAAGCTAAGGGGAAATGTTAGAGCAGAGCTACAAAGAAGCTGATCAAATTATTGCACATATTCGCTTGTTCCTACAGAAACAGGACAAGGTTAGATACAAACATGATGGTGGACAGATCACCTCTTCAAAGAAGGTTGTTTGCCAGTTAGGCAAAAATAAGCGACTACGAAATACCAAGACTTGACAAAGGACCCGAGCTAGGGGCACGTTGGATACTCACGTTTGACGGGGCTTCAAATGCACTGGGGCACGACATAGGGGCAGTTTTGACTCCTCCAAAGAGGGCTCACAGGCCATATACCAAGTCAATGGCGAATGGGATACTAAATATCCAAAACTGATCCCATATCGGGATCATGTTTTAAAACTGACTATGGAATTCACAAAGATCATTTTCAACCACATCCCACGAAAAGGAAATCAAATGACAGACGCCTTGGCATCTATATCATCTATGTTCAAGGTAACTTGGTCAAACCACGAATCGCACATCACAAACAGACACAATCAAGAGCCCACACTTAGTCCTGCTATCAAAGAAGGACTGAATGACAAGCCTTGGTTTTAGGACATCCAGAAAGTGCCTCTAGCATCGACAAACGAACTCTACGAAATTTAGCCTCAAAATTCTTTCTGAGTAAAAATGTACTCCACAAGATGAACCACAACGTGGTCTAGTACTCAAAAAAGATTCTGGTACCTTGCCCCGACTCACGTGGTAAATGGGCACCCAACTATGAAGGTCCATACGTAGTCAAAACAACATTCTTCGGTGGTAATCTTGTCCTCACAACAATGGATGAGGAAGAACTACCACATCCGGAAAACTCAGATGCAGTCAAAAATACTATGTATAAGAAGCTTGCTAAGCTCAAACCTTAAACATGCGACTTAGGCAAAAAGGAGCGTCCAGGTGAATTGAAAACCCTAAAGGGAGATCTAGGCAAAAATTAGGGGCATATAAACAAAAAAAATTATCCTGGTGGATTGAAAACCCGAAAGGGCAATCCAGGCAAAAGTTAGGGATTTCATACAAAGAAATAAAGAACAAAAAGACTGCAATCTAAGAACTGCGACTACAAACCACGAAGGGAGAGATAGATCTGAATCATACAACTCATAAGCAAAGGAGATAAGATCATTAAAAGGATATTGGGGAACAACAATAACAATTATCATTTTTCATTGCCATTTACAATTTCAAAAATTTATGTAATTACCTCTTTCTAGGAATTGCATCGTGTACTCTCGCCTATTCAAAGGCATATCAATAAAACATTTGCTTTCTTTGCATATTTCAAATTGCATTTTTTCTTTTCTCAGTCTTGTTTACAAAATACTACGATCATTACTTGTGAATATTGTCTTAAAATCATTTCGAGGGATTAACAAAATAAAAGCATTTGACAAAACATCGAAAACGAATTTTGGGTTAGAAAAACATCAAAAGAAAATCCAAGTCTACGTCCACGCACATGTCTACCCCTGCGTCTACAAGACAAATTCTATACACATGTCCATGTCTACGCCTGCACTTACAACACAAAGATATATGCATATCTACTCCTACGTCTACGCGTCCGTACACAAAGTCTACATCCATATACCTGTCAACGCCTATGCCTACACTTGCAACACAAAGTCTACGTTCTCACATGCGTTCACGCACATGTGTACTCCTGCAAACTCTATACACATGTCCACGTCTACGCCTGCGCTTACAACATAAAAGTCTACACATATGCCAATACATATGTCCACGTCTACGCCTGCGCTTACAACACAAAAGGCTACGCATATGCCAATGCATACGTCTACGATTATGCTTGAGCTTACAACATACAATTCTACGCACATGCCATTACCTATGTCTATGTCTACGTCTACGCCTGCACTCACAATACAAAATCAATGTTTAGAATTTTGCTAATGCTTTTTCACCGCATTCAAATCGAATTTAACATAGCTGCGACAACACAACATACGACGCCAGGGAATTGGCAGTTCTAAGCCAATGGTTTAAAGGAGAGAATCCCAAAAATAGTCTTCATAAATTTCACGGTATATACGCATTTTACACACATTTCACACATACATTTTGCATATCCAAAGCATACTTACACTATACATTTCAACATTCAATACGAATACACTCAGGGTTCCACACATCAAACATCATACATTTCACATACATACAACATTCAATACGCATGCATACGCATGTATCACATAGCAAGCAAACAACCTCACCCTAGATTTAGCTATCTAAGGGTCAGCCAAAAGAATACTTTTCCTACGTTCCTCCCGTCACCTAAGTCTTCAGGCCGTGACGCATTCAACCCATCACCTAAGTCTCCATGCAGTGATGAGTTTCTAATAAAGTAGTCCATTACCTAAATCTCCATGCAGTAATGAACGAAGTTCAGCACATTGCCTCTAAGCCTCAATGTATCCGCAAAACTCATTACACTGCCTCTAAGCCGCAATGTATTCTCTAAACTCATTACATTGCCTCTAAGCCGCAATGTATTTACAAAACTTAGTACGTTTCCTCTAAGGCGTAATATATTCTCAAAACTCAATACATTGCCTCTAAGCCGCAATGTATTCTCAAAACTCAGTACATTGCCTCTAAGCCGCAATATATTCTCAAAACTCAGTACATTGCCTCTAAGCCACAATGTATTCGCAAAACCAAGACCATTGTCTCAGACTTCATGCAGCGATGCTCGAAACCAAATTTAGCTTATCGCATTAGACTTCACGCAGCGATTTTCAAACCAAACCCATTGCCTCAGACTTCATGCAACAATGTATTTCCTTATTCTGCAACCCAGACCATTGTCTCAGACTTCATGCAGCGATGCTCGAAAACAAATTTAGCTCATCGCCTCAGACTTCACGCAACAATTTGCGAACCTAATCCATTGCCTCAGACTTCATGCAACAATGTGTTTCTTTATTCCAAACTCCAGACTATTGCCTCAGACTTCATGCAACAATGGGTTCCAAAATCCAGACCATCACCTCAGACTTCATGCAGCGATGTTCGAAACAACAAATTTAGCTTATCGCCTAAGACTTCACACAGCGATTTGCAGACCTAACCCATTTCCTCAGACTTCATGCAATAGTGTGTTTCTTCATTCCACAAAATCCAGCTTATCGTCTCAGACTTCACGCAGCGATTTACGAACCAAACTCATTGCCTCAGACTTCATGCAACAATGTATATTTCTTTACTCTGTAACACAAACCATCGCCTCAGACTTCATGTAGCGATGCTCGTAAACTAAAATTAGCTTATCGCCTCAAACTTCATGCAGCGATTTGCGAACCAAACCCATTGCCCCAAACTTCATGCAGCAATGTGTTTCTTCATTTTGTAACATAGACCATCGCCTCAGACTTCATGTAGCAATGCTCAAAAATACAAAATTTAGCTCATCGCCTCAGACTTCATGCAGCGATTTGTGAACCAAACCCATTGCCTCAGACTTCATGCAGCAATGTGTTTCTTTATTCCAAGCTCTAGACCATCGCCTCAGGCTTTATGCAGCGATGCTCAAAAACACAAAATTTAGTTCATTGCCTCATACTTCATGCAGCAATGTGTTTCTTCATTCCATAATCCAGACCATCATCTCAGACCTCATGCAGCGATGCTAAAAAATGCAAATTTAGCCTATCGCTTCAGGCTTCATGCAGCGATTCGCAAACCTAGCCCATTACCTCAGACTTCATGCAATAATGTGTTTTTTTAACACCGATCATCGCATAAGACTTCATGCAGCGATGCCCAAAAATACAAGATTTAACTCATCGCCTCAAACCTCACGCAGCGATTCGTAAACCTAACCCATGGCCTCAGTCTTCAAGCAACCATGCATCATCAATTATGGTTGTATTCATCCTCCAAATGGATGAATAATCAAAAACCAAACCAAGACATACGAAATTTATGCTCTTAAAACCACCTGCCTCATTATCAAACCCTGGTAAGCTATACATCATTAGCTTTTCCTATTTCCTTAATACTCTTAAGGGTACACTATATCAACGTAACCTTATGTTTGTCGAACAAATTTTAGGATACTTCAAGTATTCAATAAACTTCCAATCAGAATGCACGAGACTCGAGTTTTCTCACGCTATTCGACTGGAAGATAATTGAATAGGGGCAACTGTCGTAGCCCAAATTTTTCCTACCTTGATGATCTTATTTTTCGAGATTAAAATAGAAGAAATGTTTAGTTAAAGATGGTACAACAATATCTGATGGCCCATCTTTATCCAAGACTAGGGGTGTATTTTAATAAGGGCTTTCTAAATCAGAAAGACTCATAAATCCGTTCGCGAAGCATGTTGGCCAATGGGCCCATGCAATTCGAAAATAAAAATCACCCGAGCAATTAATAAATTATTAAGAACTACTTAGATTTAATTTACTAGTAAAATTAAATTAAAGTCATTTAGAGATTATTGCTGTTAGTAAAGAAAGGGGGTGGGGAATTTCATTTGAAGCCCATTAAAGTTCTTTTAAATTAGCCCATTTCCATTTCTGTTTTTACATAGCAAGGAGAGGTTGAAATTACAATTTAAAACCCATTAGAATTTGGACCATTTTGGGTAATCACATAGAAAGGAGGGGGTATAATTATAAAGTCTAGGCCCATTGAGTTTAGCCAAACCTATTGGATGTTCTTGTTACTGTTTTAGCTCAAGAGGATAAAATTGTGATGATTCCTTGATTAGTTATTGTAATAAGCCCATTAAGCAGCTTCTAAAGCCGTCTCGTTTGGCATTTGTGAACAAAATGATTAGCTAATCCTTACTTTCATTGGCATTATGATTCTGTTTTATTAATTAATTTATTATTTAATAAAATGTTTTATGGTGCATATAGTAAAGAGTTGTGATAGAAAGAAAAATTATTAGATTAAATATTTAGAAGCTAGTTAGGCCCGGTCCAAGGAAAGGGAATGTTTGTTGTAAACAAAGATGATTTTGGATCAAGTTTTGAAAATAGTTAGGCCTAATGGAGAAAAAAAAGTTTTTTGCTGTAATTAATATAACATCTATGCTGGCCCAAATACTAGAAACATGCACTATATCAATTACCCACAAAAAATTCACGTTTTATCTTATTAACACTTACTGTTTCAATTACAACCAAAATTCACGTTGTTTTTTACTAACGTGTACTGTAGGGATTGAAAAAAAAATCAAGTTTACAGTCCAAATCCAGAACATTACAGAATCAATTGCAAACCAAATCAAATCCAAATATAAACAAAATTTGGAAATTAAATATATTACAGAATAATTTCAATCAAATCATACTACAATTTGAATCCCTAATTCCTAAATCTATGCTAATAATTGGTAACATCAATTCTAACAAACCCTAATTACAGAAAACCTATATATACAAATAAGAAAGAATAGAAAAAGGGGTTGGGGGTGAAGAACAAAAACCAGAGTAGAATACAGAAAGGGAAGAAACTGGAGAACTGAGATACAAAAGAGCCGAGCTTGAAGCCACTGTTCACTACTGAAGATTGAAGGACAACGATTAGGGTTTCAATCTCTAAAATCTTAACCGTGTGAGCCACCATCTCTGCCGTTGATAGCCGCGCCTCCAACCACCGTACACTCTCAGTCCTCATACCACTACCTGCAAAAGGGAGAGAGAGGATATTAAAGAGCAAATCAGACAGTAGTTCAGAATCTGGAATTGCGAAAGGGTAATTGTATATAACTTGTATCTCTTTTGCTGTTGTTGATTTTGGTTTTTGAGATTTGGGGAAAGAGATGGTTGTGCCGCCGGAGAGGTAAGGGATTAGGGTTTGGATTGAAGAAGAAAGGGCTGAGGCGAGAGAGAGGGATATTACTGAACTGTAAAACAAAAAAGAAATAAAATGAATCGTGTAAAAATGAAATAAACAAAACTTATAATCCGTTTGATCCTATGCACGCGCGTATATCACAATTATCATGCACCTTCAATCCCGCCCACATGAATCTCATTAGACGGCCATAGGCCAAGTCTGCACCATGGTATCATGCTTCCTTCCACACGTAATCAAACGAATATCCCTTCAAACTCGTTGTAGCTGAGCCCAATGCTTTTACCCCCTCCTACGGCCATTACTAAACCACAAATCAATTTGCACCCCCGGTCCAGAATATACTTGGGCCTGACCCACCATAACTTTCAGCACCCCCTAGTTTTGCTTAATAACTAAAAATACACCCCCTATTTAACCATTATTTTCTATATTTTTTTTATAATTCTAATTCATTTTATTTATTTATTAGTTAATGACTATTATTATTATTATTATTATTATTATTATTAATTTTCATAATATTATTAATATTATTATTAATATTATTTTTATATTATTATAATTATTTGTTCCTTTTATAATATTTATCATTCATGTTATATATTATATTATTGTTTATAATTATTATTGCTAATTTTAATTATTATATGTATACATTATTATTTATATACTAACAAATAAATTATTTTATTCCAAAATGCATATATTATTTTCTTATATATTGCATTAAAATATTTTTTAATCATGCAGTAATCAAGACCTTCGCAATTAACACAATAAAAAACACTAACAAATCAGCAAACTATTTTTTCGCAATAAACTAAGTTAATCAACTGTTTTTGCAAAAGGGTTTCAAACTGGTTTTGACTTACTGCGCATTCAGTCAAAATCTCTGCAATCACTATTCTTGGACAAGTGCGAGGTGATTCAAAATATGTTTATAAACCCCTAAAAAACACCAACCCCATACGAACTACGAATTGGGACTCTGATTCCTCTTAAGAGGATACGTAGGCATACGATCAAAAATCATAGCGAGTTCTCCTATAAAAAAACAAACTCTTTCCTCTTAATTAAAATTTAAATCCTGTTTTACCCAAACCTAAACCTAAAACCCAGTATCCTTGTGAACAAGGTAGATGAAAGGTGCCTAACACCTTCCTTTCGTCTAATTGAGTCTGAAACCTAGAATCTCTGTGAATTAGGGTTTTCTGTTAGATGCCCTTCCCTAGGATAAAAACTAATAGTGGCGACTCTGAATTAAAAACCAGTTGCTACAACTTCTACATTCTACAGTTGATTTTCTTGGCTCCTCACTGCTCATTGGACAGTGGAATCAGGTTTTGAAGTATGGTTATCATGAGTTTCTTATTCATCCATGTACGAGGTAATTTCTCATTGAAATTCATCGAGGTATTGTTTTAGGTTTTATCTCTCTATGTGTGACTAAAAAACATGGTTTGCTCCTCAGTTACCATCTCCTAAGTTGTTCAGTTAGAAATTAGGATTTCCATTGGTTTGAGATTCCTTCAGTTAAAATAAAGGTGGAATCATATGGTTTTTCTCTTGAGCGATGGACTTGTGAATTAGGGTTTTGATACCATGATTATCTTGAGCATCATTTCCTCGATATCTAAGATTCTGTCTCTCCATCATCACAAGCATTCTCTTTATTGAGGATCATCAAACCATTTTCTTCATTCCAATAGGCATCTCAGTTGGATTAGGGTTTTGCGTCCTTCATGGATAGGTTGGTTGAAGTCCATCAATAAAGATGTTAGGGTTGTCACTTGCATGTTCTCAAGGGTTCATCAATGGTTTCAGTCAAGCGCGTATCATGTCTATTGAAAGGGATCATCACGCCATACGCTTCAAAATGCATACGATGCATAGGGCAAATTTGGCACCTTGCACGAAAGCCCGAATCAATCCTCAAAACAGTAAAAAATCCCTATAAAGAATACCATCCTCACAATTCCTAGTTGACATCTGTCTTTACACTACAAATCAAAATAAGCCATGGTGCTAGTATATTGTACTCCCAACTCTCAATACACTTCGTCAATCTTTTCTTGGGTCGTAGGTCGTCCATAAGTCTCACCCTCATGTTATCTTTTCTTGGTTCGTAGGTTGTCCATAGGTCATACATGTTATCTTTTCTTTGGTCGTAGGTCATCCATAGGTCTCACCCTCGTGTTATCTTTTCTTGGGCCGTATGTCGTCTATAAGTCTTACCCTCGAGTTATTTTCTCTTGGGTCATAGATCAAACATTAATCTTTACCCGTCGTCTTTACCTTTCTTTTTTGGTCGTGAATCCCACACGATAGATCCTCCGCTATCGTTGATTTTACTCGTTATCTTTACCTTTCTTTTTGGGCCGTGAATCTTACATGATAGATCCTCCAGTGTCATCGATTTTAACTGTTGTCTTTACCTTTCTTTTGGGTCGTGAATCCCATACAATAGATCCTCCATTGTCGTCGATTTTATCTATTATCTTTACCTTTCTTTTGGGTCGTGAATCCCACATGATAGATCCTCTACTGTTGTTGATTTTACCCATTGTCTTTACCCTTTTTTTGGGTTGTGAATCCTACACGATAGATTCTCCACTGTCATTGATTGTACCCATTGCCTTTACCTTTCTTTTGGGTCTTGAATCCTACACGATAGATTCTCTATTGTTGTCGATTGTACCCATTGTCTTTACCTTTCTTTTTGGGTCGTGAATCCTACATGATAGATCCTCCGCTGTCATCGATTGTACCCATTATATTTACCTTTATTTTTGGGCTATGAATCCTACACAATATATCCTTCGATGTCTTCGATAGTACCCGTTGTCTTTACCTTTCTTTTTGGGTCATGAATCCTACACGATAGATCCTCCACTGTTGTTGATTTTACCTGTTGTCTTTACCTTTCTTTTTGGGTCGTGAATCCTACACGATAGATTATCCCCTATCGCCGAGTTTACACATTGTCTTTAAGTTATCATGTTGTAATTAATCCTACTTTCAGTCACCACAACATCATCAACCATATCTTTTCAATCGCTATGACACCCACTTCCACGAGAAACTTGTATTGGCACTGTTACCCCATTATAAGCAATCACTACTCAACTACATTTATCCATCATAACCACTTCACCAAAAACTGGATTTTTTATCCCCAACAAACATCACAAATAATAACAGTTACACCATCTCTCCAGGACAAATTTCAGGTCTTGGTATTTAATATTCTTTTACCTTAAATGATCGAAAGGCAGACGCCAATCTCACTTTCAGGTTTAAGGCGATTAAATAGGGGCAACTGTCATACCCCAAATTTGTCCCACCTTTTCACTTTTATTTGGATTAGGCTTTGCATTTTATTTGCATCATTCTCATTAGTTCATTCACACATCATTCCTTCATTTAAATAAGGCAGGGGTTCAGAATCAGAGGTTGTGCTAACTAGGGTTTAATTTTTGTTTGAGGCTTCTACATTCTACAATTGATTTCCTTGGCTCCTCACTGCTCAGTGGACAGTGGGATCAGGTTTTGAAGTATGGTTATCCTGAGTTTCATATTCATCCATTTACGAGGCCATTTCTCATTCAAATTCATCAAGATCTTGGATTAGGGTTTATCTCCCTATGTGTGACTAAAAATCAGGGTTTGCTCCTCAGTTACCATCTCCTAAGTTGTTCAGTTAGAAATTAGGGTTTCCATTGTATGATACGGTGGGAGAACTGACTAGATGTTTTGCATTTCGTTCGCACTTGTGCGGTTAGCAAGAGTCGTCATCGACTTTTCTTTTATCCAAAAGGAAAGGTAAAAAAGCACAGGAAAGACCTTTCGAGAATTTTCTCGGGTTCGGGGGGTATATTATGAAAAGGGAAGGTGTTAGCACCCTTTTCATCCATGGTTTTCCATGGGCTCTTAGTTACTCGTTTTAGATCACTTGCTTTTGTTTGATTGTGTTCTTGTGGTGTGGGTTTTGAAAGTATTTTGGAAAATTTCTTTGTAATGGTTCTCGTCTCTATAAGAATATATACAAAGTTTTGTTTCGAAAAATGGTTCAAAGATGTATTTGTGAATCGTGTTTTGAAAAGTATTTTGAAAAGAGGTTTTGCAATGGTTCTCGTCTCTATAAGAACGTATACAAAATGTTTTATCTTTTGAAATGGAAGTGTAGGTGTGAAAGTTTTTGTCGTGAGCAAGCGAGTAACTAAGAGCGAATCTATCTACTCGAAAGGTCTTAAATTGTTCTTTTTTTCTTCCTTTTAATGGTGCTATCTTACCATTGATTTGGTAAGAAGCCCCATCGTTGGATGTGAAGGGACAGGCGCGGTTCAATTTTACAATCATTGAAAGCAACTTGTGAGACGCACTAGCAATTTTTGTAAGGGACAAGATCATTTTAATCGAAGGCAACATCGAGGGTCATCGATCTTTGTTTCTCGAAGGGTCATTTGCTAGAGTGTCTCATATTCGAGGGACATCATTGTATTTCTGAGGCAACAAGCGAGGTTACCATAGAGGTGCGCGTGTGAAAAGTGTGTTGGTTTCAAGTTATTTATTCTTGGATTAGGTCATCTAGCGATTGATTTTTGAATCTTGCCATACACGCCTAATTACTATACAGTATATAGAAAGCAATAAATTGCGGGAATTGAAATTCTAAACTATTACAGAATGTTCGAGAATGGGGGTACAATTGTTACAAATGGGGATGAATCAAGTGAAAATAGCAATGCCCAAATATAATACAACCAAATCGAATTGTTGTGTGATTCAATATGAAGCTATGACAATTTATGAAATAAAGTCAACAAAATATGAAATGTATGCATTTACTTAAAAAAGAAAAATAAAACTTAATCTAAAAAGAAAATGATTTTAAACTTTATTAATATTTTGTGTATTTTATTAAATGTAACAAATTAATAAAAATAAGTTATAAAGAAGAAAAATAGTGAAAATTGATTTTTAAGACTTAAAAAAAAGTATAAAAGTATTCTAAGTTTTAATTAATAATTTTCAAAACAAATAAAAACAAGTTAAAAGGAAGAAAATGGGCTTAAGGGTTTAGATGAGATTAGGCCCAAATAAAACATTTGTTATTTGCTGAAACAAAGCAACAAGCAAGGGGGGGGGGGGGGGTAAAGACTAGGAATTTCTTGGGCTTAGAGGGTTTTGGAAAAGAATTGGCCCAATGATCTCTTAAGCTTGTTTAATGTTTTTTGATTAAGGTAAACAACAAATTAGGGTTTATGGTTCGTACAGAGCGGCGCCGTTGTCTCCTTCGTTCTCCCTTCATCTTTTCATCTCTTCCCTATTTCATTCATCTCTCCGTCCCTATTCTTCTTCCTAAATTCATGAGTGAAACGCTTTTGGCCTCTTGGTCTCACTCTGGTTTGCGCTTTTTTATGGAAAACCTAGGTTCTGAAATAAAACTTATGTCTAAGTGGTTTGAAATTGATGCTTATTCTGATCTCCCACCACCCTCAAGTTTCCGGAGCGCTCTCTCTCTCTCACATCCTCACGATTTTCAGTGGTTTTGCTTTGAAAATGTATAGTTCTGTTTTTTTTGGCTTAACAGTTCATTGGTTTTGCATATTTTGTTCATGTTTTTTCCATTGACCTATTGTGCTATGCTTTGAGATGCAGGAAGTGTTATGAGGGAGACAAAGTAATCATACATGTGGAATGAAAAGGGAAGGTGAGGTGGGACATAGCGCTCCCTGGTGGCTGGAGGCGTGAGGTGGAAGAGATGATGGTTGAATGCGCGCTTCTGGTAACCTTTTCTTTTCTATCTTCTTTGTTGAATGATGATGATGATGTTGTACTTCTGACTTTGTGATTCTTTTTGTACTTTGTTGGATGTTATTTGCTAATGATTTGATGATGTTGATGGGTCCTTAGAATGTTGGGATGGTTTTGGCAGTTTGGTTTGAACTGTTTACTGGTTTTTTTATGATGGTTGGGATGGTTGGACAATTTTGGGATATTTTTCTGTTTCTTTTCTTTTTTTGGTTACAGTTTGGCTTAGTATGTTTTGTATGTTTGAAAATGGTGTGATGATATTTGAGACCTTTTTTTCTGGTTTTTTGGGTTTAAGATTTTTGACAGGTTTGAAAACTGGTTTTTACTGTTTTGGAGGTTGATATTGTTGGAATTCTTTTTACTGTTTGGGTTTGATAGTTTTGGAAATGTTTTTGAGAATGGTTGGTACTTGGACAATTTGTTTTCCTTTGGTTTTTGATTTTGGTTTAACAGGTTTGATGGTATTGAGATGTTTTTGATGAGTTTTTGTGATTTTTGTTGTTGAAATGGTTTTGCAGCTTTGATGGATTTCTTTGAAATGTTTGACAGTTTGATGCCTTTGTGAAGGTTGTGAAAACTTGGAGGTTTTTGGTGGTTTTTAGGCTTGTATGTTTTGTGATTTTGTTGATGGTTTGCCAGTTGTTTGAGGTTGGGCAGCTTGAAGGTTGGTTGCTACAGTTTGTTTGAATGTTGCAGGCTTGAGAGTGGTTTGTAACAGTTTGGGTTTGACAGTTTTGAGGTTTTGAGAACTGGTTATGCAGTTTTTGAGAGTTTTGTGATTTTTTGACAGTTTTGTTGTTTTTGATTTAATGTTCTCTCCCTTTTTCTTGAGCCTTCTCTACTGTTATATTCATGTGGTTTCTTGTTTGACAGCTTATTCAAAATGGTGGGAAAACCACCAAATTTTGAATACTTTGGGAATGTTCTCCTTATGCTCTTTTCCTTGCAGTTTTATTTTCTAGCAATTCTGGTGCAATTGTGATAGCAGGGCAGCATCCCTAGGTGACTTCTTTCCTCTCTCTCTCTCTCTCTCTCTCTCTCTCTCTCAATGACCCTAAGCCAAATGCTTTTTCTGAAAAGTTTGCAATTTATTTGGAAAATGATGATTATGGCTTATTGAACAAGCCTCTATCTTGTTGACTTAATTTACCATATGTTATATTTTCTTCTTGCTAATGCTGTTTTGTTTGCTACTGCTATGTTGCCTCGTTCTTGCTGTTATGCTGCTTCATTCTTGTTGTTATGCCGCTTTCCATTTTGCTACTTGTTTGGCCCTGTTTTGAATATTTGTTTGGCCATGCTTCTTGTATTTCTTGTTTGGGCAGCCTTGTTGCATTTGGACAAATTGCTTGCATTCTTTAATTGGACAACTTTGCTTGCATTTTTTATTCTTCTTTTTGTGAACCAAGAAGAAAAATCTTCTTGTGATTTACAAATAGAAAAATAAAAACGTGATGAATTAAAAATAGCCCTCTGATTCCAAATTGCAAACTTTAATGATGAACACATTTTTTCTTTTGAAGATTCTTATTCATGTCCAATTAACTGTGCTAATTATTTTTGTCTTTTGTTTTTTCATGTGAGCACAACTGGATGGTGGCAAAGCAGAGGAAGAAAGAGATTCTGTAGCA
This sequence comes from Vicia faba, assembly GCA_948472305.1. Classification (NCBI taxonomy): domain Eukaryota; kingdom Viridiplantae; phylum Streptophyta; class Magnoliopsida; order Fabales; family Fabaceae; genus Vicia; species Vicia faba. The sequence continues at coordinate 474,389,736 of OX451735.1, forward strand.
ACCATGGAAGCAATGGAAGCTCAGTCATCCTTAGGCATAGATTTTTTTTTTGTTGTAATTTAGAGAGAAATACTCAAACAATTGTACTAATTTATTTTTCAAATACAATAAGTTGTAAAACTTAAAGCATTTAAATAATAAATTGTTTTGTAACAACTTTTGGAATAAATGAAAAAAAGTCTTATGAAGTATTTTGATGTCCAATAAAATCCTTTACTGTCAATAACTCGCAATTTTCTCTTCGCATCTTCACTAATTCTTTAAGATTCTTGATTAAGATAATTGAAATTATATTCCAATAATTCAAATCAAGATAACTTAAATTCCAGTGATCATGTAATCTTTCCATTGCATTCCAAATAAACACGCACTGTGTATTCCATAAACAAACAAATGTTTATTCCATAAACAAGCCAATGTTTTATAAAAGACGCAAATTAACTGGTTAATCTGGATCAAACAAAACGTGAATGTTCCAAATGACAGTCTTAGGTCCCATCTCTTGTCCCAAATGAACATGCCTTGAGAACAAACAGTAACCTCTCAGTAAACTTGAAAAAGCATGAAAAAGTGTGAAAGCCAACTGGATCTTTGAGAATTCATTTCTTGTGAGAATTGCAAGAAAAACCCTAATTGCTGATTTACTGCCAAAGGAGAAAATATGTCTGATCGATTCCTGAGCCAGCTTGAACATCTAAGAAACCCTAGGGTTGTGTTTTTTTTCATGAAAAATGGGAGGGCAAATTTTGGGGTACAATAGCTGCCCCTGTTCAATCTTCTTGAACCTGGAGAGTTAGATCGGTGAGTTTTGCCATTCGTGACTCAAAGGTAAAAGATGATTGGACACTAGAGTGCCCATAAATTTGCGCTCGACAAAAGTGTAATTGAGGGAATGGGCTTAAAGATGCCATCCAGAGAGATATTAGAATCTTGTCGGGGATGGGCTTGTAGATGCCATCCAAGAATGTTCGGTTGTAAATCAATAGAATAGGCATAAAAAATGTGTCCGTATTTGGAACGTATCTAAACTGTATCTGAAATTAAGTCTGAATGAGCGACAAAATGGCTTCCGTGTCTGGAGCGTATCTGGACTGTATCGGTACTCGGAATCTGAATGAGTGACAGAATGGCTTCCGTGTCTAGAGCGTATCTGGACTGTATCTGAAGTTGAGATCTGAATGAGTGACAAAATGGCTTCCGTGTCTGGAGCGTATCTGTACTGTATCTGAAGTTGAGATCTGAATAAGCGACAGAATGACTTCTGTGTCTGGAGTGTATTTGGAACTATATTTGAACTGTATCTTGAAATTAAATCCGAATGAGTAACAAAATGGCTTTCGTGTCTGGAGCGTATCTAGACTATATCTGAATGAGAAATAGAATGAGTATCAGAATGACTTCCGTGTCTGGAGTGTATCTGTAACTATATTTTAATTGTATCTTGAAATTAAATCCGAATGAGTAACAAAATGGCTTCCGTGTCTGGAGCGTATCTGGACTGTATCTGAATGAGAAATAAAATGAGTATCAGAATGACTTCCGTGTCTGGAGTGTATCTGTACTGTATCTGAAATTAAGTCTGAATGAGCGAACATAATAGATTCCGTGTCTGGAGTGTATCTGGATTGTATCAGTACTTTGAATATTTGTTAAAGATAGTTGTTAATCTTATCCTGAAAAGGGAAAATGTTAGCTGAAACACAAAGTTATGTTGCATGAAATGTATGATGCAATAAATATGTTTTATCCATGTTTATGATGTAATGTATGCGCATGTAAGCTGATTTGCTGTATCGTTGAGGAAAATAAATCCTTGACTGCTGCCAGGGAAAATAAATCCTTGACTGCTGAGGATTCCGTTGTGAGAGTAATGCCATATACTTCTTAAGAAATCTGCTAGGGGAATCCAGAGAATTTTAATGCCTTCTACTGAGGATTATTGATGGGAGTCTTTCTTCTGTTGAGAAGCAACAAAACTCTGTGGGAAAAAGTTTATCCTGTAATGAAAACTCTGTGAGGAAAAGCTTAATTCCGCTGAGGAGTTCAGGAGTTTGGGTTGTATGCCAATCTACTGAGGAGTTACCCTAGGTTGGGGAGAAACAAAAAGTTAACCGTTGACTGGTTGATTTTCAGGCTTCAAGACAATTTGCTAGGGAAACCTGGAGAAACTGGATGATTTCCGCTGTGGGTTGAAAGTTTCAGCACCCCTGGGGATTGGTAGTTGGTAGTCTCATCTCCGTTGGGGATCTGTAGTCCAAAGTTTTGGCTCCGCTGGGGGATCTTAATGACGTGTTGAAGAGATTGCTCATGGAATAGCCTAAATACGTTTTCCTAATCTTTCTACCTGTCAGTAATTACTCTTTTTCATCATGTTTATTTGTAAATGGTAATTATATTCAAATGCATATGTTCATTAATGAATCATTGGACGTTTTTGCAAATAAAACACAAGTGTAAAGAAAAAGGCAAATAGTTTTCTGTACTTTGAAAGAGATATCTTTGTATTTACTTTGAATAAGTGTTTTGTAAAAAGGAGACAGACATCCTAGTAAGAGGATGGTGTCATAAAAAATGAGAAAAATTTATACAAAGAAAGATGGCTAAGTGTAAAAATTCCATGGGGTTCCCATTCTGCTATAGCCTTCGTATCTCCGAATATCTTGTCCATTCGTTTCTTCGTCCGAAGGTGATTGAATTGATCAGAAGCTCCAGGTTTGTCTGTGAAGAGATTGTCTTTAAAGTGATCCGACGAGACATAGCCTTACGCTTTAATTCCCTAACTTTTGCCTGGACCGCCCTTTCGGGTTTTCAGTCCACCGGGAAACCCTTTCTTTCCCAAGTCGCCCTTTCAGGTTTTCAACTTGCCGGGTGTACAGATTTTTGTTTTATCCCTAATTTTTTCCTGAACCGCCCTTTCGGGTTTTCAATTCACCGGGATGCCCTTGTTTTGCCTAGGTGTGTCAACCTAGCGGGTCTCTTATGCGTAGTATCTTTTGACTATGTCTACGTTCGCAGGGTGCGGCAGATCATCACCGTCCATGGTGGTTAAAATCATTGCCCCACCAGAAAAGATATTCTTGATCACAAATGGTCCTTCGTAGGTAGGAGTCCACTTGCCCCTGGGATCACTTTGTGGCAAGATGATGCGCTTGATCACAAGATCTCCAACTTGATATACTTGGCGCCTGACTTTCTTGTTGAAAGCTTTGATCATCCGTTTTTGATACGTCTGACCGTGGCAAACAGCAGTAAGTCTCTTCTCGTCAATTAAGTTTAACTGATCAAGCCGGGTTTGGATCCAATCGTCTTCACTCAAACCAGCATCTTTCATGATTCTCAAGGAGGGAATCTGAACCTCGATAGGTAAAACAGCTTCCATGCCATATACCAAGGAATAGGGTGTTGCCCCAGTTGAAGTACGAGCTATGGTACGGTACCCGTGGAGATAAAACGGCAGCATCTCATGCCAGTCTTTGTAGGTGACTGTCATTTTTTGTATGATCTTTTTGATATTTTTGTTCGCAGCTTCGACAACACCATTCATCTTTGGCCGGTAGGGAGATGAATTGTGATGTTGAATCTTGAACTGCTCGCACAAGGAGGTGATCATAGTATTGTTAAGGTTTGTACCTTTATCAGTGATGATCCTTTCGGGGATACCGTACCGACAAATGAGGTTCTACTTGATGAAGTGGGCAACAACATTCTTTGTAACGGATGTGAAGAAAGCTGCTTCGACTCACTTTGTGAAGTAATCAATGGCTACCAAAATGAAACGGTGTCCATTGGATGCTGTAGGCTTGATCTCTCCAATCACGTTGATTCCCCACATAGCGAATGGCCAAGGAGCTGTTAAGATGTTGAGAGGAACTGGAGGTATATGTACCTTGTCCGCATAAATCTGACATTTGTGACAAGTTCTGGAATATTGATAGCAGTCAGATTCCATGGTAGAACAGTAGTAGCTTGCCCTTAGAATCTTCTTAGCCATCGTATGCCCTCTAGAGTGAGTGCCAAAGGTACCATTGTGAAGTTCATCCATGATCTGTTCAGCTTCAATCTTGTCCACACAACTGAGCAGAATGCAATCATGATTGCGCTTGTATAGAATATCATTTCTCAGGAAGAACTTAGCTGAGAATCTCCTTAAGAACATTTTGTCATTTACTGAAGCTCCTTCAGGATATTCTTGAGTCTCGAGATACCTTTTGACTTCGTGAAACCAAGGTCGGTCCACTACTTCTTCGGTATTAATCTCGTGACAGTGTGTAGGTTCGTCCATCCGTTCAACGGTGATCTGGGGAGCCTCGTTGTCCCAATTAAGTTTAAACATGGATGACATTGTAGCTAGAGCATCTGCTAGCTGATTTTCTTCTCGCGGGAAGTGCTCGAAGGTAATCTGCTCGAAATGTGGTAGCAATGTCAAGACATATTCTTTGTAAGGGATGAGGTTTGGATGTTTAGTGTCCCACTCTCCTTTGATTTGACTGATAACCAAAGCTGAATCCCTAAATACAATCAAAGATTTAATTCCCATGTCTATGGCAGCCTTGAGTCCAAAGATACAAGCTTCATACTCTACCATGTTGTTGGTGTAGTTGAAGCAAAGTCTAGCGGTGAAAGGAGTATGGCAACCCTCTGGGGAGATGAGTACCGCGTCGGTACCGTTGCCAAGTGCATTGGAAGAACCATCAAAGTACAGGGTCCATCAGGATCCTTGTTCAGGTCTGTCATATGGTCTGATATCTTCAATATTGTCCAATGTCATGATGTCTTCGTCAGGGAAGTCGAACTTCATGGATTGGTAATCTTCGACAACTTGATGAGCCAGATGATCAGCTAGAACACTCCCCTTTATAGATTTTTGGGTCGTGTACTATATGTCATACTCTGTGAGGATCATTTGCCATCTAGCTATTCTTCCAGACAAAGCAGGATTCTCAAAGATGTATTTGATCGGATCCATCTTAGATATCAGCAAAGTGGTATGAGTCAACATGTACTGCCTTAGCCGGCGAGCATCCCATACCAAAGCGCAGCAAGTTTTCTCGAGCAATGAGTATCGGGTCTCACAGTCGGTAAAATTTTTGCTAAGGTAATAAATGGCATGCTCTTTTCGACCAGACTCGTCATGCTGCCGCAGTACGCACGCCATTAAATTCTCTAGGATGGCCAAATACATGATTAGAGGCCTTCCTTCGATGGGTGGCATCAAGATAGTAGGCTCTAGCAAATACTCCTTGATTTTATCGAAAGCAATTTGACAGTCATCATTCCATCTAACCACTTGATCTTTCTTCAGCAGCTTGAAGATTGGTTCACAGGTAGATGTTAGGTGAGAAATGAACCTTGCAATGTAGTTTAGGTGTCCCAAGAAACCTCTGACCTCCTTCTCAGTGCGAGGAGCGGGAATTTCTTGTATATCTTTGACTTTGGCAGGATCAACCTCGATGCCTTTGTTACTGACAATGAAACCCAAGAGTTTACCGGACCGGACTCCGAAGGTACACTTGTTAGGGTTCAATCTGAGCTTGTACTCCTTCAACCTGACAAACAGCTTTTGCAAGTGGTCGAGGTGTTCTTCTTCCGTTTGTGAACGGGCTATCATGTTATCTACGTAGACCTCTATCTCATGATGTATCATATCATGAAACAAAGCTACCATGGCGCGTTGAGAGGTTGCCCCGACATTCTTCAGTCTGAATGGCATCACTTTGTAGCAGAACGTACCCCACTGTGTAACAAAAGTAGTTTTCTCCATGTCTTCAGGTGCCATTTTGATCTGCTTGTAACCTGAAAATTCGTCCATGAAAAGAAAATACCTTGTGCTGAGCTGTGTTGTCAACCAAGATGTCAATGTGCGATAGTGGAAAATCATCTTTAGGGCTGGCCTTGTTTAAGTCTCTATAATCCACGCACATTCTCACTTTGTCGTCCTTCTTAGGCACGGGCACAATGTTAGCAACCCATTGTGGATAGGAAGTAACAACAAGGAATCCAACATTTAACTGCTTCATAACTTCGGCTTTGATCTTTTCAGACATGTCGTGTCTCATGTGGCAGACCTTTTGCTTAACTGGTGGACAGTCTTCTCTTGTGAGGAGATGATGTACCACAATGTCTGTATCAAGTCCCGGCATATCTTCGTAAGACCAGGCGAGGATCTCAACATATTCATGTAATAGCTGAATTAGGCGCTCTTTGACACTCGGCTCTAGATTGGCACCCACTCTGATTTCCTTTATGTCTTCCTCAGTTCCCAAGTTAATTGTATCCAACTACTCTTCATGAGGCAGAATAACCCTTTCTTCTTGTTGTAGAAGTCTAGCCAATTCCCCTGGCACCTCACAATCTTCCTCACCTTCGTATTCGGCTTGGTAGACCAAATCTTCAGAGTCACTGAAGGTTATAGCAATATCGTTACCCATGGGATCCGGAATGGAAGAGTACCTGCATTTGTGAGTGTGGGTGTGTGTAAGGGTATAGCCACCTTTAAACAAATAAAATGTAAAAGGAAAGATAATGAACACAAAAGTTTATATGTGAAAACGTCCATGATTCATTAAATGGCATATGAAGATGAAAAATAAGAACCCTTACAAATAGACCTTTGTGCCTCGGGTAAGACACACGGTTAAAAAAGTACGAATTGTTTGAGAATTATTACAGGCCAACAATAATGTTTGAAAGATAAATTACTGCGGTATGAAAGTAATTGGAACGAAGTCTTTTGCTTCCTAATTGCACAACCCTCCGTCAACAGTAGGGAAAATACAGTCTTCCAAGTTGCTCTCCTCTTCAGTATCCTCCAAAGCATTGACTCCATGAGGGGTGATCTTCAAAGGTGGTCCTCCAGCATGGGCGCGGCGCACGGCCTTCGGACCAGCTGAGGTGAACCCTAAGCCGAATTTGTCTGATTTATGGGGAAAGTCTGGAAGCTTCCCCCAGATTGTACTTCCTCCTTCTTCAATCACAGCCTTTGCATCTTTGAGAGACGACATCTGAGGCGGAGGTCTTGTAATCATGGGTACATATGACACTGTCTTGGTTTCCGCAATCTCCTGAGCTACCTCTTTAAAATGCTGGAAGGGGGTTTCGATGAATTCACCATCCAATTCTACATAACAGAAAGAATTTAGATGGCTTATCATGTATTCCTCTTCGCCATGAACAATTATGATTTTCCCCTGGACAGGGTACTTGAGCATTTGATGTAGAGTAGAAGTGACAGCTCCAGCATGGTGAATCCAGGGTCTTCCCAACAAGCAAGAATAGGAAGGACGGATGTCCATCACATAGAATATGGAGTTGAAGGTTTCAGTTCCCACCTTAATCGGGATGTCCACCTCCCCGTGGACCATCCTTTTAGAACCATCAAAGGCTCTGACAATGATGTTGTTGGGCTTCAAAGTTAGGCCTTCACAATCCAGCCTATCCAATTCCTTCTTTGGCAAGACGTTCAGCGATGAACCAATGTCTACCAGTATGTGTGCTAGAGTAGTCCCTCTGCATTCCACCGAGACATGCAAAGCATCATTATGTTTTCTCCCTTTGATTGTTAGATCAGCATCGGAGAATCCTAGACCATTGTCAGCTGTTAGGCTAGCTACACATTCCTGGAACTGATCCGCAGAGGTTTCCTGGGGCACATAGGCCGTCTTCAAAAATCTGATCAGAGCTTTAGCATGAGCTTCTGAACAAAGCAGCAGGGCCAACATAGAGATCTTTGAGGGGGTTTGCCCCAGTTGTTCCACAACATCATAATCGCTTTTCTTGATTATTTTCAAAATTTCCTCCATTTCTTTTTGAGAGGTTTCAGGGATGATCAACGGCTGAGCCCTCATCCTGACAGGCTCTTCTTGGATCCCTTTCCCTCGAACATCAGTAGCAGCAGAGGGGACAACCATAAGAGTTATAACTTCTTCAATAATTAGAGTTCTCGCAGATATGTTTACCGGCACAGGGGTAACCTTAGGAGTAGCTGAGGGTCTAAAGATTTCCTTTGGAGGGGAAATATCCGGAGAGAAAATTCTTCCACTGCGGGTGATTTTACTCGTTCCGGAAATCTTTCCAATGTCGGAAGTCTCTTCATCAGAACTCTCTTCATTCGATTCAATTTGCTTAACACCGTGGTAAAAGATCTCTCCCCCATAGTTCCACGGTATTGATTTGTCGGACTTGTACGGGACGAGCCTCGGCATGGTTATCTTCAAAGGTGCAATCTTCGGATCGGATGTAATCTTAACAGGTCTTTTGGAGACCTTGGAAAGATTGGCAGATATGATAATTATTGAAATATCATTGACAAGAGTTGGTATAACAGGAGTCTTCTCAAAAAGGATTTCTTGGTTATCCATTAGGCGTTGGATGCCTAACTTCAACAATGGACAATCGGTTGGTAAGGATGAACAAAGGCAGCAATCTTCTTCACAACCTGGGAAAATCTCAGCCTTCAGCAAATTCAACTTGATTATCGGTAGCGGAGTCATCAAATCATCAACAGTAGTAACAAAAAGATCTTCTTCAACATCATGGGCATTGTGGCCATGCTCTGGCATTGGAGCAGAGATTACGTTCGGCTTTTCAGGGGCGTCGAATTCAACTTCTTTAGCGTCTATCAAATCCCGAATCTTATTCTTCAGGGCCCAACAATTGTTGGTGTCATGCCCTATACTCCCTGAATGATAAGCACATTTGGCATTCGAATGGTAGTAAGGAGAAGCTGTATTCGGATTCTTCGGGGCCTCTTTCAGACTGGAAATGTTTAGCTTCAAGAGATGGGGTAGAACCTGGGCAGGAGTCATGTTTATCTGGGTGAATTTCCGTACAGGCCTTTCCACCCTTGCTTGGTTGGTTCTGGGTTGATTATTTCTGGGCTGATCAGCTGCAGTCTTCTGAATCATTACGGCCCCCACCGTTGGCCGGTGCTCAACTCTTCCTTGACCTCTTTGGGAATAGACAACTGAGACTTCTTTCTTTGCTGGAAAAGTCTTTTTGATGGCAGCGGAAGTAGATGCATCCTTTTGAATTTTCCCGCTCTTGATGCAGGCTTCAACTCTCTCACCAGTCATAATCAACTCGGTGAACCCTGCAGACAAAATTCCAATCAGGTGATTGAAAAAAGGGCCCGACAGTGTTCCCAAGAACATATCAACTAACTCCCTCTCAAATAGGGGTGGTTGTACTCGTCCCGCCAAGTCTCTCCATTTCTGGGTATACTCTTTGAAACCTTCATTTGATACCATGCCCATACTCTGTAATTGAGTACGGGTTGGTGCTAAGTCCGCATTATATTGATACTGCTTGTAAAAGGAGGCTGCCAAATCCTCCCAATTGTGCACATCAGACCTCTCTAGCTGGTAGAACCAATCTAACTGCGTCCTCGAAAGACTATCCTGGAAGAAATGGACCCACAGATCCTTGTCAGAAGAATGCGGTTGGATTTTTCTGACATAAGACCGTAGGTGCATCTTGGGACAAGACAATCCATCGTATTTAGCAAACAGAGGTACTTTAAATTTTGGAGGGATAACTATTCCAGACCTCAACCCTAAATCTTCAAAGTCCAGCCCAGGCACTCTCTGTACCTCCATAGCTTCCAGACGTTCTTCCAGATTCTTGTATTTGTCGTCTGCAGGAGGATACTGCTGCTCTAAATAGTCTTCATCCTCATCCTCTTCTTCTTCCTCAGAGTCAGATGGCACTGCAGTCTCTTTACCCTTTCTCACCCCTTCATCAGATGTTGAGGGGAAATCCAGGTCCCTTCTAGCTTGACCTTCAAATCTTCTACCCATGGTAGCCACACCAGCCCTCTTCTTTTTATTTTTCTCTTTTTCCTTCTCCAGCAAAGTCTTGAGCTCCTCCTGCCCCTTGGCCAAGGTCAAGAGTAGCTGCTGAAATTGTGCATTCTATACTTGTAAGTCTTTAACCGTTTATTCAAGATCCATGTTGCTGAAATAAACAACAGAGGGATGAGGAAACTTGGTGTGAAGACCTGCTTATGCATATGATGAATGAAGATGCGATATGCAAATGATTTCAAGGAAATTTAGAAGATTTAAATTTTACCAAACCAAAAAGAACGCACATCATATTAAATAAAACCAAGTTTGAATACATCATGCCTCATTGGGCTTACAAAGAAAGAAACTAAAATACAGCAAGATTCTCAAGACAAAAAGACCAAACGCATCCTTTTTGGAGCAATGTAAGTATTCAGATTCTTCTCTTCATGAAGCAGTTTGGTGAGCTCCAGAACCTTCATCTCACTGGCGTAGTATTGGGTTTCAAAGGTGTCTCGCTCTTCCTTCAACTGAATCCAGGCTTTCTGCAGGTCTTCGAGAGAAGTAGGAATGTCTGGATGAAGAATGGTGTACGGGACGTCTCCTTCAATAACAGGCTCAATGATGACAGGAATGATGGAAGGGTAAGGCATTGAGAGACTCTGGGCACGAGGCCGGACCCACTTAAGGTAAGGCTCGAGAGGGATAGATTTTTTATGTCCCAAAGTCCTACTGTCCACTTTGTTCACCATTCCCCAAGCACGTGTAAACCTCTGGCGGTAACCTTGGTCTTCTTTGTCGTAGTCAAAAACCAGACCTCGGACGAGCATCTCATGAGGGCCATCCCTTCGGGCATACCCAAACTGCCGAAGAGCTAAGCACAGGTTGTAGGTGATACCTCCCCTAATACCTAGCAGAGGTACATTAGGGAACTAACCACAGCGGTCGATGATAGAGATATCTTCCAAGGATCTTGAGCAACTACGAATATCAGAGTGGGTGATGTGACACCCCAAATAATCCGATTATTAAATAATTAGAATTTTTAATTATTAATTTAATTGGAAATTTAATTATTGGTATTTTTGGATTATTGGAATTAATTTAATTAATTAAAGGAAAGAAGTATTGGTGGTGTGAAGAGTGATTAGAGGGTGTGAGGGGTAAAATACTCTACTCTTACTAATTACTAATTTAATTATTTTATTGGAATAATAAAAGGAGTATTAAAAGGAAAAAGAAGAGAAAGAGAGTTATTTTGGAATATTCATCATACGTGCATTTGAGAAGAGGAAAAAGAAGGAGAAAACCGGAAGCGTCAGAATTCGAAGAACCCACAAGGTAAGGGGTGATTTCGATTAGTTAATTCGTATTATCGGTTTAGATATTCAATAGTATGGATCATAGTATGTTAGGGAATCCCGGTTTGTAATTCTAGGGTTCCATAGAATTGCCCCTATTGCGTCGAATTGTAGGTTGAAAACCATTAGGGTGTCAGATGATAAAAAGGAATGATGAAATAATGTTGTTTGATGTTATAATGGTGTAAAATGGATGTGTTTTGGTGTTTCTCATGTTGCAATTTGTATGGGTATGTTTGGAATTGGTTTAGAATGAATAAATGCTGTCAAAAGTGCAGAATTTGACTCTGCAGGTCGTGGGAACCGGTTCCCAGTGGGGAGGAACCGGGTTCCACTGTGTGAATTTATAAAAACTGGCAAAAATGCACGTAGGAACTGGTTCCTGTATAGGTAGGAACCGGGTTCCCATACATTTTTCCAGAAGCGTGATTTTTGAACTTCGCAGGAACCGGTTCCTGCATATGTAGGAACTGGGTTCTGCTGTAACTTTTTGAAAAATATTAAACTTTGAAAATTCATAACTTTCAAACTGTAAGTCCGTTTTGAGTGCCGTTTTGGACGTTATTTCTTAAATTTAATGATCTATTTTATAAAATGAAAAGATTTCCTAAAACCTGAAATTATTTTGAAAATGAGTCAAATCCCGGAATAAGTGATTATTGGCTAACGCACATGGGTGTGTATGTAGCAGTGAACCTGTGATGGATGGATGTATTAGTATTGTGTGAATGAAAGGCATGGTTATGTTACTAATGATGGTGTGCATGATCGTTGAGATATCATGTTTTTGGTTTTGGTTCAGTTATGATAAATTGATGTATTTCATAGACTGATTTGATGTTGCATGCTAGTGATGTGCGTGCATATGCATTGTTTTGGTGAAGTTAATTCCCATTGTGTGGAATTTGACTTGTATTGCCGTTAACCGATACCCAGGTGATGATGGGTGGTTAGGCTGGATTCGTGTCCGGGTGTTTATGGACGAATCGATGGTTGCTGTATCCGGTTGATGATGGATCAGTGTTGGGTGACTTGGTCACGTGTTGGTACCACATGCATTGTGTCTGCATGGAATTGTAACATGTTAGGATGTCTTCCAGTGTTACAATTCTTTGGTTGATTATTGATTTGTGCATAATGACTTGTATGATTGGAACTGCGTGTTGAATATGAATTTATGCTAAAATGGGTGACATAATATGCTTGTGATATAATGTTGATTGAGAAGCTTATAATGCATGTTAATTATGAGAAATCTCACCCTTACTTTAACAATTTCAGATTAAAGTTAGCAGCTCAGGAGTTGGTGAGGATGGCTCTAGAGCTATGTTACTTTAAGTCTGCGTGTCAGTGTCGTGCTCTGATAGGTTGTAACATTGGGGAACGTTTAGTTGAGGAATTAGTTATTATTCAATTGTTTCTTTGAATTTCATTGGGAATAATTATGTTTTGGTTTATTCCGTTTTGGTTATGGTAATTTTCCACTGTGTAAGACATGGTCTTAAGTTGATTGAATTATTTGAATAATGACCCTCAGTGTAGCATGACTATTGTTTTATTGGAAGTTTTATTTATTTCATAATTGTGACATCCCTTGTTCCATGTTAACTCTGATGGAATATGTCTTTAATCATTGATATAATTAATATTATTCGGGGTATTTTAGAAGGGGTGTTACAATAGTGGTATCAGAGCATAGTTGGTCTTGTCTTGTGTCGTTATCCCTTTTGTATGCGACTAGTGTAATATGACACTGTAGATACTTGTGTGATGATGAGGTTGTTTTGTAATGTTACAAGAACAATGGCCGGAAGAGGTAACGGAATAAACGACGATGCTATTGCTGAAGCATTGGGAATGTTGGCTGGAGTACTCGGAGGGAACCAGCAGGGAGCTGTGATTGGTGCTGACCGACAATTGGGGAATTTTCAGAGGAATAATCCTCCGTTGTTCAAGGGTGCACATGATCCCGAAGGTGCTCAGAAGTGGTTGAAGGAGATCGAGAGGATCTTCAGAGTAATTGACTGTGCTGAAGGGCTGAAGGTGAGATACGGAACTCACATGTTAGCAGAGGAAGCTGATGACTGGTGGGTTGCTACCAGAACTGAAATGGAAGAAGATGGTATTGCGTTGACTTGGGCTGTGTTCAGGAGGGCTTTTCTGAGGAGGTACTTTCCTGAGGACATCAGAGGCAAGAAGGAGATTGAGTTCTGGAACTCAAGCAGGGTAACAAGACTGTCAGTGAGTATGCTTTGAAGTTTACTGAGTTAGCGAAGTATTATGCTCATTATACTAACGATGCAGATGGAGAATTTTCCAAATGTATCAAGTTTGAGAATGGTCTTCGTGATGAGATTAAGCAGGGTATTCGGTATCAGCGTATCCGAAGATTTCCTGATCTGGTTGACTGTAGTAGGATTTTAGAGGAGGATCTTGCTAGCACTAAGTCGAATGGTCGAGGGTATGTTGATAGGAAGGGTAAGCAATAGATGGATCGTGGTAATCCTTATGATAGAAGTAATCAGAGACCCGGTGGTTGGAAGAAGTTTGGTGGAGGAGATTCTAGTTCTTCCATTAAGTGCTACAAGTGTGGTGAGACAGGACATCGTATGGTGGATTGCAAAAGTAATGATAAGAAGTGTTTCAAGTGTGGGAAACTCGGCCATGTGGCCAATGATTGCAGAGTAAGAGTGGTGACTTGTTACAACTGTGGTGAAGAAGGTCATACTCGTCCTCAGTGTACAAAACCCAAGAAGGAGCAAGCTGGTGGTAAAGTGTTTGCATTGTCTGGGTCAGAGACTAAGCCAGATGATCGGCTGATTAAAGGTACATGTTTTATTAATGACATACCTTTGATTGCGATTATTGATACTGGAGCTACGCATTCTTTTATTGATTTGGATTGTGATAAAAGATTGAATTTAGAAATTTCTAATATGGATGGAAGTATGGTTATTGATACTCCTGCGTCGGGTTCAGTGACTACTTCGTATGTTTGTAGGAATTGTCCTATTGTGATTTTTGGTAGGGGTTTCGGTATGGATTTAGTGTGCCTACCGTTAGAACAACTTGATATCATCCTTGGAATGAAATGGTTGGAATTCAACCAGGTTCGTATCAACTGTTTTGTGAAGACAATTATTTTTCCTGAAGAGGTTGGTGTCAAAGATGTGACTATGTCGGTTAAACAGATGAACCTAGCTGTGAAAGATGGTGCTATGGTATTTATGTTGTATTCTGCAATAGAAGCAGAGGGAAAAGAAAAGAGTGATGGATTGCCAGTGGTGAATGAATTTCCAGAGGTGTTTCCGGAAGACGTTAGTGAATTGCCACCTGAGAGGGAGGTAGAATTTACTATAGATTTGATTCCTGGAACTAGTCCAGTGTCGATGGTGCCTTACCGTATGTCGGCATCTGAATTAGCAGAGTTAAAGAAACAGTTGGAGGAGTTACTTGAGAAGAAGTTTATTCGTCCGAGTGTTTCACCGTGGGGTGCTCCGGTGTTGTTGGTTAAGAAGAAAGAAGGTTCAATGAGATTATGTGTTGATTACAGACAGCTGAATAAAGTTACAATCAAGAATCAGTATCCTTTGCCGAGGATCGATGATTTGATGGATCAACTAGTTGGAGCTTGTGTATTTAGTAAGATTGATCTGAGATCTGGATATCATCAGATTCGTGTGAAGTCGGAAGATATTCAGAAAACTGCATTTAGAACGAGGTATGGACATTACGAGTATTCTGTTATGCCGTTTGGAGTTACTAATGCACCTGGTGTTTTCATGGAGTATATGAACATGATATTTCATCCGTATCTTGATAAGTTTGTGGTGGTGTTCATTGATGATATTCTAATTTATTCGAAGAGCGATGAAGAGCATGCAGAACATCTCAGAGTTGTGTTAGAATTGTTGAAAGAGAAGAAGCTTTATGCGAAGTTGTCCAAGTGTGAATTCTGGTTAAGTGAAGTAAGTTTTCTTGGCCATGTAATTTCCAAGAATGGAATTGTTATGGATCCTACGAAGGTAGAAGCAGTATCTCAGTGGGAAGCGCCTAAGAATGCTTCTAAGATCCGTAGTTTTCTGGGTCTTGCAGGTTATTACAGGAAGTTTATAGAAGGATTTTCCAAATTAGCGTTACCGTTGACTAAGTTGACCAGGAAGGGTCAGATGTTTGTTTGGGATGTTGAATGTGAGAAAGGATTTCAAGAGCTGAAGAGGAGATTGACAAGTGCTCCGATCTTGATTTTACCAAATCCGACTAAGTCTTTTGTTGTGTATTGTGATGCATCATTAATGGGATTAGGTGGTGTGTTGATGCAAGATAAGCAGGTGGTGGCTTATGCTTTGAGACAATTGAAAGTACATGAAAGGAATTATCCGACTCATGATTTGGAGTTGGCAGCTGTTGTGTTTGTTTTGAAGTTGTGGAGGCATTATTTATATGGTTCTCGGTTTGAGGTGTTCAGTGATCACAAAAGTCTGAGGTATCTCTTTGATCAGAAAGAGTTGAATATGAGGCAGAGGAGATGGTTAGAATTTATAAAGGATTATGATTTCGGTTTGAATTACCATCCTGGTAAGGCAAACGTTGTTGCGGATGCCTTGAGTAGGAAGTCCTTGCATATGTCGATGTTAATGGTTCGTGAGTTAGATTTGGTTGAGCAGTTCAGAGATTTAAGTTTTGTATGTGAAACTACTCCGAATAGTGTGAAATTGGGTATGTTGAAACTGACTAGTGGTATTCTGGAAGAAATTCGGAATGGACAGAAGTCCGATGTTGGGTTAGTTGATAAATTGACATTGATCAACCAAGGTCAAGGAGGCGAGTTCCGGATTGATGAGAATGGTGTTATGAGATTTGGTAATAGGGTGTGTGTTCCGGATGTTGCAGAGATTAGGAAGAGTATTTTGGAAGAAGGACATCGTAGTGGATTGAGTATTCATCCTGGTGCTACTAAAATGTACCATGATTTGAAGAAGTTTTTTTGGTGGCCGGGAATGAAAAAGGAAATTGCTGAGTTTGTGTATGCTTGTTTGGTTTGTCAGAAGTCGAAGATTGAGCATTAGAAACCGTCAGGATTGATGGAACCGTTGTTTGTTCCGGAATGGAAATGGATTGGAATCTCTATGGATTTTGTGTCTGGTTTGCCAAGGACATCGAAGAATTTTGATTCTATCTGGGTTATTGTTGATCGGTTGACGAAATCTGCTCACTTTATTCCGATAAGAATGGATTATCCGATGGAAAGGTTGGCAGAATTGTATGTTGAGAAGATTGTGAGTTTGCACGGTATTCCTTCTAGTATTGTGTCGGATCGAGATCCGAGGTTTACATCTAAATTCTGGACGGTATTGCAAGAAGCTTTGGGTACTAAGTTGCGTTTGAGTTCCGCTTATCATCCACAGACAGATGGTCAGACGGAGAGAACGATTCAGTCGTTGGAAGATTTGTTAAGAGCTTGTGTGTTGGAGAAAGGTGGAGCTTGGGATAGTTATCTACCATTGATTGAGTTTACCTACAACAATAGTTTTCATTCGAGCATTGGTATGGTTCCGTTTGAGGTATTGTATGGTAGGAGGTGTCGGACACCGTTGTATTGGTATGAATCTGGAGAGAGTGCTATGATTGGACCGAAAATTGTCCAACAGACTTCGGAAAAGATTAAGATGATTCAGGAGAAGATGAGGACTTCTCAGAGTCGTCAGAAAAGTTATCACGATAAGAGGAGGAAAGATCTTGAGTTTAGCGAAGGAGAACATGTTTTTATGCGAGTTACTCCGATGACTGGTATTGGTCGAGCTTTGAGGTCAAAGAAGTTGACTCCACGTTTTATTGGTCCGTTTCAGATTACCAAGAGAGTTAGGAAAGTTGCTTATCAGATTGCTTTGCCGCCGTCACTTGCAAATTTGCATGATGTTTTTCATGTATCTCAGCTAAGGAAGTACATTGCTGATCCGTCTCATGAGATTCGGGTAGACGATATACAGGTACGAGAGAATTTGACTGTGGAAGCGGTACCTGCGAGAATTGAGGATCGGAAGTTGAAACAGTTGCGAGGCAAGGAGATCGCGTTGGTAAGAGTGGCTTGGGGAGGACCAGCAGATGGAAATGTCACTTGGGAGTTGGAGAGTCAGATGAAGGACTCGTATCCCGAACTGTTCGTCTAAGGTATGTTTTCGAGGACGAAAACTCTTTTAGTTGGGGAGAGTTGTGACACCCCAAATAATCCGATTATTAAATAATTAGAATTTTTAATTATTAATTTAATTGGAAATTTAATTATTGGTATTTTTGGATTATTGGAATTAATTTAATTAATTAAAGGAAAGAAGTATTGGTGGTGTGAAGAGTGATTAGAGGGTGTGAGGGGTAAAATACTCTACTCTTACTAATTACTAATTTAATTATTTTATTGGAATAATAAAAGGAGTATTAAAAGGAAAAAGAAGAGAAAGAGAGTTATTTTGGAATATTCATCATACGTGCATTTGAGAAGAGGAAAAAGAAGGAGAAAACCGGAAGCGTCAGAATTCGAAGAACCCACAAGGTAAGGGGTGATTTCGATTAGTTAATTCGTATTATCGGTTTAGATATTCAATAGTATGGATCATAGTATGTTAGGGAATCCCGGTTTGTAATTCTAGGGTTCCGTAGAATTGTCTCTATTGCGTCGAATTGTAGGTTGAAAATCATTAGGGTGTCAGATGATAAAAAGGAATGATAAAATAATGTTGTTTGATGTTATAATGGTGCAAAATGGATGTGTTTTTGTGTTTCTCATGTTGCAATTCGTATGGGTATGTTTGGAATTGGTTTAGAATTAATAAATGCTGTCAAAAGTGCAGAATTTGACTCTGCAGGTCGTGGGAACCGGTTCCCAGTGGGGAGGAATCGAGTTCCACTGTGTGAATTTATAAAAACTGGCAAAAATGCACGTAGGGACCGGTTCATGTATAGGTAGGAACCGGGTTCCCATACATTTTTCCAGAAGCGTGATTTTTGAACTTCGTAGGAACCGGTTCCTGCATATGTAGGAACCGGGTTCTGCTGTAACTTTTTGAAAAATATTAAACTTTGAAAATTCATAACTTTCAAACCATAAGTCTGTTTTGAGTGCCGTTTTGGACGTTATTTCTTAAGTTTAATGCTCTATTTTATAAAATGAAAAGATTTCCTAAAACCTGAAATTATTTTGAAAATGAGTCAAATCCCGGAATAAGTGATTATTGGCTAACACACATGGGTGTGTATGTAACAGTGAACCTGTGATGGATGGATGTATTAGTATTGTGTGAATGAAAGGAATGTTTATGTTGCTAATGATGGTGTGCATGATCGTTGAGATATCATGTTTTTGGTTTTGGTTCAGTTATGATAAATTGATGTATTTCATAGACTGATTTGATGTTGCATGCTAGTGATGTGCGTGCATATGCATTGTTTTGGTGAAGTTAATTCCCATTGTGTGGAATTTGACTTGTATTGCCGTTAACCGATACCCGGGTGATGATGGGTGGTTAGGCTGGATTCGTGTCCGGGTGTTTATGGACGAATCGATGGTTGCTGTATCCGGTTGATGATGGACCAGTGTTGGGTGACTTGGTCACGTGTTGGTACCACATGCATTGTGTCTGCATTTGTGTTTGCATGGAATTGTAACATGTTAGGATGTCTTCCAGTGTTACAATTCTTTGGTTGATTATTGATTTGTGCATAATGACTTGTATGATTGGAACTGCGTGTTGAATCTGAATTTATGCTAAAATGGGTGAAATAATATGCTTGTGATATAATGTTGATTGAGAAGCTTATAATGCATGTTAATTATGAGAAATCTCACCCTTACTTTAACAATTTCAGATTAAAGTTAGTAGCTCAGGAGTTGGTGAGGGTGGCTCTAGAGCGATGTTACTTTAAGTCCACGTGTCAGTGTCGTGCTCTGATAGGTTGTAACACTAGGGAACGTTTAGTTGAGGAATTAGTTATTATTCAATTGTTTCTTTGAATTTCATTGGGAATAATTATGTTTTGGTTTATTCCGTTTTGGTTATGGTAATTTTCCACTGTGTAAGACATGGTCTTAAGTTGATTGAATTATTTGAATAATGACCCTCAGTGTAGCATGACTACTGTTTTATTGGAAGTTTTATTTATTTCATAATTGTGACATCCCTTGTTCCGTGTTAACTCTGATGGAATATGTCTTTAATCATTGATATAATTAATATTATTCGGGGTATTTTAGAAGGGGTGTTACAGGTGAGAGACATCATCCTTTGAGACCAAGTCAATCTTTGCTCGTTCTTCAATGCTGACTGAGGCAGGTGTGAAGTGAACCACTTAGCGAGTAGAGGTATACAACACAAAAGGGTACCTCTTTTCTTCATGGTACGGGTATGAAGACAATGCAAGATATCTCCTAGCAAGGTGGGTATAGGATTGCGAGAGAGAAAGACTTTGATGGAATTAACGTCTATGAACTGGTCCGAGTTAGGGAACAGAACCAAACCATAAATGAGGAGAGCTAGCACTTCTTCGAAAGCTTGGAAATCCATGTCATCCCAGAATGAACGAGTTTTTTCCAACAGAAACTTAGCTAAAAATCCTTTAACCCCACTTCTTGTCTCCCAATTGGCTATGACGTCGACCCTCTTTATATGTAAAGCTTCAGCGATGACTTCAGGTTTTGGAATCCATTCTAGACCGGTGAACGGTATCTGATTAAGCACGGGAACCCCTAAGAGTAGAGAGAACTCTTCCCTGATTATCAGTTGATGCCTAAACTAGAGGAGTATTCTTATCTGTTGGATTTACCTATTACCGATCGTGTTCCTTTTACTGGTTTGGAGGGTGAGCCAAAACCGCACGAGGTTGATGCTTTGATCCATCTAGGGAAGTCTGAGTTTGAAGCCCATATGACTACTAAAGGAGGGATTAGAGGATTACCATCTCAGTTCTTATTGGAGAAAGATCGTTATTTTGCCAGGATGAAGAGTACAATCGCTTTTGAGGCCATCTTTGCTCTACTTTCTTACAGGTTGTTTTTATTTCCTAATGTGGATAAGTTTGTTGACGTTAATGCTATCAGGATCTTCATGATCGGAAACCCAGTTCCCACATTGTTGGGTGATTCTTATTACTGAATTCATCTTCGGAATTCTTATCATGGGGGGATGATTATATGTTGCACGCCTCTGTTGTACCGATGGTTTACTTCTCATATGCCTCAGTCTGATGCTTTTTGGGATGTCAAGAAGGAACCCTGTTGGGCTCCTAAGATCATGGCACTTACTCACTCAAATATTGTTTGGTATCATCGGGCTTACCATGATGTAGAGATTGTCGACAGTTGTGGTAGTTTCCCCAATGTACCTCTTCTTGGTACAAAGGGAGGAATTAACTACAACCATGTTCTTGCACGATGACAACTTGGTTATCTGATGAGGGATAAACCAAATAGTATTCATTTGAGTGGTTTCTTCCTGAAGGAGGGAGAATACCATAAGGAATCCAGGGAGCAGATTGTGAAGGCCTGGCATCACATTCACTGGAAGAGTAGGAAAGACCCGGGACCTAGGGGGGCTATTTCTTTGGAGCCTTATCTTCAGTGGGTCCAAACGAGAGCTATTCAGTTGAAAATGCCGTATTCTAGGGAATAACTTATGCCTGACTTATTTGTGAAGACCACTCCTCCCTTATTGGATGATGTGGAAGAGCTACAACTTGCTTTGATCAGGATGCAGCAGGAAAATGACGCTTGGAAGAATAAGTGCAAAAATTTAGAGATTTCCTATAGAGCAGACTTGAAGGAGAAAGACGACTTAATTGAGATTCTTGAGAGTCGGGCTGTAGAGATGATGGAGAGGTAAGGGGATTTATTTTTCTCTAGGCCTCAGTCAGATTTATTCTTGTGTTCATCTTTGATCCATAGCTTAAGTTATTTACATATTTGAAATCATGGTGAAATTTCTAACAAGTTTGATGTTTACACTTTTGGGAATGGTTGAGAAATGAGCAAGATACGAAATTTGAAAATGTTGAAGAACAGACTGGCGCGAGGAAGAAGATGAAGTATAGTCAGGACTTGGTTTATTTTAAATTTATTGCAACATGGTTTATTACCGGATGAAACAGTCACCCTAGTGGCAGAGAGTGCGCGTGTAAGGCATTACTATAGAAGGTCCTGGGTTCGAGCCCCAACGAGACCTTTTGTTATTTTTCTAACATTTTTCTTTGTTCCTTTTTTTTGTTTGAGCATGCTTGGGCCTCTCTCTGTTGGGCCTTTCCCTTTTTCTTCCTCATACCCCCCTGAATGCTTAACAACACGCATCCCATTACTCTTTTTTGTTATTTTGTTTTTATTTTTGATTCCAAACAAACTTTGGGCCTAAGCTGGTTTTTACTCTCTAACCTCCAACATTCCTTTTCAAATCTCCATGATTCCTAAATTTATTTATTTTATTTTACTTTATTTTATTTTCTAATTTTATTTTGTTATTATTATTATTTTTAATCAAAAAACCCAAAATATATTTTTAAGTATTTAGACCAAAAGTCTTATTTTATCTCTACTTTATTTCATAAATAACAAAAAATCCTAACAACACTTTTCTTTCTTAAATTAATTAAATTAATTTACACTTAGCTTTTATTTTAATTAAACTAACTTAGAATTTAGGAATTTGATTAAATTAACTTCTCTTCCATTTAATTTAGTTTAATTAAAAGGTTTTCCATAAAAACATAAAAACAATTTTCTTTTCGATTCCTTTTCTCTTTTCATTATCTTTGCATTTTTGTACAATTTTATTATTTCATACTATGATGATGTAATTTTCAAAGCCTTTTAATAGTTAGGGTTTATTTTACTTGTCATCCCCATTTGTAATTTGTACCACATCCTCTAAAGTATTGTAATAGCGTAGGATATTTAAATTCCGCAATTTATCGCTTTCCATATTATTGCTAGTAATTAGAGTTTGTATAGAAAGACTTAAAATCAGACAAGTAGACAACCCTAATTCAAGACAAATGCATGAAAACAATATACTTTGCACACATTCACCTCTAGGGTAACCCACACTTGTTTCCTTGGATAAAAACAATCATATCCCTCGAACGTGAGATACTTTAGCAAAGACCCTCGATTATAAGATCGTAGTCCCTCAATGACCCTTCAATGTTGCCTTCGGTAAAATATCTTAGACCCTTACATTAAATTTCTAAGATATCCTAAAATATTGCCTTCTATGACTATACGATGACCCATGCCTATCCCTTCACATCTAATGATATAGTTTCTTACCAATTAATGGTAATATAACACTATCTAAAGGAGGAGGAAAAGAACAAAAACTTTCTTTTGAGTAGGTGGAACACTCGTAGTTGCTTGCTCACAAAAATTTCAAAACAAAACAACTTTTCAAAACACACCAACACCTTCATGAAATATTTTTAAAAGTCAAGGCTTTGTATACGTTTTCACCGAAATGAAAAACATTACAAAGTTCGCTTAAACGAAGGCACTTTTCAAAAATACTTTCAAAACAAATCACAAGCACATTTACAAAGCATTTCAAAGTGAGCTAGAAAATAAGAGGGCATAGATAACTACGGATGAAAAGGGTTATAACACCTTCCCTTTTCATAACCTACCTCCAGAACTCAAGAAAATTCTCAAAAGGTCTTTCCTGTTCTTTTCACCCTTTCTTTCATTAGATAAAAGAAAAGTCGGTCGTGACTCTTGCTATCCACAACTTTTACAATAAAATGCAAAACACCCAAGTCATTTCTCCCACCATATTACAACCACCAATACTCATATCTCTAATTCTAGGGAGACATCTCATTATGTATTTGACTGTGCTTGAAAGATCTATGGGTTGTGTGCTCGGAAAACATGATAATACTGGACAAAAAGAACACACCATTTATTACCTGAGCAAAAAGTTTACTGATTGTGAATCAAGGTATTCGTTACTTGATAGGACTTGTTATGATCTTACGTGGGCAGCTCGACGTTTGAGGCAGTACATATTGATGCACTCTACACTTCTAATATCTAAGATGGATCCGATAAAGTACATCTTTCAGAAACCAACACTTACATGCAGATTGGCTCGGTGGAAAATGCTTTTATTTGAGTATGACATCCAGTACGTCACACAAAAGGCTATCAAAGGTAGCACTCTTGCAGATTATCTTTCCCACCAGCAATTGGAAGAGTATCGGTCAATGCAGTTCGATTTTCCAGACGAGGATGTTATGAAACTTGATGATAAAGAAGGACCCGAACCAGGGGAGCGATGGACGCTCACGTCCGATAGTGCATTAAATGCCATGGGCCATAGTATTGGAGCAGTTCTGACTTCTCCGTGCAATACTCACATACCTTTCACAGCCAGGCTATATTTTGATTGTACGAATAATATCGTAGAATATTAAGCTTGTGTAACGGGCCTTGAAGCAACCATTGATTTGAAGATCAAGATTCTTGAAGTTTATGGGGATTCTGCCTTAGTAATATACCAGGTACGAGGTGATCGGGATACACGACACCCCAATTTAGTTCCATACTGGGATTACATACTAGAGTTGTTTTCCTCTTTTGATGAGATCACCTTTGAGCATATTCCTAGAGAAGTAAGTTAGTTGGAAGATGCTCTAGCTACTTTAGCGGCAATGTTCAAAGTCAGTTATCCGAATCATCCACCCAATATAAGAATCCTTCGTTACAAGGAGCCAAAATCCATTTTCCCTGCTCATTGTCTTACAACTGAAGACGCGTCGGATGAAAAGCCGTGGTATTTCGACATCAAAAGATATCTTGAGAAGCAAGAGTATCCAGAGGGTGCTACGATTTGTGATAAGAAGACTCTTAGAAGATTAGCATCCAAGTTTTTACTGTCAGGAGAAGTTCTGTACAAAAGAAACTATGATTCGATTATGCTCAGATGTATGGATAGAGACGAAGCAGAATCTATCATACGAGAAATTCGCGAGGGCTCTTTTGGGAATCATGCCAGCGGAAATGCTTTGGCCAAGAAAATCCTACGAGCATGTTATTTCTGGATGATGATGGAAAGTGACTGTTGTGTGTATGCGAAGATGTGCCATAAATGTCAAGTTTACACAAACAGGATACATATTCATCCCACTCCTTTGAATGTGATGACTTCACCATGGACCTTTGCAATGTGAGGCATTGATATGATTGGACGGATTGAGCCAAGCGCTTCAAATGGACACAAGTTCATTCTCATTGCTATTGACTAATTCACCAAGTGGGTAGAAGCGACTTCATATAAGAACGTGACCAGGAAAGTCATCACTCGATTTATCAAGAAAGAAATCATATGCTGTTATGGAAAATCCTAACAAGATCATCACTGATAATGGGTCAAATCTCAACAACAAAATGATGAAGGAAATGTGTGAAGAATTCAAGATTGAACACCATAATTTGTCACCCTACTGGCCAAAGATGAATGGCGCAGTCGAAGCAGCTAACAAGAACATAAAGAAGATCGTCCAGAAAATGGTGAGAACATACAAGGATTAGCATAAGATGTTGCCCTTTTCTCTACACGGCTATCGAACTTCAATGGGTACCTCCACTGGGGCAACTCCTTTTTTGCTCGTCTATTGTAAGGATGAAGTGCTCCAAGTCAAAGTGGAAATTCCTTCATTAAGGGTTCTGGTGGATACTAAGCTTGGTGAAGCTGAATAGATTCAAACAAGGCTCGACCAACTCAATCTAATTGAAGAGAAGCGCCTAGCTTCCATTTGTCATGGTCAGCTATACCAACAGTGTCTCAAGAGAGCATTTGACAAGAAGATTCGACCTCGAGAGTTCTACACAGGTGACCTGGTCTTAAGGATGATTCTCCTAATTCACTATGATCCAAGAGGCAAGTGGAATCCCAACTATGAGGGGCCATACATCGTGAAGAAATCTTTCTCAGGAGGTGCTCTAATCCTGACAGACATGGATGGGGAAGACGTTCCACTTTCAGTCAATTAAGATTCAGTTAAAAAATACAACTCCTAAAAAGACCCGCTAAGTCGAAAACCCGAAAGGGCGACTTATGCAAAATTTAGGGCTAAAAAAAAGAAAAGAAAGAAAAATAATAATCCGCTAAGTCGAAAACCCGAGAGGGCGGCTTAGGCAAAAAAGGGTATCCCGGTGGAGTGAAAACCTGAAAGGGTGGTCCAGGAAAAAATTAGCGACTAAAAGCGAGAAACTGCAGTATAAAAACTCTTCACGAATAACAAGTCTACCCTCCTGACACTGGATGAATCAATTCAACTATTATCCTTCGGAAGCTAAGCACTAGGACGATCAAGGATACGAGAACTATAGCAATATCAGTTTTAATGGAAGTTTGAGATTTTCTTATTGCCATTTTACCTGTTGTATTTTATCTTTTCTTTGCAACTTCCTCATTTAGGAGTTTTTCCATGTACGAATGCCTATTCACAGGCCAATCTCATTAATGATTTTGTTCCTTTCCACCAAAAAGTTTCTTTGCTATGTCCTTTTTAATTTATTTTTCGTATGCGAATTGTGATTTAAATTCTTTATTAAGCATTGCATTGAAAACAATAAGGCAATAATAATCACAAGCTTAGATGTGAAACACGACGTTACATGGACATGAAGGCATCCCAAGGAAATTTCATGGCATTCAAATGTTGTTTTTCTATGCAGGTAGCAAGTCGTAACACTCACCCCGACCTAGCTTTTGTCATCGTCACCTCCTTATAGACGGTTGAGCATCCGATTCTCCAACGCAGAGAAAACTTGGGGCATTTTATGAGATCCATGTCTCTACCCAGTCATCCACACGAAGTATAGGATGTAGGGAAAGTCAGATCAAGCTACTCCTCCCCAGCAAGAGTATAATTCAATCCCCAACAAGGCTATAACTCAATTCTCGAGTTTTCAAGCACCAATACATATTTGTATCTCAAGACAATGAGTAACGGACCCCAATGAGCCTAATATTTTGCACTCTACATATAATAATCATCACTAGATATTACATCGCATCCTTAAGCACGTAGCATGTATGTTGAAAGGGATCATTACGCCATACGCTTCAAAATTCATACGAAGCATAAACCAGATTTGGTACCTTTCATGAAAGCGCAAATTAATCCTCAAAATATTAAAACATCCCTGTTGTACCCCAAAATTTTCCCTCTCATTTATCAAGTAATGTCTCACAAGATCTCCTTTGGTTCAAGACTGGACTGGGGTTGATCAGCTCAAGACACCTCCTCAAGCTCCGATGATTGAAAATTAGGGTTTGAGATTGCACAAGGATAATTGAACTTTTAATTACTCATATAACTTTCATGGATCATTATAGACCCTTAATATTTCTGATGTCAAGTTTCAAGTCTTGAATCACATTTTTGCTCAGTCAATTGATTAGTTGACCTAAAAATCAACTGTATTAGGGAAAAAGTCAATTATGGTCAATTTGCAGTCAAACTTCATAATTTTTGATGTATATCAACATTGTGAACTCATATATATCATTTGATCAAGTTTGGACCACAATTCCTCAATAAATCTGATCAGATCATCAAAAGGGCAAAATGGTCAAAATTAGGGTTTTGGCTGAGAAATGTCAATTTCTGATTTTTGACCTAGCAAATGGTTAATTGGTTTGAGGCATGATCTCAAGGTTTCAAATGCATCATTTTTACCTTATGATATGACTAAAAACTTCCCTCAAGATCAATTGATTGATAGTTGATTTTCAGTCAACTGATCAAAAGTCAACTACACACTGAAAAGTCAAACTTTGACTTTTTGGTCAAAATCAAGTGTCAAAGATCACAATTCATCAAAAAATGTCAAAATATGAAACTTGTTCATCAATAAATCAAAAAGTCAATATTTCATTTTGAAAAGTCAAAATTTCCAAACTTAGAAATTTTTTTAAGTGTTGAAAACTTCATATTTTTTCACAATTTTGAGCCAATTTTTCACCATGATGCAAGATGATTCAAAGGAAACTTTCAACATAAAAGTTGTAGATATAAATGAGTATAAAACATTTCTGAACACAACTCCTCCTATAAATGCTTGTATTTCAAGTTATTAATCCATTAAATTATGTTCATAAAACTAAAACACTTACTGCAATTTTGAGCATTTTGGTCAGGATTTTGACCTAACTTCTGGGCCAAGTTTCACATAGTTCCAATTGGACTTTGCAAAAGTGATTCAAAGAGGGGTTGCATAGAAAATTACAAGATTTCTAAAATGTCCAATAACTCCTTGAGATCATGCTTGAGTAAGGAGAATCGAATGCATGAAGTTGGCATTTCATTCTTGAATTATAGGTCATTTCCATGATGAACAAGAATTCAATTCCATGCTAGGATGCACAATATTTGCTTTGCAGGCCTCAAAATTGCTTGGAACTCCATAATTAATGTTTTTCACATCTGTTAGAGGCTTTAATCCAAGCATTCAATGCATTTCCCATGCTTAATACCATTTTCGGAAGAAACTGCACATTGCCATTTTGGAAAAGTAGCTTTTGTGCACAAAACTAATTCCTAAGCTTTGCACTTGTTCATTATGATCACACACAACCTATAACCCAAAAGAAACTTATCTAAAGCCTCTTTGAACTCAGGCCATGCTTGTACTATGCCTTGAAACCATATTTCCACTTTTCTTCAAAATCAAATAACATAGCCATAAGTCTATATCTTGTGCTTCTGACCCTCTAAAGCCTGAGAACCTTTTCCATACTTATGCACAAGTTGTTTGCAAGCTAAAAGACGAATACACAAGCTCCAAAAACTTCCCCAAAACTCATAACTGTATCACAAACCACCATTGTTGCATATTCTGACCAAGAACTTCAAACTTCCATTTCACTCGTGCGTTTCTTGGCCTTTTGCTTCCAAAAGCTTCTAAACATCATACATAAGCCATCCCTATCCCCGTTACACGACTGTAACACCATCTTCACCCATTTCCAAGTTCAAAAACAGAGCATCACAGTTGGACTTCTCCATACCATTCCTGCCACCTTCAGCTCAAGCCAACCATTGCATTAGCTTTCTAGAGGTCCAAGGAAGCTAACCTGATCATAACCGTCACTTGAAACAAGCTCAAACTCCTTTCACGATTTCCAGTTTTGAGGTATTTTTCTTGAACTTCTATCTCATTATTTAGGCATTGTTAGGCTTGCATTTGTGAAGATAGAATGTAGATATCATTGCCCTGAAACTATACATGTCCATAGATTTCATTTATGTTGCTTGAGCATGGGGAATTTTAAGTTCAAACTTGCTGAAACGTTTAGGTTTGAATTTGGTACTTTCATAAATTCATCCTTATCTTTGAATGTTAGCTTAAATTAGTTACATGGTTGGACTCGTGGTGAAAAAATACACAAGTTTCATGTTTACATTTTTGAGAATGGTTGAGGAATGAGCAGTTACAAATCCTTTGGCTGGAGGTTAAAGATGAAGTACAGTCAGAACCAAACTTGTGTTATATATTTATTATTGTGTACAAGTTAACAGATGTATCACCATCCCAGTGGTTAAAGCGCGCGCATGTCACCCTTAGGACCTGGGTTCGAGCCCCAACGTCCGTTTTGCTTTTTTCACATTTTTTTGTTTTCCTTTTTTTGTTTGAACAGGTGTTGGGCCTAATTATTTTTTTTCTTTTACTAACCCCTCTTTTACTAACCCCTGACTATGTTCAGCACCCCCTGGCCCTTTATTTTATTTTTTCATTTTTATTTATTTTCTATTTTTCATTTCTAGTTCATATTTTCTTCTTTACTTTTATTTTTTATTACTATTATTATTATCATTATTATTATTTATTAATAAAAATATAAAAAATATTTTACTTATTATTTATAATTACTTATTTTATTTTCTCTATAAACATAAAAAAGACCAAAAACATTTTTTTAACAAATTAATTTCTTTTTTTTATGAATTAATATTTAGGCTTAGGATTAATGACTACATTATTTTCTTTTCTTAATTAAAAATTAATTTAGAACTTAGGTTTATTTTAGTTAATTAATTTTCATATTATTTTTATTATTTAAAACCTTTTCATAAAAGACCCCAAAAAATCATTTTTAACTTATTATTCTTTGTTAATTAATTTAGGTTTTAACTTTAGTTAATTTCCATTAATTATTTTCTTAATTATGTTAAGATTAAAACCTTTCATAAAACCAAATAAAAATCATTTCTTTTTCTATTTTGCATTCTTGTATTTTATCTTCAATTTTGTACAATATTCAATATGATTGTAATAGTTAATTAGATTTAATTTTCTTACAAAATCCCCATTTGTAAATTTGTACACCCCCTTCCCTATTGATGTAATAGCTTAGTATTTTTATTTTTTGCAATTTAATGCTTTATGTATAAATGCTAATAAATTAGGATTTGTATGGAAAGATTAAAACCAACAAGTTAGCAAACCCTAATTCAAGACAAAACAATGCGTGTAAATCAACACACTTGCACACTTACACCCTTAGGGTAATTCCACTTTGTTGTCTTACAAAAATGGCCATGTTATGCATGTGGCGTATCTTAGCGAAAAGCAATCAAAAATACAAGATTATAGTCCCTCGATGACGCTATCAAATGTTGCCTTTTCAAAATGATCTTAGTCCCTCAAAGAGAATTGCTAAGATATCTCACAACATTGTTATCATGGCTATACGATGACCCACATCCGTCCCTTTACATCCAAAGATAAGGTTACTTACCAGTCCATGGTAAAATAACAATATCAAAGGAAAGAGGAAATAAACAAGAAAGACTTTTTGAGTAGGTAGAATATTCCTAGTTTCTTGCTCATTTTCAAAACCAAAACATCCTTGCTATTTTCAAAACAAACACCAACACTTTTAAAACATCTTTCAAACTTGAAACATTTTCAAAAGATCAACACTTTGTATACATTCTTACGAACGAGAATTATTACAAAGTTTGCCTAAATGATGACGCCTTTTCAAAACACTTTCAAAAACCACACAAAGCACATTTTCAAACAAAAGCAAGTGATCTAGCAAGAAGCTAAGAGCCCGTAGATAACTACGGATGAAAAGGGTGCTAATACCTCCCCTTTTCATAATCTACCCCCCCGAACTCAAGAAAACATCTTTAAAGGTCTTTCCTGTTCTTTTCAGCCTTTCCTTTTGGATAAAAGAAAAGTCGGTGGCGACTCTTGCTAACCGTAACATTTGCGATAAAACGCAAACCCAAGTCAATTCTCCCACCGTATCACAATCCCCACAGAGAATACCATCCTCACAATTCCAAGTTGACATCCGTCTTTACACTACAAATCAAATAAAGCATGTGGCCAGTATATTGTACTCCCAACTCTCAATACACTTCGTCAATCTTTTCTTGGGTCGTTGGTCGTCCATAGGTCTTACCCTCATGTTATATTTTCTTGGGTCGTAGGTCGTTCATAGGTCTTACCCTCATGTTATCTTTTCTTGGGTCATAGGTCGTCCGTAGGTCTTACTCTAATGTTATCTTTTCTTGAGTCGTAGGTCATCTATAGGTCTTACCCTCATGTTATTTTCTCTTGGGTCATAGATCATACACCGATCTTTACTCGTCGTCTTTACCTTTATTTTTAGGCCGTGAATCCCACACGATATATCCTCCGATGTCGTTGATTTTACCCGTTGTCTTTACCTTTCTTTTTAGGTCATGAATCCTACAGGATAGATCGTCCATTATCATCGATTTTACCCGTTGTCTTTACCTTTATTTTGGGTCGTGAATCCCATACATAGATCCTCCGCTGTCGTCGATTTTATCCGTTGTCTTTAACTTTCTTTTTGGGTCATGAATCCTACACGATAGATTCTCCGTTGTCGTCGAGTTTATCCATTGTCTTTAAGTTATCATGTTGTCACTAATCCTACTTTCAATCATCACAACATCATCAACCATATCTTTTCAATCACTATGACACCCACTTCCACGAGAACCTTGTATTGGCACCGTTACCCCATTACAAGCAATCACTACTCAACTACATTTATCCATCATAACCACTTCTCCAGAAACTGATTTTTTTATCCCCAACAAACATCACAAATAATAAAAGTTACACCATCTCTCCAGGACAAATTTCAGATCTTGGTATTTAATCTTCTTTTACCATAAATGATCGAAAGAAAGACGCCAATCTCACTTTCAGGTTTAAGACTATTAAATAGGGGCAGCTGTCATACCCCAAATTTGTCCTACCTTTTCAACTTTATATGGCTTAGGCTTTACATTTCATTTGCATCATTCTCATTAGGCTATTCACACACCATTCCTTCATTTCAATAAGGCAAGGGTTCAGAATCATAGGTTTTGCTAACTAGGGTTTAATTTTAGTTTGAGGCTTCTACATTCTACAGTTGATTTCCTTGGCTCCTCACTACTTAATGGACAATGGAATTAGGTTTTGAAGAATGGTTATCATGAGTTTCTTATTCATCAATGTACGAGGCCATTTCTCATTCAAATTCATCAAGATCTTGGATTAGGGCTTATCTCCCTATGTGTAACTAAAAATCAGGGTTTTCTCCTCAGTTTCCATCTCCTAAGTTTTTCCGTCAGAAATTAGGGTTTCCATTGGTTTGAGATTCCTTCAGTTAAAATAAAGGTGGACTCATTTGGTTTTTCTCTTGAGTGGTGGACTTGTGAATTAGGGTTTTGATACCGTGACTATCTTGAGCATCATTTCCTCGATATCTAAGGTCTTGTCTCTCCATCATCACAAGCATTCTATTTATTGAGGATCATCAAACCATTTTATTCATTCCAATGGGAAGCTCAGTTGGATTAGGGTTTCGCGTCCTTCATGGATGGGTTGGTTGAAGTCCTTCAATACAGATGTTAGGGTTGTCCCTTGCATTTTCTCAAGGGTTCATCAATGATTTCAGTCAAGATCCTGATTTAGGGTTTATTTCCCTATTGTTAATAGTGAGATTAGGGTTTTGTTTCAAAGAGCATTATCCTTCTATGCTTCAAGCCTCATTTATATTTTCAAAAGGATATCCTTTTAAGGTTTTGTTTTGAGGACTTCATCAGGGCAAGGACTTGTGTTTTGAGTTACAAAGTTTGAGTCGTGATACATGTGATGACGATTGTAGATTCACGTTATGATCAAGGCATTATCAAAGTCTCTGTTCCTTGATTCTTGCCACGCGAGTTGATTCAGATTTGAATTAAGAAGTAAAGAAAAATTCATTCAAGAGATGATGTTGATCAAGGCATGGTCCCTATTCAAATCATAAGGAATATTTCGTCCATTCAAAAATTTTAAGGTTCATTCAATTTCCATTCATCATCATTAAGATAAAATGGATAAACAAGATTCAAGATCCAACCAAAGGTCCAAGGTTTATCTAATTTGCATAAAAAAAAATAATCATTCATAAATTCAAAGAGAGATCATTCAAGTTTCATGTTCATTATGTTTTGAGCAATTTACAAGGAAATTTACAAATTTGAAATACAAGTTACAAGTTTCTTATTTACAAAGAAAAGAGAATTATTCTTCAATCTTCTTGCTCCATCTTCAAGCGTCTTATTCTCATCCCTTGCTATAACTTCTTCAACATTAAGGATTTTGTGAAGGAATCAGAAACAAGGGTTTGAGTTCCATCATATGCCAAAAAAAGACCTCATTATCTTGTAAACAAGATCAGATTCTATCATTAGCCCGAGAATATTCCTATTGCTAATCACAAAAACAAGTTTGGTTCACAATAAGAAGAGACGAGTTACCGCAAACACTTCAATGAAAAAAAACAACAAAGCGTCATAGAAGTAGCAAGTACTGAAATTACAATTGTCCTGACTAACAACAAAGTTCAGAACATGTCAAACAAATATTAGATTGCAAAAACTCGAATGAAGAGTTCACGCGAGGAAAACCCTAAACCCATTCATCATTCTCCTTAATGTCACAAAAACCCTTCATAATCATAAAGAAGAAAAAGATACCAGCCACAGAATTTTCAGAGAAAACAAGAAAGGCCAAGATCAGAAAGATATCACCAGAGAAAAACATGGCTCTGTAACTATGCTGATGTGCACATAAGCTTCCATCATACTGCCCCAACAATCCAAAATAACCCTGCAACACCCTGCAGGCTGCTGCCCAAAACCATCTAAACTTTTCATAAAAATAGTTCAAAGTCAATGCTATAACCTATTCCAAAACAGCCTGCATAAACCTGTCCCAACGCACTGCAAAACAGTCCAAAACAACCTGCTAAACCAGCCCCTATCCCTACAAAAACCCTACTGCAACACTACAACATTAGCCTGCAAATCTGTATCATAACAGTCTAATAATTGCACAAATTCAACAAAACATAACTTGCATCAAGAAAGCAACAAAAAAAATAGTTGACAATTTATCCAAAAATTTAAACAGCAAACTCCCTCCAAATTGACCTCTCATCATCTATAAATAAGGAGGAAAATCAGAGGAGAAAGGATATACAAGAAAAACTACAGAAAATTGATTAAAAAAAAACTATTCTTAAAGGTCTGGTCTAACCTTTCAGCCTCATTGTGTTCTCATATCTAACAAACAAAATCTTCACACAAAAATTCCATAGAAAGACACATAGGGAAATCCAAAAAAAGAACCTAGAAAACACTTAAAACTTACCTCTGCCAAACCTCTACTACAACTTATCTTGCTGAAATCACTTTAAAACACTCCAACAAACCTTTCAGCCATACTCATCGTTTCACCAAGATTCAACATAACATGTGCACACACAAATCACAACTCAAACTCACACAAAAGCATCGAGTTCAGACACGTAGAAATGAATATTCAATCTTACTCCACACCAGTTTTGAATTTCTCTTCAACCTACAAACAGATTTCACAAAAAAGCAATAAGCACTGATTCACATCAACCTTAAAAACCAATCGCAATTAGCAAAAGCCACACTATCTTAGAACACGTAGAATAAGAACGAAAGTGAGTCGCAGTCAGCACACATAACCACAAACATTACAGACGCATAACATCAATTAAATTGTGAAACAAAACGGAGGACGAAAGGAAAAGCACATAATTAAGAAGTCTAGGACTTACCTCTTTCCAAGCTCCGTCAGAGAGACTCCAACATGTACTAATTATTTCACCATTTTTATACCTCTACATTGTTTTCTTTAGGTGAATTGCTGTTGTTGTTTGATATTCAAAACTGAGAATTGATTTTTGTTGTTGAAACCAAAACCGAGATTGATGTTCGTTGTTGTCATTTTTGCTTAACTGTGAGACTGAGTAGAACAGAGAGAAGAGTTATGTTTGGATTTTGTGTGAGAATTGATGAAACAGAGGGAGTTTAGCGATTGAGAAAGATGAAAACCGAATCCAAGAGAGTGAGAGGTCTGAACCGAGAGAGCATAGGAATGCTGGGTTTTAGTTGTTTTTGCTTGACAAATGGAGAAGCAGAAAGGTACAGTTGTGAAAAGATGAAGATTGAAGCAGAGGGTTCGTGAGAAAGAGGAAGAGAAGAAGAACGACTGAGCAAGAGAGACAAATTCTGTTTTGATTTAATTGTTGGATTAATGGGGAAATAAAAAAATTAATTTGAATCAATTTTGACTTTCCCTTCCCAATACAGAGCGCAACACTTCCCTTAAAATTAGGGTTTCAAAAACCCCTACATTCCCCCTAAAACAGATACGGGTTTGGGCTTAATTTTTGGCCCAACCTGTTTCATAAGTTTATTTTTTTATATTAATTGAAGCACAAAATAAACGAATGAAGTAGCTTGGTGAAGTAGTTAGAGTGTGTGTTTGTATCCGTGAGGTCTTGGGTTCAAGACCCCTGGGGGACATTTTACCGTTATTTTGCTTTTTATCCTTTTAAACCCAAACATTATTTTTTTAATTAAACTGTACATACAACAGAAAAACAAATATGGCTCAGTGGCAAGGCAAAAGAGTTATAACCCAATGGACATGAGTTCAATCCCTAGCTCTACTTTTTTTCTTTAATATTCTAAGTTTCAAGTTTTTTTTTCTTATTTCATTTTAATTTCTATACAAAAAATCACAATAAAAAAATAGAATTAGGTTTTAATTTTCTTTTAATTGTTTTTGTATGATAAAAATCCCAAAAATATTAGATTAGAATTTTTAATTTTCTTTTGATTATTTCTTTACTAAATAATAAAAATATATTAGAATAGAGTAGTATTAAAATTTTGATTTCCCCTTTTTAGAATTCCTCGATTTCGCAATTCATAATAATTTAGAATTAGGTTTTAATATTTGTTTTCACAAAAATATCATAAAAATATTATAGTATTATTTTCTTTTATTTACTTGATAAAAATCATAAAAATGTTAAGAACTTAACTTCTTTGTTTTTGTTTGATTACTTAGTTAATCTTGATTACATGTTCCCTTAAGTGATTCCCCGAATCGATTAAATTCATGTTGATCATTTCGTGTTGAATTAGACATTAGGGCCGAAACTATGTATGATAACTTTAGGATAAAATTTCCCTTTTATACTCAACATTAGGTCCATCTTTGTATGACAACAATTAGGTTTTTTTTAGTCTCCCCCTTAGACTCTTTCTTCTTTTGTAAATTAAAACAAAAATTTCTTTCCTTAATCAAAAAATCCAAAAGACACTTAATCATTACTCAAACTCATTTCACACTTAACAAAAATACTCAACCAATCAAACATCAAAAAGGGCATGTTATCTCTATTCTACCGTGATACCGGCCGTGCCTATTGCTAGAATACACGCGTTAACGTCACCCACTAAAAAACACCAACAAACCAACATGAACTACGATGTTATGATTCCTTCACAGGATACGTAGGCAAAGGGTTACGAGACCCTCACGAACACACTAATAAAAAACCATTTCATTCTTTAGCGGTAGAAATGTTCAAGACTAAGCCATTGGATTGACTATACTTTATACAAATCAAAATGAAAATCGCCACCGCGCTTTATTATTTCCAAAGGAATGAGAAAAGAGCGAATAACCCAAAAAGAGGGGGAAATTTTCAAGGTAAGGGGGTTGGTTATACAAAGGGAAGGTATTAGCATCCTAAACATCTACAGTACTCCGCAGGAGCCTCTTTGTAAAAATCTGTATATTTTGGCTATAAAACTGTTGTATAAAAATGGATGATGGAGGTGAGAAAAGAAATATATTTATTTTATGATTTTTGCACCCGCCGCGATTGCGAACCTTTAGTGCCTACGTACCACCTTTCATGCAATAGGGGATCAGGGTACATGTAGTTCCTCTTTTAAAAATTTGAAACACAAATGTGTTGGTTAATTTTATAAGATAAAACATCATCGTCATTGTCCGTGTGGAAAACACACATACTACTCACAATCATGAGAAAGGAGAATTTGAATCATCTCAAAGTGGAGGATATGGCTTAGATTTCAAAATCAACAATGCCTCACTCAACACCCAAGTGGAAAATATCTCTCTTCACTACATATTGTAGAAGTATAGTGGTTTGCATCACTACAAGGATTGACAAGAGTTTAATCTTTTAAGAAAATTTTTAAAGGTAAAAAAAGTCAAAGTGGCAAAATGGTTTGAAATGAGATTGATTGACTTTTAGTCTTCTCACAAAAAAAATGTCAAGGTATCATTAAGTTGATTGGGGGTTTATTTATGAAAATGTTTTGAAAATACATGGACCTAAGTCCAAGTTTATTATGAAAATAGTTCAAGTTTCAAAACAAGAAGAGTTTTCAAAATGAGGGAGAAGATTTTGAAATTAAATAAGATGGGAGGAGAAGAACAGACTATCCTAAAGCACAAGGTAAAAGCTAGAGACAAGAACCATCTAACCAACAAGAAGCCAA
The DNA here is from genome assembly GCA_948472305.1 of Vicia faba. NCBI lineage: Eukaryota > Viridiplantae > Streptophyta > Magnoliopsida > Fabales > Fabaceae > Vicia > Vicia faba. The sequence continues at coordinate 474,426,802 of OX451735.1, forward strand.
TACTTGACATTATGAGCCAAGATAGAATTCCCATTCCTTGGATTGAAACCAAGCAAGCAAAAATACTAGACCTCTTGAGAGAACCAAACTTCAAGTGTATTAAGTCTTCACAAAAATTAGGCAGAGTAACAACTGTATACAGGTGAATTCCAAATTATAAACAGAGGATATAATCACAAAAACCTGCACACAAAAACAAACAAGCAACCCAATGTCTTGAGGTAAACCTCAAGAACTCCAGACAAAATAGTCAGATAAGATCACAAGGTCTCCAAGATAGGCCAAGGTTTCTAATCCTATGTCCAAGAAAAAGTCCCATGCTCCATAATGCCAAGGATAGTAACCGAATAGTCCAAGTACCATTAAAGATTTTTTAGGGTCTATGTTGATTATTAAGTATCTTAAGAAAGTAAAAGAAAATCTCAAGTGAGCAAAGTAAAAATTGCAAGAAAATAAATGCTCAAATGATCAATTTCTGAGTTTAATGGCATTTCCAACTCAAGGGGTCTTAGGGCATGATTCTTGATGCTTTAGAAAGACGAGGTTACAAGCTTTGAAATGGAAAAAGAATGGAGTTAAATGGCTACTTGAGATGAAAGTTTCGTTGAGTCAAAGTTGAAGAAAAAGGGTTGACTTTCCATACTTTGAAATATTTCAAATTCTTCTTCAAAAACGACCTATAATATTTTGCATCGAAACATGGCTTTCCACTTGGAATTTGCTCTTGAACAAAAAAGATGGAATGAATTAGATCTCTTGAATAACATTTTGAAACATGAACCGCTCAAAATATCCAAAAATTGAGCAAGTTATGACTTGTTGAAGTTGGCCAAAAATTATGAAACGACCTATAATCTTTTGCATATTTAAGGAAACCTCCATCCATTTTCCAACTTTACACATAAAAAGAATGCATAAAGTACACATATTCAAGATCATTATGGAAAAAGAATGGACTCAAGGTGATGAAAATCTACCAAGTTATGATCAATTGAAGTTACTTATGTAAAATTGTGGATTCATCTGGATGACTTGTAATCTTTCTTCTTCACCAAGTTTCTTCCACATGAGAACTCCTTGGAACTTTTGAAGTGATTTTTTGATAACCCTTTGAAGATAAGTATGTATTTGGAATCACTCAAAAATACCAAAAGGTGAGCAAGATATACTCCTTTGAAGTTCAAAACCATAACTTCTAGATCAAGAGAATGCCTTGGAGAACTATGACAAGTTTGAACAAACTTCTTGTACCAATATTCTTGCTTTGTGAATAGAAGTTGTTGAGGATGATAATGATAACTATTAGCCACCAAGACCACTTCCATATCTTGAATTTTGAGAGAAATATGCTCTTTTGACCAATAGGAACAAGGCCTTGTCCAAACATGACAACTTCTCCAATCAACCCCTTGTACTTTTGAGTCAAATCTAATAACCTTGAAATGTGATGAACCAAAGCAACCTTGCCATGCCAATTCTCCCAAAACCAATCCAATGGTGAGGTTTGAACTTCTCAAGCTATATTGACTAGGGCATGGAAATAAACTCATGAACCCATGGAGTAACTTGTTAAATCTCATTGCCCTTCACCCACATGGATAACAAGCAAGACAAACCAAAATTGCATTTTATTAGTTAAATGAATAAAACAAAACAATATTCATGATCACAAAAGGAACATAAGTCAAGGTGCTTGGTAATCCCTCAAAAGGAGCAAAATTCAAAGTAGGGAGGGGAACCAAGAATCCTAGTGTGATCTTATTGTGAGTGAATCAACATGGAATGATGAAGGGATCTTAGGGGGAAAAATTGGGGTACAACAGCTTCCCTTAATTAAGTTTCTTCTATCCGGAGATACGAAGGTTAAAAATATTCGTGTCGACATGATCGAAGATACTTAAATATAAAACAAACCCTATTTTTGGTCCTAAGATGCCATGCAAATGCTTATGCATATGAATGCATATGAACAAGACCAAAGAGACGTAAAGTATCACTAGGAATGCAACAATAATAAAGAAATAAAGGAGAAACCCCACCAGGAAAATAAGTCACTGGTGGACCAAAAGAACTGAATCAGAGAGGATGGTAGGATGGTCAAAGGACACACCAACTTCTACTAAAGGCGAAGCTACCAACGTTTACTGAAGGCAGAGAGAAAGATAACAAATATCGATGTTCACTGCCGATGGTCTACCAACTTTTATTGAAGGTAGAAAGTGAAAATATCATATCACCTCCATTCACTGACGATGAACTACCAACGTTCACTGAGGGTAGCAATAGATAACAAACACCGATGTTCACTGCCGATGGTTTACCAACTTTCACTGAAGGTAGAAAGAGAATATCATATCACCGCCGTTCACTGACGATGAACTACCAACATTCACTGAGGGTAGCAAAAAGATAACAAACACCGACGTTCACTGCTGATGGTCTACCAACTTTCACTGAAGGTAGAAAGAGAATATCATATCACCGCTGTTCACTAATGATGAACTACCAACGTTCACTGAGGGTAGCAAAATATAACAAACACCGACGTTCATTGTCGATGGTCTACCAACTTTCACTGAAGGTAGAAAGAGAATATATCATATCATCGTTGTTCACTGACGATGAACTACCAACGTTCATTGAGGGTAGCAAAAAGATAACAAACACCGACATTCACTGCCGATGGTCTACCAACTTTCACTGAAGGTAGAAAGAGAATATATCATATCACCGCCGTTTACTGATGATGAACTACCAATGTTCACCGAGGGTAGCAAAAAAATAACAAACATCGACGTTCACTGCCGATGGTCTACCAACTTTCATTGAAGGTAGAAAGAGAAATAATCATAGCACCGCCGTTCACTGACGATGAACTATCAACGTTCACCGAAGATAGCAAAAGATAACAAGTTTACCCAAGATTCTGGTGTTTCTCCTAGAACGGGTCTCAACTTCTTCTTTAACCAAGGCACTCTGCCTGGAAAGGATAATACATAAGCTGTCTCAAATAAAGAGACTTACTATTTATGGTCACGGAGGATTGTAAAAGGAAATGACTTTTTTAGGGCAAGAGGTATGACTTCCTAGGGAGAGTCCATGATGTCCTTGCTAAGGGGATAAAGTCTTCTTGTGCAAAATAAATGCACCAACCAAAGCTTGGAGTTTTTTCAACATTCCAAAGTAAATAATATTGCCAGGGGACCACAAATCCAAACCAGAAATAAACTGGAATGAAACAGTCAACCAAAATACATCCTTTGAGAAATAAACTCAAGATGGAAAATAAGATCCGTCCAAACAAGGAACTGTACCGGAAGGTTTAAAGCAAAAATCTTCTATGAGGGACAACTCAGTAGGGAAATGAAAGAATTCACGTTTTTTGCTTAAGACCAACGCTTTAATGAAAAGAGGGTAACTTATCTCTACAAAACAGGGTAATATGTCAACAAAAATATTAACAAATGTCAATGAACAATGATTTGTCAATTTAACTATGCATGATGCATGTATGAATGTATGAGTGTTATCGTGTGCATGCTGACAAAATAGATACACAACATGGGGAACAACTAGGAAAAACTGCCTCGGGCACTAACAACACTCAGCTAAGCTTCAACCAAGATGATCATTCCAAGAAAGGTAAAGGCCAGCTGCGGAAACCAAACCTACTGCCTGCTTTAACTTTACTGAGGAGAAACATAATCCGAAGGTAGCCAAATCAAACAGATACCGGGGTAGGACATCCTTCTCCAGGCTTCATCGAGGAAACCAGTGTTTTTTTCAAAAGTAACATGCCTACTGGAAATTGCAAGACCAGTCTCAAATAAAGCAGACTGACACTGAAACATCCAAACTTCACTGGGGAATTCAAGCCTACTTCACTGGAGAAATATGCGGATTGAAACTTCACATCATGAAAACTCAGAAAAAGGAGAAATGAATCCAAACTTGACCGAGGATACCAGAACCATAAACCTCATGCGGCGAAACATCCCGAGGGAAACAAAATCTTCTCAAAACAATCGGAGTTTGTCCATTCTTGGGATCACCATTTTTGTTGTCATTGTTTCATCACAAATCTCAAAGTAAAAGTAAATTGTAAAAATCTTTTTTTTTTGAAAAATCAATTTTGTTATTTAATCTCTTTGCTTTGAAAGTTATTATCAGTAATAAATGGAGTCTTTTCAAGCTAAATAAAATAGGAAATACAAAGAATTGGGTAAAAGCTTCGACTTTCATTAATAGAATGGTAGTCTGCGAATGTGAGACTCCATAGATGATTACAAAGTTTGGGAAATGGTAATACTTAATGGAAAAGATACATTGAGATACAATGACCACTATCCCCCCTAACAACTTTTGAAATCCTGAGCAACAACTTTTGTTGAAGTATGGTGAGGATCCGAGAAGATTGTTGCTTCAACGATCAAGTCTTGTTTGACGTAGTTACTTCCCAAGAAAATCCCTAACTTTTGCCTAAGCTGCCCTTGCGGGTTTTCAACTTAGCGGGAAATTTATTCTGTTTATGTCTCTGATTTTTGCCTAGTCCGCCCTTTCGGGTTTTCGGCCTACCGAGACGCTCCTTTTTGCCTAAGCCGCCCTTTTGGGTTTTCAACTTAGCGAGCTGTTCTTTTATTTCTTTAGGCGAAGTATTTCTTGACTGCATCAGCATTCATGGGACGTGGGAACTCCTCACCATCCATAGTTTCAAGAATTAATGTACCGCCAGAGAAGGCTTTCTTAACAACGTATGAGCCTTCAAAATTAGGAGTCCACTTGCCCCTAGAATCAGTGTTGAAAGACATGATCTTCCTGAGAACGAGGTCACCTTCTCTGAGTTCACGAGGTTTGACCTTTTTATCAAAAGATTTCTTCATTCTTTTTTGATATAACTGGCCATGACACAAGGCTGTCATTCTCTTCTCCTCAATCAAATTTAATTCGTCAAACCTATTCTAGACCCATTCAGCCTCTGTCAACTTGGTTTCCATTATCACACGTAACGAGGGAATATCTACCTCGACTGGGAGTACAGATTCCATTCCATACACTAAGGAGAACATGGTTGCTCCTGTTGATGTGCAGACATATGTTGGATATCCATGCAGAGCAAAAGGGAGCATTTCATGCCAATCCTTATAAGTAATAACCATCTTCTGGATAATTCTATTGATATTCTTATTAGCAGCTTCAACATCCCCATTCATCTTTGGCCTGTATGGAGATGAATTGTGATGGATAATATTGAATTCTTCACACAGTTCTGTCATCATCTTGTTGTTCAAATTTGAGCCATTGTCAGTGATGATTCTTCTCATCACACCATACCGGTATATAAGATTATTCTTGATGAAATGCACAACCACCTGTTTAGTAACATTGGCATATGAAGCAGCCTCCACCCATTTGGTGAAGTAATCAATTGCTACTAAGATAAAATGGTGCCCATTCGAAGCTTTGGGTTCTATCATCCCAATCATGTCAATACCCCACATAGAGAAAGGCCACGGGGAGGAAATCACATTGAGAAGTGTCGGAGGCACATGGACCTTGTCTGCATAAATCTAGCATTTATGGCACTTCTTTGCAAATTTGTAACAGTCAGACTCCATTGTCAGCCAATAATAACCTGCCCTTAGCATCTTTTTAGCCATCAAATATCCATTGGCATGAGTGCCAAATGAACCTTCACCAATCTCATGCATCAACATGTCTGCTTCGTGTATATCCATGAATCTGAGCAAGACCATTTCATAATTTCTCTTGTATAACACATTTTCACTGAGGAAGAAACAGCCTGCCAATATTCTCAATGTCTTTCTATCTTTCCTCGACGCACCAATCAGGTATTCCCGAGTCTGAAGAAAATGCTTGATATCATAATACCAGGTGTTTTACCCCAAAATTTTCCCTCTCATTTTTCATAGAAGACCCAACCCTAGGGTTTCATAGATAATCAAGTTGGCTCAGAAATCGACCAGACAGATTCTCTTCTGTGGCAGTAAACCAGTAATTAGGGTTTTTCTTGCAATTCTAAAAAGAAAATGAATTCTCAGAAATTCAATTGGTTTTCACAGGTCTTCATGCCTCCTCAAGTTTACTGGAAAGAGACATGTTTGTTCTCAAGGCATGGTTGTTTGGGACAAGAGATGGAATTTAAGACTGTCATTAGGGACGACCATGATTTGGATCCAAGTTAACCAGATGATTTGCGTCTTTTAAAACATTTGCTTGGTTAAGAAATGGAATATACAGTGCGTGTTTGTTTGGAATGCAGTTGCAAGATTACATAATTATTGGAATTTAAGTTATCAGATTGGAGCATTTTGTTTCAATTGTATTGATTGGGCATTTCAAAAATCAAATAGGATGCGGAGATAAAATTACACGTTATTGTTGATCAAAGATTTCAAGTAACACCAGAACATTTCATATGATTTTATCAAATTACAAACGTTGTTACAAAACAATCTATTATTTAAATAATTTAGGTTTTACAACTTATCGTATTTGAAAATGAATTAGTACAACTATTTGATATAGTACAAGAATGATTTTCTCTGAATTACAAAGAAAACCCAAACAAATGTGTGGCCTAGGAGAACTAATCTATGCCTAAGTTTGACTGAAGTTATTTTGCTATCTCCAAAGACCTCCACGCTTGCCATAAAGTTCTTGCCTTCCTTTCTTTGTCATCTCCATTTTTCTCACATGAAAATAAAAGAAATAAAATAGTTAGTGCAAGTTATTTGGGCATGAACAAAATTTTCCAAAAAAAAAGAGTACTCATCATTAAAGTTTGCAAAGTGGAATCAAAAGGCCATTTTAATTCATCACAATTTATTTCCTCTATTTGCAAATCACAAGAAGATTATTCTTCTTGGTTCAGAAAAAGAAAAAGGAAAAGAAATGCTACAAGCTATCCAAATAGAGATGCTGCAAAATTGCCCAAACAAATATTGCAAACAGAACCAAACAAACAACAATATGGTAAACAACAAACCGCAAAACTGTCCAAACAAGAGGCAAGCAAAACTGTCCAAACAGAATGGTACAAAATTATCCAAACAGCAGCGCAAACTGGACAACAATATAGCAAACAACAAGCAGCATCAACAAAAGGCAGAAGTATGGCAACATAAGATGCTAAGTCAAACAAAGAAACTTGTTCAAGAAGCATAAGTCATCATTTTCCATTTTTCTTTGCAAACTTTTCAGAATTGGAAAAAGGGGAAAAAATAAATTTGCTTTCCTAATGTCATTGAGAGAGAAGAGAGGAAAGAAGTCACCTAGGATATTGGAATACACAGTCCTGCTGCCCTGCCTGTCACAAATTGCATAGAAGTTGCTAGAAAACAAAATTGCAATCAAAAAGCCAAAAGAACAATATAGTAAAATATTCAAATTCTTTATTTTCCCACCTTTTTGAATAGAGATAACAGAAGTAGGGTGAATAGAATAAAAAGAGAGCAATAGAACAGTAAGAGAGGTCTAAAAAAACTCAGAAAATCACAAAACCTCAAAAAACTGTCAAAGTCCAAAAAACTGTCAAGACTTCCAAAACCTCAAAGTCTCAAACTGTAAAATCATCAAAAACAGTAAACCATCAACAAACTCAAAAAACTTCAAAACCTGTAACAAGGCCAAACCAACAGCAAGAACTAAATCAAAAACCTTCAAAACCTGTAAGAAGGCCAAACCAACAGCAAGAACCAAATCAAAAACCTTCAAAACCTGTAACAAGGCCAAACCAACAGCAAGAACCAAATCAACAAACTTCAAAAACCTGTCAAAGTCTAAAACCACAAAAACCAACATAAGTCCCAACTGATAAACCAGCAACAAAAACCTGTTAAACCTTTTTTCAAACTCACTGAATCAAGCCAAACTGTCAAACCATCTCAACACCATCAAACCTGCAACCTGTTAACCAGTATACAGTAGCAAGATCCCAAACCAACAAAACCTGTAATAAAGCCAAACCTGATCCAAAACATAAATAAACAACAAAACATACTAAACCAGTATCCAAAACCTCAGTAAGCCATAAAACAACCAAAAACTTGTCAACTGTCTAAGAACCATCAACAAACTCAAGACCTGAGAAACATCAACCAATCCACAAACCTAAAACCAGGTCTCAAATTTGAACCATCATCAAAAACACAAAAAATCACCAAACCTCCAAAACCAAAAGGCAAATAAACTGTCAAAACCTCAAAGCCACGAATCCAAAACAACATCCTAAAAAAAAATTGGAACAAGTCTCAAACTAAGACACCAGAACTAACAGCAAACCAGTAACACCATCAACCAAATCTGTAACAAGCTTCACAAACTCAGAAACCAGTCAACAATCATAAAAACAAAAAAAAAGCTGTTACTTATCAAAAAAATCCCAAAAAATCATTAAACGGTAATCCTCATCATTCAACAAAGGAAGCATAAGAGTTACCAACGAGCTAGAACACCAAGGCGGTACCCTCATCTCCTCCCCCGTGCAACTCCGGCCACCAAGGAGCGCCGCCCTCAGTCTCACCATCCCCTTTCCATTTCACAGAAAAGTTCCAAACAGGTATGGATTCTTCACCTTCCTCGTAACATATTTCCCTACATCTCAAGGAATGGGGCAGTCAAAAGAAAACGTATAAACAAGATAAAAAAATCAGTGAAATCATAATAACAGAATCTCACCCTTTTTCGAAGAAAGTCGCTAGAACTCGTTTAGGGAGGTAAGATTAGGGGCGTTCCGGCAACCGAGAGTGGGAGGGGAAGATCAGACGAACCAATTTCGTTGCTTTTAGGGCAATCCGAACTTAGGGTTTTCAAAAAACGCCAAATCATAGTGAGGCAAAGAGGTAAAAGAGCGATTTTGCTCGCAAAACGGGGACGGGTAGTGAATTCATTCAGAGGTTTCAACAAGAATGGAAGGGATGAACGAAAGAGATGAGAGCGCCGCTGTGAACCACAAACCCTAATTTTCGTTTCCTCCCCTTAATCCATAACTAAGCATGTTTAGAAAGGTTGGGCTTGTCTGTTTCCCTAAGCCCATCACGCCTTTACTGATCCACCCCCAGGCCTGATTTTTGTGTTTCAGCAAGAGAACATTTCTTTTGGGCCTAACATCCCTAAATTTCCTTAAGCCCATATGTCTTTCTTTTTTTTTAATTTGTTCTTCTTCTTATATTTTATTTGTTAACAAAATTACTAATATAATTTAAAATATTTTATTAAATTGATTTAAGTTTTGTAAATTAATTTTTATCATTTTTTTTTATTTATTTATTTATTAAATTTTGTTTTAGATTTAGTTGCTACAATAAAACCCCCAAAAAATAATAATAGAACTTAGTTTTGTCACTTACATAATTAATAAAATACCAAAAATAAATTTTTTAACTTAATCAATTTTTTTTAGAATAGGTTTTTATCTTTCTCTTTTCATGTAAATACTTAACATTTCATTTCATGCTTTGTTGATTTTATCTCATGGATTATCATAGCTTTAAATAAATCATACAAAATTCGATTTAGTTGTATTGTTTGATATTTGGACTTTGCTATCTCATTTGATTCATCCCCATTTGTAATAATTGTACCCCCATTCCCGAATATTTTGTAATAGCGTAGAATTTCAATTCCCGCAATTTACTGTTTTCCATATACTGTACAGTAACTAGGCGTGTATGGCCAGATTCAAAATCAATCGCTAGATGACCTAATCAAAGAATAAAATAACTTGAAACCAATACACATTTTCACACGCGCACCTCTAGGGTAACCTCGCTCGTTGCCTCGGAAATACAATCATGTCCCTCGAATATGGGACACTATAGCAATGACCCTTCAATAAACAAAGATCGTAGTCCCTCGACGACCCTCGATGTTGCCTTTGATTAAAACGATCTTGTCCCTTACGAAAATTGCTAAAGCGTCTCACAAGTTGCCTTCAATGATTGTAAAATTGACCCGCGTCAGTCCCTTCACATCCAACGATGGGGCTTCTTACCAAATCAATGGTAAGATAGCACCATTAAAAGGAAGAAGAAAAGAATAATTTAAGACCTTTAAAGTAGATAGATTCGCTCTTAGTTACTCGCTTGCTCACAACAAAAACTTTTCACACCTACACTCTCATTTCAAAACATTTTCAAAAAGACAAAACGTTTTGTATACGTTCTTATAGAGACGAGAACCATTGCAAAACATCTATTCAAAACACTTTTTGAAACACAATTCACAAAACATCTTTGAACCATTTTTCGAAACAAAACTTTGTATACGTTCTTATAGAGACGAGAACCATTACAAAGAGATTATTCAAAATACTTTCAAAGCCCACACCACAAGTACACTATCAAATGAAAGCAAGTGATTTAAACGAGTAACTAAGAGCCCATGGAAAATCATGGATGAAAAGGGTGCTAATACCTTCCCTTTCCATAATCTACCCCCCGAACCCGAGAAATAATCTCGAAAGGTCTTTCCTGTGCTTTTTTACCTTTCCTTTGGGATAAAAGAAAAGTCGGTGGCAACTCTTGCTAACCGCACAAGTGCGATCGAAACGTAAAACCTTCAAGTCAGTTCTCCCACCGTATCATAGAACTGGCGACTCTGCTGGGGAATAATTTAAAAGTGGGGTTACCTTAGGGATAGATCACTTTTACTCGCTTTCATTATTTGATTTGTATGCCTTATATTTGGTTCTTTGTATTGGGTTTGCTTTGATACTCCACCCGGATTTGGGGCACCTTTTTAGGTAAATAGCAATAGATTATGGAGACTGTACGGCGTAGACCGATATGGTTGAAACAATGGCTATGTTAGTGTGACGCATTTGTGGGTACCAATATCCCTCGTGGTGAATTGAGGAAAATACGGGGCCGCTGAGTGGTGTCGCGAAGCACTAATTAAACAGAGAACCCTAATTGAACAAACTTGGCCATTAGGACGTAGTGAGGTAACCGGTTTCGGTGTAAAGATGAAAATTGGTTGACACTCGATACTACACTCATTGAGGCTAGACTTTTGAGATATCTCGGCCGCAAGAAAAGATTGTTGTGATGAGGCAATGCCTAAGAGAAAGGTCGGTGATATTGAGATCCTTTAGAACCCGATCATTATTTCTAAGACAGGTTGAGCCAACTAAAACTTCAAGAGGGTACTTACCCACGAATTCATACAAGCCTGAAACATAGGGATCTGTTTGTTGTGTGTATATATGTTTTCTTATACACAAACATCATAAACATCATCAACATCATATGCATGCTCACTAACCATTTCAAGGATTTAGAAATTTATCTTTGTTTTTGTTTTGTAGGAAATGAATTCTCTCCGAAGAAACACCATCTGAATCAGCTTTGTAAAAGCCCATCCTCAACTTCAAGAGCTAGCCTCAAGAGTGCTCAGGGATTCTCCTTTTACCAAGAAGTATGGTCGACTCCTCAGTTTGGCTACATCCAACTTCCCTGTACATCATTGTTTCACTTTTCTGAACTATCAGTTGGTACCTACATTGGAAGAGTTCTCTCTACTCTTAGGGGTGCCCGTGGTTAATCAGATACCGTTCACCGGTCTAGAAGGGATTCCAAAACCTGAAGTCATCGCTGTAGCTTTACATATGAAGAGGGCCGACGTCACAGCCAATTGGGAGACAAGAAGTGGGGTTAAAGGATTTTTAGCTAAGTTTCTGTTGGAAAAAGTTCGTTCATTCTGGGATGACATGAATTTCCAAGCTTTCGAAGACGTGCTAGCTCTCCTCATTTATGGTTTGGTTCTGTTTCCTAATTCGGACCAGTTCATAGACGCTAATGCCATCAAAGTATTTCTCTCTTGCAATCCTATACCCACATTTCTAGGAGACATCTTGCATTGCCTTCATACCCGTACCATGAAGAAAAGAGGTACCCTTTTGTGTTGTATACCCCTACTCGCTAAGTGGTTCACTTCACACCTGCCTCAGTCAGCATTGAAGAACGAGCAAAGATTGACTTGGTCTCAAAGGATGATGTCTCTCACTCACTCTCATATCCGTTGGTGCTCAAGATCTTTGGAAGGTATCTCTATCATTGACCGTTGTGGTGAGTTCCCTAATGTACCTCTGCTAGGTATTAGGGGAGGTATCACCTACAACCCGTGTTTAGCTCTTGGACAATTTGGGTATGCCCGAAGGGACAACCCTCATGAGATGCTCATCCGGGGTCTGGTGTTTGACTACGACAAAGACCAAGGTTACCGCCAGAGGTTTACACGTGCTTGGGGAATGGTGAACAAAGTGGACAGTAGGACTTTGGGACATAAAAACTCTATCCCTCTCAAGCCTTACCTTAAGTGGGTACGGGATCGTGCCCAGAGCCTCTTAATGCCTTACCCTTCCATCCTTCCTATCATCATTGAGCCCGTTATTGAAGGAGACGTCCCATACACCGCTCTTCATCCGAACATGCCTACCTCTCTCGAAGACCTGCAGAAAGCCTAGATTCAGTTAAAGGAAGAGCGATACACCTTTGAAACCCAGTACTACGCCAGTGAGAAGAAGGTTTTGGAGCTCACTAAGCTGCTTCATGAAGAGAAGAATCTGAATACTTACATTGCTCCAAAAATGATGCGTTCGATCTTTTTGTCTTGAGAGTTTTGTTGTATTTTAGTTTCTTTCTTTGTAAGCCCAAGGAGGCCTGATGTATTCAAACTTGGTTTTATTTAATATGACGTGTGTTTATTTTTTGTTTAAAAACAAATTTGAATTTCTGAATCCTTGAAAGCATTGCATGAATACATATCATTCATCATATGCATAAGCAGGTCTTCACACCAAGTTTCCTCATCTCTCTGCTGTTTATTTCAGCAAGATGGATCTAGAATAAACAGTTAAAGACTTACAAGCTCAGAATTCACAATTTCAACAGCTACTCTTGACCTTAGCCAAGGGGAAGGAGGAGCTCAAGACTCTTCTAGAGAAAGAGAAAGAGAAAAACAAGAAGAAGCGAGCCGGTGTGGTTGTCATGGGCAGAAGGTTTGAAGGACAAGCCAGAAGGACCTTAGAATTCTCATCAACATATGAAGAGGGGGAAATAAAAGGTAAAGAGATGGCAGTACCATCTGAATCTGAAGTAGAAGAAGAAGAGCAAGAGGACTACTCCAAACAACAATACCCTCCGGCCGATGACAAATACAAAAACTTGGAAGAGCGTCTAGCTGCTATGGAGATACAGAGAGTATCTGGGCTAGACTTTGAGGAGTTGGGGATGGTATCTGGAATTGTAATCCCGCCTAAGTTCAAAGTACCTCTATTTTCCAAGTATGATGGGGTGTCTTGTCCCAAAATGCACCTACGATCTTATGTCAGGAAAATTCAGCCGCATTCTGTTGACAAAGACTTGTGGGTTCACTTTTTCTAGGACAGTTTGTCAGGAACACAACTTGATTGGTTCTACCAGTTGGAGAGGTCTGATGTGCATAATTGGGAAGACTTGGCAGCCGCCTTCTATAAATAGTATCAATACAACGCCGACTTGGCACCAACCCGTACTCAACTCCAGAGTATGGCCATGGTGTCCAACGAGGGATTCAAAGACTACGTCCAAAAGTGGAGGGATTTAGCCGGAAGGGTGCAACCACCCATATCTGAGAGGGAGCTAGTAAACATGTTCCTGGGTACCCTATCAGGTCCTTTCTTCAATCAGCTGATTGGAAGTTCGTCTGCTGGGTTCACCGAATTGATTCTAACCAGAGAAAGAGTGGAGGCCGGTATAAAAAGCGAGAAAATTAAAAAAGATGCATCTACTTCTGCTGCCATCAGAAAAACTTTCACGGGAAAGAAGGAAGTATCAGTTGTCTACTCTCAGAGGGGTCAAGGAAGAGTTAAGCGCCAGCCAGCGGTGGGGGATGTTATGATTCAGAAGTCTACATCTGATCAGTCCAAAACCAGTCAACCGAGAACCAATCAAACTAGGGTAGAAAGGCCAGTTAGGAAATTCACCAGGATAAACATGACTCCTGCCCAAGTTCTACCCCATCTCTTGAAGTTAAATCTAGCAAGTCTGAAAGAGGCCCTGAAGAATCCAAATACTGCTTCTCCGCACTATCATCCGAACGCCAGGTGCACTTACCATTCGGAGAGCCCAGGGAACGACACTAACAATTGTTGGGCCCTGAAGAATAAAATTCAGGATCTGATAGATGCTAAAGAAGTTGAATTCGACGCACCTGAAAAACACAATGTTATCTCTGCTCCAATGCCAAGGCACGGCCACAACGCCCATGCTGTTGAGGAGGATCTGTTTGTTGCTACTATAGATGATTTGATAACTCCACTCCCTATAATCAAGTTAAATTTGTTGAAGGTTGGGGTTTTCCCAGGTTGTGAAGAAGATTGTCACCTTTGTTCGTCCTCATTAACCCACTGTCCATTGTTGAAGATAGGCATCCAACGCCTAATTGATAACCAAGAAATCCTATTTGAGAAGACTCTTGTTTTATCAACTCCTGTTAACAATGTTTCAATAATAACCATATCCGCCAATCCTTCCAAGGTCCCTAAAATACCTGTTAGGATTACATCCGCTCCGAAGGCTGCACCTTTAAAGATAACCATGCCCGGGCCAATCCCATACAAGTCCGACAAATCAGTACCATGGAACTATGGTGGAGAAATCTACTACCATGGTGTCAAACAGATTGAACAGACCACCGAGGAAGAGAGTTCTAAAGAAGACAATTCCGACATCAGTAACATTTCCGGAACAAGCAAAGTTATCTGTAGTGGAAGAATCTTTTCTCCAAAGATTTCCCCTCCAAAGGCAAATTTTGGACCCTCAGCTGCTCCTAAGGTTATCTCTACACCGACAAACATATCTGCAAGTACACCAATCATAAAATAAGTCACAACCCCCGTGGTTATCCCCTCTGCTGCTACTGATGTTCAAGGGAAAGAGATCCAAGAAAAGCCCATCAAGACGAGGGCTCAGCCGTTGATCTTCCCTGAAACCTCTCAAAAAGAAATGGAGGAAATTTTGAAAATAATCAAGAAAAACAATTATGATATGGTGGAACAGCTGGGGCCAACCCCCTCAAAGATCTCCATGTTGGCCCTGTTGCTTTGCTCAGAGGCTCATGCTAAGGCTCTGATAAGATTTTTGAAGACGACCCATATGCCACAAGAAACCTCCGCTTATCAGTTCCAGGAATGTGTGGATAGTTTAACAGCTGACAATGGTCTAGGATTCTCCGATGCAGATTTAACTTCGAAAGGGAGAAAACATAATGATGCTTTGCATGTCTCGGTGGAATACAGAGGGACAACCCTAGCACACGTACTGGTAGACACTAGTTCATCTTTGAACGTCTTGCTGAAGAAAGCCTTGGATAGACTGGATTGTGAAGGCTTAACCCTGAAACCCAACAATATAATTGTCAGAGCCTTTGATGGTTCTAAAAGGATGGTCCACGGGGAAGTGGACATCCCGATTAAGGTGGGAACTGAAACCTTCAACTCCACATTTTATGTGATGGACATCCGTCCTTCTTATTCTTGCCTGTTGGGAAGACCTTGGATCCACCATGTTGGAGCTGTCACTTCTACTCTGCATCAAATGCTCAAGTACCCTGTCTAGGGGAAAATCATAATTGTTCATGGCGAAGAGGAATACATGATCAGTCATCTGAATTCTTTCTGTTATGTAGAATTGGATGGCGAATTCATCGAAACTCCTTTCCAGCATTTTGAAGAGGTAGCTCAGGAAATAGCGGCAACCAAGACAGTGTCCTCTGTACCCATGATTACCAGACCTCTGCCTCGGATGTCATCTCTCAAGGATGCAAAAGCAGTGGTTGAAGAGGGAGCAAGCACAATCTGGGGGAAGCTTCCAGGCTTTCCCTACAAATCAGACAAGTTCGGCTTGGGGTTCACCTCGACTGCTCAGAAGGCCGTGAACCGCGCCCGTGCCGGGGGCCACCTGTGAAGATCATTCACTAAGGGGTTAATGCACTAGAGGACGGTGAAGAAGAGGGCAGTTTGGAAGACTGGATATTTCCTACTATCAACGGAGGACTGTGCAACTGGGAAGCAAAAGAATTTGTTCCAATTACTTTCATACCGCAGTAATTTATCTTTTCCATTTCTGTTGGATCTGTAATAATTCACAAACAATTCGTACTTTTTCAACCTTGTGTCTTACCCGAGGCACAATGGTCCATTTGTAAGGGTTCTTATTTCATTTTCATATGTCATTTCAATGAATCATGGATGTTTTTCATACAAACTTTTGTGTTCATTGTCTTTCTTTTTACATTTTATTTGTTTTAAGATGGCTATACCCTTACACACCCCAACACTCACAAATGCAGGTACCCTTCCATTCCGGATCCCATGGGTAACGATACTGCTATAGCCTTCAGTGACTCTGAAGATCTGATCTACCAAGCCGAATACGAAGGTGAGGAAGATTATGAGGTGCCCGGGGAATTAGATAGACTTCTACAACAAGAGGAAAGGGCTATTCTGCCTCATGAGGAATTTTTGGATACAATCAACTTGGGAACTGAGGATGACAAAAAGGAAATCAAGATAGGTGCCAATCTAGAGCCGAGTGTTAAGGAGCGCCTAATTCAGCTACTGCATGATTATGTTGAAATCTTCGCCTGGTCATACGAAGACATGCTTGGACTTGATACAGACATTGTGGTACACCGTCTACCCACAAGAGAAGACTGTCCACCGGTGAAGCAGAAAGTCCGCCGTATGAGACCTGACATGTCAGAGAAGATCAAAGAAGAAGTTATGAAACAATTCAACGCTTGATTTCTAGTTGTTACTTCCTATCTTCCATGGGTTGCTAACATTGTTCCTGTGCCTAAAAAAGACGGAAAGGTACGGATGTGCATGGATTATAGAGACTTAAACAGGGCCAGCCCTAAAGATAATTTTCCACTTCCACACATCGACATCCTGGTTGATAATACAGCTCAACACAAAGTATTTTTCTTTCATGGACGGGTTCTAAGGCTATAACCAGATCAAAATGGCACCCGAGGACATGGAGAAAACTACTTTTGTCACACAATGGGGTATGTTCTGCTACAAAGTGATGCCATTTGGACTGAAGAATGTCGGGGCAACCTATCAACACGCCATGGTAGCTTTATTTCATGATATGATACATCATGAGATAGAGGTCTACGTAGATGACATGATAGCCCGATCACAAACTGAAGAAGAACACCTTAGTCACTTGCAAAAGCTGTTTGCCAGATTGAAGGAATACAAGCTAAGGCTAAACCCTAACAAGTGCACATTCGGAGTCCGGTCCGGTAAGCTCTTAGGTTTCATTGTCAGCAACAAAGGCATCGAGGTTGATCCTGCCAAAGTCAAAGCGATACAAGAAATGCCTGCTCCTCGCACTGAGAAGGAAGTCAGAGGTTTATTGGGATGCCTGAACTACATTGCTAGGTTCATTTCTCACCTAACATCTACTTGTGAACCAATATTTAAGCTGTTGAAGAAAGATCAGGTAGTTAGATGGAATGATAACTGTCAAGTTGCTTTCGATAAAATCAAGGAGTATTTGCTAGAACCTCCTATCCTGATGCCACCCGTCGAGGGAAGATCGCTAATCATGTATCTGACCGTCCTAGAGAATTCAATGGGGTGCATATTGGGGCAGCATGACGAGTCTGGCCGAAAATAGCATGCCATTTATTACCTTAGCAAAAAGTTTACCGACTGTGAAACCAGATATTCACTGCTCGAGAAAACTTGATGCGCTTTGGTATGGGCTGCTCGCCGGCTAAGGCAGTACATGTTGACTCATACCACTTTGTTGATATCTAAGATGGATTCGATCAAGTACATCTTTGAGAAGCCTGCTCTATCTAGAAGAATAGCTAGATGGAAGATGATCCTAACGGAATACAATATACAGTACACGACCCAAAAAGCTATAAAGGGGAGTGTGCTAGCTGATCATCTGGCCCATCAAGCTGTAGAAGATTACCAATCCATGAAATTTGACTTCCCTGACGAAGACATCATGACGTTGGACAATGTTGAAGATTTCAGACCATATGACGGACCTGAACAAGGATCCCGATGGACCCTGTACTTTGGTGGTGCCACCAATGCACTTGGCAACAGTATCAATGTTATGCTTATATCTCCGGAAGGATGCCATACTCCTTTCACCGCTAGACTTTGCTTCAATTGTACGAACAACATGGTAGAGTATGAAGCGTGCATCTTTGGACTCAAGGATGCCATAGACTTGGGAATCAAATATTTAGTTGTGTTTGGGGATTTAGCTTTGGTCATCAGTCAGATCAAAGGAGAATGGGATACTAACCATCCGAACCTCATCCCTTACAAAGAACATGTCTTGACATTACTACCACATTTCGAGCAGATTACCTTCGAGCACTTCCCGCGAGAAGAAAATCATCTAGCAGATTCTCTAGCTATAATGCCATCCATGTTTAAATTTAATTGGGATAACGAGGCTCCCCAAATCACCATTGAACGGATGGATGAACTAGCACACTGTCACGAGATTAATACGGAAGAAGTAGTGGACCAGCCTTGGTTTCATGAAGTCAAAAGGTATCTCGAGGCTCAAAAATACCTTGAAGGAGCTTCAGTCAATGACAAAAAGTTCTTAAGAAGATTCTCAACTAAGTTTTTCCTAAGTAATGGCATCATGTACAAGTGCAATCATGATTCTATTCTGCTCCGTTGTGTGGACAAGGCTGAGGCTGAAAAGATAATGGCTGAATTGCATGGAGGTACCTTTGGTACTCACTCTAGCGGGTATACGATGGCAAAGAAGACTCTACGGGCAGGCTATTACTGGTCTACCATGGAAGCAGACTTCTATCAACATTCCCGGACCTGCCATAAATCTCAAATCTATGCAGACAAGGTACACGTGCCTCCGGTTCCTCTAAATGTCTTAACAGCTCCTTGGCCCTTCACTATGTGGGGGATCGATATGATTGGGGAGATAAAGCCTACGACATCCAATGGACACCGCTTCATTCTGGTGGCCATTGATTACTTCACAAAGTGGGTCGAAGCAGCTTCCTTCGCATCCGTTACTAAGAATGTTGTTGCCCGCTTCATCAAGCAGAACCTTATCTGTCGGTACGGTATCCCTGAAAGGATCATCACTGGTAACGGTACAAACCTTAACTATACTATGATCACCGCCTTGTGCAAATAGTTCCAAATTCAACATCACAATTCGTCTCCCTATCGGCCAAAGATGAATGGTGCTGTCGAAGCTGCAAACAAAAACATCAAAAAGATCATACAAAAAATGACAGTCACCTACAAGGAATGACATGAGATGCTACCGTTTGCTCTCCACGGGTACCGTACCACGGCTCGCACATCAACTGGGGAAACACCCTATTCTTTGGTTTATAGCACGGAGGTTGTTTTACCTATTGAGGTCCAGATCCCCTCTTTGAGAATCTTGAAGGATGTGTTAGAACAAAGTTTGAATCTACTACCCTAAGTTTAAGTTTTGATGATAACAAAATGAAAGGATATATTAATTATGTGAATCATTTAAGAACTATTTGCTACCTAAAATATTACGTTCTATTTTGCAGAAACTCTGATAGGTATCAGCAAGAGCACACCTAATCAGCATCACAATATTGGTTCTTATCAATGTCAGCATCAGAAGATGCTATATCAGAATACCAGAATCAGAAGAATAATTCACGTGTATGCTGAAGCTTGATGAACAGAACTGCGCTCAACACTCTGATAAAGACAACAATAGTTCATCAGCACTTAAGCAGAGTCAGAATGAGGCCAAGCCAGAACACGCTTTAAGTTGCAACGGTACTGTGCATTGAAAGCGAATTATTACCAACGACATCATTCCAGACAAGATCTGCTCAATAAGGAAAGTTTGTTATTGGCGTTGAATCAAGATTATTGCTCCAACGTTCAACAATTTCAGTGCTATATAAACAAGACAATGAAGATTGAATTGGCTAATGCTCTACATCATATTACACGCCTAAAAGCTAATCATCATCTTCCTTCTCTCAGTTTGCTAAACGCTTCATATTTCCTTACTCAGTATTTTAGCAATCTAGTTTCATAAGCTTAAATTGTGTAACATCACAGTTGTGATACAGTTTTGTAGAAAACATTCACACACCTAAATTTATCTTCTTTGTAAGAAAATGTTTCCTTGATAAACCGGGTTGTGGTTTGCATCAAGAAGGCTTTAGCAGTTGTTAAAGCAGATTGTAATATTCAGTTGAATATAGTGGATTAAGACCTCGTTGGAGAGAGGCGAAATCACCTTGACGGGTGGACTGGAGTAGTTTGAGATCAAACGAACCAGAATAAAAATATCTTGTTCATTGCATTGATTTTCAGTTTTACAATTCAACCCCCCTTCTTGTGTTTTTCACTTCTTCAATTGGAATCAGAGCGCCTGGTTCTGAGCTAAAACACTTAACCGTGTCAGTACAAGATCCAGCGTCAGAAAAACACAATGGCAGGAAACTATTCTCACACCAGCAATGACAACCATGAGGACAGAGACAGATTCAGCGGCAAACCTCCAGTCTTTGATGGAGAAAACTTTGATTACTGGAAAGACAGAATTGAAAGCTTCTTTCTGGCACATGATGCTGATCTGTGGGATATGGTGACAGATGGATACACGCACCCTGTGAATGCAAGCGGTCAGAAGATTGATAGAAAAACAATGACTGACCAACAAAAGCGTGACTTCAAGAATCACCACAAGGCCAGAACCATCCTTCTCAGCGCCATCTCGTATGCTGAATATGAAAAGATCTCCAACAGAGACACAACAAAGAACATGTTTGACTCACTCAGAATGACGCATGAGGGCAACGTTCAGGTCAAAGAAACTAAAGCTCTGGCGCTCATTCAGAAGTATGAGGCGTTCAAAATGGAAGAAAGTGAATCCATTGAAACAATGTTCTCAAGATTCCAGATTCTGGTAGCTGGTCTCAAGGTTCTGGACAAAGGTTACTCTACTGCTGATCACGTCAAGAAAATCATCAGAAGTTTACCCAAGCAGTGGAGGCCAATGGTTACAGCTCTGAAGCTAGCAAAAGATCTCAACAAAATTTCTCTGGAGGAACTTATCAGCTCCCTCAGAAGTCATGAGATAGAGCTAGAAGCTGATGAACCCCAGAAGCAAGGTAAGCCTTTAGCATTAAAATCTAACAAAAAATCTGAGTCTAAAGTTTTGCAGGCAGTTGAAGAAACATCTGATGGATCCTCATCAGAAGAAGACGAACTCTCCCTCCTCTCCAGAAGAGTGAATCAACTGTGGAAGCAGAGGCAAAGGAAGTTCAGGAATCCCAGAAGATCTGATCAGAACGAGTCTTCTTCCAGATACAGAAGGACAGATTCTTCCTCTGGATACAGAAGATCTGAAGGCTCCTCAGGTAGCAAAAATCCAAACACCAAGGACATCATCTGCTATGAGTGCAATGAGCAAGGACACTACAAGAGTGACTGCCCAAAGCTTCAGAGGGAAAATCCCAAAAAGAAGTTTGGAAGAGAAAAGAAGAAAAGTCTCATGGCTACATGGGATGACTCTGACTCGTCTGAAGCTGACTCAGAATCAGATGATGAGAGAGCAAACATAGCTCTCATGGCTAACATTTCAGAAGATAGTGAAGCTTCTGAATCAGACTCAGAATCAGATACTGAAGAGGTATTTCCTAACTTTGCTGTTAATTTTACCAAGGCTGAACTTGCTGAAAGCCTTAATGAAATCCTGGAAAGGTATCAGCAGATTAGAGTTAAATTCAGAGACCTGAAAAGGAATCTTGAATCTGACTCTAATAAGACTGAGAGTCTTAAATTGGAGAATTCTGAGCTGAGAATTAAAATTTCAAAATTAGAAAATACTTTACAAAACTCTCAGAAGGAACCAATTTCTGAAACTCCCAGCAACGCTGATGAGATCATCAAGGAGTATGATCACAGTTTCCAGAAGTTCCTTGCTAAAAGCATAGATAGAAGCAAAATGGCTTCAATGATCTATGGAGTTAGCAGAAACGGCAGGAAGGGAATAGGATACCAAGGTAAGGTTCCTACACCAAATAATGTCATGGACTTAACCATTAAACACACTCCTCTGAATTCACATTTTGTGTATGGTCACACACATGATATTAAATACACTAGCAGTAAGTACTCTGTGAAACCAAAATTCAACCAGAGTTTTGGTAAATCTAACAAATCAGGACCCAAGAAAATCTGGGTACCTAAGGATAAAATAATACATGTTGCAGATATCTTTAGCAGCAAATCAGAAACACCAGTCATGGTACCTGGACTCTGGCTGCTCGCGACACATGACGGGAAGAAGGCATATGTTCCAAAGCCTGGAACTTAAGCCTGGAGGCCACGTTGGCTTTGGAGGCAATCAGAGGGGAAAGATAATTGGCTCTGGAACTGTAGGTAATGGAAATCTTCCCTCTATTAATAATGTTCTGCTAGTAGATGGATTAATGCATAATCTGTTATCCATAAGTCAATTAAGTGATAACGGTTATGATATAATCTTTAATCAAAAAACATGTAAAGCTGTTAGTCAGAAAGATGGGACTATCCTGTTTAATGGAAAGAGGAAAAACAACATTTACAAAATCAAACTTTCTGAACTAAAAAGTCAGAATGTAAAGTGCCTTCTGTCTGTTAACAACGAGCAGTGGATCTGGCACAGAAGATTGGGGCATGTTAGTATGAGAAGAATATCTCAGATTAACAAACTCAATCTGGTCAGAGGACTTCCTAATTTGAAGTTCAATTCAGATGCTCTGTGTGAAGCATGTCAGAAAGGCAAGTTTGCAAAACCTTCTTTCAAATCTAAAAATGTTGTTTCTACCTCTAAGCCATTAGAACTTCTGCACATTGACTTATTTGGACCAGTTAAAACTGCTTCAGTCAGTGGCAAGAAGTATGGGTTAGTAATCGTAGATGACTATAGCAGATGGACATGGGTAAAGTTCTTAAGACACAAGGACGAGTCACACTCTGTGTTTGTTACCTTCTGTAACCAAGTTCAGAATGAAAAGGATCTTAGAATCGTTAAAGTTAGAAGTGATCATGGTGGAGAATTTGAAAACAAAGACTTTGAGTCATTCTTTAATGACAGAGGCATTCTGCATGATTTCTCTTGTCCTAGAACTCCCCAACAAAATGGAGTTGTAGAACGAAAGAACAGAACATTGCAATAAATGGCCAAAACCATGATCAATGAGACAAACGTTGCTAAGATCTTCTGGGCAGAGGCAATAAACACAGCGTGCTACATTCAGAATAGAATCTCAATAAGACCTATTCTGGAAAAGACTCCATATGAATTGTGGAAGAACAGAAAGCCCAACATTTCATATTTTCATCCATTTGGATGTACCTGTTTTATGTTAAATACAAAGAATTATTTGAACAAGTTTGACTCTAAAGCACAGAAGTGTATTATGTTAGGATACTCTGAACGCTCAAGAGGGTACAGAGTATACAATACAGAAACACAGATTGTGGAAGAATCAATCAGTGTTCGTTTTGATGATAAGCTTGACTCTGAAAAGTCAAAGCAGAATGAAGTTTTTGCACGTATGTAAATTGAATTTACAGGTTCTGAAGACAAGTCATCAGAAGCTCTCAACACAGACACTCCTTCAACGTCTGAAAGGAGCACTGCTAGCAATCCTACAACAGCTGCTGATCAACCTCAGAAGAGATTACCCAGAAGCAGCTTGGATCACCCAGAAGAGACTATCTTAGGAAGAAAGGAAGATCCAATCAGAACAAGAGCAAGGTTCAGAAACTCTGAAGAAACTCTCATGGGACTTGTGTCTCTGATTGAACCTTCTTCTATTGATGAAGCACTTCTGGATAATGACTGGATTCTGGCAATGCAAGAAGAGCTGAATCAATTCACCAGAAATGACGTATGCGATCTTGTTCCCAGACCAAAAGGATTCAACGTCATTGGAACAAGATGGGTCTTCAGAAACAAGCTAAATGAACAAGGTGAAGTCATCAGAAACAAAGCACGACTGGTTTCACAAGGTTATAGTCAGCAAGAGGGGATAGACTATACAGAAACCTTTGCCCCAGTCGCCAGGTTAGAATCTATCATACTTTTAATTTCATTTGCTGTTAATAGAGGCATCACTCTGTATCAGATGGATGTCAAAAGTGCATTCTTAAATGGTTATATAGAAGAAGAGGTTTATGTGCACCAACCCCCTGGTTTTGAAAATACAAAACATCCAGAACATGTTTTTAAACTAAAGAAGTCACTATATGGTCTGAAACAAGCTCCCAGAGCTTGGTATGAAAGACTAAGTAACTTTCTGTTAGAAAATGAATTCACCAGAGGGAAGGTGGACACTACCTTATTCTGTAAATCAGTTAAGAATGACATCTTAGTCTGTCAAATTTATGTTGATGATATTATTTTTGGTTCTACTAATCCTTCTCTTGGAAGAAAATTTGCTAAGTGTATGCAGGCAGAATTTGAGATGAGCCTCATGGGGGAACTGAAATTCTTTCTAGGAATTCAGATCAATCAAACTCCAGAGGGAACTTACATTCATCAGAGCAAATACATCAGAGATCTTCTGAAGAAATTTGACCTCTCAGAATGTAAGCCATCAAAGATTCCAATGCATCCCACGTGCATTCTGGAAAGAGAAGAGGTAAGCAAAAAGGTAGAACAGAAAGTCTACAGAGGTATGATTGGTTCTCTCCTTTATCTGACAGCTTCAAGACCTGATATATTATTCAGCGTATGTATTTGTGCTAGATTCCAATCAGATCCTAGATAATCTCACTTAACAGTTGTTAAGAGAATTTTCAAGTATCTGAAAGGTACTACTAATCTGGGTTTGTTTTATAGAAAATCTAGTGATTACAGTTTAGTAGGCTACTGCGATGCTGACTTTGCTGGAGACAGAGTAGAGCGTTAAAGTACTTCTGGAAGCTGCCAGTTTCTGGGAGAAAATCTGATCTCTTGGTCCAGTAAAAGGCAATCAACAATTGCGCTATCAACAGCAGAAGCTGAGTACATAGCAGCAGCAGGATGTAGCACACAAATGCTCTGGATGAAAAGTCAGCTTGAAGACTTCCAGATTTTTGAGAGTAACATCCCTATACTCTGTGATAATACTTCTGCTATTTGCTTAAGTAACAATCCCATTTTACATTCTAGAGCTAAGCATATAGAAATAAAACATCACTTCATTAGGGACTATATTCAGAAAGGAATTTTGAATTTAAAATTTATAGATACAGACCATCAATGGGCTGATATCTTCACTAAACCCCTTTCTGAAGATAGGTTCAATTTCATTCTGAAACATCTCAGCATGAAAATCTGCCTAGAGTGAAAATGTTTTAATTCCATATATTTATCTTCAGAATGTATTTGTTTTACTGTGAACTTCTGATCAATCTCTTTTCAGAAAGATAGAACATGCAGATTGTATCAGATGCTAGTCTTAAAGATCTGAGCGTTTCAGCTCAAGGATAGACGTGCTGATCACTAAATCAAACAAGTGTCATCCAATCATCAGCAAATCTCTGAAGCAGAACGCGTGCACGCTTCTGAGAAGGCAAAACGCTGATTGGGTGCATTGAGACACATGTCTGGTAACCGTTTTAAGTATCTTTCTCAAATCCCCCAAAATCAGCAAGCATTAAATGAAAGTAATCACGTTTTAAAACGTAATCATGATTTTATGTCTCTTTCTTGAAAACGTTTACACTTTCAAAATATTCTGAAGCCTATTTAAGCACGTCAACCTCTCACTTTAATCTTTTACAGTTTCTCATTATCTCTCAAAGATTTTCTGCATTTTTCTGTGTTCATCTCTCTCAAACCCATTTTCTCAATTTTTCTCAAAATCCCTAAGTGTGAACATGGCAACCTCCAGCAGTGCTTCTGCAGGTTCTCAGAAGAAAGCATCATCTGAGCAGTACCAAGTTCCATTCAGAACACTCCTCACTCCAGTGAAGAATCTTGAAGTGTTATCTGAACTGATCATTGATTTTGGCAGTCTGAAAGAGAATGGCTTTGATTTAACAGAAGAAGTTAGGGCACAGAAATGGGAAAGGTATTTTGACAGGTTGGTTGGACCAACATTCCCAATGTTAGTCAAGGAGTTCTGGATTCATGCAACTGCTTCAACGCATCAAGTCACCTCCTACATAATGGGGAAGAAGATTGTGATCACTGAGGATCACATAGCAAAGTTGATTGGTTACAGTGGCGGTGGCGTCCGCTGTATTGATATGGCTGAAAGATGTGCTGACGTGGGCGTCATAGCAGAAAGGATTTTTACCCTTGGGTTGCCCAGCAGCAAAATCAGAGATCTGAAGGATCACCACAGAGTTTGGGCGAAGATAATTCTGGGGTGTTTTAATCATAGGAAGCCAACTAGTTCCCCTGATTACATAAATATAGATCAGCAGTTTCTGATCTATTTTATCAATCAAAAGGTAAAAATCAACTTGGCTCATCTTCTGTTTAATCACCTCAGAACAAGCGTGAAGGAAACCAGGGAAGAAGAAAGAACAAAGAGGGATTGGATACCCTTTGGAAGGTTAATATCAGATATTCTGACTGAGAATAGGCTGATAGAGCACCTGATAGAAGCTCAAGAGTTAAGCACCATTGAACCAACGGTTGGGAAGCCTTTGAACGCGAAGAATCTGAAGAAAATGAAGTTAATAGAGAATATCAGAAAGGAACCCAGCGTTACTCCCACTGCTGACATCACCAGCAGAAGAGTCCCACTGAGTGACTTTCCTTTATTTTCTGAGATAGAATCTAAACCAGTGGTGGTTCTCAGATATTTGGACGCGTGCAAGGTTGATGGTACAGATCCCAATCTGAATATCAAAGATCTACACCAACCTCAACCAGAAGTTACACTGAAGAAGACGAAGAACAAAGGAATCCCGGCGAACCAAATGGTTCGGGCAAAAATTAGGGATAAAACAAAATCTATACACCCGGCAAGTTGAAAACCCGAAAGGGCGACTTGGGAAAAAAAGGGTTTCCCGGTGGACTGAAAACCCGAAAGGGCGGTCCAGGCAAAAGTTAGGGAATTAAAGCGTATGACTATGTCTCGTCGGATCACTTTAAGGATAATCTCTTCACAGACAAACTCAGAGCTTCTGATTAATTCAATCATCTTCGGACGAAGCAACAGACGGACAAGATATTCGGAGATACGGAGGCTATAGCAGAATGGGAACCCCATGGGATTATTACACATAGCTATCTTTCTTTGTAAATTTGTCTTATTTATGACACCATCCTCTTACTAGGATGTCTGTCTCCTTTGTACAAAATACTTATTCAAAGTAAATACAAAGATATCTCTTTCAAAGTACAGAAAACTATTTGCCTTTTTCTTTAAACTTGTGTTTTTATTTGCAAAAACGTCCAATGATTCATTAATGAACATATGCATTTGAACATAATTACCGTTTGCAAAAAACCAGGATGAAAAAGAGTAATTACTGACAGGTTGAAAGATTAGGAAAACGTCTTTAGGCTATTCCATGAGCAATCCCTACAGCACGTTATTAAGATCCCCAGCGGAGCCAAAACTTTGAACTACAGATCCCCAGCGGAACTGAGACTACCAACTACCAATCCCGAGCGGAGCTGAAACTTTCAATCCCCAACGGAGATCATCCAGTTTTTCCAGGTTCCCCCCGCAAGTTGTCTTGAAACCTAAAAATCAACCAGATAACGGTTAACTTTTCTTTCTCCCCGACCTAGGGTAACTCCCAAGTAGAGTGGCAGACGACCAAAGCTCCTGAACTTTTTCCAAATAGGAATAAGTTTTCCCCAGAGTTTTTATTGCTCCTCGACAGAACAAAGACTCCCGTCAATAAATCCCCAGTAGAAGTCATTAAAATTCTCTGGATTCCCCAAGCAGATTCCTCAAGAAGTATTTGGAATTACCCTCACAACGGAATCCTCAACAGCAGTCAAGGATTTATTTTCCTCAACAAGAGTCATTTTCCTCAGCAAATCAACTTACACGCGCATACATTACATCCATATATCATAAACATTGATAAAGTACATATATCACATCATGCATTTCATGCATCATAACTTTGTGCTTCAGCTAACATTTTACCCTTTATAGGATAAGATTAAAAACTACCGTTTAACAATGTGCAATCATGATACAATACAGATACGCTCCAGATACGGATGCCATCCTGATACACATTCAGATTCAGATTTCAGATACAGTTTAGATACGCTCCAGATACAGAAGCCATTCTGTCGCTTATTCAGTTTCATCCTACAGATACGGTCCAGATACGCTCCAGACACGGAAGCCATTCTGTCGCTTATTCAGTTTCATCCTACAGATACAGTTCAGATACGTTCCAAATACAGACACCATTCTGATGCTTATTATTTTGATTTTCAACAAACATTCTTGGATGGCATCTACAAGCCCATCTCCAACAAGATTCTAACATACTCTCCAAATGGTATCTTTAATCCCATTCCCTCAGCTACACTTTTGTCGAGTGCAAATTTATGGGCACTCTAGTGTCCAATCATCTTTTACCTTCGAGTCACGAACGGCAAAGCTCGCCAATCTAACTCTTCAGGTTCAAGAAGATTGAACAGGGGCAGCTGTTGTACCCCAAAATTTGCCCTCCCATTTTTCATAGAAGACCCAACCCTAGGGTTTCTCAGATAATCAAGTTGGCTCAAAAATGGACCAGACAAATTCTCTTCTGTGGCAGTAAACCAGTAATTAGGGTTTTTCTTGCAATTCCCAAAAGAAAATGAATTCTCAGAAATTCAATTGGTTCTCACAGGTCTTCATGCCTCCTAAAGTTTACTGGAAAGAGACAATGTTTGTTCTCAAGGAATGGTTGTTTGGGACAAGAGATAGAATTTAAGACTGTCATTAGGGACGACCATGATTTTGATCCAGGTTAACCAGATGATTTGCGTCTTTTAAAACATTTGCTTGGTTAAGAAATGGAATATACAGTGCGTGTTTGTTTGGAATGCAGTTGCAAGATTACAGAATTATTGGAATTTAAGTTATCAGATTGCAGCATTTTGTTTCAATTGTCTTGATTGGGCATTTCAAAAATCAAATAGGATGCGAAGAGAAAATTATAAGTTATTGTTGATCAAAGATTTCAAGTAACACCAGAACATTTCATATGATTTTCTCCAATTTCAAACGTTGTTACAAAACAATTTATTATTTAAATACTTTAGGTTTTACAACTTATCGTATTTGAAAATGAATTAGTACAACTATTGGATACAGTACAAGAATGACTTTCTCTGAATTACAAAGAAAAGCCAAACAAATGTGTGGCCTAGGAGAACTAATTTATGCCTAAGTTTGACTGAAGTTATTTTGCTATCTCCAAAGACCTCCATGCTTTCCATAAAGTTCTTGCCTTCCTTGCTTTGTCATCTCCATTTTGCTCACATGAAAATAAAAGAAAGAAAATAGTTAGTACAAGTTATTTGGGCATGAACAAAATTTTCCAAAAAGAAAGAGTACTCATCATTAAAGTTTGCAAAGTGGAATCAGAAGGCCATTTTAATTCATCACAATTTATTTCCTCTATTTGCAAATCACAAGAAGATTATTCTTCTTGGTTCACAAAAAGAAAAAGGAAAAGAAATGCTACAAGCTATCCAAACAGAGATGCTGCAAAATTGCCCAAACAAATATTGCAAACATAACCAAACAAATAGCAATATGGTAAACAACAAACATTAAAACAGTCTAAACAAGAGGCAAGCAAAACTGTCCAAACAGAATGGTACAAACTTATCCAAACAGCAGCGCAAACTGGACAACATTATAGCAAACAACAAGCAGCATCAACAAAAGGCAGAAGTATGGCAACATAAGATGCTAAGTCAAACAAAGAAACTTGTTCAAGAAGCATAAGTCATTATTTTCCATTTTTCTTTGCAAACTTTTCAGAATTGGAAATAGGGGCAAAAAGCAAATTGCTTTCCTAATGTCATTGAGAGAGAAGAGAGGAAAGAAGTCACCTAGGATATTGGAATACACAGTCCTGCTTCCCTGCCTGTCACAAATTGCATAGAAGTTGCTAGAAAACAAAACTGCAATCAAAAAGCCAAAAGAACAATATAGTAAAATATTCAAATTCTTTGTTTTCCCACCTTTTTGAATAGAGATAACAAAAGTATGGTGAATAGAATAAAAAGAGAGCAATGGAACAGTAAGAGAGGTCTAAAAAAACTCAAAATCACAAAACCTCAAAAAACTATCAAAGTCCAAGAAACTGTCAAGACTTCCAAAACCTAAAAGTCTCAAACTGTAAAATCATCAAAAACAGTAAACCATCAACAAACTCAAAAACCTTCAAAACCTGTAACAAGGCCAAACCAACAGCAAGAACCAAATCAAAAACCTTCAAAACCTATAACAAGGCCAAACCAACAGCAAGAACCAAATCAAAAACCTTC
Organism: Vicia faba; assembly: GCA_948472305.1. Classification (NCBI taxonomy): domain Eukaryota; kingdom Viridiplantae; phylum Streptophyta; class Magnoliopsida; order Fabales; family Fabaceae; genus Vicia; species Vicia faba. Next base: position 474,457,335 of record OX451735.1, read on the forward strand.
AAAACCTGTAACAAGGCCAAACCAACAGCAAGAACCAAATCAACAATCTTCAAAAACCTATCAAAGTCTAAAACCTCAAAAACCAACATAAGTCCCAACTGATAAACCAACAACAAAAACCTGTTAACCCTTTTTTCAAACTCACTGAATCAAGCCAAACTGTCAAACCATCTTAACACCATCAAACCTACAACCTGTTAACCAGTATATAGTAGCAAGATCCCAAACCAACAAAACCTGTAATAAAGCCAAACCTGATCTAAAACATAAATAAACAACAAAACATACTAAACCAGTATCCAAAACCTCAGTAAGCCATAAAACATCCAAAAACATGTCAACTGTCCAAGAACCATCAACAAACTCAAGACCTGAGAAACATCAACCAATCCACAAACCTAAAACCTGGTCTCAAATTTGAACCATCATCAAAAACACAAAAAGTCACCAAACCTATAAAACCAAAAGGCATCAAAATATCAAAACCTCAAAGCCACGAATCCAAAACAACATCCCAAAAAAAATTTGGAACAAGTCTCAAACTAAGACACCAGAACTAACAGCAAACCAATAACACCATCAACCAAATCTGTAACAAGCTTCACAAACTCAGAAACTAGTCAACAATCATCAAAATAACAAAAAAAAATTGTTACCTATAAAAAAAATCCCAAAAAATCATCAAACGGTAATCCTCATCATTCAACAAAGGAAGCAGAAGAGTTACCAACGAGCTAGAACACCAAGGAGGTACCCTCATCTCCTCCCCCGTGCAGCTCCGACCACCAAGGAGTGCCGCCCTCAGTCTCACCACCCCCTTTCCATTTCACAGAAAAGTTCCAAACAGGTATGGATTCTTCACCTTCCTCGTAACATATTTCCCTACATCTCAAGGAATGGGGTAGTCAAAAGAAAATGTATAAACAAGATAAAAAAAATCAGTGAAATCATAATAACAGAATCTCACCCTTTTTTGAAGAAAGTCGCTAGAACTCGTTTAGGGAGGCGAGATAAGGGGCGTTCCGGCAACCGAGAGTGGGAGGGGAAGATCAGATGAATTGATTTCATCGCTTTTAGGGAAATCCGAACTTAGGGTTTTCAAAAAACGCCAAATCATAGTGAGGCAAAGAGGTAAAAGAGCGATTTTGCTCGCAAAACGGGGACGGGTAGTGAATTCATTCAGAGGTTTCAACAAGAATGGAAGGGATGAACGAAAGAGATGAGAGCGCCGCTGTGAACCACAAACCCTAATTTTCGTTTCCTCCCCTTAATCCATAACTAAGCATGTTTAGAAAGGTTGGGCTTGTCTGTTTCCCTAAGCCCATCACGCCTTTACTGATCCCCCCCCCTCTGGCCTGTTTTTTGTGTTTCAGCAAGAGAACATTTCTTTTGGGCCTAACATCCCTAAATTTCCTTAAGCCCATATTTCTTTCTTTTTTTTAATTTGTTCTTCTTCTTATATTTTATTTGTTAACAAAATTACTAATATAATTTAAAATATTTTATTAAATTGATTTAAGTTTTGTAAATTAACTTTTATCATTTTGTTTTTTTAAAATTTATTTATTAAATTTTGTTTTAGATTTAGTTGCTACAATAAAACCCCAAAAAAATAATAATAGAACTTAGTTTTGTCACTTACATAATTAATAAAATACCAAAAATAAAATTTTTAACTTAATCAATTTTTTTTAGAATAGGTTTTTATCTTTCTCTTTTCATGTAAATACTTAACATTTCATTTCATGCTTTGTTGATTTTATCTCATGGATTATCATAGCTTCAATTAAATCGTACGAAATTCGATTTGGTTGTATTGTTTGATATTTGGACTTTGCTATCTTATTTGATTCATCCTCATTTATAACAATTGTACCCCCATTCCCGAATATTTTGTAATAGCGTAGAATTTCAATTCCCGCAATTTACTGTTTTCCATATACTGTATAGTAACTAGGCGTGCATGGCAAGATTCAAAATCAATCGCTAGATGACCTAATCAAAGAATAAAATAACTTGAAACCAATACAATTTTTCACACGCGCATTTCTAGGGTAACCTCACTCGTTGCCTCGGAAATATAATCATGTCCCTCGAATATGGGACACTTTAGCAATGTCCCTTCAATAAACAAAGATCGTAGTCCCTCGATGACCCTCGATGTTGCCTTTGATTAAAACGATCTCGTCCCTTACGAAAATTGCTAAAGCGTCTCACAAGTTGCCTTCAATGATTGTAAAATTGACCCGCGCCTGTCCCTTCACATCCAACGATGGGGCTTCTTACCAAATCAATGGTAAGATAACACCATTAAAAGGAAGAAGAAAAGAACAATTTAAGACCTTTACAGTAGATAGATTCGCTCTTAGTTACTCGCTTGCTCACAACAAAAACTTTTCACACGTACACTCTCATTTCAAAACATTTTCAAAAAGACAAAACATTTTGTATACGTTCTTATAGAGACGAGAGCCATTGCAAAACATCTTTTCAAAACACTTTTCGAAACACAATTCACAAACACATCTTTGAACCATTTTTCGAAACAAAACTTTGTATACGTTCTTATAGAGACGAGAACCATTACAAAGAGATTTTTCAAAATACTTTCAAAGCCCACACCAAAAGTACACTATCAAATGAAAGCAAGTGATCTAAATGAGTAACTAAGAGCCCATGGAAAACCATGGATGAAAAGGGTTCTAATACCTTCCCTTTCCATAATCTACCCCCCGAACCCGAGAAATAATCTCGAAAGGTCTTTCCTGTGCTTTTTTACCTTTCCTTTGGGATAAAAGAAAAGTCGGTGGCGACTCTTGCTAACCGCACAAGTGTGATCGAAACGCAAAACCTTCAAGTCAGTTCTCCCACCGTATCACAAAACTGGCGACTCTGCTGGGGAATAATTTAAAAGTGGGGTTACCTTAGGGATAAATCACTTTTACTCGCTTTCATTATTTGATTTGTATGCCTTATATTTGGTTCTTTGTATTGGGTTTGCTTTGATCCTCCACCCGGATTTGTGGCACCTTTTTAGGTAAATAGCAATAGATTGTGGAGACTGTACGGCGTAGACCGATATGGTTGAAAAAATGGTTATGTTAGTGTGACGCATTTGTGGGTACCGATATCCCTCGTGGTGAATCAAGGAGAATACAGGGCCGCTGAGTGGCGTCGCAAAGCACTAATTAACCTTAGAACCCTAATTGAACAAACTTGGCCATTAGGACGTAGTGAGGTAACCAGTTTCGGTGTAAAGCTGAAAATTGGTTGACACTCGATACTACACTCATTGAGGCTAGACTTTTGGGATATCTCGGCCGCAAGAAAAGATTGTTGTGCTGAGACAATGCCTAAGAGAAAGGTCGGTGATATTGAGATCCTTTAGAACCCGATCATTATTTCTAAGACAGGTTGAGCCAACTAAAACTTCAAGAGCGTACTTACCCACGAATTCATACAAACCTGGAACATAATGATCTGTTTGTTGTGTGTATATATGTTTGCTTGTACATAAACATCATAAACATCATCAACATCATATGCATGCTCACTAACCATTTCAAGGATTTAGAAATTTATCTTTGTTTTTGTTTTGTAGGAAATGAATTCACTCCGAAGAAACACCATCCGAATCAGCTTTGTAAAAGCCCATCCTCAACTTCAAGAGCTAGCCTCAAGAGTGCCCGGGGATTCTCCTTTTACCAAGAAGTATGGTCGACTCCTCAGTTTAGCTACATCCAACTTCCAAGAAGAGATGATGGTGTACTATTCCAATTCTTTGATCCTGTACATCATTGTTTCACTTTTCTGGACTATTAGTTGGTACCTACATTGGAAGAGTTTTCTCTACTCTTAGGGGTGCCCGTGCTTAATCAGATACCGTTCACCGGTATAGAAGGGATTCCAAAACCTGAAGTCATCGCTGAAGCTTTACATATGAAGAGGGCCAACGTCACAACCAATTGGGAGACAAGAAGTGGGGTTAAAGGATTTTTAGCTAAGTTTCTGTTGGAAAAAGTTCGTTCATTCTGGGATGACATGAATTTCCAAGCTTTCGAAGACGTGCTAGCTCTCCTCATTTATGGTTTGGTTTTGTTTCCTAATTCGGACCAGTTCATAGACGTTAATTCCATCAAAGTCTTTATCTCTTGCAATCCTATACCCACCTTGCTAGGAGACATCTTGCATTGCCTTCATACCCGTACCATGAAGAAAAGAGGTACCCTTTTGTGTTGTATACCCCTACTCGCTAAGTGGTTCACTTCACACCTGCCTCAATCAGCATTGAAGAACGAGCAAAGATTGACTTGGTCTCAAAGGATGATGTCTCTCACTCACTCTGATATCCATTGGTGCTCAAGATCTTTGGAAGGTATCTCTATCATTGACCGCTGTGGCGAGTTCCCTAATGTACCTCTCCTAGGTATTAGGGGAGGTATCACCTACAACCTGTGTTTAGCTCTTCAGAAATTTGGGTATGCCCGAAGGGACGGCCCTCATGAGATGCTCATCTGGGGTCTGGTGTTTGACTACGACAAAGAAGACCAAGGTTACCGTCAGAGGTTTACACGTGCTTGGGGAATGGTGAACAAAGTGGATAGTAGGACTTTGGGACATAAAAACTCTATCCCTCTCGAGCCTTACCTTAAGTGGGTACGGGCTCGTGCCCAGAGCCTCTTAATGCCTTACCCTTCCATCCTTCCTGTCATCATTGAGCCCGTTATTGAAGGAGACGTCCCATACACCTCTCTTCATCCGGACATTCCTACCTCTCTCGAAGACCTGCAGAAAGCCTGGATTCAGTTGAAGGAAGAGCGAGACACCTTTGAAACCCAGTACTACGCCAGTGAGAAGAAGGTTTTGGAGCTCACCAAGCTGCTTCATGAAGAGAAGAATCTGAATAATTACACTGCTCCAAAAAGGATGCGTTCGATCTTTTTGTCTTGAGAGTTTTGTTGTATTTTAGTTTCTTTCTTTGTAAGCCCAAGGAGGCCTGATGTATTCAAACTTGGTTTTATTTAATATGACGTGTGTTTATTTTTTGTTTAAAAACAAATTTGAATTTCTGAATCCTTGAAAGCATTGCATGAATACATATCATTCATCATATGCATAAGCAGGTCTTCACACCAAGTTTCCTCATCTCTCTGCTATTTATTTCAGCAAGATGGATCTAGAACAAACGATTAAAGACTTGCAAGCTCAGAATTCACAATTTCAACAGCTACTCTTGACCTTAGCCAAGGGATAGGAGGAGCTCAAGACTCTGCTAGAGAAAGAGAAAGAGAAAAAGAAGAAGAAGCGAGCCGGTGTGGTTGTCATGGGCAGAAGGTTTGAAGGACAAGCCAGACAGACCTTGGAATTCCCATCAACATCTGAAGAGGGGGAAAGAAAAGGTAAAGAGACGGCAGTACCATCTGAATCTGAAGCAGAAGAAGAAGAGGAAGAGGACTACTCCGAACAACAATACCCTCCGGCCAATGATAAATACAAAAACTTGGAAGAGCGTCTAGCTGCTATGGAGATACAGAGAGTACCCGGGCTAGACTTTGAGGAGTTAGGGCTGGTATCTGGAATTGTAATCCCGCCTAAGTTTAAAGTAACTCTATTTTCCAAGTATGATGGGGTGTCTTGTCCCAAGATACACCTACGATCTCATGTCAGGAAAATTCAGCCGCATTCTGCTGACAAAGACTTGTGGGTTCAATTTTTCCAAGACAGTTTGTCAGGAACACAGCTTGATTGGTTCTACCAGTTAGAGAGGTCTGATGTGCATACTTGGGAAGACTTGGCATCCGCCTTCTATAAACAGTATCAATACAACACCAACTTGGAACCAACCCGTACTCAACTCCAGAGTATGGCCACGGTGTCCAACGAGGGATTCAAAGACTACGCCCAAAAGTGGAGGGATTTAGCCAGAAGGGTGAAACCACCCCTATATGAGAGGGAGCTAGTAGACATATTCATGGGTACCCTATCAGGTCCTTTCTTCAATCACCTGATTGGGAGTTCGTCTGCTGGGTTCACCGAATTGATTCTAACCGGAGAAAGAGTGGAGGCTGGTATAAAAAGCGGGAAAATTCAAAAAGATGCATATACTTCTGCTGCCATCAGAAAACCTTTCACGAGAAAGAAGGAAGTATCAGCTGTCTACTCTCAGAGGGGTCAAGGAAGAGTTGAGCGCCGACCAGCGGTGGGGGCCGTTATGATTCAAAATTCTACATCTGATCAGTCCAGAACCAGTCAACCGAGAACCAATCAAACTAGGGTGGAAAGGCCAGTTAGGAAATTCACCAGGATAAACATGACTCCTGCCCAAGTTCTACCCCATCTCTTGAAGTTAAATCTAGCAAGTCTGAAAGAGGCCCCGAAGAATCCAACTACTACTTCTCTGCACTACCATCTGAACGCCAGGTGCGCTTACCATTCGGAGAGCCCAGGGCACGACACTGACAATTGTTGGGCCCTGAAGAATAAAATTCAGGATCTGATAGATGCTAAAGAAGTTGAATTCGACGCACCTGAAAAACCCAATGTTATCTCTGCTCCAATGCCAAGGCACGGCCACAATGCCTATGCTGTTGAGGAGGATCTGTTTGTTGCTACTATAGATGATTTGATAACTCTGGTCCCTATAATCAAGTTAAATTTGTTGAAGGCTGGGGTTTTCCCAGGTTGTGAAGAAGATTTTCACCTTTGTTCGTCCTCATTAACCCACTTTCCATTGTTGAAGATAGGCATCCAACGCCTAATTGATAACCAAGAAATCCTATTTGAGAAGACTCTTGTTTTATCAACTCCTGTTAACGATGTTTCAATAATAACCATATCCGCCAATCCTTCCAAGGTCCCTAAAAGACCTGTTAGGATTACATCCACTCCGAAGGCTGCACCTTTAAAGATAACCATGCCCGGGCCAGTCCCGTACAAGTTCGACAAATCAATACCATGGAACTATGGTGGAGAAATCTACTACCATGGTGTCTAACAGATTGAACAGACCGCCGAGGAAGAGAGTTCTGAAGAAGACAATTCCGACATCAGTAACATTGCCGGAACAAGCCAAGTTACCCGTAGTGGAAGAATATTTTCTCTAGAGATTTCCCCTCCAAAGGCAATTTTTTGACCCTCAGCTGCTCCTAAGGTTATCTTTACACCGGTAAACATATCTGCAAGTAAACCAATCATAGAAGAAGTCACAACCCCCGCGGTTATCCCCTCTACTGCTACTGATGTTCGAGGGAAAGGGATCTAAGAAAAGCCCGTCGGGACGAGGGCTCAGCCGTTAATCATCCCTGAAACCTCTCAAAAAGAAATGGAGGAAATTTTGAAAATAATCAAGAAAAGCAATTATGATATGGTGGAACAGCTGGGGCAAACCCCCTCAAAGATCTCCATGTTGGCTCTGTTGCTTTGTTCAGAAGCTCATGCTAAGGCTTTGATAAAATTTTTGATGACGGCCCACGTGCCACAAGAAACCTCCGCTGATCAGTTCCAGGAATGTGTGGCTAGTTTAACAGCTGATAATGGTCTAGGATTCTCCGATGCAGATTTAACTTCAAAAGTGAGAAAACATAATGATTCTTTGCATGTCTCGGTGGAATGCAGAGGGACAACCCTAGCACACGTACTGGTAGACATTGGTTCGTCTTTGAACGTCTTGCCGAAGAAAGCCTTGGATAGACTGGATTGTGAAGGCTTAACCCTGAAACCCAGCAATATAATTGTCAGAGCCTTTGATGGTTCTAAAAGGATGGTCCACGGGGAGGTGGATATCTCGATTAAGGTGGGAACTGAAACCTTCAACTCCATATTCTATGTGATGGACATCCGTCCTTCTTATTCTTGCCTGTTGGGAAGACCTTGGATCCACCATGTTGGAGCTGTCACTTCTACTCTGCATCAAATGCTCAAGTACCATGTCCAGGGGAAAATCATAATTGTTCATGGCGAAGAGGAATACATGATCAGTCATCTGAATTCTTTCTGTTATGTAGAATTGGATGGCGAATTCATCGAAACTCCTTTCCAGCATTTTGAAGAGGTAGCTCAGGAGATAGCGGCGACCAAGACAGTGTCCTCTGTACCCATGATTACCAGACCTCCGCCTCGGATGTCATCTCTCAAGGATGCCAAAGCAGTGGTTGAAGAGGGAGCAAGCACAATCTGGGGACAGCTTCCAGACTTTCCCTACAAATCAGAGAAGTTCGGCTTGGGGTTCACCTCGACTGCTCAGAAGGCCGTGCGTCGCGCCCATGCCAGACAGCCACCTGTGAAGATCAGTCACCAAGGGGTTAATGCACTAGAGGACGGTGAATAAGAGGGAAGTTTGGAAGACTGGATATTTCCTACTGTCAGCGGAGTACTGTGCAACTGGGAAGCAAAAGACTTTGTTCCGATTACTTTCATGCCGCAGTAATTTATCTTTTCCATTTCTGTTGGATCTGTAATAATTCACAAACAATTCATACTTTTTCAACCTTGTGTCTTACCCGAGGCACAATGGTCCATTTGTAAGGGTTCTTATTTCATTTTCATATGTCATTTCAATGAATCATGGACGTTTTTCATACAAACTTTTGTGTTCATTGTCTTTCTTTTTATATTTTATTTGTTTTAAGATGTCTATACCCTTACACACACCCACACTCACAAATGCAGGTACCCTTCCATTCCGGATCCCATGGGTAACGATACTGCTATAGCCTTCAGTGACTCTGAAGATCTAATCTACCAAGCCGAATACGAAGGTGAGGAAGATTATGAGGTGCCCGGGGAATTGGCTAGACTTCTACAACAAGAGGAAAGGGCTATTCTGCCTCGTGAGGAATTCTTGGATACAATCAACTTGGGAACTGAGGATGAAAAAAAGGAAATCAAGATAGGTGCCAATCTAGAGCCGAGTGTCAAGGAGCGCCTAATTCAGCTACTGCATGATTATGTTAAAATCTTCGCCTGGTCATACGAAGAGATGACGGGACTTGATACAGACATTGTGGTACACTGTCTACCCACAAGAGAAGATTATCCATCGGTGAAGCAGAAAGTATGCCGTATGAGACCTGACATGTCAGATAAGATCAAAGCAGAAGTTATGAAACAGTTCAATGCTGGATTTCTAGTTGTTACTTCCTATCCTCAATGGGTTGCTAACCTTGTGCATGTGCCTAAAAAAGACGGAAAGGTACGGATGTGCATGGATTATAGAGACTTAAACAGAGTCAGCCCTAAAGATGATTTTCCACTTCCAGACATCGACATCCTGGTTGATAATATAGCTCAATACAAAGTATTTTCTGTCATGGACGGGTTCTCAGGCTATAACCAGATCAAAGTGGCACCTAAGGACATGGAGAAAACTACTTTTGTCACACAATGGGGTACGTTCTGCTACAAAGTGATGCCATTCGGACTGAAGAATGTCGGGGAAACCTATCAACGCGCCATGGTAGCTTTGTTTCATGATATGATACATCATGAGATAAAGGTCTACGTAGATGACATGATAGCCCGGTCACAAACTAAAGAAGAACACCTTAGTCACTTGCAAAAGCTGTTTGTCAGATTGAAGGAATACAAGCTAAGGCTAAACCCTAACAAGTGTACATTCGGAGTCAGGTCCGGTAAGCTCTTAGGTTTCATTGTCAGCAACAAAGGCATCGAGGTTGATCCTGCCAAAGTCAAAGCGGTACAAGAAATGCTTGCTCCTTGCACTGAGAAGGAAGTCAGAGAATTCTTGGGATGCCTGAACTACATTGCTAGGTTCATTTCTCACCTAACATCTACTTGTGAACCAATCTTCAAGCTGTTGAAGAAAGATCAAGTAGTTAGATGGAATGATAACTGTCAAGTTGCTTTCGATAAAATCAAGGAGTATTTGCTAGAACCTCCTATCCAGATGCCACTCGTCGAGGGAAGACGGCTAATCATGTATCTGATCGTCCTAGAGAATTCAATGGGGTGCGTATTGGGGCAGCATGACGAGTCTGGCCGAAAAGAGCATGCCATTTATTACCTTAGCAAAAAGTTTACCGACTGTGAAACCAGATATTCACTGCTCGAGAAAACTTGATGCGCTTTGGTATGGGCTGCTCGCCAGCTAAGGCAGTACATGTTGACTCATACCACTTTGCTGATATCTAAGATGGATCCGATCAAGTACATCTTTGAGAAGCCTGCTCTATCTGGAAGAATAGCTAGATGGAAGATGATCCTAACAGAATACGATATACAGTACACGACCCAAAAATCTATAAAGGGGAGTGTGCTAGCTGATTATCTTGCCCATCAAGCTGTAGAATATTACCAATCCACGAAGTTTGACTTCCCTGACAAAGACATCATGACGTTGGACAATGTTGAAGATTTCAGACCGTATGACGAACCTGAACAAGGATCCCGATGGACCTTGTACTTTGATGGTGCCTCCAATGCACTTGGCAACGGTATCAGTGTTGTGCTTATATCTCCGGAAGGATGCCATACTCATTTCACCGCCAGACTTTTCTTCAACTGTACGAACAACATGGCAGAGTATGAAGCGTGCATCTTTGGACTCAAGGCTTCCATAGACTTGGGAATCAAATCTTTAGTTATGTTTGGGGATTCAGCTTTGGTTATCAGTCAGATCAAAGGAGAATGGGATACTAAGCATCCAAACCTCATCCCTTACAAAGAACATGTCTTGACATTACTACCACATTTCGAGCAGATTACCTTCGAGCACTTCCCGCGAGAAGAAAATCAGCTACCAGATGCTCTAGCTACAATGTCATCCATGTTTAAACTTAATTGGGATAACGAGGCTCCCCAAATCACCATTGAATGGATGGATGAACCAACACACTGTCACGAGATTAATATCGAAGAAGTAGTGGACCAGCCTTGGTTTCATGAAGTTAAAAGGTATCTCGAGGCTCAAGAATACCCTAAAGGAGCTTTAGTCAATGACAAAAAGTTCTTAAGGAGATTCTCAGCTAAGTTTTTCCTAAGTAATGGCATCCTGTACAAGCACAATCATGATTCTATTCTGCTCCGTTGCATGGACAAGGCTGAGGCTGAAAAGATCATGGCTGAATTGCATGAAGGTACCTTTGGCACTCACTCTAGCGGGCATACGATGACAAAGAAGACTCTATGGGCCGGATATTACTGGTCTACCATGGAAGTAGACTGCTATCAACACTCCCGGACCTGCCATAAATGTCAAATCTATGCAGACAAGGTACACGTGCCTCCGGTTCCTCTAAATGTCTTAACAGCTCCTTGGCCCTTTGCTATGTGGGGGATCGATATTATTGGGGAGATCAAACCTACGGCATCCAATGGACACCGCTTCATTCTGGTGGCCATTGATTACTTCACAAAGTGGGTCGAAGCAGCTTCCTTCGCATCCGTTACTAAGAATGTTGTTGCCCGCTTCATCAAGCAGAACCTTATCTGTCGGTACAATATCCCTGAAAGGATCATCATTGATAACGGTACAAACCTTAACAATACTATGATCACCACCTTGTGCAAACAGTTCCAAATTCAACATCACAATTCGTCTCCCTATAGGCCAAAGATGAATGGTGTTGTCGAAGCTGCGAACAAAAACATCAAAAAGATCATACAAAAAATGATAGTCACCTACAAGGACTAACATGAGATGCTACTGTTTGCTCTCCACGGGTACCGTACCATGGCTCACACATCAACTGGGGTAACACCCTATTCTTTGGTTTATGGCATGGAGGTTGTTTTACCTATTGAGGTCCAGATCCCCTCTTTGAGAATCTTGAAGGATGCAGGTTTGAGTGAATACGATTGGATCCAAACCCGACTTGATCAGTTGAACTTAATTGACGAGAAGAGACTTACTGTTGTTTGCCATGGTCAGACGTATCAAAAGCGGATGATCAAGGCTTTCAACAAGAAAGTCAGACGCCAAGTGTATCAAGTTGGAGATCTTGTGATCAAGCGCATCATCTTGCCACAAAGTGATCCCAGGGGAAAATGGACTCCTACCTATGAAGGACCATTTGTAATCAAGAACATCTTTTCTGGTGGGGCAATGATCTTAACCACCATGGACGGAGAAGATCTGCCGCACCCTGCGAACGCAGACATAGTCAAAAGATACTACGCATAAGAGACCCGCTAGGTTGACACACCTAGGTAAAACAAGGGCATCCCGGCGAACCAAAAGGTTCGGGCAAAAATTAGGGATAAAACAAAATTTGTACACCCGAAAAGTTGAAAACCTGAAAGGGCGACTTGGGCAAAAAAGGGTTTCCCGGTGGACTGAAAACCCGAAAGGGCGGTCCAGGAAAAAGTTAGGGAATTAAAGTGTATGACTATGTCTCGTCGGATCACTTTAAGGACATTCTCTTCACAGACAAACTCATAGCTTCTGATGAATTCAATCATCTTCGGACGAAGCAACAGACGGACAAGATATTCGGAGATACGAAGGCTATAGCAGAATGGGAACCCCATGGGATTATTACACATAGCTATCTTTCTTTGTAAATTTTTCTTATTTATGACACCATCCTCTTACTAGGATGTATGTCTACTTTGTACAATATACTTATTCAAAGTAAATACAAATATATCTCTTTCAAAGTACATAAAACTATTTGCCTTTTTCTTTACACTTGTGTTTTTATTTGCAAAAACGTCCAATGATTCATTAATGAACATATGCATTTGAACATAATTACCGTTTACAAATAAACAGGATGAAAAAGAGTAATTACTGACAGGTTGAAAGATTAGGAAAACGTCTTTAGGCTATTCCATGAGTAATCCCTACAGCACGTCATTAAGATCCCCAGCGGAGCCAAAACTTTGAACTACAGATCCCCAGCGGAACTGAGACTACCAACTACCAATCCCCAGCGGAGCTGAAACTTTCAATCCCCAGCGGAGATCATCCAGTTTTTACAGGTTCCCCCAGCAAGTTGTCTTGAAGCCTGAAAATCAACCAGATAACGGTTAACTTTTGTTTCTCCCCAACCTAGGGTAACTCCCCAGTAGAGTGGCAGACGACCGAAGCTCCTGAACTTTTTCCAAACAGGAATAAGTTTTCCCCACAAAGTTTTTATTGCTCCTCGACAGAACAAAGACTTCCGTCAATAAATCCCCAATAGAAGTCATTAAAATTCTCTGGATTCCCCAAGAAGATTCCTCAAGAAGTATATGGAATTACCCTCACAACGGAATCCTCAGCAGCAGTCAAGGATTTATTTTCCTCAGCAGTAGTCATTTTCCTCAGCAATACATCAAATCAGCTTACACGTGCATACATTACATCCATATATCATAAACATTGATAAAGTACATATATCGCATCATGCATTTCATGCATCATAACTTTGTGCTTCAGCTAACATTTTACCCTTTACAGAATAAGATTAATAGCTACCGTTTAACAATGTGCAATCATGATACAGTACAGATGCGCTCCAGATACGGATGCCATCCTGATACTCATTCAGATTCAGATTTCAGATACAGTTTAGATACGCTCCAGATACGGAAGCCATTCTATTTCTCATTCAGATACAGTTCACATACACTCCAGACAAGGATGCCATCCTGATACTTATTCAAATTCGGAGTACTGATACAGTACAGATACGCTCCAGACACGGAAGTCATTCTATTACTCATTCAGACTTAATTTCAAGATACAGTCCAGATACGCTCCAGACACGGAAGCCATTCTGTCGCTTATTCATATTTCATCCTACAGATACAGTTCAGATACGTTCCAAATATGGACACCATTCTGATGCTTATTCTTTTGATTTACAACAAACATTCTTGGATGGCATCTACAAGCCCATCTCCAACAAGATTCTAACATACTCTCCAAATGGCATATTTAAGCCCATTCCCTCAGCTACACTTTTGTCGAGTGCAAATTTATGGGCACTCTAGTGTCCAATCATCTTTTACCTTCGAGTCATGAACGACAAAGCTCGCCAATCTAACTCTTCGGGTTCAAGAAGATTGAACAGGGGCAGCTGTTGTACCCCAAAATTTGCCCTCCCATTTTTCATAGAAGACCCAACCCTAGGGTTTCTCAGATAATCAAGTTGGCTCAGAAATCGACCAGACAGATTCTCTTTTGTGACAGTAAACCTGTAATTAGGGTTTTTCTTGCAATTCTCAAAAGAAAATGAATTCTTAGAAATTCAATTGGTTTTCACAGGTCTTCATGCCTCCTCAAGCTTACTGGAAAGAGATAATGTTTGTTCTCAAGGCATGGTTGTTTGGGACAAGAGATGGAATTTAAGATTGTCATTAGGGACGACCATGATTTTGATCCAGGTTAACCAGATGATTTGCGTCTTTTAAAACATTTTCTTGGTTAAGAAATGGAATATATAGTGCGTGTTTGTTTGGAATGCAGTTGCAAGATTACAGAATTATTGGAATTTAAGTTATCAGATTGGAGCATTTTGTTTCAATTGTCTTGATTGGGCATTTCAAAAATCAAATAAGATGCGAAGAGAAAATTACAAGTTATTGTTGATCAAAGATTTCAAGTAACACCAGAACATTTCATATGATTTTCTCCAATTTAAAACGTTGTTACAAAACAATTTATTATTTAAATACTTTAGGTTTTACAACTTATCATATTTGAAAATGAATTAGTGCAACTATTGGATACAATACAAGAATGATTTTCTCTGAATTACAAAGAAAACCCAAACAAATGTGTGGCCTAGGAGAACTAATCTATGCATAAGTTTGACTGAAGTTCTTTTGCTATCTCCAAAGACCTTCATGCTTGCCACAAAGTTCTTTCCTTCCTTGCTTTGTCATCTCCATTTTTCTCACATGAAAATAAAAGAAAGAAAATAGTTAGTACAAGTTATTTGGGCATGAACACAATTTTCCAAAAAAAAAGAGACCTCATCATAAAAGTTTGCAAAGTGGAATCAGAAGGACATTTTAATTCATCACAATTTATTTCCTCTATTTGCAAATCACAAGAAGATTATTCTTCTTGGTTCACAAAAAGAAAAAGGAAAAGAAATGCTACAAGCTGTCCAAACAGATATGCTGCAAAATTGCCCAAACTAATATTGCAAACAGAACCAAACAAACATCAATATGGTAAACAACAAACAACAAAACTGTCCAAACAAAAGGCAAGCAAAACTGTCCAAACAGAATGGTACAAACTTATCCAAACAGCAGCGCAAACTGGACAACAATATAGCAAGCAACAAGCAGCATCAACAAAAGGCAGAAGTATGGCAACATAAGATGCTAAGTCAAACAAAGAAACTTGTTCAAGAAACATAAGTCATCATTTTCCATTTTTCTTTGCAAACTTTTCAGAATTGGAAAAAGGGGCAAAAATAAATTTACTTTCCTAATGTCATTGAGAGAGAAGAGAGGAATGAAGTCACCAAGGATATTGGAATACACAGTCCTGCTGCCCTACCTGTCACAAATTGCATAAAAGTTGCTAGAAAACAAAACTGCAATCAAAAAGCCAAAAGAACAATATAGTAAAATATTCAAATTCTTTGTTTTCCCACCTTTTTGAATAGAGATAACAGAAGTAGGGTGAATAGAATAAAAAGAGAGCAATAGAACAGTAAGAGAGGTCTAAAAAAACTCAGAAAATCACAAAACCTCAAAAAACTGTCAAAGTCCAAAAAACTGTCAAGACTTCCAAAACCTAAAAGTCTCAAACTGTAAAATCATCAAAAACAGTAAACCATCAACAAACTTAAAAACCTTCAAAACCTGTAACAAGGCCAAACCAACAGCAAGAACCAAATCAAAAACCTTCAAAACCTGTAACAAGGCCAAACCAACAACAAGAACCAAATCAAAAACCTTCAAAACCTGTAACAAGGCCAAACCAACAACAAGAACCAAATCAACAACCTTCAAAAACCTGTCAAAGTCTAAAACCTCAAAAACCAACATAAGTCCCTGTAGCGATAAAAAATGTAGCGGGGTAAATCGGAGATCGAATTATTGATTAATTCGTCTCACAAAAGCAAGAGTCACCACCGCGCTTTATTATTTCCAAGGGAAAAGTGAAAAGAGCAAAATAAAACCCTAAATATGCAATGTAAAATAATACTTTTTTAAAGTAATAAAAATACAAGGCGTTTTTGAAAAGAGATCTATGGTTCGGGGGTTGGTTATACAGTGGGAAGGTATTAGCACCCAATGTATCTATAGTACTCTATAGGAACCTTTTGAAATATCTGTTTATTAAAATTGTTCGTTTGATTTAAAAATAAAATGTTTTGGCCGAAAAGGGGTACGGACGGTTTTTTTGAAGATACGACGACCTAATGTCGAAGTTTTGGCTTAAAAGGTATGAATTTTGAAAAGATTGAGTTTTTGGGGAAAAATTGTCTTAAGTTTTAATGGAATGCAAAATATTCGCGTGATCGGACTTGAGGACATGAAGTCAACAAATTTAATCGTTTTTTCCCTTGGATTTAGGCGTAAACGGAATAATCAAGTAAAGATGAAATAATTAAACAGACAATTGAAGCAGATAATGATTAAATTATAACAATGATTGAATAACAGATTAAATGATGTGAACATGCATTTTTAGGTTTTTGTTTAATATTAATAAAACAAGAGAATTGATTATAGAAAAATAAAATGTTTTAATAGGCTTTTATATGTTTCTATTTTTTATGTATTTTTTTTATATGAAAATAAAGTACTATTTTAAGATTTATTAGAATAACTCTAAATTAAATTAAAACTTAAAAGTTATTAATTAAACCTAATGAAAATAATATTAAAACTTCTAAATTAATTCCAAAGTTTAAACTAATAAAAAAGATCAAACTATTTAAAATTGTTTAATTAAATATATCTCTCTTTTATTAGATTTACTAATCAATATTAATAATAATTCTAAAAAAAAAGGGCAAAGGAAATCAAAATATAAAAGATGTATCAAAGGAAAAAAGGGTGGACAAGTAATTATTTGGGCCAAAGGTTTTAAAAGGAGGCCCAAATAAAGAAACATAAACGGGGGGTGTGCGCTTAATGAATCGTTGGGCTTAGGCAAAAGGGGTGGGTTAAGGTCCGTTCATATTTGTTAAAGGTTAAACATTTGTTTAGTCTTAGTTTTGGAAAGGGGATTAGGGTTTTGGTTTAACAGCGACGGCGCCGTCTTCTCGTGTCGTCTTCTTTGTTTGATTCATCTTCTTCGCGTGTTATTGATCCTCGCCTGAGCTTTTTCTCTCGTCCCAAAGGCCACCAGCTTCCAATCTTCTTCTTCCCTCCAACTAAAAGTTACGGCGATGGATTCACGGTATGATTGTTTTTTCTCGATTTCGTTAGGGTTTGTTGATTACTGCATGTTCATGATTTTTTATCTATTTGATTCTTATTCACATTATTATGTTTGTTGGAGGTATTATGAAAGTAAAAGAGGGAAAAAATCGCTACCTGGAGGCGGAGACGGAGGAGGAAGGTTGGACGTGCGTAGGAGGCCGGACGGCGAGGAATACGCGTGATGCTTGCTTCAGACTACTGGTATTTCGTTCTACTTTTGTTTGATGATGAGTAAAAACTGAAAACTTTGTTGATTTCTCTTCTTCTTGCTTACTGTTAACCTTGGCTTTGCATACTTTTCTTTGACTGTACCTTGTGACGCCTTTTTCTTCTTCTTCTCCTTGCCTGTTGCCTTATTGTATTAGCCTGTGATGATGTTTCTGAGGTTTCTATGTCGCCTTGAACATTGCCATCGTTGGAATATTTATTTTGACTGGCTTTCCTCCTTCTTCCTTCTGACTTGCTTCAGTTGAAATGTTTATTTTTGACTAGCTTTCTCTCTTCTTCTATCTGTGATTCTGTTGCCTTGAAATTTTCCTATGATGATGGTTCCTGAGGTCTTATGTGGTTATGGACATATTTGGCGTGGTTCTGGTTTTTTGGCTCGATACAGTAGGTTCTTGGTTTTAGGCCAATATTTCAACTGGTTTTGCAGGTTATAGCCTTGAACTGGTTTTTTGGTTTGGCCATGAGGTTTTGAAATGGTAATGGTTCTACTGGTTTTTGGGCATGTTGGTTGAGGTTTCAACAGGTTATGGTTCTTTAGGCCATGGTTTATGCTTTTTGGTTTATGTTAGGCTGGACAACGGGTCTTATGGTTTTAAAATGGTTTAAGGTTGATGGAAACTCGTTTGTGGTTTATGTTGATAGCAGGTTTTTATGGTTTACTATAGGTTATGGTTTAGGCCATAAGGTTGTGTTTCAGCTTAGGCTTTGGAATGGCTATGGTGATGATTGCTTTGAGCCTTTGAGGACTGACTTTGTATTTTTGTTTTTGACAGTTTTTTGTTGGTTTGAGGGTTTTGGAGACAGGTTGAACTCTCCTTTTGTTTTGAAGGGGTTTGTGTTGTTATAACAGTTTGCTGGCTTGGTTTACGTTACAGGTTTATGGTATATCTTTAATATTTTTCTTGGCCTTCTGCACATTACTGTTACATCAGTTTGTTTGTATTCCTTTTTCAAGCTTTCCATTTTTCTACTATGTTACTGCTGTTCTGTTTCTATCCTCTTCCTGCCTAAACCAAAACCTATAAAACCACACTTTCTTCTCTCTTCTCTCTCTTAAGTACATTTTGACACTAAAACGTGATTATGTGCTTTACTGTTCTGAAAAAGCACAATGCCGGAAAATGATGAGAATAGAAAATATACTTTGCTTGCACAAATTGTTTTTAAACTGCACATTTTCTTTTGACTTCTGCATGGTACAGTGGAGCCTTATGTATTTTGGCTTCTTCCATACTAGTTTACGTTGGACTTGCTTGGGAAACTTGCATATGCGGTTGATTTTTGTATGCTGTTTTGACAAACAATTGAATTTATGCATATTGTTTTGAACTATGCAGTGGGCTTTTGAAAATGCAATTGATTTGAAAAATGTAGTTTTTTGACAAAAATGAATTTGTGCATATTTAAATTTGTGCATTCATTTTGAAAATAAAAATTCACCCCTTTTTGTGAACCGGGAGAAATCCCGTGATTTGCAAAAAGGGTAAAACTGATTCCAGCCGTTTGCTTTTAATGATGAACACTAAAAATAATTTTCTACTTTTAATTATTTATTTATTTCTGACTTTAATTCTTTTAATTCTTTTTTGCAGGTAAACCAAATGAGCAATCAAAGAGGTATTGGATAGAAGATGAAGATTTAGAACTTAGGAAAAATAGTTTTTATTTTACTTTAGACTTTTTATGTAATTGTCATTATAATACTTTGTACAATAGTATTTAAACAACAATTGTAATAATTAGAATAAAGATGAATAAAAATTCTATTATTTACCAATTAATTCTTTTCTTTCCAATTATTTATTTTATCATTTATAATTCTTTAAATTATGTAATAATTGAAAATCAAATCCAATTATTTAAATTTAAAATGATAAATAATTAAATAAACCTCATTGATCAATTAACTTCTCTTCAATCATTTACTTCATTATTTATAATTATTCTAAATTATAATAACTGAAAATAAGATTTCAATTATATTAAACTTAGAATAATAAATAATTAGATAAACATTGTTGATCAATTAATAAACTCTTTTCAAATAACTATTTATAAATCCTTAAATTATATAATAACCGAAAATAAATTCCAATTATTTAAATTTAAGGTAATAAATAATTAATAAATATTGTCTGATCAGTTAATAAACTTAGCGTTCAAAAATAAACAGCTCTCGAGTTGAAAAAAGTTATGAATTTAAATCTGCTTTGAAAAATTGATAAAAAATATGTCAAAACACTTGCAATGTAATGATGCAGATGGGAGATGGTATCTTAGGTCAAAATTTGGGGTACAACAGTCCCAACTGATAAACCAGCAACAAAAACCTGTTAACCCTTTTTTCAAACTCACTGAATCAAGCCAAACTGTCAAACCATCTCAACACCATCAAACCTGCAACCTGTTAACCAGTATACAGTAGCAAGATCCCAAACCAACAAAACCTGTAATAAAGCCAAACCTGATCCAAAACATAAATAAACAACAAAACATACTAAACCAGTATCCAAAACCTCAATAAGCCATAAAACAACCAAAAACCTATCAACTGTCCAAGAACCATCAACAAACTCAAGACCTGAGAAACATCAACCAATCCACAAACCTAAAACCATGTCTCAAATCTGAACCATCATCAAAAACACAAAAAGTCACCAAACCTATAAAACCAAAAGGCATCAAACTGTCAAAACCTCAAAGCCACGAATCCAAAACAACATCCCAAAAAGAAATTGGAACAAGTCTCAAACTGAGACACCAGAACTAACAGCAAACCAGTAACACCATCAACCATATCTGTAACAAGCTTCACAAACTCAGAAACCATTCAATAATCATCAAAACAAAAAAAAACTGTTACCTATCAAAAAAATCCCAAGAAATCATCAAACGGTAATCCTCATCATTCAACAAAGGAAGCATAAGAGTTACCAACGAGCTAGAACACCAAGGCGGTACCCTCATCTCCTCCCCCGTGCAGCTCCGACCACCAAGGAGCGCCGCCCTCAGTCTCACCATCCCGTTTCCATTTCACAGAAAAGTTCCAAATAGGTATGGATTCTTCACCTTCCTCATAACATATTTCCCTACATCTCAAGGAATGGGGTAGTCAAAAGAAAACGTATAAACAAGATAAAAAAATCAGTGAAATCATAATAACAGAATCTCAACCTTTTTCGAAGAAAGACGCTAGAACTCGTTTAGGGAGGCGAGATAAGGGGCGTTCCGGAAACTGAGAGTGGGAGGGGAAGATCAGACGAACCGATTTCGTCGCTTTTAGGGCAATTCGAACTTAGGGTTTTCAAAAAAGCGCCAAATCATAGTAAAGCAAAGAGGTAAAAGAGCGATTTTGCTCGCAAAACGGGGACGGGTAGTGAATTTATTCAGAGGTTTTTTGTGTTTCAGCAAGAGAACATTTCTTTTGGGCCTAACATCCCTAAATTTCCTTAAGCCCATGTTTCTTTCTTTTTTTTAATTTGGTCTTCTTCTTATATTTTATTTGTTAACAAAATTACTAATATAATTTAAAATATTTTATTAAATTGATTTAAGTTTTGTAAATTAATTTTTATCATTTTTTTTAATTTATTTATTAAATTTTGTTTTAGATTTAGTTGCTACAATAAAACCCCAAAAAATAATAATAGAGCTTAGTTTTGTCACTTACATAATTAATGAAATACTAAAAATAAATTTTTTAACTTAATCATTTTTTTTAGAATAGGTTTTTATCTTTCTCTTTTCATGTAAATACTTAACATTTCATTTCATGCTTTGTTGATTTTATCTCATGGATTATCATAGCTTTAATTAAATCGTACAAAATTCAATTTGGTTGTATTGTTTGATATTTGGACTTTGCTATCTCTTTTGATTCATCCCCATTTGTAACAATTGTACCTCTATTCCCGAATATTTTGTAATAGCGTAGAATTTCAATTCCCATAATTTACTGTTTTCCATATACTGTATAGTAACTAGGCGTGTATGGCAAGATTCAAAATCAATCGCTAGATGACCTAATCAAAGAATAAAATAACTTGAAACCAATACACTTTTTCACACGCGCACCTCTAGGGTAACCTCACTCGTTGCCTCAGAAATACAATCATGTCCCTCGAATATGGGACACTTTAGCAATGACCCTTCAATAAACAAAGATTGTAGTCCCTCGATGACCCTCGATGTTGCCTTCGATTAAAACGAGTAACTAAGAGCCCGTGAAAAACCATGGATGAAAAGGGTGCTAATACCTTCCCTTTCCATAATCTACCCCCCGAACCTGAGAAATAATCTCGAAAGGTATTTCCTGTGCTTTTTTACCTTTCCTTTGGGATAAAAGAAAAGTTGGTGGCGACTCTTGCTAACTGCACAAGTGCGATCGAAATGCAAAACCTTCAAGTCAGTTCTCCCACCGTATCACACCAGGGTTTTTCATCTTCTACCTCATCTGCTGTAAACACATGAGCGGGCCTATCCAGCCATCGAACCGCAATTCAGGGTATATAATTCCAAGTATTCACTTGGTACATAGAAGCCAGAGTTGCTAGAGCATCCGCCATTTGATTTTCATCTCTAGGGATGTGATGGAATTCAACTTTATTGAAGAAGGGTAATAATCTTCTAGCATAATCTTTGTAAGGGATCAAGCCATAGTGATGAGTGTCCTATTCTCCTTTAATCTGATTTATTACCAAAGCTGAATCACCATACACATCTAGATTATTGATTCTGAGATCAATAGCTTCCTCGAGACCCATGATGCAAGCCTCATATTCTGCCATATTATTAGTGCAATCAAATGTTAACCTTGCAGTAAAAGGAATGTGCGATCCATGAGGAGTGACAATCACAACACCAATTCCTTTACCATAAGCATTCACAGCTCCATCAAATATCATACTCCAACGAGATTCAGGATCAGGACCTTCCTCAGGTAATGGTTAATCACAATCCTTCACTTTCAGGAACATCACATCCTCATCAGGGAATTCATATTCTACAGACTGGTGATCTTCCACTGGTTGGTGAGCAAGATAATCTTCCAACACACTACTTTTAATAGCCTTTTGAGTGCGGTATTCGATATCATATTCAGATGATAACATCTGCCAGCGGGAAATTCTCCCAGTAAGAGCAGGCTTTTAAAAAATGTACTTTATTGGATCCATTTTGGAGATCAACCAAGTGGTGTGTTTCAACATATACTGCCGCAAACGCTTTGCCGCCCAGGCCAAAGCACAACATGTTTTTTCTAGAATGGAATACCACGACTCACAATCAGTGAATTTTTTGCTGAGATAATAAATGGAGAACTCCTTCTTCCCTGTTTCATCCTGTTGTCCCAGAATACAACCCATGGATTTATCTAACACTGTCAGATACATAATCAACGGTCTTCCTTCTACGGGAGGGAGAAAGATATGAGGTTCAAGCAGATATTCTTTAATACTCTCAAATGCCCTTTGGCAATCATCCATCCACACACAACCTTGATATTTATTTAACAACTTAAAGATCGGTTTGCATGTTGCAGTCATGTGGGAAATGAATCTAGAAATATAATTCAAACGCCCGAGGAAACCTCTAACTTGCTTTTCAGTTCTTGGTGCTGGAATTTCTTGAATTGCTTTGACTTTATCAGGTTCAACTTCAATTCCTTTTTGGCTAACAATGAAACCCAACAACTTCCCCGATCGAACACCGAAGGTGCATTTATTTGGATTCAAGCGGAGACGATACTTCCTCAAACGCTGAAACAACTTCAACAAATCTTCTATATGCCCTTCTTCAGTCTGGGATTTGGCAATCATATCATCGACATATACTTCAATTCCCTTGTGCATCAGATCATGGAATAGGGTTGTCATAGCCCTCTGGTACGTCGCACTAACGTTCTTCAACCCGAAGGGCATCACTCTGTAACAGAATGTTCCCCAGGGTGTGATAAAAGTTATTTTTTCAATGTCCTTTGGAGCCATTCTTATTTGATTATACCCAGAAAATCCGTCCATGAACGAGAATACTTTGAATTTTGCTGTGCTATCCACTAACATGTCGATGTGAGGCAATGGAAAATCATCTTTTGGACTAGCTTTATTTAGATCTATGTAATCTACGCACATGCGGACTTTCCCGTCTTTTTTTGGTACTGGGACAATATTGGCAATCCATTGAGGATACACTGACTTCACAAGAAAACCAGCATTAATCTGCTTTAGAACCTCCTCTTTGATCTTTACTGCCATATCTGGGTGAGTTCTTCTCAACTTTTGTTTAATTGACGAACACTCAGGCTTCAATGGAAAATGGTGCTCGACAATATATGTATCTAGATCAGGCATATCTTGGTAAGACCAAGCTAAAATATCCACATACTCTTTCAACAACTCAATCAACCTTCTCTTCACATCGGGATGCAACGATGCTCCAATCTTGACTTCCTTCAGATCTTCTTCTGAACCCAAATTGATCACTTCCAAAGGCTCTTTATATGGCTGAATGGTATTTTCCTCGTGCTTAAGCCACCATGAGACCTCTTTTGGAATCTCATCATAATCTTCTTCTTCAGCCCCAAACACATGACATTCAAAGTTGGGAGAGGGTGCAGGGTCATTGTATTCAACGGGTCTTTTAATTAATCTGCACATATGATTTGTGATTGCATTTAGAAACTGGCACATATAACAAGTGATCATGCATATTGAATTTCAGTTATTATTTATTTTGAAAGGTTTTTTTTCTGATTACCATTTTCTAAGAAAAAGCAGAAAGTAAAGATACAATTTGGGGAACAAAGACAACTTTTATTAATGATCTTAAAAGTCACAGCAAACATATAAGCCCTACAACATTAATACTTCCACCTTGGGCAGAGTGAAAGCCTTTCAAGAAAAAAAAGATTAATCAAATAAAATTACTTTGAAACATGTATGCAAGAAGGAACATCAATGGTGACCCAGTTCTGAACCCTGACTCCATGCGTCACATAATTCGACATTTCATGCTCTGCTTCATCCTCCTCAACAACATTAATTCTAGAATCAGTTGGGTGGAAGTAACCTCCGCTGTGGAAAACATCATGATAGCTGCTCATAGTAGAATTTGACTTCAAACTTTCTCCTTTGCCATTCTTCGAAGATAAACCCAAGCCAGTTCTATTCTTGTTCATGGGTGGAT
This sequence comes from Vicia faba, assembly GCA_948472305.1. Lineage (NCBI taxonomy): Eukaryota > Viridiplantae > Streptophyta > Magnoliopsida > Fabales > Fabaceae > Vicia > Vicia faba. Next base: position 474,482,082 of record OX451735.1, read on the forward strand.
CCATAATTCGTCCCCAAACTGCACTAGGACCATTGCGCACAACGTGCTGCGCATCCTTCAGCGAGACCATGGTGTGATACGGTGGCCAGAACCGGGACGTGGTTTCCCTATTTCGTTAAGGAAATTTTGCTGGTTTGCATTTTGCGTTTTTGTTTGCTAAATATCGCGGTAAGCAAGAGTCGCCACCATCTTTTATTTTATCCAACAAGGAAAGGAAAAAAGCACTGAAAAATTCCTTTTTCGAGATATTTTTGAGTACGGGGGTTAGATTATAGAAAGGGAAGGTATTAGCACCCTTTCTATCTGTAGTTATCTACGGGCTTTTAGGTACTTGCTCATCATTTTCAAAATTGTTTTCTTTGTGTTTGTGGGCTTTGAAAAGTTTTTGTTTTAACTTCGATTTAACTCTTGCTTCTGTCTTCAATAGTGTAATGAAGTGTTTTTGAAAACTTTGTTTGTAAAGGAGTGTAAGTGTGAAAAGTTTGTTTAGGATGAGCAAGTACTTAAGAGCTAATCTACCTACTCGAAAAAAGAATTGTTCTATGTTTGTTTCCTTTAGACAACGCTATCCCACTATTAGTGAGTAGGTAGCACCGTCTTTGGAGTTTTGAGGGTCAATTCGAAAGGGACGTACGGTCACTAAAGCAATGTTAGGACGTCTTAGTAATAACCCTAATATCTTAGATCAATTATTCGAGGCAACAATTCCGAGGCAACCATTCCGAGGCAACTTTTCCGAATCGGGACTTTGATCTTTGTTTAGACAAAAGGACGACCACTAAAGCATCCTATACTCAATGACCATTTATTGAAGGCAACCAAGTGGGAGTGTACCCTAGGAGTGCGCATGTGCGAATGATTCAATTTCAGTTTACTTATCTTTGCACATTTAGGGTGATCTAACTATTTTAAAATTAATCATACATTATTGTCATGCATCCCTATATCATACATCTAACAGTTAATAATTTACGGAATTTAAAGTGCGGAATTTAAACTACGCTATTACAAGGCTTCGGGTATTTACATAACCAAAAACAAACCCTTTGAAAATAAAGCGATAAATGTAAATAAACGTCCTAATTAAACTATTACAAACTGTAGGCAGTTACATCAATATGGTAAATAATTAAAATAAAGCACGCGAGAAGAATTAAGATCGACGAGAATTTAAGGTTTTGACCCTTCTAACCTAATTAAAAGAAAATTTGTTTTTTGTTGTTTTTAATAAAAGAAATAAGTTTTCTAAATTAAATATGCTATTAATTAGTTAATTAAATTAATTAATAAAAATAATTACATGACCTATTTTGGTTTCTTTGGTTATTTTAGAAAAAAATAAAATATAATTAAGTTAGTAATAAAACCTATTTATTCTAATTATTTTTAAGTTATTTACAAAAAGAAATTAAAGTTTTACCTAAAATTAAAATTTAATTAAGAAAAAATCCTAAATCTATTTTTATGTGATTTTTATATTTGTTTATTTATAAAAAAATAAAAGGGATTAAAAGAAATAAACAAAACGAATAAAACATGAAAATAAAGATGGGCCTAGTAGCAAAAGTAAACAAGGGGTGCAATCATCAGAAATCCCTAGGCCCGAATCTTCAAAAGCTTCATGCTCTAACTATGGTGTTTTTTGATTCTTGTGTGGAACCTATGATTCAACCATCCATAACTGTTCTATATAAACTCAAACAAACGTTAGCATATCATAAAATGTGATTAAAATTAGAGATTCAAAGTTTAAAATTTTACCAAACCGGTGTTGTCAAATGGGGGGCGTGCTAGGCGTGTGATGGATTTCTCTTGGGACTTGTAAGACTCTTGAGGACTTCAAGATGATGGTTTGAGGCTTGATGTCAATTGAGAGAGACCGGAACCTCGAGATATGACTTGCACCAATTCTTTGATTTCTGGAGAGCTTTTTGAAGAGCTTTTAGAGAGCTTTTTGAAGAGCTTTTTGAGAGCTTTTTAGAGAGGATTTTTCGTCCCTTTCAAGCTTGTATGGATCTATATTTATAAAGGAGAATGAGGAGACAAGAAAGCACGGAAATAATCTCCCTCATAATGTTGTGTTTTATGACCATGATCAAAATTTGAAAAAATGCCATATTTGATGATTTTATGCCATTTTCACATGTGGATGAACCTGGACATATTTGAAGAGTTATTGCATGAAATAAATTGACATAAACCAGTATAAAACTTTCCCAAAATGGATTCACATCAAAATTTATATTATTTCTATTATTTATTTATTTAATTCTGAATTTTAATGAATAAAATATCAAAATAAATAGCATAAATAGTAGAAAAATTTATGGATGGGATTAGAGATCGTGGACCATGTTAGGAATGAGTTTCAAACTTGAAAAGATAGGCCCATTTGGAAAAAATCCAAGTTTGGTCAATATTTGCTTCATGCATTTTTTTCAAAAATTGTCCAACTTTGACAATGCATATCTCTCTCAATTTTAACCTTATGAGGGTGTTCTTGGACTTTTTAGAAATCTTAGGATGTCCCCTAAGATACCTCTTTGGTTTCATCTCAATTGGAACTTCCATGTTCATGTAAGAAGCTTTGACCCAAAAGGTGTTTTTGTTGACTTTCCAAAATGACCTATAATGTCCAAATTCATAACTTCTTGTGAGTGCATATTTTGAACTTGGGAGCTGAATATGGATTGTAGGGAATTTCATCCTCTTCAAAATGAGCTTTTTATGGGTCATTTCTCATAAAGTATGAGAAAGTTATGCTTGGTCAAAGTTGAGTTGACTTTTCCTACAAAACCCTAATTTAGCAACTTTTGAGTCTTGATGAATTATGAGCAATCCTTGATGAATCATGATCAACCCTTGATCCAATGATGAAATATACTTCAAAATGAGGATTTTGACCAAAAATCTTGAAGTTTGACTGTATGTGGGCCACAATTGACTTTTGCCCTAGCACAATCGATTTTCAGGCCTTTGAGCAATTGACTGAGCAAACTTCCTCTGCGAGGCTTGAAAATTGACATGGATGATCTTGAGAACATATTAGGACAATGTTGATCATTTTGGGTCCCTTGGACTCAAGTATCTTGAAGCAACATGAAACCTTAATTTGAGATAGACTGCCTTAGGAGATTGCTTGTCAGGCCAACCCTTGGACTACCTTGAGCAACTTGGGGATCTTTCTTGAAATGTTTTGAGAAATATGGGAGGGAAAATTTTGGGGTACAACAGCTGCCCCTGTTCAATCTTCTTAAACCTGAAGATTTAGATTGGCTTTCGTGCCTTTCGTGATCTAAAGGTGGAAGAGGATTGAACGCTAGAGTGCCCAGAAATTTGCACTCGCATGAAGTGGTAATTGTCTTGTGATGTCGGGAATGGGATTACAGATGCCATTTGGAAATAGCTGATGAAGGGATGGGCTTAAAGATGCCATCTGAAGGAGTGTCGATCGCATAAGAGATTCATTAGCGAGAGCTTGTATACCTGTCGTTGAGGAAGATTCCGCTGAGGAGGGCTGATCTTTTTTGAGAGAAGTAGAATTTTAGGAGCTTCGGTCGTCCGTATTCCAATGAGGAAACATCTCTTTTGAATTTTAGGAACTTCGGTCGTCCGTATTCTACTGAGGAACCATCTCTGTTGAATTTTAGGAACTTCGGTCGTCCGTATTCGACTGAGGAATCATCTCTGTTGGATTTTAGGAACTTCGATCGTCCGTTATTCTACTGAGGAATTAAGTCCGGCTTGAGGAAGCGGAAGTGAACTGCGTATCTAGTCGTGTATAGGCTACATTGCGACCTGCTAGGGAAAAGTGAAACCGATTGTATTTGATAGGTCCGGGTGTTACAGTGTTGTGGACTGTTGTCTGGAGATAAGAGAAAAGAAACCTGGATGGTAAGGTTATGATAAGGAACCTGGATATTTGGGCTTATGGGAAGGAACCTGGGTAAGGTTTCTCTTTGAGGAGTTTAGGTAAAATTGGATCTGAACTAAGAAGGAACCTGGGTAAGGTTGCTCTGTGAGGAGTTTGGGTAAAACTGCATTTGAACCGAGAAGGAACCTTGGTAAGGTTGCTCTGCGAGGAGTTTGGGTAAAACTGCATCTGAACCAAGAAGGAACCTGGGTAAGGTTGCTCTATGATGAGTTTGGGTAAAACTGCATCTGGACTGAGAAGGAACCTAGGTAAGGTTTCTCCATGATGAGTTTGGGTAAAACTGCATCTGAACTGAGAAGGAACCTATGTAAAGTTGCTCCATGATGAGTTTGGGTAAAACTGCATATGAACTGAGAAGGAACCTGGGTAAGGTTGCTTTACGAGGAGTTTGGGTAAAACTACATCGGGAAATTGTAAGGAGGAACCTGGGTAAGGTTGCTTCAGGATGAGTTTGTGTAAAACTTCAGGAGGAACCTGGGTAAGGTTACTTTGGGATGAGTTCGTGTGAAACTTATGGAGGAACCTGGGTAAGGTTACTTCGGGCTAAGTCTGTGTAAAACTTCAGGAGGAACTTGGGTAGGGTTACTTTGTGATAAGTTCGTGTAAAACTTCAGGAGGAACCTGGGTAAGGTTACTTTGGGATGAGTTCGTGTAAAACTTCATTTAGAAATATATGAGAAAGGACCCGTGTAGGATTTTTCAGGATAAACCCGTGTGAAGCTGCATTTAGGAGAAACCCGTGTAAGATTTCTTCGTGACGAACCCGTGTAAAGCTGCATTTGATCGTGTAGATAATTACTCTGTTTAGTTTCCGGAGTTAATCTTGAACTTGCTGGAAGTTATTGATGATAACCATCTTTCCTGAAAAGGTACATGATTAATCGTATATGATGCATGACATGCATTGTATGATGATATTCTCAAAATAAATGAGATTATGCTGTATGCAATATGTATGCGCATGTCATGATATATGAACATGAAATGCTATTGTGGCACGTCCGAGTTTGGGGAAATAAATCCCTGACTGTTGTTGGAGAATAAAGAGTTTCACTCGCTGGGGATAACAACCGAAGATGATTTGAGAATAACTTGGCCGGAGAATAATTCCGTTGGAGAATAAACTGGCGAGAAAAAAATGACTCTGTGGGGAAGAGATACTCTGCCAGAAGATCCACAGATTTGGAGCAATAACCTCGGCTGGGGATGAATTATCGTTGCTGGCGATGATAAACTCTGTCGGGCATAAAATTTCTGTCTGTCAAAGGAATGAACTCCGCTGGGGATGATTTTCCAATAGCGACTTCACTGGGGATAATCTTTTAGACTCTATTGGGGATAATCTTCCAGACTCCATTGGGGATAATCTTCCAGTGCTGGTGATAGATAAACTCTGCTTGGGGAGAATCTTACCGACCCATTCATGGTTGCGAGCCTCAGCTGGGGAGAATTAACACCACTGTCATTTTCTTACTCTGCGGGGAGTGTAGATGTTACTGGGACGCGGGATGAGGATATAACAATGACTTTGCATCGAGACTTTTCTGCCCCTGTATCTGCGGGAGAAGGTGCCTGCGGAGGCCTTGTGGATCGAGTATTATTCCAACCTATGAGGTGCTTGGTAATTGCCGATTGAAATGACAAATCTTCTTCTGGTAGGCAAGTGACGAGATGACGGGACATAGTCGTACGCTTTAATCCCTAACTTTTTCCGGGACTGTCTTTTCATATTTTCAGTCCACCGGGATACCCTTTCTTGCCCAAGCCGCCTTTTCAGGTTTTCGACTTGCCGGGTGTACAAATATTTTTTTGTTTTTATCCCTAATTTTTGCCCGAACCCTTTTGGTTCGTTGGGATGCCCTTATTTTTTCCTAGGCCTGTCAACCTAGTGGGTCTTTGTTCATGCGCAGTATTTTCTGACTATGTCCACACTCTCAAGGTGTAGGGAGTTGTCATTGTCGGTAGTGTTGTGTTGCCATACTACCAGAAGATGTTCGTTTGATCATACAAGATTCGTTGCTGGAATTCATGTCCAATACCCCAAGTGATTCAGATGGAGATCTGCCCCTGGATATTTGGCATCTTTGAGAGACTCCTTGAATCTTGACTTGACTGCCCTAAATGATAGACAATGCTCATGCCGTGCCCCTTGGTTGGAAGTGTTTTTTCCACTTGAGGTGACCCTTTTTATTGAAAAGGTTTTTGTTCACTAGATATTTGTCGTGCGAATTTCTCTATTGTTGAACAAATAGTCATATGCAAACAATGTTATTTTAAGAATGCAAAGCTTATGCCTGTTTTGAAGTTCTTTGAAAATGCAATTTTCAATAAAACAAGCGAATTTTTGTAAAATGTGATGTCAACTCAGGATTTACAGCAAGCCCTACAGGAGTCAGGATACCTTTTGTAACAGTATGCTTTAACATTAACCCATGCCTCAACTAGGACTTTTAAGGGTTATAACGTGGTCTGGTTCACGGTTTAAGAAACAAAGGATAAAGGCTCAAATTTTATTTGTACCCACCCGTTCTTCGTGATGTTCTTCGATCCTAAACTCAGCTAATTGTGCATTTAGAACCTGTTTGAGTCTTTGCTCTGATATTCCAGTGATGGTTCGGATACTGACAATTTATTTTGAACATGCAGTCATTTTTGTTGAGAGTTTGTAGGATATCTTTCTTTTTGATTTTATTATCCCTGTCTTTTGCCTGAACTGTTTCTTTTGTGATTACAGTCAGCGGGATGCCCCAGTTTTGTAAGTCTCCTTCATAGGTTTTGACATACTGGGCTTTTATTTCTGAGAGATAATGACTGCATGTCCTGACGATTATAAGGAACCATCACCATCTTTTATTTTGGAAGGACCTCTTTGATGCCATTCATTGTGCACCCAAATTGACTGAGAAACTACCCTGCCCCAGGTTGTGATTAAGGGTTTTAATTTGTGTGAAAAGAAAAATTCCAACTTATTTGGCTCAAAGGGGTTGACTAGGGATTATCTTCCTTATAACTCCGCTGTTTAGGATTTGAAAAAACGCATGTACATCGTCAGCAGGGTCTGTTCAAAAGCATACTGTAGAGATTTTGATATCATTTTCGTCATCCTCCCTCTAAAGGCTTAGAGTTTTTAATCGAGAGTTGAACATCAAAAAAAGGAAATATGAAGCAATTTAAGCATAGTGAAAACAATTAATTCAAAACAGACACGTGTAATGCATTAATGAAATTAAAAATTTTGACATGACAATAATTGTTTGAATAAGCAAATAAAAATACAACTTCAGAATTCAAATGAACAAAAGTGCTTTCAATCCTAGCCATATTTTAGCAAGGGAGCAGTGATCACATTGGGAGTCTCAGGAGGGTCGAATTCGATCTCCTTAGTGTCAATCATATTCTGAATCTTGTATTTCAGCGCCCAACAATTGTTAGTATCGTGCCCCGGGCTACCGGAATGATAAGCACACCTTGCATCTGGGTTGTAGTTAGGAGAAGAAGTCTTAGGGTTCGGATGAGGGTTTATCACCGTAATCAGATTCATCTTCAACATGTGCTGCAATGCTTGTGACAATGGCATGTTGATTTGGGTGAAATGCCTTTGAAGTATTTCCCCCTTTAGCTGATTATTTCATTGTTGTGGTCGTTGTGTGCATGTCGAATTAGAGATCAACACTTCCCCCCACAGATTGGTGGTAGTCTGCCTGGCTACGCCTCTTCTGGTTGTGCACAACATTGGCTTCCCTCTTGCCACCAAATGACTTCTTCTCTGTACTCGAAGAGGTATCTTTCTGGATCTTACCACTCAGGATCCCTGCTTCTAGTCTTTCTCCAGTCATAATCAGTTCGGTGAAACCCACTGACGAGCTACCGATCAAATGATTGAAATAGGGACCAGACAAAGTCCCAAGAAACATATCCACCAACTCCCTATCAGAAAGAGGGGGTTGGACTCTTCCAGCAAGATCTCTCCACTTCTAAGCGTAGTCCTTAAAGCCTTCGCCAGTACCCATAGACATACCTTGAAGCTGAGTACGCGTGGGAGCAAGGTCGGTATTATATTGGTATTACTTGTAAAAAGCAGCAACAAGGTCCTCCCAGTTGTGGATGTTAGTTCCTTCCAGTTGACAGAACCATTCAAGTTGAGTCCCTGACAGACTATCTTGAAAGAAATGAACCCAGAGATTTCTATCAGCAGTATAGGGTTGAATCTTTCTGACGTATGAGCGGAGGTGTAGCTTCGAGCAGGATACCCCATCATACTGAGCAAAGACAAGAGCTTTAAACTTGTGAGGGATCACCACCCCAGATGCCAATCCCAGATCTCCAAAGTCAAGCTGCAACCAAATTCTAACAGTTTCTTGTTTACCCCGCGAGATCCTTGAAAACATTGCATACATATATCATACATATCATTGCATAACAGTTCTTCCAGTACAGGTCTCTCATGTCCTCGCTGTTTATTTCAGCAATGGCTCTCAAACAAGACAACAAAGATCTTCATACTCAAGAAGCACAGTTCAGGGAAATCTTCCTAAACCTATCCAAGGGGCAGGAAGAGTTGAAAACACTCCTCGTTAGGAACTTGGTCAAGAAAAGTCCTGAAGACAATAAGGACGAGCGGCTGAAACAACTGCAAGATGAGGTAGATTCAATAAGAACCCAGATGCTGGGGAAGATGGCTCTTATCCAAGGCTTAGCCCGGGAACAAGAAGAGTTGAGAACCATCATCAACCAACTTCATCAAGACGGATACAACAGTATGAAGCAAACAGTCGAGGTCGGGGACCAAGTCATTGATCAACCTCTAAGAAGACAAAAGGTTGGTTTGGTGAAGAGAGGACTTTTCCAAATTGCTACTACCTCACGGGTCCAACAACAACCTCGTCAAAAGCAACGGGTTAATCATAGTAAGCCAGATACACCCAAGAAGCAATTTACCAAGCTCAACATGTCGTTGTCTCAGGCTTTACAACACCTGTTGAGATTTAATCTGGTGACGTTAAGGGACCCTCCTCAGAATCCCAACATAGCCTCCCCAGACTACAATCCTGATGCGAGGTGTGCATATCATTCCAACAGCCCGGGGCATGATACTGATGAATGTTGGGCATTGAAAAACAAAATTCAAGACCTGATCAATAAAGGAGCATTGGAATTCACACAAGATGGTCAACTGGAATGGTTTTGTCAATCCTCCAAGGATCACCATTTGAAGTGACAAGTTCTGACAAGAGAGGCTTTTCATTCATTAGAATTTTCAATGTGTAATTTTCTTTTGATTTGTTTGAACATTTATTCATGTCAAACCTATTTATTTCATCAATGCATTGCACATGTTTGTCTTGAATCAATTCATTCGTATTCACTATTTCAAAAATGAATTCTTATTTCCTTTTGTGATATTTAACTCTCGAACAAAAGCTCTGAGCCTTTAGAGGGAGGATGACGAAAATGATACCATAATCTCTACAGTATGCTTTTGAAAAGACCCTGCTGACGATGTGCAGGCGTTGTTTCAAATCCTAAACATTGGAGTTATAAGGAAGATAATCCCTAGTCAACCCCTTTGAGCCAAAGAAGTTTGAGTTTTTATTTTCACACAAATTAAAACCCTTAATCACAACCTGGGGCAGGGTAGTTTTCTGAGTTAATCCAGGTGCACAATGAATGGCATCAAAGACGTTCTCCCAAACTAAAAGACGGTGATGGTTCCCTATAATCGTCAGGACAGGCAGTCGTTATCCCTCCAAATAAAAATTAAGTCAAAACCTATGAAAGGGACTTAAGAAAAAAAACTGGGGCATCCCGCTGACTGTAATCACAAGAAAGAAACAGTTCAGGAAAAAAGACAGGGATAACGAAATCAAAAAGAAAGAGGTCCTACAAACTCTCAACAAAATGACTACCTGTTTAAAATAATCTGTCAGTATCTGAACCATCACTGGAATATAAGAGCAAAGACTCAAAACAGGGTCTAAATGCACAATTAGCTGAGTTTAGGATAGAAGAACATCACGAAGAACGGGTGGGTACAAATAAAATCTGAGCCTCTATCCTTTGTTTCTTGAACCGTGAACCAGACCATGTTATAACCCTTAAAAGTCCTAGCTGAGGAATGGGTTTGTTTGAAAGCATACTGTTACAAAAGGTATCCTGACTCCTGTAGGGCTTACTGTAAATCCTGAGTTGACATCACATTTTACAAAAATTCGCTTGTTTTATTGAAAACTGCATTTTCAAAGAACTTCAAAACAGACATAAGCTTTGCATTCTTAAAATAACATTGTTTGCATATGACTATTTGTTCAACAGCAGAGAAATTCGCACAACGAATATCTAGTGAACAAAAACCTTTTCAATAAAAAGGGTCACCTCAAGTGGAAAAAACACTTCCAACCAAGGGGCACAGCATGAGCATTGTCTATCATCTGGGGAAGTCAAGTCAAGATTCAAGGAGTCTCTCAAAGATGCCAAATAGCCAGGGGCAGATCTCCATCTGAATCACTTGGGGTATTGGACATGAATTCCAGCAACGAATCTTGTATGATCAAACGAACATCTTCTGGTAGTGTGGCAACACAACACTACCGACAATGACAACTCCCTACACCCTGAGAGCGTGGACATAGTCAGAAAATACTGTGCATGAACAAAGACCCGCTAGGTTGACAGGCCTAGGAAAAAATTAGGGTATCCCGACGAACCAAAAGGGTTCGGGAAAAAATTAGGGATAAAAACAAAAAAATATTTGTACACCTGACAAGTCGAAAACCTGAAAAGGCGGCTTGGGCAAGAAAGGGTATCCCGATGGATTGAAAATCTGAAAAGGCAGTCCAGGCAAAAGTTAGGGATTAAAGCGTACGACAATGTCCCGTCATCTCGTCACTTGCCTACCAGAAGAAGATTTGTCATTTCAATCGGAAATTACCAAGCACCTCATAGGTTGGAATAATACTCGATCCACAAGGCCTCCGCAGGAACCTTCCCACGCAGATACAGGGGCAGAAAAGTTTCGATGCAAAGTCATTTTCATATCCTCAGCCCACGTCCCAGTAACATCTACACTCCCTGCAGAGTAAGAAAAGGACAGTGGTGTTAATTCTCCCCAGCTGAGGCTCGCAACCACGAATGGGTCGGTAAGATTCTCCCCAAGCAGAGTTTATCTATCACCAGCACTGGAAGATTATCCCCAGTGGAGTCTGGAAGATTATCCCCAGTAGATTCGCCAGTTCTGTAATACGGTGGCCAGAATCGAGACGTGGTTTCCCTATTTTGTTAAGGAAATTTTGCTGGTTTGCATTTTTCATTTGTGTTTGCAAAATGTCGTGGTAAGCAAGAGTCACCACCGTCTTTTATTTTACCCAACAAGGAAAGGAAAAAAGCACAGAAAAATTCCTTTTTCGAGATATTTTTGAGTACGGGGGGTAGATTATAGAAAGGGAAGGTATTAGCACCCTTTCTATCCGTAGTTATCTACGGGCTCTTAGGTACTTTCTCATCATTTTCAAAATTGTTTTCTTTGTGTTTGTGGGCTTTGAAAAGTTTTTGTGTTAACTTCGATTTAACTCTTGCTTCTGTCTTCAATAGTGTAATGAAGTGTTTTTGAAAACTTTGTTTGTAAAGGAGTGTAAGTGTGAAAATTTTGTTTGGGATGAGCAAGTACTTAAGAGCTAATCTACCTACTCGAAAAAAGAATCGTTCTATGTTCGTTTCCTTTAGACAACGCTATCCCACTATTAGTTAGTAGGTAGCACCGTCGTCAGAGTTTTGAGGGTCAATTCGAAAGGGACGTACGGTCACTAAAGCAATGTTAGGACGTCTTAGTAATAACCCTAATGTCTTAGATCAATTATTCGAGGCAACCATTCTGAGGCAACTTTTCCGAATCGGGACTTTGATCTTTGTTTAGACAAAAGGACGACCACTAAATCATCCTATACTCAATGACTATTTATCAAAGGCAACCAAGTGGGAGTGTACCCTAGGAGTGCACATGTGCGAATGATTCAATTTCAGTTTATTTATCTTTGCACATTTAGGGTGATCTAACTGTTTTAAAATTAATCATACATTCGTGTCATGCATCCCTATATCATACATCTAACAGTTAATAATTTGCGGAATTTAAAGTGCGGAATTTAAACTACGCTATTACAAGGCTTCAGGTATTTACATAGCCAAAAACAAACCCTTTGAAAATAAAGAGATAAATGTAAATAAATGTCCTAATTAAACTATTACAAAATGTAGGCAGTTACATCAATATGGTAAATAATGAAAATAAAGCGCGCGAGAAGAATTAAGATCGACGATAATTTAAGGTTTTGACCCTTCTAACCTAATTAAAAGAAAAATTGTTTTTGGTTGTTTTTAATAAAAGAAATAAGTTTTCTAAATTAAATATGCAATTAATTAGTTAATTAAATTAATTAATAAAAATAATTACATGACCTATTTTGGTTTCTTTGGTTATTTTAGAAAAAAATAAAATATAATTAAGTTAGTAATAAAACCTATTTATTTTAATTATTTTTAAGTTATTTACAAAAAGAAATTAAAGTTTTACCTAAAATTAAAATCTAATTAAGAAAAAATCCTAAATCTATTTTTATATGATTTTTATATTTGTTTATTGATAAAAAAATAAAAGGGATTAAAAGTCAATAAACAAAACGAATAAAACATGAAAATAAAGATGGGCCTAGTAGCAAAAGTAAACAAGGGGTGCAATCATCAGAAATCCCTAGGCCCCGAATCTTCGAAAGCTCCATGCTCTAACTATGGTGTTTTTTGATTCTTGCGTGGAACCTATGATTCAACCATCCATAACTGTTCTATATAAACTCAAACAAACGTTAGCATACCATAAAATGTGATTAAAATTAGAGATTCAAAGTATAAAATTTTACCAAACCGGTGTTGTCAAATGGGGGGCGTGCTAGGCGTGTGATGGATTTCTCTTGGGCCTTGTAAGACTCTTGAGGACTTCAAGAGGATGGTTTAAGGCTTGATGTCAATTGAGAGAGACCGGAACCTCAAGATATGACTTGCATCAATTCTTTGATTTCTGGAGAGCTTTTAGAGAGCTTTTTGAAGAGATTTTTGAGAGCTTTTTAGAGAGGATTTTTCGTCCCTTTCAAGCTTGTATGGATCTATATTTATATAGGAGAATGAGGAGACAAGAAAGCATGGAAAGAATCTCCGTCATAATGTTGTGTTTTATGACCATGATCAAAATTTGAAAAAAATGCCATATTTGATGATTTTATGCCATTTTCACATGTGGATGAACCTGGACATATTTGAAGAGTTATTGCATGAAATCAATTGACATAAACCAGCATAAAACTGTCCCAAAATGGATTCACATCAAAATTTATATTATTTCTATTATTTATTTATTTAATTCTGAATTTTAATGAATAAAATATCAAAATAAATAGCATAAATAGTAAAAAAATGTATGGGTGGGCTTAGAGGTCGTGGACCATGTTAGATATGATTTTCAAACTTGAAAAGATAGGCCCATTTGGAAAAAATCCAAGTTTGGTCAATATTTGCTTCATGCATTTTTCCAAAAATGGTCCAACTTTGACAATGCATATCTCTCTCAATTTTTACCTTATGAGGGTGTTCTTGGACTTTTTAGAAAGCTTAGGATGTCCCATAATATACCTATTTGGTTTCATCTCAATTGTATCTTCCATGTTCATGTAAGAAGCTTTGACCCAAAAGGTATTTTTGTTGACTTTCCAAAATGACCTATAATGTCCAAATTCATAACTTCTTGTGAGTGCATATTTTGAACTTGGGAGCTGAATATGGATTGTAGGCAATTGCATCCTATTCAAAATGAGCTTTGGATGGGTCATTTCTCATAAAGTATGAGAAAGTTATGCTTGGTCAAAGTTGAGTTGACTTTTCTTGCAAAACCCTAATTTAGCAACTTTTGAGTCTTGATGAATTATGAGCAATCCTTGATGAATCATGATCAACCCTTGATCAAATTATGAAATATACTTCAAAATGAGGATGTTGACCAAAAATCTTGAAGTTTCACTGTATGTGGGCCATAGTTGACTTTTGCCCTAACACAGTCGATTTTCAGGCGTTTAAGCAATTGACTGAGCAAACTTCCTTTGCAAATCTTGAAAATTGACATGGATGATCTTGAGAAAATATTAGGACAATGTTGATCATTTGGGGTCCCTTGGACTCAAGTATCTTGAAGCAACATGAAACCCTAATTTGAGGTAGACTGCCTTAGGAGAGAGCTTGTCTGGCCAACCCTTGGACTACCTTGAGCAACTTGGGGATCTTTCTTGAAATGTTTTGAGAAATATGGGAGGAAAACTTTTGGGGTACAACACATGGAATTCTCACTTCCCCTTATGTTGTCAATGGATAGGGCTTGGAACTTGGTTCCAACAGCAGCTTCATCTGCTTCTACAATACTAAAAGAGGACAAATGAGATATCAACAATGCCTGCTCCCCATTTGTGATCACTACCTTCCCTTCACGGACAAACTTCAGCTTCTGGTGTAAAGTTGAAGTGACAACCCCTGCCTCATGTATCCATGGTCGTCCTAGCAAACAACTATATGCGGGAATAATGTTCATGACCTGGAAGGTTATCTGAAACAAATGTGGTCCTATATGGATAGGTAAGTCCACTTCACCGATGACAGATTTCCTCTACCCATAAAATGATTTCACAATGATGCCACTCGGGCGCATAGGCGTTCCTTGATATTTCAACTTCATGAGAGTGCTCCTCGATATAACATTCAACGCAGATCCATTATCAATTAGCACATTGGATATCGATTCTTGCAGTTCATAGATATGTGGAGGGCCAGGTTGTGATTCCTCCCTTCATCTGGTAATTCATCATCGCAGAAACTCAAGTTATTACATGATGTAATGTTTCCAATTACACTACTGAATTAATCTATTGGCACGTCACTCTCTACAAAAGCTTGGTCCATTACCCTCATCAAGGATTCTCTATGAGCAGAGGAGTTCATTAATAAAGCTAAAATAGATATCTTTGAAGGAGTCTGCAGTAGCTGATCTACAATTCTGCAGTCGCTCATTTTAATTATCTTCAAAATATCATCTACTTCTTTCTCTAGTGTAGTTCCGCTAATCTCTCCCATAGCCTTCTTAGGTTCATCATTCTCGACAATTTTCTTTCCAACAGCAACATCTCTCCGAACAACTAGCGCAAACGCACGACTGCTACGGGTCACCCTGTTGTTTTCAGCTATATTTACAAAATCAGGCATTGGCTGGATGGGAATCTCCACACCGTCCTCCAAGATTGTAGCGTTGTATTTGTAAGGCACAACCTTATCTGATTTGTAGGGGATAGGACCTTGAAAACTAATTACCAATGGGGTAACAACTGGCTTACTATGATACTCCACCTCAAAATAGGCCGGTGCACCTAAATAAGGCACAATGACGTTTACCCCTTCTTCAACACAACCAGTCATCAATAAGTCATTTTTGGAAAACAAATCTTTGTCTGAAGAGAAATACTCGTCCGCAGAGGCATACTCTTCCCCTGATTCTTCTTCCATTAAACAAACCTCAATCATATCAACTTCATGGTAATCATCCCCCTGACCTGTGATCTTGATAGTTCCATTATCTAACAACAACTGAACACCCTTCTTCATGATTGAATATCCTCGGGGGTCTCGACATCAAACTATGCAAGATCCATATTGGTGTTCCACCTGACTAGCCGTATGGCAGAAGGTAGCATGCAACTGCACGAGGTCCTCATTCATATACTCTACATCAAAAATTCTGAATTCACCAAGACATCCAGAAACCATATTCACTTCCTCTTCATACTCTACCCTAGGCCTGATTATGTGGATGAGGCCCTCATCCATCATCTCTTGTAAATCAGCCTTTATCTTCCCACAACCCTGTATGTTTATACTGCAAATAGCACAATCGGCATGGTCATGCGTGTAGTAGCTAAATTCACAAAGGTCTTCATGCATTTTCACCAAATCTCCTCTAACCAGATTAATATCAAAAATCCGGAAGTCGCCTGGACAACTGGCCACCATATTTACAGCATTTACTCCCCCATGCTTGGGTAGAGGATTATCTTTCACATTAGGTCCCATGTCCTTGAAAGATAGAACACTCGACTTTACCAATTTATGCACCTCATTATTCAAAGGATAACAATTCTCGACATTATGCCCTGGTGCTCCCTGATGAAAAGAACATGTTTGGTCTGCCTTGTAATACCAAGACAATGGTGATGGTACGGAGGGAGGTGGTCGTGTCTGGACCAACTTTTTATGAATCAATGCTGGTAGTAGCTTTGTATAGCTCATGGGAATAGATTCATACCTCTCCCTTCTCTGATTATACCCTTGATTCCCCTGCTGGGACGGTCTCTCATAAGCAACGGTAGTTGGAGCAACATTCATAACAGGAGTAACTGAGGCGACTTGTTGATGACGCTGATAATTCCTTCTAGGAGCGTTTGCCCTCCTCTCTTACAACCTCTTCTAAACGGATACCCATGCCTACCATTTCAGTAAAGTCACTTGGCGCGCTTGCTACCATCCTCTCGTAGTAGAAATCACCCAGTGTCTTCAAGAAAATCTTAGTCATCTCCTTCTCTTCCATGGGAGGAATCACTTGGGCAGCTACCTCGCGCCATCTCTGCGCATACTCTTTGAACGATTCCATGTCTTTTTGAACCATACCCCAAGATGATCACGGTCAGGCGCCATGTCCATGTTGTACTTGTATTGTTTGATGAATGCTTCTCCCAAATCATTAAAAGTATGGATATTGGCGCTATCCAAACTCATATACCACTTCAACGCAGCACCAGTCAAACTATCCTGAAAAAAGTGAATCAGCAGATGCTGATCATCAGTATGGGTAGACCTTCTCCTCACGTACATCACCAGGTGAGCACGAGGGCAAGTGTTTCCCTTGTACTTCTCAAACTCTGGGACCTTAAACTTAAAAGGTATCTTAACGTTTGGGACCAAGCATAGCTCATTCACATTCTGCCCAAATAGCTCTTTTCCCCTGAGGGTCTTCATCTCTCTTTGCATCTTGTCAAATTTCTCTTTAAAATCATCCATTCTATCATAAAGACCCAAGTCTTCACTCGGCGGAGGGAAAGGACGACACACATCATCATTAACAGACGGAACCATATTCACCGAAGGAGGTGCAGCAGGAACAACATGCACCACAGGAGGTGCCAGAGTAACAATAGTCTGAACCACTGGAGTATCTTAAGGACCAAGATTGAAACCTTAAGGTGCAAAATTCTCTGGCATTTCCCATGGATAACCTTGAGGCATGCAATTCTGAACAACAGCCGGAGTAGCAAATACGAGAAGAATCGGAACTTCAGTAGTTTCCTTGTTGGTTGAGGTTGAACACTCGATGGTTGATTTTGAGCAGCCACCAGAGCTTCCATCAGAGTAGTCAAATTGGCCAAGCCGGCCTTCAAAGCAAAAACTTCTTCGCGCAGCTCGCGATTCTCTTGTCCTAAGTTATCCGTCTTCCTTCTGAAATTAGCCCGAGTGTTGTAGTGATGAGTCAGCTTGTTGAACAAAGTAAAGAAGCTTGGTAAGACACCTGGATATGCATAACAAATGCAAGAAATATGTGCAATATGATGTATGATATGAAATGCACATGATTATTTTTACTTTGTTATTTAATATTTCAAGGGATTTAAAGTTTATAGACATATTGAAAACATCAAAGTAATAGCGCTTTTGAAATATTGAAATTTTTTTTATTATAATAACTCCAAAATGGATTACAAGTTTCAATGATCCCAAGTAAAATATGAAAATACAATCTAAAATCCTGAGAAAAAGAGCTGATAGAGATCACTCTATACGCTGGCGCTTCCCTGTAAGCCTAGAAATCTGAGCCTTCAACCTCTAGTTTTCTTCTACATGTCTGACGGCAACCTCCTTCCAATCATCTGAATCAGTAAGTCAGTGATCAACACCTGATTGAGGCTTAGGAGAAAATAAATCCCCTTGCCTCTCCATAGGCTCTACCGCTCAACTCTCAAGAATCTCAATCAAGTCGTCTTTCTCCTTCAGGTCTTCTCTGTAGGAACTCTCTAAAGTTTGGAACTTGTTCTTCCAAGCATCCCTTTCCTGTTGCATCTTAACCAAAGTAAGTTGCAGCTCTTCCAGATCATCTAATAAGGGAGGAGTGGTCTTCATAAACATATCAGGCATAGGTGTCTCCCGGGTATACGGCATCTTTAACTGAATGGCTCTCGATCTGATCCATTGAAGACATGGCTCCAAAAAAACAGCACCTCTAGGTCCCAAATCCTTCCTACCCTTCTTACGAATGTGACACCAAGCCTTCGCAATCTTCTCCCTAGCTTCCCTATGGTCTTCTCCTTCCTTCATAAAGAAGCTACTCAAATAAATACTATTCGGTTTATCCCTCATTGGATAACCAAGCTGTCGTCGCGCAAGAACAAGGTTATGGTTAATTCCTCCCTTTGTACCAAGAAGAGGTACATTGGTGAAACTACAACAAGTGTCAATAATCTCTATAATCTGGTAAGCTCGATGATACCAATCAATATCCGAGTGAGTAAGTTCCATGATCTTATGAGCCCAACGGGGTTCCTTCTTGACATCCCAAAAAGCATCAGACTGGGGCATATGAGAGATAAACCACCAATATATCAGAGGCATGTGTAGCAGTAGAAATGTGCAAGACTAAGCCATTGGATTGACTAGACTTTATACAAATCAAAATAAAAATCTCTACCGCGCTTTATTAGTTCCAAAGGAATGGGAAAAGAGAGAATAACCCAAAAAGAGGGGGAAAGATTCAAGGTAAGGGGGTTGGTTATGCAAAGGGAAGGTATTAGCACCCTAAACATCTACGGTACTCCGCAGAAACCTCTTTGAAAAATCTGTATATTTTGGCTATAAAAATGTGTTGTATATAAAATGGATGGTGGGGGTGAGAAAAGAAATATTTTTATGATTTTTGCACCCGCTGCGGTTGCGAACCTTTAGTGCCTACGTACCACCTTTCGTGCAATAGGGGATCAGGGTACACGTAGTTCATCTAGAAAAGACTTGTTTGTTGATTGTTTTTAAACAAGGAGACAAGTCGTCATTGTTAGGAGAGAAATCTTGACTAACACCCACAAGGTGTAAGAAAGATGGACCCTGCGTCAACAAGAGTGAGGGTTTGAGAACGCCTCTAGTACTCAAGTGGAAAAGTCGACACCTTTATAACTATAGGGATGGGAGAATGTTGCTCGACTATCAATGAATCGTGTCTCATCTTGAAAAAAAGTTTTAAATGGAAAAGGTGCTTGGGCGCACAAAAGAGTTTTAATGTGTTGAATTGTTTTGTTAATTTTGAAAGATGTCAAAGTATGATTAAGTGTATTGAAGTTTGTTTAAAGAAAAGAAGTTTTGAAAGAAAAGGCACTCGACAAGGTCGAAGTTTATTATGAAAGCGGTTTGATGTTGAAAATAAAGAAGATTTTGAAAGAAGATGAGAAGGTTTTGAAAATTAAAGAAGATGGGAGGAGATGAAGGGACTGTCCTAAAGCATAAGGTAAAAGCTAAGGAAGAGAATCGTCTAACCAACATGAAGCCAATACTTGACATTATAAGCCAATGTAGAATTCCCATTCTTTGGATTAAAACCAAGCAAGCAAAGATGCTAGACCTCTTGAGAGAATCAAACTTCAAGTGTATTTAGTCTTCGCAAAAATTGGGCAGAGTAACGGCTGTATACGGGTGAATTCCAGATTACAAACAAAGTATGTAATCGCAATAACCTGCACACAAAACAAAAAAACAACCCAATGTCTTGAGGTAAACCTGAAAAACTCCAGACAAAATATCAAATAAAGTCACAAAGTCTCCAAGATAGGCCAAGGTCTCTAATCCTAAGTCCAAGAAGTCCATCACTCCATAATGCAAAGGATAGTAACCATGTAGTCCAAGTATCATTAAAGTTTTTTATGGTTCATGTTGATTATTAGGTGTCTTTAAAAAGAAAGAAAAGCTTAAGTGAGCAAAATAAAAATTGCATAAAAGTAAATGCTCAAGTGAGTAAAGATGAAAATAACATGAAATATAAAATGCTAAAAGTAAATGGTACATAAAGCATGAAAATAAAAGCGTAAAGTAAAGTTAATTGTTAGTAATTAGTGGTTAGTTGGATGACCATCTTGAAACTTGCATTTGGAACTCATTAGAGGATTGGTAGAACCAAAGCCTCTACACAACAAGTTGCATTTGCTTTTTGTCAAGTATATCATCCATTTTTGAATTCTCACAAGGCAACATGTAATGATCAACGATGTTTAAGTGGTCCGCGTTGACCAAAGGTGTTGTAGATCCATCAGAGGATTGGTAGAACCAAAGCCTCTACACAATGAATCTCAAGGTTATTGGATCAAAGAGATCAAATTAACATACTTGGGCTTGCAATCATAAGTTTGGGCTACGAATGATCATTTATTCGAATCAGGACAAAATTTAGTGCTATGTTAAGCAATTGTAAGTGGACTTATATAGAAGTCGCACCTATTTTGAGGCCGGTCAATAGCAATCTATGTACTTCATGTTTGGATAAATTATATAGAGATCACCATCCCTTAACATGTAGCACAATTAAAAAAGAAAGGGATAAGATGAAGAGGGAGGGAAATGATAAGCTAATTTGGATCACCATTTCAAAATTCTTTCATCTTTAAATTCAACCACTCCTCTAGATGGATTAAAGCACTAAACATATCATTAATCCAAAGCACCAAAAATGAATTAAATAATTCACTCTTAGGTAGATTTGAATTGATGAACATTTATCCAACTTCATCTACATCACAGAGTCCATTGAGTTTAAAGACAAATTGGACATTTAAAATTGCAATCTAAACCAACAATCAAAAGGAGTGAGTAGAAAAAGCATTTTGGATCAAAGCTGCCCCAAAACAAGGCAAAAAGTACATTCTATTCAGGTGTAAATCGATTTACACTACTATGTAAATCGATTTACACAGTATAATTTTCAAAAAAGTTGTGCAAAATTGTGCTGTGTAAATCGATTTACACTATTATGTAAATCGATTGCACACAGAAGCAGTAGCAAAAACAGCATTTTAAAAGGGCAATTGCTTGTTCAAACTTTCCATCAAACACCTTATGATCATGGATCCACTTGAGCACGAAAATTCCATCAAATTATGAGAAAATAACACCATTGGAATCACAAAATAATGCTCAAAGAATCAATCCCAAAGATCACCAAGAGATCACATTGTGAAAGATGAATTATCCAAACTTACCAAAGGTAGATCTAGAGAATTATCAAAACAACTTCAAGAATTTGCTTCAATTCAACCACAAGAATCAAGTGACCAAGCTTGGATGTAGAGAATTGATGGAGAAAAAGTGTTTGGATGAAGGTTTAGCTCAAAGATTAGTAAGCTTCAATGCAAAGCTTACTAACTTTTTGAAAATGGAGCTTTGAGTGAATTTGGTAGATGGAGAGAATTGAGAGATTTTTTAGCAAGGTGGATTTGGCTATCAAAAGCTTGAAATTTGAATGAAATGAGGGCTCTATTTATAGAGTTTTGAATTGGGATTAGTGGTAATTTGGTAATTGATTCTTGGAGCCAAAATTTGAATTAATGAATTATTTCAAATATTAGAGCCAAAATTTGAATTAATGACAATTCTTTCAAATATTAGAGCCAAAATTTGAATTAATGATAATTCTTCTTAAAAATGAAAGATTGGCACTAAAATTTGAATTAATTATACATCTTTCAAAAATGAAGGAAAATTGGAGCCAAACATTTGACAATTTTAAAATGCTGATTTTTTTTTTAATTTTCACTCTATGCAAATCGATTGCACTATATTGCAAATCGATTTGCACAGTGTATTTTTCCAAAAATTATGCAAAAATTCACTATGTGCAATCGATTGCACTCTAGGAGAAATCGACTGTACAGTGAAAAAAATGAAAATTTTTAATTCTTTTTCTTTGCAAATAGAGATTTTAGGGAAATAATATCGGAAAACCTTATTTGCCATATGCTTCGACTCGGTACCTACAAAACACAAATATGCAAAGACAAAGACAA
The DNA here is from genome assembly GCA_948472305.1 of Vicia faba. Lineage (NCBI taxonomy): Eukaryota > Viridiplantae > Streptophyta > Magnoliopsida > Fabales > Fabaceae > Vicia > Vicia faba. The sequence goes on from OX451735.1 coordinate 474,504,180, forward strand.
ATATTTTTTTGCATTTTGAGTAGAAGTTAGTCAACAACGCAAGAGAAAACTTAAAGATAGGATACAAATGTGATGAATGAAGTTATTTATTAATGATTGTGACTGAATGATAAAATATGGTATGAAAGTGCGACTGAAAAAGTTAGGGGCAAAATTTAGGGTACAACAGCTGCCCCTATTTAATTATCTTTTAGCCAGATAGGCTGAAAGTAATTAAATACAAACAGACCTGAATTTTATCCCTGATGCGATGAGATGATAGCATATGTTATGAATGAATGCATGGACTCTTTTTTTGACATATATATTTTTTGAATGATGTATGAGATGAGACAGACTTTGTGGGAATGTGGAAAGACTCGAAACTGGAAACTTGTGGTAGTTCAGATGAAATGACGTGGAAAGACACGCCGAGGAATAACAAGATACTTCTGGATATTTGTCAGGGTGACAAGGAGTAACCATCAATACTTGGAAAAAAGAGATAAAACTCGAGAAGGCAAGCAGCGACATCCAAGAATGGCATTGAATGAGGTGAGAAACTCTCTGGAAAAGGCAATCAGAAGCATCTAGAAGAACATTAGATGTAGGATGAGACCAAATCTGAAGCTACATCAGAGTCGTCCAAGAAAGACACTGGACGGAAAAGAAACACGACATCCAATATTGGCTTTGAATGAAGGGGAAAACTCAACGTCTAATACTGGCCTTAGACGAGAGAAAAGATCACAACATCCAATACTGTCTTTGAATGAGTGAAAGGGATCTTGACATTCAATACTGGCTTTGAATGAAGGGAAAACTCAACGTCTAATACTGGCTTTAGACGAGAGAAAAGATCACAACATCCAATATTGGCTTTGAATGAGTGAAAGAGATCTTGACATTCAATACTGGCTTTGAATGAAAGAAAAGCTCAATGTCTGATACTGGCTTTAGACGAGAGAAAAGATCACAACACCCAATACTGGCTTTGAATGAGTGAAAGGGATCTTGACATTCAATACTGGCTTTGAATGAAGAAAAGCTCAATGTCTAATACTGGCTTTAGACTAGAGAAAAGATCACAACATCCAATACTGGCTTTGAATGAGTGAAAGCGATCTTGACATTCAATATTGGCTTTGAATGAAGAAAAAAGGTAACAACATCCAGTACTGGCTTTGGATGAAAAAAAGAGAAACAACTCAAACTGATGTTTGCTTTGGTAGGTGCCAAGTAAGTTGGACTTTGATCTCAGGGTGACATGTCAACTGCAACAAGACCTTGGAAAATGCAAATGAGGATGAAACACTCTTGTTATGCATTATGTATGAATTTTGTTATGCATGATATGTGAATGATTTATGCATGTAATGTGGACGTTTACGACAATGGAGTTTGACTCTTCTGTGGAGAATAGTTTGGAAGTTTGGTTCCTCAACACGGAGAACTCTGCCAAATTTAATTGGAAAGAAAAAAAATCTTTCGCCCAAATTTGTCACACTTGTAAGCTGTATTGAACTGATGATCTTTTGAGGAAGGACATGGAGAGCTGCTTGGGGATTTGTCCCAGATTAGCTGACTATGAAGATAAACTGATCATGGCTTCAGTCGAAAGTTGCTGGAAATAAGCTGATCACGGCTTCAGCTCCGAAATGACTATTGGAGATAAACTGATCATGGCTTCAGTTCTTGAAATGTTTGTTGGGAATAAACTGATCATGGCTTCAGTTCTGAAATGATTATTGTAAATAAATGCCCCTGTATGAGTCTTGAAAATGATCTTCTGGCTGGCCAATTCTGAGAAAACTTGCATTGAGCAGTAAATCTTGAACTGATTCACAACAGGATCTGGAAGATACTTGCCCCTGATAGGGTCACTGACCATGTTTCTCAGCTGTTTGAAATTCCTTGATGAGGAAAGCTTGTTTTCAAGCAAAATTGTTTATTCAAACATGGTAATTTTAATGCAAAGTTCATGCAAAAGTTTTGAATCCAAAATCATTTTTGAAATGATGTTATTGGTGTATAGAAAATGCATCACTGGTTAAAACACAGTGGTTTATACTTTTGAAGTGAAAGAGAAAGAAAAGGTATGATACCAAAACAAATAGTTTGCAAAAGATCTTAGGAGTCAGTTTACGCAACCTTGCTATAGTATGCTTTCAAAAGAAACCTGGCTTCAATTAGGTCTTTTGAGGGTTGTAACGTGGCCGGGTTCACGATTTAAGAAATATATGATAAAAGCTCAAAGTTTATTTGTACCCAACCCAATCTTCATGTTGTTCTCCAGTCCTACGTTCAGTTAATTCAGACTATGCATTCAGGTTCCAAGAGATTTTGTAATTGCACTGATGGTAATAATGAAGATGGTTCAGAAGCTAAAGGAATTATTGAGAATGACAGTCATTTCTTCTTACATATTTTTGCTGTTTTGAGGACTTTTGTCAATTCTGGTGGAGAATTTTGAGGATTTGAAGACCTCTTCTGATTGAATTTATTATTCCCAACTTTTTCCTGAACTGTTTCATTTGAGATCACAGTCAGCAGGATGCCCCAGTTTTTGCCTGAACTGTTTCATTTGAGATTACAGTCAGCGGGATGCCCCAGTTTTTTGCCTAAGTCTCCTTCATAGGTTTTGACTTAGCGGGATTTTTCTGTTGATTTTTATTTTCATTTCATTTTTCCTTTTTTTGGAATGATAATAACTGCCTTGCTCAATGATTACGGGGAACCATATTCATCATTTTTTGTTTGAGATCATCTTTGACACTTCTTGCTGTGTGCAAAGGAAAGCTTGATCGCGACCTTTGTTGAAAGGTGTCTTGCATGATTTCTCTTGTAATTGAATGCACAACCAGATTAACTGAGACCTACCCATCCCCGGGTTAAGATTGCAGGTTTTTCTGTATAGAAAGAAACTCCAACTTCTAGGCTCAAAGGGGTGAACGAGGGATTAACTTCCTTATTTCTCCAGTGTTTGGGAGTTGAAACAATGCTTGTATATCCTCAGCAAAGTTTTATTTGAAAGCATACCAGCAACAATTATGGGTATTTCGTTTTCATCATCCTCCCTCAGATCTTTGCATAAACTAAAGCTTGATAAAGGGAGTAAACAAGAGAAATGTATTTGAAAGCAGTAAATGAAAAATGATTTGAATCAAAACATTGCAATGCTCATTTCATTAAACTTAACATGAAAGTATAAACAGTATTTGAATGCAACAATTTTAACATAAATAATGGAAAAATGCAAACAGAGAGAAAGATGGCCTAGTGACTAATCAGTAACAAGGATGAGTTGTCCTGTCTGAAATACTAGCTTTAGGAAGTGACTTGAGGGTATCCCGACTCAGTCTTCAGCCACTTTGTTTTGGCAAAGGATTGTTGATGACATTAGGACCTGCCTCCTTGAAAGTGAGAATATTTGCTTTCACCAATTCTTGCACTTTGTTTTTCAAAGCATAACAACTTTCTAAATCATGACCGACAACTCCCTGATGAAATTCACAATGAAGGTCAGATCTGAACCCGGGTGGAGGAGGATTTCGAGGAATCAGAGGCCTAGTCGTAATTAAGCCCTTCTGCACCAATGCATGATACAATTCAGTGTATGTCATAGGGATGGGATCAAACTGAGCCCTATTCCGATTCTGATTCTGCACAATATTCTGTCGTTGAGGAACCTGAACTGGTTGAGCATTAACTGCAGGAGCAACAGCCGCTACTTGTGGTTGATCAACGTATTGAGGCCTACGGCGAGGTCCTTTTCTCTCAGTCGAGACAGCATTGGCTTCTACCTCTTTCTTCTTCTAAAAGTTCCCAAGGATTTTCTTTGCACCATTAGAAGATTCAGCAGCTTTAGACACTTTACCATTCTTGATTCCTTCTTCTAATCTCTGGCCAATAGTCACCAGGTCTGTGAAGCTGGAAGACACACTACCAATCATCTTCTCCCAAAAGAAAGGGGACAAAGTATCCATGAACAAACCAGTTATCTCTTTCTCTGCCAGAGGTGGTTCAACTTGAGATGCCAGTTCTCTCCATCGTTGAGCATACTCCTTGAAAGATTCTTTCTCATTCTGAAACATATTTTGCAGTTGGCGACGATCAGGTGTCATGTCAAGGTTGTATTTATATTTCCCCATGAAAGCATCAACAAGATCTTGGAAGCACTGGATACGACCTTTTTCAAGCCCCATATACCATTTCAGTGAAGCTCCGCTCCGACTGTCTTGGAAACAATGGATAAGCAGCTTGTCATTCTTTGTGTAAGCAGACATCTTTCCAAAGTACATCACCAAATGACTTCTTGGACAAGTATGCCCCTTATATTTCTCAAACTCAGGAGTCTTGAACTTTGAAGGCATAACCAGATCATAAACCAAGCACATATTGTTAACACCAACACTGAAGAACTCATTTCCTTCCATAGATATGAGTCTCTTCTCTAAAGTCTGATACTGTTCTTTGAAATCTTCAAACTCACCAACGTCTCCTTGACTCACACTTCGAGGACTGGCAGCATGGTGCTCAAAGAGAGGATTCTCGAAAGCAGCTTGTGCAGCAGGTTGACGAAAAGTAGTATGAACGATTGGCTGAGGTTCAGTGAAAATTGGAGCTTGAAAGACTGGTCGGGAAGACTGATTAACCATTAGAGTAATTGGAACAGGCGGAGAGTAGTTCTGAGGTAACCCGAACTCTGGCCATGCAGTAGATGTATGCTGGATAGGTTGAGTGTCAACAGCAGCAGTTGGGATTTCAGATATCACAGTCCTTTGAGGTGGCTCTCCTCTGGAAATCAGGACTTGCATCATCTCAGTAAGTTTGGCCATGCCTGACTTTAACTCGTCGATTTCCATTCTGACTTCCATGTTGTGTTGTTCTTGGTTTTCCATTCTCAATCTGACAGCAGCTCTAGTCCCGTAGTTGTGTTGAGGAATCATCTTGACGGTAGATGACTAACTGGAAGGAAGAAGCAACTGGGAATAAGATCCTGATCAACCTGGATGTATGCAGAATGATGCAGAGGATGAAAATGATATGCAATGTTATGCAATGCACTGTACAATAACAGGATCACATGGTTCAGAGTCGCGAGCCTGGAGTCAAAGGTACAACCCATAAGGTATAGACTAATGGTTATCACCTGCCGAACAAGGTTCTAAGAGGTTCCCAGAGTCTACATCCTTCCTTCGGATATTACCAACTTCCCAATTAACTCGGTAATTAGTAATATTCTCAAGAAAGACTCATCCGAGCGTAGTATCGCGTGACAACTACTTCCGGATTACTCCGTTATAGCTTCCGCACTACACCTAAAAGGCCAAGAGGGGTTAGGTAATCTACGGTCCTCAGCTTCGCAGGCTCCCAGGTCGAAAGCAGTACGTCTTCCCGATTACTCGGTAAACGATACTACAGTCAAAAGGGCCTCCACTGAGTGGGGGATCTCATGCCTCCTTTTTTGGGATTACTCCCTCAAAGTTAACATGACTATACCACCCGTCCTATCTTAAAGTTTGCCCAAGTCCGGGTATAAGACTTATGAGTAATCACCAAGCACCCTGTAAACCAGGAAAATCCAGATAAACATATATATAAAATATAACACATAAACACAATAGCACATATACAGATATAAACAAAGATAGGTTTAACCCACTTAGGGATGGACCAGCAAGAGGTCAATCTGTCCCCAGTGAAGTCGCCATTTTTTTCTGTAGCGGTAGAAATGTGCAAGACTAAGCCATTGGATTGACTAGACTTTATACAAATCAAAATAAAAATCGCTACCGTGCTTTATTGTTTCCAAAGGAATGGGAAAAGAGCGAATAACCCAAAAAGAGGGGGAAAGATTCAAGGTAAGGGGGTTGGTTATGCAAAGGGAAGGTATTAGCACCCTAAACATCTACGGTACTCCGCAGGAACCTCTTTGAAAAATCTGTATATTTTGGCTATAAAAATGTGTTGTATATAAAATGGATGGTGGGGGTGAGAAAAGAAATATTTTTATGATTTTTGCACCCGCCGCGGTTGCAAACCTTTAGTGCCTACGTACCACCTTTCATGCAATAGGGGATCAGGGTACACGTAGTTCATCTAGAAAAGACTTGTTTGTTGATTGTTTTTAAACAAGGAGACAAGTCGTCATTGTTAGGAGAGAAATCTCGACTAACGCCCACAAGGTGTAAGAAAGATGGACCCTGCGTCAACAAGAGTGAGGGTTTGAGAACGCCTCTAGTAATCAAGTGGAAAAGTCGACACCTTTATAACCATAGGGATAGGAGAATGTTGCTCGACTATCAATGAATCGTGTCTCATCTTGAAAAAAAGTTTTAAATGGAAAAGGTGCTTGGGCGCACAAAAGAGTTTTAATGTGTTGAATTGTTTTGTTAATTTTGAAAGATGTCAAATATGATTAAGTGTATTGAAGTTTGTTTAAAGAAAAGAAGTTTTGAAAGAAAAGGCACTCGACAAGGTCGAGGTTTATTATGAAAGCGGTTTGATGTTAAAAATAAAGAAGATTTTGAAAGAAGATGAGAAGGTTTTGAAAATTAAAGAAGATGGGAGGAGATGAAGGGACTATCCTAAAGCATAAGGTAAAAGCTAAGGAAGAGAATCGTCTAACCAACATGAAGCCGATACTTGACATTATAAGCCAATGTAGAATTCCCATTCTTTGGATTAAAACCAAGCAAGCAAAGATGCTAGACCTCTTGAGAGAATCAAACTTCAAGTGTATTTAGTCTTCGCAAAAATTGGGCAGAGTAACGGCTGTATACGGGTGAATTCCAGATTACAAACAAAGTATATAATCGCAATAACCTGCACACAAAATAAACAATCAACCCAATGTCTTGAGGTAAACCTCAAGAACTCCAGACAAAATATCAAATAAAGTCACAAAGTCTCCAAGATAGGGCAAGGTCTCTAATCCTAAGTCCAAGAAGTCCATCACTCCATAATGCAAAGGATAGTAACCATGTAGTCCAAGTATCATTAAAGTTTTTTATGGTTCATGTTGATTATTAGGTGTCTTTAAAAAGAAAGAAAAGCTCAAGTGAGCAAAATAAAAATTGCATAAAAGTAAATGCTCAAGTGAGTAAAGATGAAAATAACATGAAATGTAAAATGCTAAAAGTAAATGGTACATAAAGCATGCAAATAAAAGCGTAAAGTAAAGTTAATTGTTAGTAATTAGTTGTTAGTTGGATGACCATCTTGAAACTTGCATTTGGAACTCATTAGAGGATTGGTAGAACCAAAGCCTCTACACAACAAGTTGCATTTGCTTTTTGTCAAGTATATCATCGATTTTGGAATTCTCACAAGGCAACATGTAATGATCAACGATGTTTAAGTGATCTGCGTTGACCAAAGGTGTTGTAGATCCATCAGAGGATTGGTAGAACCAAAGCCTCTACACAATGAATCTCAAGGTTATTGGATCAAAGAGATCAAATTAACATACTTGGGCTTGCAATCATAAGTTTGGGCCACGAATGATCATTTATTCGAATCGGGACAAAATTTAGCGCTATGTTAAGCAATTGTAAGTGGACTTATATAGAAGTCGCACCTATTTTGAGGCCGGTCAATAGCAATCTATGTACTTCATGTTTGGATAAATGATATAGAGATCACCATCCCTTAACATGTAGCACAATTAAAAAAGAAAGGGATAAGATGAAGAGGGAGGGAAATGATAAGCTAATTTGGATCACCATTTCAAAATTCTTTCATCTTTAAATTCAACCACTCCTCTAGATGGATTAAAGCACTAAACATATCATTAATCCAAAGCACCAAAAATGAATTAAATAATTCACTCTTAGGTAGATTTGAATTGACGAACATTTATTCAACTTCATCTACATCACAAAGTCCATTGAGTTTAAAGACAAATTGGACATTTAAAATTGCAATCCAAACCAACAATCAAAAGGAGTGAGTAGAAAAAGCATTTTGGATCAAAGCTGCCCCAAAACAAGGCAAAAAATACATTTTGTTCAGATGTAAATCGATTTACACTACTATGTAAATCGATTTACACAGTATAATTTTCAAAAAAATTGTGCAAAATTGTGCTGTGTAAATCGATTTAAACTATTATGTAAATCGATTACACACAGAAGCAGTAGCAAAAACAGCATTTTAAAAGGGCAATTGCTTGTTCAAACTTTCCATCAAACACCTTATGATCATGGATCCACTTGAGCACGAAAATTCCATCAAATTATGAGAAAATAACACCATTGGAATCACAAAATAATGCTCAAAGAATCAATCCCAAAGATCACCAAGAGATCACATTGTGAAAGATGAATTGTCCAAACTTACCAAAGGTAGATCTAGAGAATTATCAAAACAACTTCAAGAATTTGCTTCAATTCAACCACAAGAATCAATTGACCAAGCTTGGATGTAGAGGATTGATGGATAAAAAGTGTTTGGATGAAGGTTTAGCTCAAAGATTAGTAAGCTTCAATGCAAAGCTTACTAACTTTTTGAAAATGGAGCTTTGAGTGAATTTGGTAGATGGAGAGAATTGAGAGATTTTTTAGCAAGGTGGATTTGGCTATCAAAAGCTTGAAATTTGAATGAAATGAGGGCTCTATTTATAGAGTTTTGAATTGGGATTAGTGGTAATTTGGTAATTGATTCTTGGAGCCAAAATTTGAATTAATGAATTATTTCAAATATTAGAGCCAAAATTTGAATTAATGACAATTCTTTCAAATATTAGAGCAAAAATTTGAATTAATGATAATTCTTCTTAAAAATGAAAGATTGGCACTAAAATTTGAATTAATTATACATCTTTCAAAAATGAAGGAAAATTGGAGCCAAACATTTGATAATTTTAAAATGCTGATTTTTTTTTAATTTTCACTCTATGCAAATCGATTGCACTATATTTCAAATCGATTTGCACAGTGTATTTTTCCAAAAATTATGCAAAAATTCACTATGTGCAATCGATTGCACTCTAGGAGCAATCGACTGTACAGTGAAAAAAAATGAAAATTTTTAATTCTTTTTCTTTGCAAATAGAGATTTTAGGGAAATAATACCGGAAAACCTTATTTGCCATATGCTTCGACTCGGTACCTACAAAACACAAATATGCAAAGACAAAGACAAATATTTTTTCGCATTTTGAGTAGAAGTTAGTCAACAACACAAGAGAAAACTTAAAGATAGGATGCAAATGTGATGAATGAAGCTATTTATTAATGATTGTGACTGAATGATAAAATATGGTATGAAAGTGCGACTGAAAAAGTTAGGGGCAAAATTTAGGGTACAACAACGTGCAACAGATAATCATCCCCCCGTGATAAGAATTCCGAAGATGGATAGAGTGATAAGTATCACCCAACAGTGTAGGAACTGGGTTTCCAATCATGAAGATCCTGATAGTGTTAATGTCAACAAACCTGTCCACATTAGGAAATAAGAACAACTCGTAAGAAAGCAGAGCAAAAATGACCTCAAAAGCAACTGTACTCTTCATTCTGGCAAAGTAACGAGCTTTCTCCAATAAGAGCTTAGCTGGTAATCCTCTAATCCCTCCTTTAGTAATTATATGGGCTTCCACTTCAGACTTCCCCAGGTGAATCAAGGCAGCAATCTCATGTGATTTCGGATCACCCTCCAAACCAGTAAAAGGAACACGATCAATAACAAGTAAATCCAATAGATAAGAATACTCCTCTAGTGTAGGAATCAATTAATAGTCAGGAAAAGTAAAGCAATGATACATTGGATCATAGAACTGGACCAAGGTCGAGAGAATACCCTCCTTCATATTCAATTTCATGAGAGGAATAATGGATCCATACTTCTTCCGAAAGTCTGCAAAACACCCGATCTTAGGAATTAGACTGATCAACTTATGTATCTTGGGATCCTTGAAACTGTACTTCCCGGTCTTTCTCTTTCCAGAATCCATGATTAAAAGTACCTGAGATATTCATAAATAGTCAACCTTTAAATCCCTTGAAATATGGTTTCTACAAAAGATGCTTATGAGTGCATGGATGCATGATGCAACAATCACACACAAGATCACACATATAGGGTTCATAGGTTCAACGTCACGAGCATGAGATCGAAGGTACTACCCATAAGGTGTTGGTCTAAAGTTATCACCTGCCGAACAAGGTTCTAGAGGTTCCCAGAGTCTACATCCTTCTTTCGGATATTACCAACTTCCCGATTAACTTGGTAATTAGTAATATTCTCAAGAAAGACTCGTCCGAGCGTAGTATCGCGAGTGAAAACTATTTCCGGATTACTCCGTCATAGCTTCCGCACTACACCTAAAAGGCCAAGATGGGTTTGGTATTCTACGGTCCTCAGTTTCAGCAGGCTCCCAGGTTGAAAGCAGTACGTCTTCTCGATTACTCGATAAATGACACTACAGTCAAAGGGGCCTCCACTGAGTGGGGGATCTCATGCCTCCTTTTCTGGGATTACTCCCTCAAAGTTAACATGACTATACTGCCCGTCCTATCTTAAAGTTTGCCCAAGTTCGGGTATACGACTTATGAGTAATCACCAAGCACCCTGAAAACCAGAAAAATCCAGACAAAACATACATATAACATATAACACATAAACAACATTAGCACATATACAGATATAAACAAAGATAGGCTTAACCCACTTAGGGATGGACCAGCAAGAGGTCAATCTTTCCCCAGTGAAGTCTCCATTTTTTTGTAGTGGTAGAAATATTCAAGACTAAGCCATTGGATTGACTAGACTTTATACAAATCAAAATCAAAATCTCCACCGCGCTTTATTGTTTCCAAAGGAATGGGAAAATAGAGAATAACCCAAAAAGAGGGGGAAAGATTCAAGGTAAGGGGGTTGGTTATGCAAAGGGAAAAGTCTGTAAAAATCTGTATATTTTGGCTATAAAACTATTGTATAAAAATGGATGATGGAGGTGAGAAAAGAAATATATTTATTTTATGATTTTTTCACCTGCCGTAGTTGCGAACCTTTAGTGCCTACGTACCACCTTTCGTGCAATAGGGGATCAGGGTACACGTAGTTCCTCTTTCAAAAATTTGAAACACAAATGTGTTGGTTAATTTTATAAGATAAAACATCATCGTCATTGTCCGTGTGGAAAACACACCTACTACCCACAATCATGAGAAAAGAGAATTTGCATCATCTCAAAGTGGAGGATATGGCTTGGATTTCAAAATCAACAATGCCTCACTCAACACCCAAGTGGAAAATATCTCTCTTCACTATATATTGTAAAAGTATAGTGGTTTGCATCACTACAAGGATTGACAAGAGTTTAATCTTTTAAGAAAAGTTTTAAAGGTAAAAAAAGCCAAAGTGGCAAAATGGTTTGAAATGAGATTGATTGACTTTTAGTCTTCTCACAAAAAAATGTCAAGGTATCTTAAGTTGATTAGTGGTTTATTTATGAAAATGTTTTGAAAATACATGGACCTAAGTCCAAGTTTATTATGAAAATAGTTCAACTTTCAAAACAAGAAGAGTTTTCAAAAGGAGGGAGAAGATTTTGAAATTAAAAAAGATGGGAGGAGAAGAAGAGACTATCCTAAAGCACAAGGTAAAAGCTAGAGATAAGAACCATCTAACGAACAAGAAGCCAATACTTGCAATTATGAGCCAAGATAGAATTCACATTCCTTGGATTGAAACTAAGCAAGCAAAAATACTAGACCTCTTGAGAGAACCAAACTTCAAGTGTATTAAGTCTTCACAAAAATTGGGCAGAGTAACGGCTGTATACTGGTGAATTCCAAATTACAAACAGAGGATGTAATCACAAAAACCTGCATACAAAAACAAACAAGCAACCCAATGTCTTGAGGTAAACCTCAAGAACTCTAGACAAAATAATCAGATAAGATCACAAGGTCTCCAAGATAGGCCAAGGTTTCTAATCCTAAGTCCAAGAAAAATTCCCATGCTCCATAATGCCAAGGATAGTAACCAAATAGTCCAAGTACCATTAAAGATTTTTTTAGGGTTTATGTTGATTATTAAGTATCTTAAGAAAGGAAAAGAAAAGCTCAAGTGAGCAAAGTAAAAATGGAAAGAAAATAAATGCTCAAATGAGCAAAGATGAAAATGGCATGAAATGTAAATGATAAAAGTAAATAGTACATAAATCATAATAAAGAATAAAAGCATAAGGTAAAACAAGTCAATAATTAGTGGTTAGTTGGATGACCATCTTGAAACTTGCATTTGGAACTCATTATAGGATTGGTAGAACCAAAGCCTCCACACAACAAGTTGCATTTGCTTTTTGTGAAGTATATCATCCATTTGGAATTCTCATAAGTATTTGTGATACGATGGGAGAACTGACTTGGGATTTTGCGTTTGTGTTCGCAAATGTTTCGGTTTAGCAAGAGTCGCCACCGACTTTTTATTTTATCCTAAGGAAAGGTCAAAAAGCACAGGAAAGACCTTTGAGATGTTTTCTTGGGTTCGGGGAGTAGATTATAGCAAGGGAAGGTATTAGCACCATTTCTATCCATGGTTATCCATGGGCTCTTAGTTACTTGCTTAGATCACTTGCTTTGCTTTTCAATTGTTTGAAACGGTGCTCTTCAATTGTTTGAAATGGTGCTTTGTGTGTGATTTTGAAAGACGTTTTGAAAAGAGGCCATCGTTGTGGCAACCTTTGTAATGATTCTTGTTTGAATGTATACAAAGGTGTTTTTGTCTTTTGAAAAGTTTTCAATGTTTGAAAGTAGGGTTTTGAATTTGTGTTGTGAAGTTCGTTTTGAAAATAGCAAGGATGTTTTTTGCAAGTTTGATCAAGTAACTAAGAGTTGTCTACCCTATTTTACTCAAAGATCTTTCTTGTGTTTTTAACCCTTTTAACAGTGTTGTTTCACCATTGTATTTGGTGAACAACCTTGTGTTAGTATGTTAAACGGGACAGGCGCGGGTCATCGTGTAAACCATGATAGCAATGGTGTCAAGTATTTTTGGCAATTTTCTTAAGGGACTTGATCATTTTGTTTAGGCAACTCATATATCGTCATCGAGGAACTATGATCTTTTGTTTTGTTTTTGCTTTGCCAAAGTACTTGACATGCATACCATGGCCCATTTTTGAAGGCAACAAGTGGATTGTAACCCTAGGGGTGCAAGTGTGCATTGTGTTTGTTTTTCATGCATTGTTATCTTGGATTAGGTCAAACTATTTGTTAATTTGATTTTTGCATACAAAACCCTAAGTCTAATCATGGCATAATTGAAAGTTTAAAGGTGCGAGAATTTAAATTCTACACTATTACAACATGATATAGGGAGGGGGTACAAATTTGAATTGGGGATTATTTTGCAAGAAATTAAATTCTAAATTATTACAACCAAATCGAATGTACAAGGCATAACAATTAAATGTACAATATTTAAATAAATACAATAAATAAATATTAAATAAAATGTATTATGAAAAAAAAAGTTTTTATGTATGTAAAGAGTATTTTTAATGTGAAATGTAAATAAATAAAAAGTCAATTTCAATTATTTTTGTTTTTTAGGTCAAAAACCCTAATTTCTTAAATAAATAATATTATTTATTATTTATATACAATAATGTATTAATTCGTACAAAAATAAAAGTATATTTAAAAAAGGTATTTTTAGTATAAAATATTAATAAAAATAAAAATGTATTATTTTTGTGTTTTTTGTTCTTATTATTTAATAAAATATATTATATATGTATATATATGTATTAAATATATTAAGTGTGTATAAAAATAAAATAAATTATTTACAAAATGTATATATTTCAAGAAAATATTTTTAAATATGTATAAAAATAATAAATATAAATAAAAGTATTTTTTACATTATTTTTACCTTTAAACAAAAGTAAATGTAAAGTATTTAATGTATTAATACTAGAATTAATTAAAATAAATATCAAATAAAAATAAAAATTTATGAAAATATTTTTTAAGTATTTTTTATATTTGAAAATAAAATATCAAAATCAGAAATGAAATAAAAATGCAAAAATGACAAATATACAAGAAATGGGCCAGGGGGGTGTAAAAAGAAAAGAGGGGGTGCCAAAAGTAAGCCTGTACAGGTCCAGCCCAGAAACAACTTCATCTTCTTCCCTTGAACAAAAACGCACGTGCTGTGTATACAAAATGCTATCTCCTGATTCCTTGCTTTTTTGACAAAACTCATAACATGAAACTTGTAGAGCATCAAACAACGAATCTAACCATATAAAAAACTTAAGCTAACTCTCAAAGATCAGAGAGAATTTCTCTGGCCCTAATTCTTAACCTAGTTTTTTCAGAAAGTTCATGAACAAAATTCTCCTAGCACGATTAATATAAATGAAAACTAAGCACATGTATGGTTTCAGGGCTATGAATACAACATCTTTCATTCACAAACCTAAGTCTAACTATTCCTAAATAGAGAGATAGAAGTTCATGAAATACTTGTTTCAGTTGACTTCGAGCTGGACAATGCAGTAACTTCCAAGGGTGCTTGAGGTTCTTTTGAGCTTGCCTGATGTCCAATGAAGCTTTCCCAATGCTTGGCTTGTTTTGAAGTAGCCTGAATCGTGCTACAGAACTCAACCTGCAAAGCTTCCAAACAAAAATGGAAATGTGTGTTAATGGTGTTACAATTGGAAATGGAGGTCTGGAATAATTTAGGTGAGTTGAGTGGAAGGTATTGGAACAAGTTTAAGGACAAACGCACGAGGCAAAGTGGAGATGAAGATGATTCTGCAGGGCTTGCCCTGTTTTGCAGAAAAATGGTAATTTTGGGTACAAGGAGGTTTTAGGGGTCAAGGGCTCGTGTTTCTGAATTGTGAGGATATGCAAAACTTGTTTGACAACTTTGTTTTAGTTGGTTTTATCAGATATGAGAGATACAAGCTTTTGGCCCTTTGACTTGTTTTGAAAGCAAAGTTGGAAGTGAAGTGAGATAGGCCTGTATAGGATATCTCTAAGCATGCACCAACTTCTTGTATTATGCCTGAGATTGTGGAGCTTGTTTTCTGCAAAGGAAGAAAGTCCAAGGCTCAAGAAAAAGCAATTTGACATAAAGTGCCCTTTATGAAAATGGAAGTGTGGCCTTTATGCTTAAAATGGCAATGTTCATTGTACAAAGCTCTCTTGATCAGAACGATGCAAATATCCAATGTATTTGCATTCAATTTTGGAGTGTAAATTGGTTTAGAGGCCTGTAATCATGTACTAAGCTAGTTTGGTTTGAAAATGCAAGTTGTATGAACATGTATTGGCCATGGATCAATATGAGTTTTTGCCAACTTCAAGCATTCGATTCTCCCTAACCACAAAGGTGTTTGAGGAGTTCTTGGACAATTTGGAAAGCTTGCAACATGTACTATAATCCATATTTGAAATTCAACTTGAAACTCCAAGTGGAACTATGTGAAAAATGTCCAAGAAGATGGGTCAAAATCCTGCCTAAACTAGGGCAAAATTTTTCTAAGTTAAAAGTTTTAGGTACCCTTGTTCCAAAAA
Source organism: Vicia faba (assembly GCA_948472305.1). Lineage (NCBI taxonomy): Eukaryota > Viridiplantae > Streptophyta > Magnoliopsida > Fabales > Fabaceae > Vicia > Vicia faba. The sequence continues at coordinate 474,519,704 of OX451735.1, forward strand.
TCATAACTTGAGATACAAGATTCTTTTGAGAAAACTTTGTGAATAAAAGTTGTAGAATTTGTGATGGACTACAACTTTCATGTTGCAAGTTTTCTTTGAATCCATTTGCATCTTGGTGAAAAAATGGGACAAAGTTAGGAAAAAAATAAGAAAATTTTATAACTTAGAAATTTTCTAAGTTATGAAATTTTCCCATTTTAAACCCTAATTTGCATTTTTGGGTTTCTTGATGAACAAGTTTCATAATTTTACATGTCTTGATGAAAAATGACCCTTGGCACTTGATTTTGACCAAAAAGTCAAAGTTTGACTTTTCAGTATACAGTCAAATTTTGATCAGTTGACTGAAAAATTCATCTGTCAAACCTAGGCATTTGAGATCTTTTGAACTTGTTTAATGGTAAAGACAATGTCATTGAGTCCTTGAGTCCATGGTTGAGCTTGATTTGCCATTGGCTAGGTCAAACAGTCAAAAATTGCCTTTGTACAGTCAAAACCCTAAAAATGACCATTTTGCCCTTTTGGTGATCTGATCAAATTTCTTGTGGAATTGTGATCCAAACTTGATCAAATGGTTCATATGAATTCATAATGTTGATGTGGGTCAAAATTCATGAGGTTTGACTGTCAATTGGCTACAGTTGACTTTTTCCCCAATACAGTTGATTTCTAGGTCAACTGCCCAATTGACTGGGCAAAAATTTGAATCAAGGCTTGAAACTTGGTATGGACAAACTTGTGAGTCCAACATGAATTATGAAAGTCAATTTGGACATTTTGGGTCAAAACATCATTGTGCAAACTCAAACCCTAATTTAGGTCAGCAGTGCAAGGAAGTGTCTTGAGCAGAGCAAACCCTAGCCTGATCTTGAATTCCAAGAGTCTTGTGATGAGAAATGTTGATGAAATGAGAGGGAAAATTTTAGGGTACAACAGTTTCCCCTGTTCAATCTTCTTGAACCTGAAGAGTTAGATTGGCAAGTTTGCCTTTCGCGACTCAAAGGTAAAAGAGGATTGGACACTAGAGTCCCTGTAAATTTGCACTCGTCAAAGCATAGATGAGGGAATGGGCTTAAAGATGCCATTTGGAGATGGTAGAATCTTGCTGGAGATGGGCTTAAAGATGCCATCCAAGAATCTTTGTTGAATATCAGTAGAATGAACATCAGAATGGTATCCATATTTAGAACGTATCTGAGTTGTATCTGGAGACTAGATTTGTATGAGCGAGGGAATGGCGTCTGTGTCTGGAGCATATCTGAGTTGTAACTGTATTTGAACTTCGAATGAATATCAGAATGACTGTCGTGTCTGGAGTGTATCTGTATTGTATCTGAATTCTGAATGGGCGACAGAGAAACATCAGTGTGTGGAGCATCTATGGGCTGGGGATAAATTCCGAATGAGTGACAGAATGGAAACCGTGTCTGGAGCGTATCTGGGCTGTATCTGAAATTGAGATCTGTATGAGTAGCAGAATGATTTCTGTGTCTGGAGTATATCTGAGACTGTAACTGGGATCTGAATAAGTGACAGAATGACTTCCGTGGCGATTGCACTGGGGAGAATCAAACTGCTGGTTTAAGGGCCAGAATGGCATCCGTGTTTGGAGCGTATCTGAACTTATGGCTGATATTTGAATCTAAATGAGAGATAGAATGGCCGCCGTGTCTGGAGCGTATCTAGTCTGTATCGGATTGCTGAAGTCTGAATGAGTAGTAGAATGACCGTCGTGTCTGGGGTGTATCTGTACTGTATTTTGACTTGAAATTCTGAATGAGTGATAGAATGACTACCGTGTCTGGGGTGTATCCACATTGTATCTGAATAATTGTTAACAATAGCCTTTTAATCTTATCCTGAAAAGGGTAAAATGTTAGCTAAAACACAAAGTTATGTTGCATGACATGTATGATGCAATAAACTGTATTTTATGATATATGAATGTAATGGATGTGCATGTAAGCTGAGTAGATGTCTTGCTGAGGAAAATAAATCCTTGATAACTGGAGATAATGAAGTACTTGATTGCTGTCGGGGAAAGTAAATCCTTGACCGATGCTGGGGATTCCAAAAATCTTGGAATACTGGAGATGAGAAATCCCTGCTGACTGCTTGGGGATTAAAGATCTTTGATCGTTGAGAATGAGAAATCCTGGGACCACTGCTGGAGATTGAAAATCCTCGGCGATTTGTGGGGATTCAGAAGGCCTTTGACGACTTCTGCAGGGAATGAGAATCCTTCATGACTTTCCTGGTATATAGGGAAAACTCTGAAAATCTCTACTGAGGAGTCAAAACCTAGGAGGCTTCTGCTTGGAGAAATGAGACCGAGAATCTTCGATCTTGCTGGGAGATAACTCTGTGGGGGAAATGTTCACTGTTCTGGCTCCGCTGGGGATATGATTTTCAGGGTTTTCGGGCTCCACTAGGGATCTTGAAGCTTAACTCTGATGGGAATTTTGAAACTTAACTCAGCTGGGGAATCAAGTTTTAGAATGCACTGGCTCCGCTGGGGATCCCGAAGCTTAACTCTGGTGGAGATTAATACTCCAAATTTTAGCTTCGTTGAGGATCTGAATGATGTATCGTAGGGGATTTCTTCTTAAATGTCACAAAGATATCTTCCTACACCTTCAACCTATCAGTGATTATCCTTTTTCAATTTCGTTTTATTTGTAAGAAATGATTATATTCAAATGCATATGCCTATTTAACAAAACATTGGACGTTTTCAAATAAAACATAAGTGTAAAAAAGAAAAGAAAGGCAAGCAAATTTCTACATTTTGAAGTATCTTTGTATTTAATTTTCGTGAGTATCTTTGTACAAAGGAGACAGACATCCTAGTAAGAGAATGTTGTCGTAAAAATTGAAAAAATTTATACAAAATAAAGATGGCTATGTGTAACAATTCCATGGGATTCCCATTCTGCTATAGCCTTCACAACTCTGAATATCTTGTCCATTCGCTGCTTCATCCGCCGATGACTGGATTGATCAGAAGCTTGGAGCTTGTTGGTGAAGAGATTATTCTTAAAGTGATCCGACGAGACATAGCCATACGCTTTAATTCCCTAACTTTTGCCTGGACCGCCCTTTCGGGTTTTCGATCCACCGGGAAACCCTTTTTTGCCCAAGTCGCCCTTTCGGGTTTTCAACTTGCCGGGTGTACAAATTTTTTTGTTTTATCCCTAATTTTTGCCTGAACCGCCCTTTCGGGTTTTCGATTCACCGGGATGCCCATTTTTGCCCAAGTCGCCCTTTCGGGTTTTCAACTTGCCGGGTCGTTTTATGCGTAGTATCTTTTGACTATGTCTGCGTTCGCAGGGTGCGGCAGGTCGTCGCCGTCCATGGTGGTCAGAATCATTGCCCCACCAGAAAAGATGCTCTTAATCACAAATGTTCCTTCGTAAGTAGGAGTCCACTTGCCCCTGGGATCACTTTGCGGTAAGATGATCCGCTTGATTACAAGATCTCCGAATTGATATACCTGACGCCTGACTTTCTTGTTGAAAGCCTTGATCATCCGTTTTTGATACGTCTGACCATGAAAAACAGCAGCAAGTCGCTTCTCGTCGATCAAATTAAGTTGATCAAGCCGGGTCTGAATCCAATCGTCTTCACTCAAACCAACGTCCTTTATAATCCTTAAGGAAGGAATCTGAACTTCCATGGGTAGAACAGCTTCCATGCCATACACCAAAGAAAATGGGGTTGCCCCTGTTGAAGTACGTGCCGTGGTACGATATCCATGCAGAGCAAAAGGTAACATCTCATGCCAGTCCTTGTAGGTGACTGTCATCTTTTGAATGATCTTCTTGATATTTTTGTTCGCAGCTTCAACAGCACCGTTCATTTTCGGCCGATAGGGAGATGAATTATGATGATAAATCTTGAACTGTTCGCATAGAGAGGTGATCATGGTGTTGTTCAAATTCGTACCATTTTCTGTGATAATCCTGTCGGGGACACCATACCGGCATATAAGGTTCAGCTTGATGAAGCGGGCAACCACATTCTTTGTAACAGAGGCAAAGGAAGCTGCTTCGACCCACTTGGTGAAATAATCAATAGAGACCAAGATGAAGCGATGTCCATTGGATGTCGTAGGTTTGATCTCCCCAATCATGTCAATGCCCCACATTGTGAATGGCCAAGGAGTTGTCATAACATTGAGGGGAACAGGAGGAATATGTACCTTGTCGTCGTAGACTTGTCATTTGTGGCAAGTACGGGAATGTTGATGACAATCAGATTCCATGGTAGACCAGTAGTAGCCTGCCCTTAGAATCTTCTTAGCCATCGTATGTCTGCTCAAGTGGGTGCCAAATGTGCCACTATATATCTCAGTCATGATCATCTCTGCTTCAGCTTTGTCCATACAACAGAGTAAAACACAATCATGGTTGCGCTTATAAAGGATGCCATTGCTTAAGAAGAACTTGGCAGAAAATCTCCTTAAGAACTTTTTGTCATTGACGGAAGCTTCTTCAGGGTATTCTCTAGTCTGGAGATACCTTTTGATTTCATGAAACCAGGGTTGTTCCACTACTTCTTCGGTATTAATCTCATGATAGTGTGCAGGTTCGTCCATTCGCTCGATGGTAATTTGGGGAGCCTCGTTATCCCAGTTAAGTTTAAACATGGAAGACATTGTAGCTAGAGCATTTGCTAGCTGATTTTCTTCTCGCGGGAAGTGCTCGAAAGTAATCTGCTCGAAATGAGGCAACAACGTCAAGACATGTTCTTTGTATGGGATAAGATTAGGATGCTTGGTGTCCCACTCTCCTTTGACTTGACTGATAACCAAAGTCGAGTCCCCAAATACGACTAAAGATTTGATTCCCAAGTCTATAGCAGCCTTGAGACCAAAGATGCAAGCTTCATATTCAGCCATATTGTTGGTACAGCTGAAGCAAAGTCGGGCAATGAAGGGTGTATGGCAACCTTCCGGAGAAATGAGTACCGCACTGATATCGTTGCCAAGTGCATTTGAAGCACCATCAAAGTACAGGGTCCATCGGGATCCTTGTTCAGGTCGGTCATACGGTCCATTACCTTCAATGTTGTCCAATGTCATGATGTCCTCGTCAGGGAAGTCGAATCTCATAGACTGGTAATCTTCGAAGGATTGATGAGCTAGATGGTCAGCTAGTACACTCCCTTTTATAGCTTTATGGGTAGTATACTGGATATTATACTCAGTCAGGATCATTTTCCATCTAGCGGTTCTTCCAGATAAAGCAGGCTTCTCGAAGATATACTTGATCGGATCCATTTTGGAAATCAGCAAAGTGGTGTGAGTCAACATATACTGCCTTAGCCGGCGAGCAGCCCATACCAAAGCGCAGAAAGTTTTCTCGAGCAGTGAATATCTGGTTTCACAGTCGGTAAACTTTTTGCTAAGGTAATAAATGGCATGCTCTTTTCGGCCAGACTCGTCATATTGGCCCAGCACGCACCCTATTGAGTTATCCAAAACAGTCAGATACATGATTAACGGCCTTCCTTCGACGGGTGGCATCAAAATAGGAGGTTCTAGTAAATACTCCTTGATCTTATCAAAAGCAACTTGACAATTGTTGTTCCATTCAACCACATGATCTTTCTTCAACAGCTTGAAGATTGGCTCACAGGTAGATGTCAGGTGAGAGATGAACCTCGCAATATAGTTCAAGCGTCCCAAGAATCCTCTAACCTCCTTTTCAGTATGGGGGGCAGGTGTTGTACCCCAAAATTTTCCCTCCCATATTCTTCAAGATTTGCCAAGTCAAAGTTTCAAAATCTCCCCAAGGGCTACACAGTCAAACCATCCTCCTAAGCCAGTCAAACTAGGGTTTTGGTTCTTGCAAGGAAGTTGAAGTTTTTAAGAGCTCAATCAAGTCTCCTATGCCTACAAACATTGTCAAGCACCTACATGTCAAGTTTCAAGGCTCACAAGGTCAAGTTGCACAGTCAAAAACCCTAATTGCTCAACAGTCAACTGTAGGGGCAAAATGGTCATTTGGCAGTCAAAAGTCAAAATTTTTGGTCAACATCTTATTTTGAGGCCACAAACATCATTTGATCAATGATTGATCATGATTCTCAAAAGTATGGCTCAAAAAGTCTCAAGATGCAAAAGTTTCTATTTTTGGACAGCTGAAAAGTCAACTGTAACTTGACCAAGGCATAACTTTTTCATGGTTCATCATAAAAATCCCATCCAATGCTCATCTTGAAGGGGAAGACATTTCCTACAACTCATCTTCACACTACAAGTCCAAGAAATGCTCTCACAAAAAGTTATCAATTTCAACATTATAGGTCATTTTCAAAAGTCAACAAAAAGGGACTTTAAGTCAAAGACCATAATTTGAGATTGGTAAATCAAAATTACATGGGACCAAATACATTGGTTAGAGGACTTCAAGACCTTTCTAAAATGTCAGAGAACATGATCAAAGCTTAAAAATTGAGCAAGATATGCATTGGAGAAGTTGGGAAATTTTTGTGAAATCGCCAAAATCATTTATCCTTGAAATTTCATTTTTTGACAAAAGGGGCCCACTTTTTCCACTTGAATTAGCTTGGCCATGCTTCCCACGTGTCCCACCTTTTATCTCAATATTTAAAATTGATTTTTTCATTTTTTATTGATTTTATTGGATTTAATTAATTTTAAATCTTTTAAAATCAAAAGAAAATCAAGAAGTTCAATTAAGGGGGATATTTGGTCTTAACTAGCTTTGAATCATCATCATGCAACATCCCAATTTCGTTTCATGGCCAAATGGAGCAATAATTCAAAAATTGGTTCAAAATGGAAAGTTGGTTAAGGGAGTTTATATCAAAATCTTAAGCTTGAATGCATGGTATTATGGCCCTTAATGCTGATTGAAATCTATTACATAACCTAGAGACAAACTATCACAAGGCATAGGAAACGAGAGAGAGAGGCAACCAAGAGAAATTTCTTTTCAAAATTCCAAAGAATTGCACCAAGATCGAACTCAAGGACTCAGCCATCCACAAGACTTCCCACCTATCCTATCGTGATCTATAGGTAAAATAAGGTATAAACACACCCTTTTCATATAGCCATGCAAACTGAAATGGTAGGTACATGAACATTCATTTTTGCAGAATTTCCATGGATCGTATTTTCGATTATGTCTTGATTTAATCCCTACTGACCATACCTTTGAGTTCCAATGGATGTTTAGAGCAGGTCTGGGCTATCGCTTGGGATTTTTCATGGCCAAAACGTGAACCTCCATGGCTAGGGTTCAGATTATGTGGAGTTTCGTTTTGATGAAAATAGGCCACATTAAACCATGAAAACATCACCATGAGAATCGCCATGCCCTAATCATTTGATTTGGATTTTTGTTCGCTTTGATTTCGTTGTTTTCGCAGGTTTTCAGAATTGCCCTCGCCGGAGAAGATGACCGGAGCACTGCTCCGGCGTCGTTGACTTGGCTTGGTTCAGTTTGACGCAGGCGTGGCATTTTCTTGTGTTTTAATTGGCCATTCAAGTTGTTAATTCTTTTACTTAATGCTGACTGGGCTAGTGGATTCCCTGTGTTTCCATTTTCAATCCATACTATGCACTTATGAGATCTAGCCGTCAGATCGCATCTTGATCCAAATCCAACGCCTCACGTGCATCCCTCTATTGTGGACATTAGTCAAGGCAGGCATAAGGGATTAAAGAAAGTCAAAGAAGGCCTCCAGCGTTTGGGCTCAGCTTTGCCATCCACACCCCCCATTTTGCTACAAAATACAGGCCCATTTCCTTTTTCCCTTGAATTTATTTTCTTTTCTATTTTATTTTAATTTATTTAATTTGCTTTTTATTAACAAAAATTAATTTTTCTTTTTATTTCAGAAAATCATAAAAATATTCTTACCCAAATAAATTTTATATTTTCCTTTTTTTTCTAAATTTAATTAATTAATTAGGTTTTTTTTTATTCTAGGAAACTTTAAATTATTTTGCAATATTAAAATTGATTAGACTTAATTAGGTTCTAAATACTAATTTAATTAGTTTTATTTCTTAAAATAATAAAAATCATAAATCATAAAAAATAAAAATATTTTTATTTAATTTAATTTATTAATAGTTTTCTTTTTTTGTAAATACTTATAATTAAATAATTAAGTAAATTAGGTCAAAACTTGGATTTATTTCTTTAATAATTAAAAATACTTAGAATTAGCATTTTAATTCCAATTAATTTTCTTCATTTCTATAAAAAATACAAAAAATAAAAAAAATAAGTTCTTTCCTTTATTTTAATTTAATCAATTTATAATTTCGACTTAATTCCTTTAAAGGGTCCAACGCCCTCGCTTTCGCTTCTATTTTCTTTTCGCGCGTTTATTTACATTTTTCTTTTAAATATCATGTAATGTATTTGCCCCAAAGCCCTGTAATAGTTAATTAGGCATTTATTTTCTGCATTTTGTTTTAAATCGGGTTTTGTATTAATTTGGCGATGTAGACCCGCGCCTTTGTAATAGCGTAGGACCTTTATCTTTCCCGCACTTTAAATTCCCGCACCTTTAAATTGTTAACAATCACATGAAAGAATGAATGCCCAAAAATAAAAATCAAAACGTAGATCACCAATGCATGACAAGATAAATAATAAACTGAAAATGACACACAATTCACACACCACTCCTAGGGTACGCCTCACTGTTGCCTTGCCCCTCGAAACGTGGTCATCGAGTATAGGACGTCTTAGTAAGTCCTTATGTCCATGAACATGGCATAAGGGTAGCTTCTAAGGTATCCTACTGTTGCTCTGGTGATCACACTGTTGCCTTGCCCCTCGAAACGTGGTCGTCGAGTACAGGACGTCTTAGTGAGTCCTTATGTTCCATTGATCTAGTTGCCTCAAAACGGTTGCCTCGAAACAAGTTGCCTCGAAACGGTTGCCTCGGAATAAAAATATCAATGGCATAAGGGTAGCTTCTAAGGTATCTTACTATTGCCCGGTGACCACACTGTCCCTAACCCTCGAATTGACCCAAACAACTCCAATGATGGTGCTACCTACCTCTCAATGGTGGGATAGCACTATCTAAAGGACTCTTACACAGTTTAATTCCTTAGGGTAGGTAGATGACTCATGGATACTTGCTCTTTTCAAAAACAAATCAAAATACTTTTCACACCTTACACTTTTCAAAAAGCTTTCAGAACAACTTTTCAAACACTCTTGAGGACTGATACAAGAGTCGATCTGAAACTTTCAAAGAAACGTTTTTCAAACCCACTCACCTTGAAAAGCAAACAAACATTTTGAAAACACAAATGAGCAAGTATCTAAGAGCCCATGGATAACCATGGATAGAAAGGGTGCTAACACCTTCCCTTTCTATAAATCTACCTCCCGAACCGAGAAACTATCTCATAAGGAATTTTTCTGTGCTTTTGTCCTTTCCATGTTGGAGAAAATAAAAGACGGTGGTGACTCTTGCTTCCGCGACATTTCGCGAACCAGCTTAAAAACAGTCAGTTCTAAATCCACCGATCATAGAACTGGCGACTCTGCTGGGGAAATTCTTATAAAGTGAGGTGTACCTTAGGACTAAGATCACTGTGTTTTCAATTGCTTTGACTTGTTTGTTTTAAATTGTGGGACTGTCTTGGAGTTCTATAGATCCTAACCCGGATCTGGGGATACCTTCTTAGAAAGTAGCAACAAGGCTGTGAGGGAACTGTGTGGGGTATACCGACATGGTTGAAGCAGTCTGCTACGTTGATGTGGCACTTTGGTGTGTACCGGTAACCCTTGAGTCAATCAAGGAGAGTACGGGGCCTCCGCGTGGTGTCGTGAAGCATCAACAGACCTTAGGAACCTTAATTGAACCATCTTGGCCTCTTTAGGGTAGTGAGATAACTACTTTGGTGTACTCCGAAGTCGGTTGATACTCGATACTACACTCAATTGAGGGTTGTTTTCTTGGGATATTTTGATCGCCAGTCAGTGGCTAAATCGAAACGATGAACAATGAAAGCAATCCAATGATATTGAGATCCTTAGAACCCGGTTACTTTGATAGGACAGGTTTGAGCCCACCAACTTCAAGAGGGTAATACCCAGACCCCATGCTGGCCTAAACTCTAAGGGCTTGTCTTGTGTGACTTGTGTGCCTTACATGTTTGCCTTTGTAAATATTTGTGGTGTGTTTAATCATAGCATCATAACATTATACAACATCATATGCATCCACTAACCATTTCAGGGGTTCGAATCTTCATCTTTGTTCTTGTTTTGTAGGACATGGAAACTATCCGCAGAAAGACAATTCAGATCAACCTTGTAAGGGTCCCTCCTCAGCTTAAGGAGCTTACATCCAGGATTCCCGAGAACTCGTAATTCAGTGAAAGGCATGGTAGACTCATCAGCCTGGTCAATACCAATATTGAGGAAGAGATGGTAAAGGTCCTCTTCCAATTCTTTGACCCTCTGCATCACTGTTTTACTTTCCCGGATTATCAGCTGGTGCCTACTTTAGAAGAGTTTTCCCAGCTTCTGAAGATTCCCATTCTCAATCAACTACCCTACAATGGTATGGAAAGGGAACCAAAACTTGAAGAAGTAGCTAAAGCATTATGCCTACAACCATCTGACATCAAGGGGAATTGGGAAGCCAGAAATGGTATCAAAGGGTTCTTGGCAAAGTTTCTGTTTGAGAAGGCCCAAGAGTGTTGGAGTTCCCTTGACCTACAAGCCTTTGAAGAAGTTGTAGCCCTCCTTGTCTATGGGTTGGTGCTGTTCCCTAAGCCAGATCAGCTTATAGATATCAGTGCTGTCAAGGTCTTCATGTCCAAGAATCCTATACCTACGTTGCTGGGGGACATCCTTCACTCATGTTACACTCGAACCATGAGAAAAAGGGGTGTTCTTATGTGCTGCACTCCTCTCCTGGGAAGGTGGTTTATTTCGCACCTTCCACAATCAGTTTTGAAGAACGAGCGGGGTTTGAGGTGGTCACAACGATTGATGACTCTTACACATGCAGATATACATTGGTGCTCTCGGTCCAGAGAGGATGTCACTATCATTGATCGTTGCGGGGAGTACCCTAATGTTCCTTTACTTGGAATCAGAGGAGCTATTACTTACAACCAATGTCTGGCTTGGAGACAGTTTGGTTATGCTCGGAGGGACGGCCCACATGACATGTTAATTCCTGACATAGTTTTTGACTTCGACAACGATGCACAAGGACTTCGCCAGAAATTTATCAGAGCTTGGAGGATGCCCAGCAAGATAGACAGCAAGACCCTGGGGCACAGGAACTCCATCCCTTTGGAACCTTATCTCAAGTGGGTACGCGCCCGCTCCCAGAAGTTAGAGATGCCTTATCCTCATATTCTCCATGTGATCAAAGAGCCATACTTGGAAGGAGAGGTGTCCTACACCATTCAACATCCTGACATGCCCACGTCCTGGGAAGAGATGCAGAAGAGCTGGATCCAGCTTAAGGAAGAACGGAATTCTCTAGAGACCAGTCTACATGCTAGTGAGAAGAAGGTCCTGGAGCTCACCCGCCTACTGCACGAGGAAAGGAATCTCAATACCTATATTGCTCCGAAGAGGATGCATAGTGTCTTTTGGGATTGATCTGCTTTGTAATGTTTGCCCATGAGGCTTTGATGTATCAAACAATTATTTCCTTAATGATAACATGTGTTCCTTTTTGTCTACAACAAATTTGAATTTTCGAACCCTTGAATGCATTGCATAAACACATATCATTCATCATGTGCATCACAGGTACTCTTCTTTTCAGGTTGCTTACTGTTCTTCGCTGTTTATTTCAGCATCATGAACCCTGAATCATCTACCGAGCTGACTATCAAGGCCCTTCAGGCGCAGAACGCACAATTTCAGAAGCTGATCATGGGTTTGGCTCAAGGTCAAAAAGAGTTGAAGGCTATGCTCCTGAAGAAGAGTAAGAAGAAGAAGAGGACTGTGCTATTTAACACTGGGCACAGTGTTGTACCCCAAAATTTTCCCTCCCATTTCTCATTAATTTCTCACCATAAAGCCTTTGAAGCTCAAGATCCAGTTAGGGTTTCATCTGCTCAAGACCTCTCCTTGCACTGTTCGCTCAAATTAGGGTTTGTGTTTGCACAAAGATGCTTTGACCTAAAATGCCCAAGATGACTTTCATGCTTCATATTGGACTCCCAAGTTTACCCACATCAAGTTTCAAGTCTTGATTCCAAGTTTTGCCCAGTCAATTGGACAATTGACCTAGAAATCAACTATATTGGGGAAAAAGTCAACTGTGGCCAATTGACAGTCAAACCTCATGAAATTTGACCCACATCAACATTATGAACTCATATGGACCATTTGATCAAGTTTGAATCATAATTCCCCAAGAAATTTGATCAGATCACCAAAAGGGCAAAATGGTCATTTTTAGGGTTTTGACTGCACAAAGGCAATTTTTGACTGTTTGACCTAGCCAATAGCAAACCAAGCTCACACATGGACTCAAGGACCCCATGGAATTATCTTGACATAATCAACAAACTCAAAAGATCCCAAGTACACAAGATTGACAGTGGAATTTCCCAATCAATTGATCAATTTTGACTGTATACTGAAAAGTCAAACTTTGACTTTTTGGTCAAAATCAAGAGTCAAGATTCATTTTTCATCAAAACATGCCAAATCATGAAACTTGTTCACCAAGAAATCACAAAATGCAAATTAGGGTTTAAAATGGAATTTTTCATAACTTAGAATTTTTCTAAGTTATGAAAAACCCTAATTTTTTCCCAACTTTGCCCCACTTTTTCACCATGATCCATTTGGATTCAAACAAAAGTCCAAACATGAAAGTTGTAGTTTGTTGCATAATCGACAACTTTGATTCACAAAGTTTTCTCATTTGAAGCTTGCATCTCAAGTTACAAATTTTTGAATAAGGGCACTAAACCATTCTTAACTTAGTGAATTTTTGACCTATTTTGACAAGGTTTTCTACCCCACTTCAAGGTCATTTTCCATACACTTCCACTTGGAATTTCAATTTGCATTTCAAAGATGGATTGTAGTACACATTCCAAGCTTTCCAAAATGTCCAAGAACTCATCAAACAACCTCATAACTTGAGAGAATCGAATTTCACAATATGGCAAAAATTCACTTTTGTTCTTAACCAAAACATGATTCATAACACTATGCATTTTCAAAACTCAGCATGCCCCTTGATTACAGGCCTTTTATCTCAATTACACTCATAAATTTAATGCATATTCTTTGTGCCAAGACCATGTTCTTTGTGTTCTAGCATTGCATGGTGGATTAATCTCAAAGTAGATAAAGTACTTTATCCATTTTTGTAAAAAGCAAGCTTTATGTCAAATTAAAATCCAAGCAAGTACAGTTAGGATCTCATTGGCACAAGTTTATGTGTTAATCACACTGATCAAGAGGGATAGTTGCAGCTTACTTGAGGGGCCTGCATAAGCCTAGAAAACCAACTTGCATTTTGTTGCTTAAGTAAGAAGAAAAGTGCCATAACATAGGACATCTCTCATATCAGTCAAAAAACCCTTAAGCAAAGATTGCAAACACATTCCAAAGATCATAACCAAGCTGATACACGACCCTTGCACCTCTCAAACACTCCCATTGCCATAATCACTCTCAAACTGCACAAATAGGGCAAAGCCTGCAGTTTGAGTGCTATCTTCCATTTCCCTCAAGCTCTTTTGCCAAAACCAGTTCACACACATTCCCTAACACCTATGCAAGCTAACCATGCCTTGAAACACGACATGTAACCCCTCTAACAAGTTCCACCATTTTCACTTTTTCATTTTGCAGTTGAAGTTCTACAGCTCAGTTCAAGGTGTCTCAAGGCAAAGTAGATATTGGAACAGCATCACCACACCTCAAGGAAGCTATACCAATCAGTATCTTGCACTGTAAGCTCCCCATTTGCCAGTTAGAACTTCAGCTGAACAGGTATATTGGTGAACTCGTATCTCTCTTATTAGGCATCATTAGCTTTAGGTTTGTGAATAAATAATGTCATACTCATGCCACTGAACATGTACATTCTTTTACTTTTCATTTCTTTTGCCTGAGTTGAGAGAATTTAAGGTTTAAAAATGGCAGAAAACTTAGGTTAAGATTTGGGATTGTTAAAATTCTCTCTCATTTTTGAGAGTTAGGAGATGTTCTTTATATGTTTGAAATCGTGATTCCATGCTTGACATGTTTTGTGTTGAAAGTTTGTGCAAAAGCTCAAAGAATCAGGATGTTTGAATCCCTGTTACAAGCGCGCGTTTTTGAGACATTTTTTGGCTGAAGGTTGAAGAAGGTGTCTTCTTGGGCTGGGCCTAAGCAATTTTCTTATTCACACCACTTTTCCTGTTTTTCACCCCTGAGTCCATTTGCTTCATTTTTAATATTTTGAATTTTTGCTTTTTTGTGATTGGTTCATTTATTTTTCCTCAGCATATTAAAAACATAAAAATATTTTTCCCATCATTTTTTGAATTTATTGCATATTTATTTGATTATTTCTTTAGTTTGTACATAAATAAATAAATATATATATATATATATATATATATATACTTTTTTGTTTAAAATATTAAGATAATACAAATATACTTTTTATACACTTTTATTTTATTTTTACTCCCTGAAAATATTTTATAGAAAAATACTTTTTTTATTTAAATACTAAATATTATTAATTAATATATATAATTCATATTTTATAAATAATATAAATAAATAAGTATATTAATATACTTAGGATAAAAATGTATATATTTTATTTTTTAATATTTAATACTAAAAAAAAATTCCTTTTTACAAATATACCATATTTTATTTTATTTTTGTATATAAATAATAAGTATTATATGAATTAATTGATTAAATACCCCTTTGATTAAAAATTAGGGTTTTTGCCCTAAATTTAAAAATACTCCAAAAAATAATACCTTTTTATTTTTTCTTTATAAATAATACTTTTTTTTTCATGCATATAAAAAATTTCCCTTTTTTGCATTCTTGCATATTTATTTTATTTCTATTTTATTTATGCTTTTGATCATATTGTAAATATTCAAGGTAAAAGATGTAATAGCTTAGATTCAATTTTTTGTCTAATTATCCCCATTTGAACATTGTACCCCCTCCCTATATTATTGTGATGTAATAGCGTAGGAATTTAAATTTCGCACTTTATCGCTTTCTAAACATACTATGCTAGAATTAGGGTTTTGTATGCGAATAAAAATGAACAAAGTAGTTGGACCTAATACAAGATAAATGAGCATGAAAAATGGACAACACATTTCACACTTGCACCCCCTAGGGTATTCCACTTGTTTCCTTTTATTATTGGGCCATATTGCATGTTGAACTTCTTTGGGCAAAACAAAACAATCAAATGATCATAGTCCCTCAAAATGTTGCTTAAATGAATGATCAAGTGCCTTTTAAAGAAAATTGCCCAAAGATATTTAACACTATTGCAACTATGGTCTAAACGATGACCCGCGCCCGTCCCTTTAATCTCCTAAAACAAGATTGTCCACCAAATGCAATGGTGGAACAAAATTGTCAAAAGGTCTAAAACATAAACAAAAATCTTTGAGAAAATTTTAGGGTAGATAAACTCTTAAGTACTTGTCAACTTTCCAAGAAAACACTTGCCTTATTTCAAAACCCACTTCACAAACACTTTCAAAACAAACTGTCAAAAAAAACCTTGAAACATCTTTTCAAAAAGACAAACACCTTTTGTAAAACATTTGAGTAAAGAATTGTTACAAGGGTAGCCTATACAAGGCATCTTTTTCAAAACCTTTTCAAAACCACACACAAAGCACCATTTCAAACAATTGAAAACCAAGGCAAGTTGATCTAAGCAAGTACTTAAGAGCCCATGGATAACCATGGATAGAAGGGGTGCTAATACCTTCCCCTTCTATAATCTACTCCCCGAACCCAAGAAAAATCTCAAAGGTTTTTGCTGTGCTTTTTTAAACCTTTCCTTAGGATAAAATAAAAAGTCGGTGGCGACTCTTGCTCAACCGAAACATTTGCGAAAACAAACGCAAAACCATAGTCAGTTCTCCCACCGTATCACAGAACTGGCGACTCTGCTGGGGACAATATTTTTAAAGTGGAGTAACCTTATGGCTTAGATCACCCTCTTGCATGACTAACTGTTTGATTTACTTGTTTTATACTTTGGCTCTATTGTTTGGGTTTACAATCCTCCACCCGGATTTTGGGAAACATTCATAGATAGCAATACGTTGTGGAAACTGTGCGGGGTATACCGACACGGTCTAAGCAATAGTTATATTAGTGCGACATATTTGTGAGTACCGGTAACCCTTGAGTTCAATCAAGGAGAGTATGGGGCCGCTGAGTGATGTCACTAAGCACTAATGACCTAGAACCTTACTTGACCATCTTGGCCTTTTATTAGGGGTAGTGAGATGACCGGCTTTGGTGCAGTCCGAAGTTGGTAGATACTCTATACTACACTCATTGAGGGTTGTTTTCTTGGAATATTTTGGTCGCTAGTTAAGTGGCTAAACCAAAACAATGAACATTGAAAACAATCCAGTGATATTGAGCTCCTTAGAACCCGGTTACTATTTATAGGACAGGTTTTTAAGCCAACTACACTCAAGAGGGTACTTACCTATGAAACCCCATGCAAGCCTGAAATTAGGGTTTGGTGTGATTTGCTTGTACATATGTTTTGTGCATACATCATAAACATCATAAAACATCATATGCATTCACTAACCATTTCAAGGGTTTTGGATCTTCATCTTTGTTCTTGTTTTGTAGGACATGGAAATCCCTCGCAGAAATACCATTCAAGTCAACCTTGTGAGAATCTCTCCTCAACTCAAGGAGATCACCTCAAGAATTCCGGAAAATTCATCCTTCAGTGAAAGACATGGTAGACTGCTCAGCCTAGTCAACACCAACATTGAAAAAGACATGATGAAAGTGCTATTCCAGTTCTTTGACCCTCTTCACCACTGCTTCACTTTCCCTGATTATCAGTTGGTACCCACTTTGGAGGAGTTTTCTCAACTCCTAAGAATCCCTATCCTTAATCAACTACCCTTCAACGGTACGGAAAAGGAACCAAAGCCGGAAGATGTTGCTCGAGCATTACATCTTCAACCATCCGACATCAAGGGGCATTGGGAAACCAGAAGTGGCGTCAAAGGATTCTTAGCAAAATTCTTGTTTGAGAAGGCACAATAATGTTGGAACTCATTGGACCTACAAGCCTTTGAAGAGATTGTGGCACTCCTTATCTACGGGTTGGTCTTGTTCCCAAATCCTGACCAATTGGTAGATGTCAACACCGTCAAAATCTTCTTGTCCAGAAATCCAATACCAACATTGCTTGGGGACACCCTTCACTCATTTTACACACGAACAATGAGAAAGAGGGGTGTTCTCATGTGCTGTACTCCTCTCCTCGCAAGGTGGTTTATTTCGCACCTTCCACAATCTGTCTTGAAGAATGACCAAGGTACAAGGTGGTCCCAACGATTGATGACTCTTACTCATTCTGATGTGCATTGGTGTTCTCGGTCCAGAGAAAATGTCATCATCGTCGATCATTGCGGAGAGTTCCCTAATGTTCCTTTACTTGGAATTAGGGGAGGTATCACCTACAACCCTTGCCTAGCTTTGAGGCAATTTGGATATGCACGGAGGGATGGCCCTCATGACATGTTGATTCCTAGCCTAGTTTTTGACTTCGACAACGATGCGCAAGGACTTCGCCAAAGATTCATCAGAGCTTGGGGAAAACTCAACAAGGTTGATAGCAAGACTCTGGGACACAAGAACTCCATCCCTCTTGAGCCCTATCTCAAGTGGGTACGAGCCCGAGCCCAAAGTCTAATGATGCCTTATCCTCATGTTCTCCCTATGATTAAAGAGCCCGTCAATGAAGGAGAGGTTCCCTACACTATCCTACATCCAGACATGCCTACATCATGGGAGGAAATGCAGAAAAGTTGGATTCAGCTCAAGGAGGAACGGAACACTTTTGAAGCTAGCTACTACGCCAGTGAAAAGAAGGTTCTAGAGCTTACCCGCCGACTCCACGAGCAAGAGGCCCTCAACACCTACATCGCACCAAAGAGGATGCGCAATGTCTTTCTGCCTTGAGAAGTTTATTTTGTAACATTTGGCCCATGGGGCATTTATGTACTAACAATTTTCTTCTTATTAATATGACGTGCGCTCTTCTTTGTCTGAAACAATTTTGAATGTCCTAAATCCTTGAATGCATTGCATACATCAGCATACCATTCATCATGTGCATAAGCAGGTCTCACTCCAGGTTTCCTTATCTATCTGCTGTTTATTTCAGTAGGATGGATCTCGAGCAAACAGTCAAAGACCTACAAGCCCAGAATGCACAGTTCCAGCAACTCTTGATGACTTTGGTTAAAAGTCAAGAGGATATCAAGGCTCATCTGGAGAATAAGGACCCAGTAAAGAAGAAAAAGAGGGTCGGAGTGGCTACTTTGGGGAGAAGATTTGACAGAGAATCTCGGAGAGTGCTTGAATTTCCTCCTACTTCTGATGAAGGGACTAGTAAAAGGGATCGAGTTGCGGTGCCTTCCGAGTCTGATGCAGAGGAGGAAGAGGTTGAAGAGGATGAAGATTACTCTGACCAGCAATACCCTCCAGCTGATGATAAGTATAAGGGTTTAGAAGACAGATTGGCTGCCATGGAATTGCAAAGGGTACCGGGTTTGGATTTTGAAGACATGGGCTTGGTTGCCGGAATTGTGATTCCCCCAAAATTCAAAGTGCCAGTGTTTGTGAGGTATGATGGGCTGTCCTGTCCCAAAATGCATCTCAGGTCCTATGTGAGAAAAATTCAACCCTATACGGCAGATAAAAATCTCTGGATTCATTTCTTCCAAGACAGCCTATCGGGAGCCCAGTTGGAGTGGTTTTATCAGCTAGAAGGAACCAATGTCAGAAATTGGGAAGATTTGGCCACCGCTTTCTACAAACAATACCAGTATAATTCTGATCTTGCTCCTACTCGTACCCAACTTCAGGGTATGTCACTAGGAACAAGTGAGGGATTCAAAGAATATGCACAAACATGGAGGGATTTGGCTGGCAGGGTGCAGCCTCCTTTAACCGATCGTGAGCTCGTTGATATGTTTCTTGGGACCCTATCTGGGTCATTTTTCAATCATCTAATTGGTAACTCTTCCGCAGGGTTTACCGATTTGATCTTAACCGGCGAAAGAATAGAAGCTGGCATCAAGTCAGGAAAAATTCAGAAGGGTGTTGCTGCAAGTGTTGAGAAGAAGCCTTTTAAGAAGGAGACAGCTATGGTATATTCTCAGAGAAGAGCAGGGAAGATGGAGCATCGTCCAACTGTAGGGGCCGTAATGATTCAAAACACTCCGAGTGAGCAGCCTCGCTATAACCAGTCCAGACCAAATCAGCAACGGGTGGAAAGGCCACAACGGCAGTTCACCCGTATTAATATGACTCCAGCGCAAGTGCTTCCCCATCTGTTGAAGTTGAATCTTGCCACCATCAAGGAGGCACCAAAGAATGTGAATACGTCCTCTCCACATTATCATGCCAATGCTAGATGCGCCTATCATTCAGACAATGTTGGACACGACACCAATGATTGTTGGGCACTCAAGCATAAGATCCAAGACCTGATAGAGGCTAAGGAGGTAGAGTTTGACGCTCCAGAGAAGCCTAATGTGATATCTGCACCTATGCCGAAGCACGGCCGAAATGTCAACGCCATTGAAGAGGATTTGTATGTTGCTGACGTCAGTGATCTGACTACTCCACTGCTAACCATTAAGTTGAATTTGTTAAGGGCCGGGATCTTCCCGGGATGTAAAGAAGACTGCTACTGTTGCCACTCTCTGCCGTTTGATTGTCCGCTACTGAAGAAAGGCATCCAAGGCCTTATGGATAGCCGACAAATTTTGTTCGAAAAAGTTTCTGCTGTTCCAGTTCATGTTGAAAATGTCTCAATCATAACCATTCACGCCAATCTTTCCAAGGCCGTCAAAAAGCCAGTTAAGATTACACCAGCTGCAAAATCTGTTCCTTTAAAGATAACAATGCCAGGGCCTGTTCCCTATGTTTCTGAGAAGTCGATACCTTGGAACTATGGTGGTGACATCTACTACCATGGTATCAAGCAAGTCGAAGTAATTGAAGAAAGTTCGGATGACGAGGTAGCCAGAATTAGTAACATTGCGGGCACCAGCAAAATCACCAGGAGCGGGAGAATATTTTCTCCAGAGATTGCCCCTCCAAGAGCAGTCTTTGGACCCTCATCAGCTAAAGAAGTCATCCCTGCACCAGTAAAACTCTCTACTAGAACTCCTTTGATTGAAGAGGTTGTTGTTCCTAGTGCTGTCTCTCCTACCATTGCTGATAAAGGAAAGGGGATACAGGATGAGCCCGTCAGGACGAGGGCTCAACCCTTGGTAATCCCGGAAGCATCCAAGAAAGAAATGGACGAGATTTTGAGGATAATCAAGAGAAGTGATTACGATGTGGTGGAACAGTTGGGGAAAACCCCCTCCAAGATCTCCATGCTGGCACTATTGCTTTGCTCAGAAGCGCACGCTCAAGCTTTGATTAAGTTTCTGAAGGCAGCTCATGTGCCCCAGGAAACCTCCGCGGACCAATTTCAACATTGCGTGGCTAGCCTGACTGCGGACAATGGATTAGGTTTTTCTGATGCCGACCTAACCCCTAAAGGCCGAAACCACAATGATGCTTTGCATATTTCAATCGAGTGTCGCGGAACCACCCTTGCACATGTTTTGGTTGATACTGGTTCATCGCTGAATGTTTTTCCTAAAAAGGCCTTGGACCGGCTAGATTGCGAAGGGTTGGATTTGAAGCCGAGTGATATTGTCGTCAGAGCTTTCGATGGGTCGAAGAGAATGGTCCATGGAGAGGTTGAAATTCCCATCAAGATAGGTACTGAGGTGTTTAAATCCACTTTCTATGTAATGGACATCCGTCCATCATACTCCTGCCTGCTGGGTAGACCTTGGATACACCATGCTGGGGCAGTCACCTCCTCCTTGCATCAGATGCTGAAGTATCCTGTCAAGGGAAAGATCATCACTGTCCACGGCGAAGAAGAGTACATGATTAGCCACTTAAATTCTTTCCGGTATGTGGAAGTTGAAGGAGAGTTCATTGAGACGCCGTTTCAACATTTTGAGGAAGTTCTTCCTGAAATAGCAGTAACAAAGTTGGCAGCCGAGACACCGAGACAGATGGCCAGGATGGCATCTCTGGAGGATGCAAGGGCCGCAGTTAAAGAAGGGAAGAATTCAGCATGGGGGAAGTTACCCGACTTTCCGCATAAGACTGACAAGTTTGGATTAGGTTTCATAGCCGCTGGCCAGAAAGCTATGCGCCAGTCAAAGATTGAAAGAGCGCCAGTCAAAATTTCTCCTTACAGAATCAACGCCCTGGAAGATGAAGACAAGGAAAGCAACATTGAAGAGTGGATTTATCCAACTGCCAGAGGAGGATTGAACAATTGGGAGGCTAAAGACTTTGTCCCCATCACCTTTATTCATCAGTAATTTATCTGTTAAAAATTTCTTATTTGGTCTGTAATATTTTACTTTCAAACAATCCGTACACTATCTTTTCACCTCCTGCCTTGCCCGGGGCATGTAGGTCCACTTGTAAGGGTTTTGACTATTTTTCATATTCATATGCCATGTTTAATGATTCATTGGACGTTTTTCATTTGATAAACTGCTTATGTTCATTTTCTTTCCTTTTGCATTTTTGTTTAAGGATGGCTATCCCTTACACACACCCACACTCACCAATGCAGGTACCCATCCGCTCTGGATTCCATGGGTGATTATTCTGCTGTATCTTTCAATAACTCTGAAGACCTGGTCAATCTAGCCGAGTATGAAGATGACGAAGGTTGTGAAGTACCCGGGGAACTAGCCAGACTTCTGCAACAAGAGGAAAGGGCCATCTTACCGCATGAAGAGCCATTGGAAGCTGTTAACTTGGGAACCGAGGAGAATCGGAAGGAAGTGCAAGTGGGTGCCAACCTGGAACCAAAAGTCAAGGAGCGCTTGGTACAGTTGCTGAATGAGTATGTTGAAATCTTCGCTTGGTCCTATGAAGACATGCCGGGTCTAGACACCGACATCGTGGTTCACCGTCTCCCCACAAGAGAAGACTGTCCACCAATCAAACAAAAAGTTCGCCGAATGAGGCCTGACATGTCCGAAAAGATCAAAGCAGAAGTAATGAAGCAATTCGATGCTGGCTTCCTGGCCATTACGTCCTATCCTCAATGGGTCGCTAACATTGTGCCAGTACCAAAGAAAGATGGCAAAGTCAGAATGTGTGTGGACTACCGGGATTTGAATAGGGCCAGCCCTAAAGATGATTTCCCGCTACCTCATATTGACATCTTGATCGACAATACAGCTCAGCATAAAGTGTTTTCCTTCATGGACGGATTCTCGGGCTACAACCAAATTAAAATGGCTCCCGAGGATATGGAGAAAACAACTTTTGTCACACAATGGGGCACTTTCTGTTACAAAGTGATGCCGTTCGGGCTCAAGAACGCAGGGGCAACTTATCAACGCGCCATGGTAGCTTTATTTCATGACATGATACATCATGAGATTGAAGTTTACGTAGACGATATGATAGCTCGATCACAAACGGAGGAAGAACACCTTGAGCATTTGGAGAAGCTGTTTTCCAGGTTAAAAGAATACAAGCTCAGGCTGAATCCAAGCAAATGCACTTTTGGAGTTAGGTCTGGTAAACTCCTGGGATTCATTGTAAGTAACAAAGGCATTGAAGTCGATCCGGCAAAAGTGAAAGCAATACAAGAGATGCCTGCTCCCCGTACTGAAAAGGAGGTTAGAGGATTCTTGGGGCGCATAAACTATATTTCCATATTCATCTCACATCTGACGTCTACCTGTGAGCCAATTTTCAAACTCTTGAAAAAAGATCAGGTAGTGGAATGGAACGACGATTGTCAAGCTGCTTTTGATAGAATCAAGGAGTATTTGCTAGAACCTCCTATTTTGATGCCACCCGTCGAAGGAAGACCATTGATCATGTATCTGACCGTCTTGGATAACTTAATGGGGTGTGTTTTGGGCCAGCATGACGAGTCTGGTCGAAAAGAGCATGCTATTTATTACCTTAGCAAAAAGTTTACCGACTGTGAGACTCGCTACTCACTGCTCGAGAAAACTTGCTGTGCTTTGGTATGGGCTGCTCGCCGACTAAGACAGTATATGTTGACTCATACTACCTTGTTGATTTCCAAGATGGACCCTATCAAGTATATCTTCGAGAAGCCCGCTTTATCTGGAAGGATAGCTAGATGGCAAATGATCTTAACCGAGTATGACATCCAGTACACCACCCAAAAAGCTATAAAAGGGAGTGTACTAGCTGACCATCTGGCTCATCAGGCTATCGAAGACTATCAACCCATGAGATTTGACTTCCCAGACGAGGACATCATGAATTTAGACAACGTTGAAAGTGACGGACCGTATGACGGACCCGAAAAGGGATCCCGATGGACCCTGTACTTTGATGGCGCTTCAAATGCACTTGGAAACGGTATTGGCGCAGTACTCATTTCTCCGGAAGGTTGTCACACTCCTTTCACGGCCCGACTTTGCTTCAGCTGCACAAACAACATGGCTGAGTATGAAGCTTGCATCTTTGGTCTCGAGGCTGCTATAGACTTGGGGATCAAATCTTTGATCGTATTTGGGGACTCGGCTTTGGTCATCAGCCAAATCAAAGGAGATTGGGATACCAAGCATCCTAATCTTATCCCATACAAAGAACATGTCCTGACATTGTTGCCGCATTTCGAGCAAATTACCTTCGAGCATTTCCCGCGAGAAGAAAATCAGTTAGCCGATGCTCTAGCCACAATGTCCTCCATGTTTAAACTCAATTGGGATAACGAGGCTCCCCAAATCACCATCAAGCGAATGGATGAACCGGCACATTGCCACGAGATTAATACCGAAGAAGTAGTGGAACAACCTTGGTTCCATGAAATCAAAAGGTATCTCGAGACTAAAGATTATCCTGAAGGAGCTTCCGTGAATGACAAGAAGTTCTTAAGGAAATTCGCTGCTAAGTTCTTCCTGAGCAACGACATCCTTTACAAACGAAGCCATGATTGTGTATTACTCCGATGTGTGGATAAAGCTGAAGAAGAGTTGATCATGACTGATATACACAGCGGCACATTTGGCACTCACTTGAGCAGGCATACAATGGCTAAGAAGGTCCTAAGGGCAGGCTATTATTGGTCTACCATGGAGGCTGATTGCCATCAACATTCCCGTACTTGCCACAAGTGTCAAGTCTACGCTGACAAAGTTCATATTCCTCTGGTTCCCCTCAACGTTCTGACTGCTCCGTGGCCCTTTGCAATGTGGGGCATTGATATGATTGGAGAGATCAAGCCCACGGCTTCCAACGGACATCGCTTCATCCTGGTTGCCATTGACTACTTCACTAAATGGGTCGAAGTAGCTTCCTTCGCCTCTGTCACCAAAAATGTGGTTGCTCGCTTTATCAAGCAAAATCTCATATGTCGGTATGGTGTTCCAGACAGGATCATCACGGACAACGGTACAAATCTGAATAACACAATGATCACTGCATTATGCGAACAGTTCAAGATTTATCATCACAATTCATCTCCCTATCGGCCGAAGATGAACGGTGCTGTTGAAGCTGTGAACAAAAACATTAAGAAGATCATTCAGAAAATGACAGTCACTTACAAAGACTGGCATGAGATGTTACCGTTTGCTCTGCATGGATACCGTACGACGACACGTACTTCAACTGGGGCAACCCCATTTTCTTTGGTTTATGGCATGGAAGTTGTTTTGCCTATGGAAGTCCAGATCCCCTCTCTAAGGATTATGAAGGATGCAGATTTGAATGAAGATGATTGGATGCAGACCCGACTTGATCAACTCAATCTGATCGACGAGAAGCGACTTGCTGCTATATGCCATGGTTAGACGTATCAAAAGCGGATGATCAAGGCCTTCAATAAGAAAGTCAGACGTCAAGTATATCGAGTCGGAGATCTCGTAATCAAGCGGATTATCTTGCCGCAAAGTGATCCCAGGGGCAAATGGACTCCTACATATGAATGGCCATTTGTGATCAAAAGCATATTTTCGGGTGGTGCAATGATTCTGACCACCATGGACGGCGACGATTTGCCGCACCCTGCGAACGCAGACATAGTCAAAAGATACTACGCATAAAATAACCCGACAAGTCGAAAACCCGAAAGGGCGGCTTGGGCAAAAATGGGCATCCCAGTGAACCGAAAACCCGAAAGGGCGGTTCAGGCAAAAATTAGGGATAAAAACGAAAAAAAATCTGTACACCCGGCAAGTCGAAAACCCGAAAGGGCGGCTTGGGCAAAAAGGGGTTTCCCGGTGAATCGAAAACCCGAAAGGGCGGTTCAGGCAAAAGTTAGGGAATTAAAGCGTATGACTATGTCTCGTCGGATCACTTCAAAGACAATTTCTTCGTCAACCAGTTCCAGACTTCTGATCAATCCAGTCATCGTCAAACAAAGCATTGAATGGACAGATATTCAGAGTTGTGAAAGCTATAGCGGAACGGAATCCCATGGAATTATTTCACATAGCCATCCTTTATTTTGTATAAAATCTTTCAATATTTACGACAAAGTCCTCTTACTAGGATGATTGTCTCCTTTGTACAAATGTACTCAAAGAAAATCAATACAAATACTCTTCCCAAAATTTGTGTCATTTCCCTTTTCTCTTTCTCTTGCACTATTTGTTTTATTTTGAGAAACGTCCAATGTTTTGTTAAATAGGAATATGAATTTGAAACATAATCACTTCCTAAATGAACCTAAGAAAGAGGATTACTGATAGGATGAAGGTACAGATGGATATCTTGACACCCTTTCGAAGGAACCCCCCCAAGAGATTTGGAATCCACATCCCTAGCAAACCCTGAGGCTTATCTCCAACAGACTCTCGAAGCTTATCCCCAGTAAGGTTCTGGAAGATATCTCCCCGCAGAGCACGAACGTCTCTCCCGAGTTTTATTCAAAGTTATTCCCCACAAAGGCTTATAACTGGGTTATCCTCAGCTAACAACCACAGAAGATCGCACTCGCCAGAATTCTTCCTGTCCCCAGCGGAGTTCATCAAGAGTTTCCCAGCACAACTTATCAATATGATCCCCAGAGGAGTTTATCTTTGTATCACCAGCCAGAGGATCCTCCAGAACTCATTTTTCCTCAGAGTGCAAATTTTTCAATATCCCCAGCAGAGCCAGACTAATGAGCCTTCTCCCCACAGAGTTTTAGGAAGAGAAATCTTGAGTTCCCCAGTGAGATCTCCAGAATTACTTTCCGTCAAGTTGAAGATTCTCAGTCTTACCTCCCCAGCATGAGTCTACTAGATTGATACTCCCCAGTAGAGGTCATCAGGAATTCTCTTCCCCCGCAGCGGCCAAGGATTTATTTTCCCCGGCAGCAGTCAAGATGCTTTTATCTTCAGCTACCTCGGATTCATTTATCCTCAGCAAGATAGCTCGTCAGCTTACATGCGCATTCATCACATTCATGTCATAAACATCGATGTCACGTATATTGCATCATGCATCATAACGTTGCATAAAACTAACTCTTTATCTTTTCAGGAAAGATCAGTCGACAGACTCAAATTATTCAACTTCAAGACTTCTGAAAACAGTTTATGGATTCTTCCCAACAAACGGATGTTAATCTATCGACTTGTTCAGATGCAACTTCTGAAAACAGTTTACGGACGCTTCCCAACAACGGATGCTGCTCTATTGCTTATTCAACTTCAAGACTTCTGAAAACAGTTTATGGATTCTTCCCAACAACGGATGTTAATCTATCGACTTGTTCGGATGCAACTTTTGGAAACAGTTTACGGACGCTTCCCAACAACGGATGCTGCTCTATTGCTTATTCAACTTCAAGACTTCTGAAAACAGTTTACGAGTTCTCCAAGTAACGGATGTTAACCTATCGCTTGTTCAGTTTCTTCTCCAAACCACTGAAAACAGTTTACAGATTCCTCCCAACAACGAATGTCAATCTATTGCTTGTTCAGACCCCCCAGTTCAGAGATGGTCCCAAGCCTGGACACCTTCCTAATATTCCCTTCCAGATGGCATCTCTAAGCCCATCCCCGATAAGATTTCTGTCACTCTCCCAGATGGCATCATTAAGCCCATCTCCAAATGGCATCTCTAAGCCCATTCCCACATCCATTGCTTTGACGAGTGCAAATTTCCGGGCACTCTAGTGTCCAATCTCCTTTTACCCTCGAGTCACGAAAGGCAAACTTGCCAATCTAACTCTTCGGATTCAAGAAGATTGAACAGGGGCAACTGTTGTACCCCAAAATTTTCCCTCCCATTTCTCATTAATTTCTCACCATAAAGCCTTTGAAGCTCAAGATCCAGTTAGGGTTTCATCTGCTCAAGACCTCTCCTTGCACTGTTGGCTCAAATTAGGGTTTGTGTTTGCACAAAGATGCTTTGACCTAAAATGCCCAAGATGACATTCATGCTTCATATTGGACTCCCAAGTTTACCCACATCAAGTTTCAAGTCTTGATTCCAAGTTTTGCCCAGTCAATTGGACAATTGACCTAGAAATCAACTGTATTGGGGAAAAAGTCAACTGTGGCCAATTGACAGTCAAACCTCATGAAATTTGACCCACATCAACATTATGAACTCATATGGACCATTTTATCAAGTTTGAATCACAATTCCCCAAGAAATTTTAATCAGATCACCAAAAGGGCAAAATGGTCATTTTTAGGGTTTTGACTGCACAAAGGCAATTTTTGACTGTTTGACCTAGCCAATAGCAAACCAAGCTCACACATGGACTCAAGGACCCCATGGAATTATCTTGACATAATCAACAAACTCAAAAGATCCCAAGTACACAGGATTGACAGTTGAATTTCCCAGTCAATTGATCAATTTTGACTGTATACTGAAAAGTCAAACTTTGACTTTTTGGTCAAAATCAAGAGTCAAGATTCATTTTTCATCAAAACATGCCAAATCATGAAACTTGTTCACCAAGAAATCACAAAATGCAAATTAGGGTTTAAAATGGAATTTTTCATAACTTAGAATTTTTCTAAGTTATGAAAAACCCTAATTTTTTCCCAACTTTGCCCCTCTTTTTCACCATGATCCATTTGGATTCAAACAAAAGTCCAAACATGAAAGTTGTAGTTTGTTGCATAATCTACAACTTTTATTCATAAAGTTTTCTCATTTGAAGCTTGCATCTCAAGTTACAAATTTTTGAATAAGGGCACTAAACCATTCTTAACTTAGTGAATTTTTGACCTATTTTGACAAGGTTTTCTACCCCACTTCAAGGTCATTTTCCATACACTTCCACTTGGAATTTCAATTTGCATTTCAAAGATGGATTGTAGTACACATTCCAAGCTTTCCAAAATGTCTAAGAACTCATCAAACAACCTCATAACTTGAGAGAATCGAATTTCACAATATGGCAAAAATTCACTTTTGTTCTTAACCAAAACATGATTCATAACACTATGCATTTTCAAAACTCAGCATGCCCCTTGATTATAGGCCTTTTATCTCAATTACACTCATAAATTTAATGCATATTCTTTGTGCCAAGACCATGTTCTTTGTGTTCTAGCATTGCATGGTGAATTAATCTCAAAGTAGATAAAGTGCTTTATCCATTTTTGTAAAAAGCAAGCTTTATGTCAAATTAAAATCCAAGCAAGTACAGTTAGGATCTCATTGGCACAAGTTTATGTGTTAATCACACTGATCAAGAGGGATAGTTGCAGCTTACTTGAGGGGCCTGCATAAGCCTAGAAAACCAACTTGCATTTTGTTGCTTAAGTAAGAAGAAAAGTGCCATAACATAGGACATCTCTCATATCAGTCAAAAAACCCTTAAGCAAAGATTGCAAACACATTCCAAAGATCATAACCAAGCTGATACACGACCCTTGCACCTCTCAAACACTCCCATTGCCATAATCACTCTCAAACTGCACAAACAGGGCAAAGCCTGCAGTTTGAGTGCTATCTTCCATTTCCCTCAAGCTCTTTTGCCAAAACCAGTTCACACACATTCCCTAACACCTATGCAAGCTAACCATGCCTTGAAACACGACCTGTAACCCCTCTAACAAGTTCCACCATTTTCACTTTTTCATTTTGCAGTTGAAGTTCTACAGCTCAGTTCAATGTGTCTCAAGGCAAAGTAGATATTGGAACAGCATCACCACACCTCAAGGAAGCTATACCAATCAGTATCTTGCACTGTAAGCTCCCCATTTGCCAGTTAGAACTTCAGCTGAACAGGTATATTGGTGAACTCGTATCTCTCTTATTAGGCATCATTAGCTTTAAGTTTGTGAATAAATAATGTCATACTCATGCCACTGAACATGTACATTCTTTTACTTTTCATTTCTTTTGCCTGAGTTGAGAGAATTTAAGGTTTAAAAATGGCAAAAAACTTAGGTTAAGATTTGGGATTGTTAAAATTCTCTCTCATTTTTGAGAGTTAGGAGATGTTCTTTATATGTTTGAAATCGTGATTCCATGCTTGACATGTTTTGTGTTGAAAGTTTATGCAAAAGCTCAAAGAATCAGGATGTTTGAATCCCTGTTACAAGCGCGCGTTTTTGAGACATTTTTTGGCTGAAGGTTGAAGAAGGTGTCTTCTTGGGCTGGGCCTGAGCAATTTTCTTATTCACACCACTTTTCCTGTTTTGCACCCCTGAGTCCATTTGCTTCATTTTTAATATTTTGACTTTTTGCTTTTTTGTGATTGGTTCATTTATTTTTCCTCAGCATATTAAAAACATAAAAATATTTTTCCCATCATTTTTTGAATTTATTGCATATTTATTTGATTATTTCTTTAGTTTGTACATAAATAAATAAATATATATATATACTTTTTTGTTTAAAATATTAAGATAATACAAATATACTTTTTATACACTTTTATTTTATTTTTACTCCCTGGAAATATTTTATAGAAAAATACTTTTTTTATTTAAATACTAAATATTATTAATTAATATATATAATGCATATTTTATAAATAATATAAATAAATAAGTATATTAATATACTTAGGATAAAAATGTATATATTTTATTTTTTAATATTTAATACTAAAAAAAAATGCCTTTTTACAAATATACCATATTTTATTTTATTTTTGTATATAAATAATAAGTATTATATGAATTAATTGATTAAATACCCCTTTGATTAAAAATTAGGGTTTTTGCCCTAAATTTAAAAATACTCCAAAAAATAATACCTTTTTATTTTTTCTTTATAAATAATACTTTTTTTTTTCATGCATATAAAAAATTTCCCTTTTTTGCATTCTTGCATATTTATTTTATTTCTATTTTATTTATGCTTTTGATCATATTGTAAATATTCAAGGTAAAAGATGTAATAGCTTAGATTCAATTTTTTGTCTAATTATCCCCATTTGAACATTGTACCCCCTCCCTATATTATTGTGATGTAATAGCGTAGGAATTTAAATTTCGCACTTTATCGCTTTCTAAACATACTATGCTAGAATTAGGGTTTTGTATGCGAATAAAAATGAACAAAGTAGTTGGACCTAATACAAGATAAATGAGCATGAAAAATGGACAACACATTTCACACTTGCACCCCCTAGGGTATTCCACTTGTTGCCTTTTATTATTGGGCCATATTGCATGTTGAACTTCTTTGGGCAAAACAAAATAATCAAATGATCATAGTCCCTCAAAATGTTGCTTAAATGAATGATCAAGTCCCTTTTAAAGAAAATTGCCCAAAGACATTTAACACTATTGCAACTATGGTCTAAACGATGACCCGCGCCCGTCCCTTTAATCTCCTAAAACAAGATTGTCCATCAAATGCAATGGTGGAACAAAATTGTCAAAAGGTCTAAAACATAAACAAAAATCTTTGAGAAAATTTTAGGGTAGATAAACTCTTAAGTACTTGTCAACTTTCCAAGAAAACACTTGCCTTATTTCAAAACCCACTTCACAAACACTTTCAAAACAAACTGTCAAAAAAAACCTTGAAACATATTTTCAAAAAGACAAACACCTTTTGTAAAACATTCGAGTAAAGAATTGTTACAAGGGTAGCCTATACAAGGCATCTTTTTCAAAACCTTTTCAAAACCACACACAAAGCACCATTTCAAACAATTGAAAACCAAGGCAAGTTGATCTAAGCAAGTACTTAAGAGCCCATGGATAACCATGGATAGAAGGGGTGCTAATACCTTCCCCTTCTATAATCTACTCCCCGAACCCAAGAAAAATCTCAAAGGTTTTTGCTGTGCTTTTTTAAACCTTTCCTTAGGATAAAATAAAAAGTCGGTGGCGACTCTTGCTCAACCGAAACATTTGCGAAAACAAACGCAAAACCATAGTCAGTTCTCCCACCGTATCACACGCAGGCTCGGGAATACTTTGCAAAATGAAGCTGAGAGGACTACTCCATCTGTGGGGGAAGGTAGTCACCAAGAAAGGGAGGTCCCTACTCCTATGGTCTCTGATACGGAGACAGACTTTAACGAAGAACAGTACCCTCCTGCTGAGGACCGGTACAAGAAGCTGGAGGACAGATTAAATGCTATGGAAATTCAGCGTGTGCCTGGACTGGATTTCGGAGACTTGGGGTTATCTACTGGGGTGGTAATTCCACACAAGTTCAAGGCGCCTGCCTTTGTGAAGTATGACGGGGCTTCCTATCCCAAGATGCACCTCCGTTCTTATGTAAGGAAGATCCAGCCTTACACAGCAGACAGGAACTTATGGATCCACTTCTTCAGGAGAGTCTTTCAGGGACTCACCTCGAATGGTTCTATCAGCTGGATGGGACCAACATTCGTAACTGGAAGGATCTGGCCACTGCTTTTTACAAGCAGTATCAATATAATTCCGACCTTGCTCCTACGCGTACCCAACTCCAGGGTATGTCGTTAGGATCGGGTGAAGGTTTTAAAGAGTACGCACATAAATGGAGAGATCTGGCTGGCAGGGTGCAGCCGCCATTGACGGACCGGGAACTGGTAGATATGTTCTTGGGGACCCTATCTGGTCCATTTTTCAATCATCTCATTGGTAATTCCTCTGTTGGGTTTACTGATCTGATCCTGACTGGTGAGAGGATCGAGGCTGGCATAAAATCGAGAAAGATACAGAAGGTTGCCTCCTCCAATGCTGAAAAGAAGCCCTTCAAGAAAGAGGCTAGTGCTGTGTATGGCCCAAGAGGGCAAAACAAACCTGAACACCGCCAAGCTGTCAACGCGGTGGTTATCTCTTAGCCTGCTACTGCTCCACAACAGTACAACCTACCCAGAGCTGAGAGGCCCAAACGGCAGTATACTCGACTCAGCATGACTCTCTCTCAGATCCTGCCGCAACTGTTATCAGCCAGCTTGGTGACTGTTAGAGAGGCCCCGAAGGTTGTGAATACTACATCCCCCAGGTTCAACCCCAACGCCCGTTACGCTTATCACTCTGATAGCCCGGGGCATAACACAGATGACTGTTAGGCCCTAAAGAATAAGGTTCAGGACCTTATTGATGCAAAGGAGATACAATTTGAGGCACCCGAGAGGCCAAATGTTGTTACCGCTCCCATGCCCCAGCATGGAGTGAATGTTGTTGAGGAGGATTTGTATGTAGCTTCGGTGGATGATGTTGCTACTCCGTTGCTGACGGTCAAGAGGAACATGTTGCTAGCCGGTTTATTTCCAGGATGTAGCAAAGGTTGCCCTCTATGTGTTGCTTCCCCTGCTGGTTGTTCTTTGCTGAAATCAGGCATCCAAAACCTGATGGATAGTAAAGAGATTTTGTTCAGAAAGACTGCTGTTCCTGCTGCCCCTGTTGAAGAAGTTTCAATTGTTACCATTTTCAACAACCCTTCCAAGGCTCCTTCAAAGAAGCCTGTCCAAATTTTGCCTGTTCACAAGATTGCTCCCATCACCATTACTGTTCCGGGGCCCATCCCCTACAAGTCTGATAAGGCTGTCCCATGGCACTATGGGGCAGATGTTTATGTTCTGGGTATGAAACAAGAGTTCAACATTGATACTGGTGTCGCCAACATCACTGGGCCTGCTAAGGTCACTCGTAGTGGAAGACTGTTCTCACCAGACATTGCTCCTCCGGTAATTCAGAGGCCTTTGATCATCACACCTGCCAGTGTGTCTGTCTCTTCCCCTGACCAAGTTCCCACCCCTGCTGCCGAGTCATCTGATGCTCGGGGTAAGGGGATTGCTGCTGATGTGCCTGCCCGGGCAGAGGCACCAAAGACCATTGTTGAGGCTTCCAAGCAGGAGATGGAAGAAATCCTCAAAATTATAAAGAAAAGTGATTTCAACATTGTCGAACAGCTGAGGCACACCCCCTCCAAAATCTCCATGCTGTCACTGCTGCTGTGTTCAGAGGCCCATGCCAAGGCCCTGATTGCTTTCTTAAAGACGGCCCACGTACCCCAAGAGACGTCTGCTGATCAGTTCACCGACTGTGTGGCCAACCTAACTGCTGACAATGGTCTGGGTTTCTCTGATGCTGATCTGACAGCCAAAGGGAAGAACCATAATGATGCCCTGCATGTCTCCATTGAATGCAGGGGCACTACTCTTGCTCACGTGCTGGTTGACACTGGTTCTTCACTAAACGTGCTACCCAAGAAGGCTCTGGACAGACTGGACTGTGAGGGTCTAGAGCTCAAACCAAGTAACATTATTGTCCGGGCCTTTGACGGGTCCAAAAGGATGGTACATGGTGAGGTTGACATCCCAATCAGGGTTGGGTCACAGGTCTTTGATTCAAAATTCTATGTGATGGACATCCGCCCATCCTATTCTTGTTTGCTGGGTCGCCCGTGGATCCACATGGCTGGAGCTGTGACCTCCACGTTGCATCAGAAGCTCAAGTACCCGGTCAGGGGGAAGATTGTAACAGTGCAAGGGGAAGAGGAATACATGGTCAGCCACCTCAAATCCTTCAGGTACATGGAAATGAATGGGGAGTTCATCGAGACCCCCTTTCAACATTTTGAAGAGGTGCCACAAACATTGGCAGCAGCAGAAGCAGTGGTCGAAGAGGTTTCTCCTTTGAAGATGGCCTCCTTAAAGGACGCTCGGGCTGTGATTGAAAGAGGTGAATGTGCAAACTGGGGCAAGCTCCCTGATTTTACTCCTAAAACTAACAAGTTTGGGCTGGGTTTCACTGCGGAGGCTCAGAAGGCTGTGCGCAAGGCGAGAATTGGAAGACCTCCTGTGCTCATCACCCACCCAGGAGTGAATGCTATTGGAGATGAAGACGAAGTGGAAGAGTCAGAGTTTGATAGCTGGATCTACCCGACGACTGACGGTGGATTGACCAATTGGACTGCTAAAGACTTTACACCCATAACTTTTGTCACCCAGTAATGAACTTCTTTGTCTTGGATTTGTAATAAACAATAATTTGAAACTGTATGGCCCGATGTCTTACCCGGGGCACCGTGGTCTTATTTATGAGGGCTTTTGTTTGTCACTGTCATATATCATAAATAAAAGCATTGGACGTTTTTCACATTTCAAATCTTGCGCTCCTTTTCTTTCTTTCTTTACATATATTGCAAAACGGCTGTATTTACACACACTCACTCATACAGGTTCCAATCCACTCTGGATCTCACTGGTAACGACTCTGCTACTGCCAATTATGACTTCGAAAATCCGATCAACTTAGCCGAAGACGAAGGTGAAGATGATTGTGAAGTTCCTGGCGAGCTTGCAAGACTGTTACTCTAGGAAGAGAGGGCAATTCAACCACATGAAGAGCCGGTGGAGACAATAAATCTGGGCACTGAGACCGACCGTAAGGAAGTCAAGATTGGTGCCAACCTAGAGCTCAGCGTGAAGCAACGGTTGACTCAATTGTTACATGACTACATGGAAATATTCGCCTGGTCCTACGAAGACATGCCCGGGTTGGATACCGACATTGTGGTCCATCATTTGCCTACCAAGGAAGACTGCCCTCCGGTTAAGCAAAAGGTACGCCGTATGCGTCCAGAGATGTCTGAGAAGATCAAAGCCGAGGTTATGAAACAGTTTGACGCTGGGTTCCTTACAGTGACTTCTTACCCTCAGTGGGTTGCTAATGTGGTGCCGGTACCAAAGAAAGACGGTAAGGTCAGAATGTGTGTTGATTACAGGGATCTGAACAGGGCCAGCCCCAAAGATGACTTTCCCCTACCTCACATTGATGTCCTTGTTGACAATACAGCTCAGCATAAGGTGTTCTCCTTCATGGATGGCTTCTCAGGTTACAATCAGATCAAGATGGCTCCTGAAGACATGGAAAAGACTACCTTTGTTACTCAGTGGGGCACCTTCTGCTACAAGGTCATGCCTTTTGGACTGAAAAATGTTGGGGCAACCTACCAACGCGCCATGGTTGCTTTATTTCATGACATGATCCATCATGAGATAGAAGTATATGTTGACGACATGATCGCAAGGTCCCAAACTGAGGAAGAGCACCTTGATCATCTGCAGAAGCTGTTTGACCGTCTGAAACTGTACAAGCTGAGGTTGAACCCGAACAAGTGCACCTTCGGGGTAAGATCTGGAAGGTTGCTAGGTTTCGTTGTAAGTGATAAGGGTATTCAAGTGGACCCTGCCAAGGTTAAAGCCATTCAAGAGATGCCAGTTCCCAAGACAGAGAAAGAGGTCAGAGGCTTTCTAGGACGCCTGAATTACATTGCTCGATTCATCTCGCACCTAACTGCTACTTGTGAACCAATCTTTAAGCTGCTGAAGAAAGATCAGGTAGTACGTTGGAATGATGAATGCCAGGCTGCTTTTGACAGAATCAAAGAGTATCTCCAAGAACCACCCATCCTTATGCCGCCAGTTGAAGGGAGACCTCTGATACTATACCTGACAGTACTTGACAACTCAATGGGGTGTGTGATGGGGCAGCATGACGAGTCTGGCCGAAAAGAGCACACCATTTATTACCTTAGCAAAAAGTTTACCGACTGTGAGACCCGATACTCACTGCTTGAGAAAACTTGATGCGCTTTGGTATGGGCTGCTCGCCGGCTGAGACAGTATATGCTGACTCACACTACCTTATTGATCTCAAAGATGGATCCGATAAAGTACATATTTGAAAAGCCTGCTCTATCTAGGAGAATAGCCAGATGGCAAATGATCTTGACAGAATACGACATTCAGTACACAACTCAGAAAGCCATCAAAGGAAGTGTATTGGCAGATCACTTGGCACATCAGGCAGTAGACGACTATCAGTCAATGAACTTTGAATTTCCTGACGAGAGTATCATGATAGTGACTGATTGTGAAGTACCTGGACCGGATGAAGGACCTGAGGAAGGATCCCGATGGTCTATGCACTTTGACGGAGCCTCCAATGCTTTGGGTAACGGTATTGGCGCTGTAATCATATCCCCTCAAGGAACTCATACTCCACTCACTGCCCGGCTATGTTTCAACTGCACCAACAATATGGCGGAGTATGAGGCATGCATCATGGGTCTCCAAGCTGCGATCGACCTAAGGATCAAGTTTCTGAGTGTCTTCGGAAATTCCGCTCTCGTGATCAACCAGATCAAAGGAGAGTGGGATACGAAACATCCGAATCTCATTCCTTACAGAGAATGTGTATTGACCTTGATCCCCCACTTCACAGAGATAACCTTTGAACACTTTCCGAGAGAGGAGAATCAGTTGGCGGACGCGTTAGCTACGATGTCTTCTATGTTCAAAGTCAAATGGGACAATGAGGCTCCCCGGATCATCATCTGGAAACTGGATGAACCGACATACTGTTGTGATCTTGAGACTGAATTGGTGACTGAGAAGCCTTGGTACCATGAGGTGAAGAGATATTTGGAAGCTCAGGAATACCCTGAAGGTGCATCTGTCAATGATAAGAAGTTTCTGAGAAGGCTCGCAACGAAGTTCTTCCTTAGCAACGACATTCTGTATAAACGAAACCATGATTCGACCTTACTGCGTTGTGTGGATAAGACTGAAGCAGAAAGGATTATGGCGGAGCTACATGAGGGTACCTTCGGAACACATTCCAGTGGACACACTATGGCTAAGAAGATCCTTCGGGTAGGGTATTTCTGGTCCACAATGGAAGCCGACTGCTACCAACACTCTCGGACATGCCATAAGTGCCAGATTTATGCAGACAAGGTGCATGTTCCTCCAGTTCCTCTGAATGTCCTGACTGCACCTTGGCCTTTTGCAATCTGGGGCATTGATATGATCGGTGAGATCAGACCTACGGCATCTAACGGGCATCGCTTCATCCTTGTAGCGATTGATTACTTTACAAAGTGGGTTGAAGCAGCTTCCTACGCTACGGTAACCAAGAATGTCGTGGCACGGTTCATTCGGCATAACCTGATCTGCCGATACGGCGTCCCGGAGAGGATCATTATAGACAACGGTACCAATCTCAATAACAAGATGATCACTGAGCTCTGCGAGCATTTCAAAATACAGCACCACAACTCTTCTCCTTATCGGCCGAAGATGAATGGGGCTGTAGAAGCAGCGAATAAGAACATTAAGAAAATTGTGCAAAAGATGACAGTGACCTATAAAGATTGGCACGAGATGTTACCGTTCGCTCTTCATGGGTACCGTACCTCAGCAAGGACGTCAACCGGGGCAACTCCTTTCTCCCTGGTCTACGGTATGGAGGCAGTCTTACCGATCGAAGTGCAGATAACCTCTCTCCGGATAATGAAGGATGCAGATCTGAGTGAAGATGATTGGATCCAGACACGACTTGATCAGCTAAACCTAATTGACGAAAAGAGACTTACTGCTATTTGTCATGGTCAAACTTATCAAAAGCGGATGATCAAGGCATTTAACAAAAAGGTCAGACCACAAGAGTATCAAGTTGGGGATCTGGTAATCAAGCGCATTATCCTTCCTCAGAGTGATCCAAGGGGCAAATGGACCCCTACGTACGAAGGGCCATTTGTGGTTAAACATGTTTTCTCAGGAGGAGCCATGATTCTAACCAATATGGATGGCGACGACCTTCCTCACCCCGCCAATGCAGACATTGTAAAAAGATACTACGCATAAAAAAGACCCGCTAGGTTGACATACCTAGGCAAAAATTAGGGCTTCCCGGCGAACCAAAAGGGTTCGGGCAAAATGAAGGGATGAAATGAAAAATCTGTACACCCGGCAAGTCGAAAACCTGAAAAGGCGGCTTGGGCAAAAATGGGTATCCCGGTGGACTGAAAACCCGAAAGGGCGGTCCAGGAAAAAGTTAGGGATAAAAGCGTAATACTATGTCTCATTGGATCACCCTGCATCCAGAATCCGGCATCAACATCAGGCTCAGACGGCATCGATCAACCAGCTTCATCTTCAGCTAGGTCATCAAGTGATGAGACGCTCGAAGATATAAAGGCGATAGCAGAGTTGGAACCTAGTGGGATTATTTTTCACACCGCTGTTTTGTTTTCCCTTTGTACAAATTGTATAAATTCTTTGGTTCGGCGGCGTTCTCTTACTAGGACGTCGGCCTCTTGTACATAAACGCCTATTCACAGGCAAATTCAAAAAAAATCAATACAAATACACTTTTCAGTTAAAACTGCCAATTGTTTTCCTTTTCTGTTTTGTTTTGCGAAGAACGTCCAAGGTTCAATTTGTGATATATGCATTGACGATAATTTGCTAACTCATGAATATTTGCATACGAAACAAAGGATTAATTACAGGTAACATTAGAAACAGGGGCAATAAAGAGTTGTCTAAGCGATCTAGTTGCTCAATCCACCAAGGTACCAAGGTAGGTTCAGCTGAAGAACATAAACCAGTATATCTTAATTCCCTAGAGAGTAAGTCGGCAAGTCAATGCACTCTCTCCAAGCAAAGTTACAGTCAACCTTAAGGAAGTTGGGTATCCTCCAGCAGTTCTCAACATTCCTCAGCACAATATACAGGCATTCTTAACAAGCATCCCCAGCAGGCTTGACCTAAAGATTGTTCCCCGGCGGTATATCAAACATTCAACGGAGTCACTTCCCCAATATAGTTCAAAACTTCCCCAGGAGAGTCCAATCCAGTTTCCCCAGGAAGGTTGGAATCCATCTCCCCAAGCAGTAAGCTTATCCCCAGTAGATTCTGGAAGCTTATCCCCTACAAAGCACGAACGTGTCACCCGACTTTATTCAAAGGTTATGCTCCACCAGAGCTTATAACTGGGTTATCCTCAGCCAAAAGCCACGGAAAGATCATCCTCGGCGAAGTCTTCTTATCCCCAGCGAAGCCTATTAAAACTTCCAACATAACGACGGTATTCCCAGCGAAGTTACTACCAACATCTCAACAAGAGTACCTCTCTCCCCACAGAGTATTGTTCCCCAGCCAGATCGCTAGAATAATTTTCTCCCCGCAGAGTAATCTCTCCAACAAGTTTATTTCCCCAACAGAGTCATCTTCTCCTACCGGTTTATTCTTGCAACCATCACTCCCCAGTGGAAGCAAAGAATGCTATTCACATCAGCCCAGGATTTGACTTCCCGGCATCCGTCTAGGATTTATTTTCCTAAGACGAAAACATACATTCATAAACAACACACCTTCGTACATTATAGCATGCATATACGCATCATGAACATACAATCTCATTCATTCTGAGAATATCTCGCATGTCATACATCATGGCATCGCATACAACTAACGTTTTGTCTTTTCAGGATAAAAGTTAATACAAAGATAATTGCTATCAACTGTCGTGATTCCAGATCCGATTCCTGTATCTTTCCAGGGAGTATCTGTTGACGACTGCAGTACCAGACTCGATTCCTGAATCTTGACAGGGCACGTCTGAAGAGTTCGAAGATCCGATTCCTGTATCTTGCCAGGGAGTATCTGTTGACGACTACAGTACCAGACTCGATTCCTGTATCTTGACAGGGCACGTCTGAAGAGTTCGAAGATCTGATTCCTGTATCTTGCCAGGGTGTATCTGTTGACGACTACAGTACCAGACTCGATTCCTGTATCTTGACAGGGCACGTCTGAAGAGTTCGAAGATCCGATTCCTGTATCCTGCCAGGGCGTATCTGTTGACGAATACATTTCCAGACTCGATTCCTGTATCTTGACAGGGCACGTCTGAAGAGTTCGAAGATCCGATTCCTGTATCTTTCCAGGGAGTATCTGTTGACGACTAAAGTACCAGATCTGATTCCTGTATCTTGACAGGGCACGTTTGAAGAGTTCGAAGATCCGATTCCTGTATCTTACCAGGGAGTATCTGTTGACGACTACAGTACCAGATCCGATTCCTGTATCTTGACAGGGCACGTCTGAAGAGTTCGAAGATCCGATTCCTGTATCTTGCCAGGGTGTATCTATTGACGACTACAGCACCAGACTCGATTCCTGTATCTTGACAGGGCACGTCTGAAGAGTTCGAAGATCCGATTCCTGTATCTTGCCAGGGTGTATCTATTGACGACTACAGTACCAGACTCGATTCCTGTATCTTGACAGGGCACGTCTGAAGAGTTCGAAGATCCGATTCCTGTATCCTGCCAGGGCGTATCTGTTGACGACTACATTTCCAGACTCGATTCCTGTATCTTGACAGGGCACGTCTGAAGAGTTTAAAGACTCGATTCCTGTATCTTGACAGGGCACGTCTGAAGAGTTTAAAGATTCGATTCCTGTATCCAGCCAGGGCACGTCTACATAAAGAGTTTGAAGGTCAACTCCTGTAACAGACCAGGTAATTTTCTTTCTTTCTCAGGTACGCAAGTTCTCGCTAAGGAATCTCTTATGCGATCGACACCTCCAGATGGCATCTATAAGCCCATCCTCCTATCCACTACCTCTCCAAATGGCATCTATAAGCCCATTCCCACCATCACACTACTATGTGAGCGCAAATTTCTGGGCACTCTAGTGTTCAATCATCTTCCACCCTCGGATTACGAAAGGCACGCCAGCCAATCTACATCCTCAGGTCTAAGAAGATTGAACAGGGGCAACTATTGTACC
Source organism: Vicia faba (assembly GCA_948472305.1). NCBI lineage: Eukaryota > Viridiplantae > Streptophyta > Magnoliopsida > Fabales > Fabaceae > Vicia > Vicia faba. Next base: position 474,560,990 of record OX451735.1, read on the forward strand.
CCAAAATTTGCCCTCCCATATTCTTCAAGATTTGCCAAGTCAAAGTTTCAAAATCTCCCCAAGGGCTACACAGTCAAACCATCCTCCTAAGCCAGTCAAACTAGGGTTTTGGTTCTTGCAAGGAAGTTGAAGTTTTTAAGAGCTCAATCAAGTCTCCTATGCCTATAAACATTGTCAAGCACCTGCATGTCAAGTTTCAAGGCTCACAAGGTCAAGTTGCACAGTCAAAAACCCTAATTGCTCAACAGTCAATTGTAGGGGCAAAATGGTCATTTGGCAGTCAAAAGTCAAAATTTTTGGTCAACATCTTATTTTGAGGCCACAAACATCATTTGATCAATGCTTGATCATGATTCTCAAAAGTATGGCTCAAAAAGTCTCAAGATGCAAAAGTTTCTATTTTTGGACAGCTGAAAAGTCAACTGTAACTTGACCAAGGCATAACGTTTTCATGGTTCATCAGAAAAATCCCATCCAATATTCATCTTGAAGGGGAAGACATTTCCTACAACTCATCTTCACACTCCAAGTCCAATAAATGCTCTCACAAAAAGTTATCAATTTCAACATTATAGGTCATTTTCAAAAGTCAACAAAAAGGGACATTAAGTCAAAGACCATAATTTGAGATTGGTAAATCAAAATGACATGGGACCAAAGAAATTGGTTAGAGGACTTCAAGACCTTTCTAAAATGTCCAAGAACATGATCAAAGCTTAAATATTGAGCAAGATATGCATTGGAGAAGTTGGGAAATTTTTGTGAAATGGCCAAAATCATTTATCCTTGAAATTTCATTTTTTGACAAAAGGGGCCCACTTTTTACACTTGAATTAGCTTGGCCATGCTTCCCACGTGTCCCACCTTTTATCTCAATATTTAAAATTTATTTTTTCATTTTTTATTGATTTTATTGGATTTAATTAATTTTAAATCTTTTAAAATCAAAAGAAAATCAAGAAGTTCAATTAAGGGGGATATTTGGTCTTAACTAGCTTTGAATCATCATCATGCAACATCCCAATTTCGTTTCAAGGCCAAATGGAGCAATAATTCAAAAATTGGTTCAAAATGGAAAGTTGGTTAAGGGAGTTTATATCAAAATCTTAAGCTTGAATGCATGGTATTATGGCCCTTAATGCTGATTGAAATCTATTACATAACCTAGAGACAAACTATCACAAGGCATAGGAAACGAGAGAGAGAGGCAGCCAAGAGAAATTTCTTTTCAAAATTCCAAAGAATTGCACCAAGATCGAACTCAAGGACTCAGCCATCCACAAGACTTCCCACCTATCCTATCGTGATCTACAGGTAAAATAAGGTATAAACACACCCTTTTCATATAGCCATGCAAACTGAAATGGTAGGTACATGAACATTCATTTTTGCAGAATTTCCATGGATCGTATTTTCGATTATGTCTTGATTTAATCCCTACTGACCATACCTTTGAGTTCCAATGGATGTTTAGAGCAGGTCTGGGCTATCGCTTGGGATTTTTCATGGCCAAAACGTGAACCTCCATGGCTAGGGTTCAGATTATGTGGAGTTTCGTTTTGATGAAAATAGGCCACATTAAACCATGAAAACATCACCATGAGAATCGCCATGCCCTAATCATTTGATCTGGCTTTTTGTTCGCTTTGATTTCGTTGTTTTCGCAGGTTTTCAGAATTGCCCTCGCCGGAGAAGATGACCAGAGCATTGCTCCGGCGTCGTTGACTTGGCTTGGTTCAGTTTGACGCAGGCGTGGCATTTTCTTGTGTTTTAATTGGCCATTTAAGTTGTTAATTCTTTTACTTAATGCTGACTGGGCTAGTGGATTCCCTGTGTTTCCATTTTCAATCCATACTATGCACTTATGAGATCTAGCCGTCAGATCGCATCCTGATCCAAATCCAACGTCTCACGTGCATCCCTCCATTGTGGACATTAGTCAAGGCAGGCATAAGGGATTAGAGAAATTCAAAGAAGGCCTCCAGCGTTTGGGCTCAGCTTTGCCATCCACACCCCCCATTTTGCTACAGAATACAGGCCCATTTCCTTTTTCCCTTGAATTTATTTTCTTTTCTATTTTATTTTAATTTATTTAATTTGCTTTTTATTAACAAAAATTAATTTTTCTTTTTATTTCAGAAAATCATAAAAATATTCTTACCCAAATAAATTTTAGATTTTCCTTTTTTTTTCTAAATTTAATTAATTAATTAGGTTTTTTTTTATTCTAGGAAACTTTAAATTATTTTGCAATATTAAAATTGATTAGACTTAATTAGGTTATAAATACTAATTTAATTAGTTTTATTTCTTAAAATAATAAAAATCAGAAATCATAAAAAATAAAAATATTTTTATTTAATTTAATTTATTAATAGTTTTCTTTTTTTGTAAATACTTATAATTAAATAATTAATTAAATTAGGTCAAAACTTGGATTTATTTCTTTAATAATTAAAAATACTTAGAATTAGGATTTTAATTCCAATTAATTTTCTTCATTTCTATAAAAAATACAAAAAATAAAAAAAATAAGTTCTTTCCTTTATTTTAATTTAATCAATTTATAATTTCGACTTAATTCCTTTAAAGGGTCCAACGCCCTCGCTTTCGCTTCTATTTTCTTTTCGCGCGTTTATTTACATTTTTCTTTTAAATATCATGTAATGTATTTGCCCCAAAGCCCTGTAATAGTTAATTAGGCATTTATTTTCTACATTTTGTTTTAAATCGGGTTTTGTATTAATTTGGCGATGTAGACCCGCGCCTTTGTAATAGCGTAGGACCTTTATCTTTCCCGCACTTTAAATTCCCGCACCTTTAAATTGTTAACAATCACATGAAAGAATGAATGCCCAAAAATAAAAATCAAAACGTAGATCACCAATGCATGACAAGATAAATAATAAACTGAAAATGACACACAATTCACACACCACTCCTAGGGTACGCCTCACTGTTGCCTTGCCCCTCGAAACGTGGTCATCGAGTATAGGACGTCTTAGTAAGTCCTTATGTCCATGAACATGGCATAAGGGTAGCTTCTAAGGTATCCTATTGTTGTTCTGGTGATCACACTGTTGCCTTGCCCCTCGAAACGTGGTCGTCGAGTACAGGACATCTTAGTGAGTCCTTATGTTCCATTGATCTAGTTGCCTCGAAACGGTTGCCTCGAAACAAGTTGCCTCGAAACGGTTGCCTCGGAATAAAAAGATCAATGGCATAAGGGTAGATTCTAAGGTATCTTACTATTGCCCGGTGACCACACTGTCCCTAACCCTCGAATTGACCCAAACAACTCCAATGATGGTGCTACCTACCTCTCAATGGTGGGATAGCACTATCTAAAGGACTCTTACACAGTTTAATTCCTTAGGGTAGGTAGATGACTCATGGATACTTGCTCTTTTCAAAAACAAATCAAAATACTTTTCACACCTTACACTTTTCAAAAAGCTTTCAGAATAACTTTTCAAACACTCTTGAGGAATGATACAAGAGTCGATCTGAAACTTTCAAAGAAACTTTTTTCAAACCCACTCACCTTGAAAAGCAAACAAACATTTTGAAAACACAAATGAGCAAGTATCTAAGAGCCCATGGATAACCATGGATAGAAAGGGTGCTAACACCTTCCCTTTCTATAAATCTACCTCCCGAACCGAGAAACTATCTCATAAGGAATTTTTCTGTGCTTTTGTCCTTTCCATGTTGGAGAAAATAAAAGACGGTGGCGACTCTTGCTTCCGCGACATTTCGCGAACCAGCTTAAAAACAGTCAGTTCTAAATCCACCGATCACAGCAGGCATTTCTTGTATAGCCTTTACTTTAGCTGGATCAACCTCAATACCTTTGTTGCTGACAATAAATCCCAAAAGTTTACCAGACCTAACCCCAAAAGTGCACTTGCTTGGGTTTAGTCTGAGCTTATACTCCTTCAACCTGGAAAACAACTTTTGCAAATGATCAAGGTGTTCTTCTTCTGTCTGTGATCGAGCTATCATGTCATCTACGTAAACTTCGATCTCATGATGTATCATATCATGAAACAAAGCTACCATGGCACGTTGATAGGTTGCCCCTGCATTCTTCAGTCCGAATGGCATCACTTTGTAGCAGAAGGTACCCCATTGCGTGACAAAAGTAGTTTTCTCCATGTCCTCGGGGGCCATTTTGATCTGGTTGTATCCCGAGAATCCCTCCATGAAGGAAAATACCTTGTGCTGAGTTGTGTTATCAACCAAGATGTCGATATGTGGCAGTGGAAAATCATCTTTAAGGCTAGCCATGTTCAAATCCCGATAGTCCACGCACATTCTGACTTTGTCGTCCTTCTTAGGCACGGGCACAATGTTAGCAACCCATTATGGATAGGAAGTAACAGCCAGAAAGCCAACATTGAATTGCTTCATTACCTCAGCTTTGATCTTCTCAGACATGTCAGGCCTCATTCGGCGAACCTTTTGCTTGATCAGTGGACAGTCTTCTCTTGTAGGGAGACGGTGAACCACGATATATGTGTCTAGTCCCAGCATGTCTTCATAAGACCAGGCGAAGATTTCAACATATTCGTTCAACAACTTCACTAAGCGTTCCTTGACACTTGGTTCCAGGTTGGCACCCACTTTTACTTCTTTCCTGTCTTCCTCTGTCCCCAAGTTGATGGTTTCTAGCAACTCTTCATGAGGCAGAATAGCCCTATCTTCTTGTTGTAGAAGTCTGGCTAACTCTCCCGGCACTTCACAGTCTTCGTCAACTTCGTACTCAGCATGATTGACCAAATCTTCAGAGTTATCGAAGGTTAAAGCAGAATAGTCACCCATGTAATCCGGAGTGGATGGGTACCTGCATTTGTGAGTGTAGGTGTGTGTAAGGGATAGCCATACTTAAACGAACAAAATGCAAAAGGAAAGAAAATGAACACAACAATTTATAGATGAAAAACGTCCAATGATTCATTAAAACATGGCATATGATAATGAAGAAAATCAAGCCCTTACAAATGGACCTACATGCCCCGGGCAAGGCATGAGGTGAAAATAGTGTGCGAATTGTTTAGTTATTACAGACCATAAAATGGGAAATTGTTCAAATATAAAATTACTGGTTGATAAAGGTGATGGGAATAAAATCCTTTGCTTCCCAGTTGCTTAAACCCCCTTCGACGGTCGGAAAGATCCAATCTTCAAAGTGGATCTCTTCATCTTCGTCTTCTATAGCATTGATTCCATGGTGAGAGATCTTGATGGGTGGTCCTCCAGCCTTGGAGTGACGCATAGCCTTTTGTCCTGCAGCAGTGAACCCTAACCCAAACTTGTCCGTCTTATGGGGAAAGTCAGGTAATTGTCCCTATATTGTGCTCTTTCCTTCTTTAACCACAACCTCTGCGTCCTTGAGAGATGCCATCCTAGATGTATGCCTGGGAACGATAGGCACCTCAACCATTATCTTCGTAACTGCTACCTCAGGAGAAACTTCCTCAAAATGTTGGTAAGGCGTTTCGATGAACTCGCCATCCAACTCCACATAGCGGAAGGAATTGAGATGACTTATCATGTACTCTTCCTCGCCGTGCACTATTATAATCTTACCCTTAACAGGCTATTTCAGCATTTGGTGCAAAGAGGAGGTAACTGCCCTGGCATAATGGATCCACGGTCTTCCTAACAAACACGAATATGACGGACGGATGTCCATCACGTAAAAGGTGGAGTTGAAAACTTTTGTGCCTACTTTGATAAGAATATCAACCTCTCCATGAACCATTCTTTTGGACCCATCAAAGGCCCTAACAACGATGTTATTAGGTTTGAGGGTCAATCCTTCGCAATCTAAACGGTCTAAGGCTTTTTTCGGAAGCACATTCAAGGAAGAACCAGTATCAACTAAGACATGGGCGAGGGTGGTTCCCCTGCATTCAACTGAGACATGTAGCGCATCGTTGTGTTTCCTTCCTTTGGGGGTTAAGTCAGCATCGGAAAAGCCCAGGCCATTATCAGCAGTAAGACTGGCCACACATTCCTGAAATTGGTCAGCCGAAGTCTCTTGGGGTACATGTGTCGCCTTAAAGAATTTGATTAGGGCCTTAGAATGGGCCTCAGAACAGAGCAGAAGAGCCAATATTGAAATTTTAGAAGGGGTCTGCCCTAGCTGTTCCACAACGTCGTAGTCACTTTTTCTGATTATTTTCAAGATTTCATCCATTTCTTTCTGAGTGGTTTCGGGGATAACCACAGCATGAGCCTTCGTCCTGGCAGGCATTTCTAGTATCCCCTTACCCTTATAGGTAGTATCAGCAGATGGTCTTACTTTAGGAGTATATAATTCTTCAATCATCGGGCCTTGCACATATGGCCTAACAGGTACATAAGTTTTCGAGGGTCCGAAAACTACTCGAGGGGGAGCAATCTCCGGAGAAAAGATTCGGCCGCTGCGGGTTATCTTGGTTGTACCCGCAATGTTCCCTATATCAGGGTTTTCTTCTTCAGAATTTACTTAGACTGCCTCAATTTGTTTGATACCATGGTAGAAGATTTCTCCCCCATAGTTCCATGGTATCGTTTTGCTGGATTGGTACGGGACAAGTCTTGGCATGGTGATCTTTACTGGTACACATTTAGAGTTGGGTGTAATCCTGACAGGCCTTTTGCAAGCCTTGGGAGGATTATCGGAAATGGTTATGATTGCAATATCGTTGGTTGAAGTAGCAAAAGTAACAGGAGTAATAGGATTGAAGGTATCAACAGGGGTTTTCTGGAAAAGTATCTCTTGGGTATCCATCAGGCGTTGGACACCTGATTTCAACATTGGGCAGTCAGCTCGTATGTTCAAACAAAAATAACAGTCCTTCCCGCAGCCTGGGAATATCCCGACTCTCATCAACTTCTCTTTAATCACTAACAATGGAGTCAAAAGATCGACAACATCAGTAACATGGAGGTCTTCTATAACAGCATGAACATTGTGGCCGTGCTTGGGCATCGGAGCAGATATTACATTGGGCTTCTCAGGAGCATCAAATTCTACTTCTTTGGCATCAATCAGATCCTGGATTTTGTTCTTAAGCGCCCAACAATTATTGGTATCGTGCCCAACACTGTCGGAATGGTAAGCACATTTGGCATTGGAGTGGTAGTATGGAGAGGAGGTGTTGGGGTTCTTTGGAGCTTCCTTCAAACTGGTAAGATTTAGCTTCAACAAATGAGGGAGTACCTGAGCGGGCGTCATGTTGATTCGGGTGAACTGCCGTTGTGGCCTTTCTACCCGTTGTTGATTAGGTCTCGACTGATTGTTACGAGGTTGATCATTTGACGAGTTTTGAATCATCACAGCCCCTACAGTCGGTCGGCGCTCGGTTCTTCCCTGATCCTTCTGAGAATACACATCAGATGCTTCCTTCTTAGCTGGGAAGGGTTTCTTAACAGCTGTGGATGCGGAAGCATCCTTTTGAATCTTGCCACTTTTAATACCGGCGTCGACCCTTTCACCGGTCAAAATTAGTTCGGTAAATCCCGCAGAAGAACTCCCGATTAGATGATTGAAGAAGGGGCCAGACAGGGTCCCCAGAAACATGTCGACTAACTCCCTATCTGACAATGGTGGCTTCACCCTTCCAGCTAGATCACGCCACTTCTGGGCGTACTCTTTAAACCCTTCATTGGAAGCCATCCCCATACTTTGTAACTGAGTACGAGTGGGCGCCAAATTAGCATTGTATTGATATTGACGATAAAAAGCGGCAGCTAAGTCTTCCCAATTGTGAACCTCTGATCTCTCGAGCTGATAGAACCAATCCAACTGTGTGCCAGACAAAATGTCTTGGAAAAAGTGTACCCAGAGGTCTTTACCAGATGAGTGGGGTTGGATCTTTCTGACATACGATCTCAGGTGCATCTTCGGACATGACAGACCATCATACTTGGAAAATGTTGGCACCTTGAACTTGGGAGGGATAACAATCCCAGCTACCAGCCCCAGTTCTTCAAAATACAAACCCGGCACCCTCTGCAACTCCATGGCCGCCAGTCTATCCTCAAGATTCTTATATTTATCATCTGCTGGAGGATACTGTTGTTCGGAGTAGTCTTCGTCTTCTTCCTCTTCCTCCTCTTCAACCTCAGATTCAGAAGGTACAACAGTCCCTTTCCCTTTACCGGCCCCTTCGTCAGACGTTGAGGGGAACTCAATAACCTTCCTAGCATTTCTCTCAAACCTTCTTCCAAAAGTGGCTACTCCAGGCCTCTTTTTCTTTTTCTCTTTATTCTTCTCCAACAGAGCTTTGAGGTCCTCTTGACCCTTTGCCAAGGTCATGAGGAGTTGCTGGAATTGTGAATTTTGTGCCTGCAGATCCTTTATCGTCTGCTCCAAATCCATCTTGCTGAAATAAACAGCAGAAAGATAAGGAAACCTGGTGTGAAGACCTGTTTATGCATATGATGAATGGTATGTTCATTCATGTAATGCATTCAAGGATTCAGAAATTCAAATTTGTTGCAAACAAAAAGGAACACACGTCATATTAAGAAGAAATTGTTAGTACATAAGTTCCCCATGGGAAAAATATTACAAAATTCCTAATGTAAAAAGACATTGCGCATCCTCTTTGGTGAGATGTAAGTGTTGAGAGTTTCATCCTCATGAAGTCGGCGGGTAAGCTCCAAAACCTTCTTCTCACTGGCATAGAAGCTGGCTTCAAAAGTATTATGTTCTTCCTTGAGTTGGATCCAACTCTTTTGCATTTCTTCCCATGATGTTTGCATGTCAAGATGTAGGATGGTGTATGGAACCTCTCCTTCCATAACAGGCTCTTTGATCACAGGGAGAATGTGAGGGTATGGCATCATGAGATTCTGGGAGCGGGTTCGTACCCACTTGAGATAAGGCTCAAGGGGGATGGAATTCTAGTGCCCCAGTGTCTTACTATCCACTTTGTTGGGCATCCTCCAAGCTCTGATGAACCTTTGTCGAAGTCCTTGCGCATCGTTGTCGAAGTCAAAAACTAGGTCAGGAATCAGCATGTCATGAGGGCCATCCCTCCGAGCATATCCAAACTGCCTCAAAGCTAAACAGGGGTTGTAGGTAATGCCTCCCCTAATGCCAAGTAGTGGGACATTAGGGAATTCCCCACAATGATCAATGATGATGACATTTTCTCTGGACCGAGAACACCAATGTACATCAGAATGTGTGAGGGTCATCAACCGTTGTGACCACCTCAAACCCTGCTCATTCTTCAAAACTGATTGTGGAAGGTGAGAAATAAACCACCTTGCTAGGAGAGGAGTACAGCACATGAGAACACCTTTTTTCCTCATTGTTCGTGTGTAAAATGAGTGTAGGATGTCCCCAAGCAATGTAGGTACAGGATTCCTGGATATGAAAATCTTGACAACGTTCACATCTATAAGTTGGTCAGGGTTTGGGAACAAGACCAACCCATAGATAAGGAGTGACACAATCTCTTTAAAGGCTTCTAGATCAAGAGAATTCCAGCAGTCTTGTGCCTTCTCAAACAAAAACTTTGCCAAGAAACCCTTGACACCACTTCTGGTTTCCCAATGCCCCTTGATGTCAGATGGTTGCAAGTGTAATGCTTGAGCAACATCTTCAGGCTTTGGTTATTTTTCCGTACCGTTGTAGGGTAGTTGATGAAGAATAGGAATTCTCAGGAGTTGAGAAAATTCCTCCAAAGTAGGCACCAATTGGTAATCAGGTAATGTGAAATAGTGGTGTAGGGGGTCAAAGAACTGGAAGAGAACTTTCACCATGTCTTCTTCAATGTTGGTGTTGACCAAGTTGAGGAGTCTACCATGTTGTTGTACCCCAAAATTTGCCCTCCCATATTCTGCAAAGATTTGCAAAGTCAAGCTTCAAAATTCCCCAAGAGTTGCACAGTCAAAGGCCTCCTAAGCAGTCAAGATTAGGGTTTGTGTTCTGATCAAGAAAATGAAGTTTTCAAAGGTCTAATCAAGTCTCACATGCTTACAAATATGGTCAAGTATCCTCATATCAAATTTCAAGACATTCAGCTCAAAATTGCACAGTCAAAAACCCTAATTGCACTACAGTCAACTGTAGGGGCAAAATGGTCATTTGGCAGTCAAAAGTTCAAATTTTTGGTCAACATATCATTTTGAAGCCATAAACATCTTTTGATCAATGCTTGATCATGATTCTCAAAATTTGGCTCAGAAATCATCAAGATGCAAAAGTTTCCTTATTTGGACAGCTGAAAAAGTCAACTGAAATTGACCAGGGCATGACTTTCACATGGATTATCAGAAAAATTCCATCCAAAGCTCATTTTGAATAGAAATACATTTCCTACAACTCATCTTCATACTTCAAGTCCAAGAAATGCTCTCACAAAAAGTTATCAATTTCAACATTATAGGTCATTTTCAAAAGTCAACAAAAAGGGACTTTAAGTCAAAGGCCATAACTTGAGATTGGTAAATCAAAATGACATGGGACCAAAGACATTGGTTAGAGGACTCAAAGACCTTTCCAAAATGTCCAAGAACATGAGAAAAGCTTAAATATTGAGCAAGTTATGCCTTGTAGAAGTTGGGAAATTTTTGGATATTTTGAAAAGTCAATATTGATTCAAATGACCTAAAATTGCTAATGGGCCCATTTTTCTTCCACAATTCATCACCCATGGCATGTGCACGACCACTTGGCCCAAAGGGAAGTATTTCTTCATTTTTTTTATTTTTTTATTTGAATTTTTATTTATATTAATTCATTTAAATCAAATTAAATATATGAAAAATGCTAACCTAAGTTTTCCAATCTTTTTGTACATGTTTTATCCCCAAGATTTCGTGCATATGCAAATATAGAAAGATTTGGATTGAATTGATCTTAATTGATACAAAAGCACATGGAAAATATTGGGTTAAAGATCTTGAAAATCAAATTTCCAAAAACCATCATTGCAAGAGATTTGGATCAATATTCTTAACCTAATTCACTCAGTATATGAGCCTGATCACAAACCTAGTCCTGAGGACCAAAAAAGCTGCGCAGAAGCCACTGATCAAACTTGGAAAAATTTGCAAAAAACTCAATTTTGAAAACTGACTTGCAGGTTGATTCAAGGCGCGATTTTTATTCCATTGGCTTCCTCAAGGTTCACTGAACATATTCCAATCAAAAGCATTCCTCAAAACCTCAGGAATCGGTATACAGAACTCAATATGTTTCATGAAAAATGCACATTCGTATTTTGATTTGCAGGCATCCTCATAACATTTTATTCATTGATTCATATTCCTTGTGATATTCTGAAACTAACCCATGCGTTTGATTGAGCTTTTGCAAGCTATAGAAGATTCTACCATTGTCAATTTCTAGGGTTTGCAGGACCTTGGGTTAGGGCTTTTTAAATAAGGAAAAATTGAGCCACAGGACCTTGACCATTGAAACGAGCGCACTTGGACGAAGAAGAACCCATCATCGCGCCCAATTTATGAGCGTCCTATGCCTATTCGCTATTTCCTGGAAAGTGTTCTAAAAGAGCGTTTTCAAAACCGTGGCCATTGTTTTTATATTTTCAGGAACGAAGAAGAAGATAACTAGGTGGCAGGGAGTGATTGGCTGGTTTAAAACTCGCGCGCAAAATCCACTAATGCATTGGTTTTCTTTTATATTATTTGTTCGTTCTTATATATTAAAACGCGTGAGTTGGCACAGTTGGTAAGCGAAAGTACCAACAACATCCATGACCTGGGTTCGAGTCCCAGGTCTTTACAATCTCTATATTATTTTGCAATTACCAATCATGTGCAGGTCTAATGTTATTGTCCCATGATGCGCCTTCTCCATCCAGCGTACACGCGTCCAGCCTCACCAGATCAAAGGCTGAGAGTTGGAGAACACACTAAGTCCTAGTCAACGCATCACACGCGTCCAGCAAAAGTCAAATGGACCAATGTCTTAGTGGGCCTGGATTTCTAAAGAATACCTCCTAATTTGGGACTACAACCCCCCTAGGTTTGCTTTATTTAAATATTTTCTTTTATATTATTTCTATTTTCTATTTTTATTTTAATTCTTGTATTTAATTAATTTTATTATTTCCACAAAAATATAAAAACACCATAAAAAATCAGAAAAGATAAAAAATATAATAAATATTTTTACTTTAATATTTCTTGTAAATAAATGCATGTAAATTAATTAGTTTAAATTAGGGTTTTAATTTTAATTCCTTTCATAACAAAAATCTAAAAAAAATATAGAACTAGGTTTAATAAATGTTTTATTCTTTTTAATTTTTCTTTTTCACAATAATATTATTTATTTTATTTATTTTCATAATTAAAATTGTATATAAGAATTAGGTTTAATTTAGGTTTAATTCTAATATTTTCTTAATAAATTAAAATAAAATAGGATTAGGGTTAGTAGCTAATTTTAATTAATTCTTTCTTTTTTTTATTGAATCCTAAAATATTAAAAATACCAAAAACATCTTTTTTTAATTAACTAACTTCATCATTAATTTAATTTTTTGCAAAAGGGTCCAACGCCCTCGTTTCGATTTAGTTTCGCATATTTATTTTATTTTGCTTAAATAATTATGTACCTCTCCCAAAGCCATGTAAATTACTTCTTGCACTTTTAATTTCTTTATTTTTTCTGTCAAATCGGGTCCTGGTTAATTTTGGCGATGTGGACCCGCGCCTTTTGTAATAGTTTAGAATTTACTTTTTCCGCAATATTTTTAACTGTTAATCAAAAGCATGAAAGATTGTATGGACATAAATAAAAACAAGCGTAGAACGCCAATAACATGACAAGATAAATATCTGAAAACGACACACAATTCGCACACACCACCCCTAGGGTACGCCTCACTGTTGCCTTGCCTCGAAAGGTGATCGTCGAGTAGAGGATGTCTTAGTAAGTCCTCATGATCCGGGAACCTGGCATGAGGGTAGCTTCTAAGGTGTCTTCCCATTGCTCTGGTGATCACACTGTCCTAAAACTCGAATTGACCCGAACACCTCCAACGGTGGTGCTACCTACCTCTCAATGGTGGGATGGCACTACTTTAAAGGACATCTACACAGACGAATTCCTTAGGGTAGGTAGACGACTCTAGATACTTGCTCTAATCTCAAAACAAATCAAAAAATACTTTTCACACCAACACATTTTCAAAAGCTTTCGAAAGCAATTTTTCAAACACTCTTGAGGACCGATACAAGAGTCGAACTGGAATTTTCAAAGAAACTTTTTTTAAAACCCACAGTTGAAAAGCAAACAAACCATTTTTGAAAACACAAGTGAGCAAGTATCTAAGAGCCCATGGATAACCATGGATAGAAAGGGTGCTAACACCTTCCCTTTCTATAATCTACCTCCCGAACCGAGAGCAATCTCTATAAGGAATTTTTCTGTGCTTTTGTCCTTTCCATTTGGAGAAAATAAAAGACGGTGGCGACTCTTGCTTCCGCGACATCTTCGCGAACCAGCGTTAAACAGTCAGTTCCAGATCCACCGATCACAGAACTGGCGACTCTGCTGGGGATTCTTATAAAGTGAGGTGTACCTTAGGATTAAGATCACTGTGTTTTCAATTGTCTTCTTTGCTTGCTTTATTATTGTGGGTTGCTTGGGAGTTCTATAGATCCTAACCCGGATCTGGGGGATACCTTCTTAGAAAGTAGCAACAAGGCTGTGAGGGAACTGTGCGGGGTATACCGACATGGTTGAAGCAGTCTGCTACGTTGATGTGGCACTTTGGTGTGTACCGGTAACCCTTGAGTTCAGTCAAGGAGAGTACGGGGCCTCCGCGTGGTGTCGTGAAGCATCAACTGACCTTAGGAACCTTAATTGAACCATCTTGGCCTCTTTAGGGTAGTGAGATAACTGACTTTGGTGCAGTCCGAGGTTGGTTGATACTCGATACTACACTCAATTGAGGGTTGTTTTCTTGGAATATTTCGGTCGCCAGTTCAGTGGCTAAATCGAAACGATGAACAATGAAAGCAATCCAGTGATATTGGGACCCTTAGAACCCGGTTACTTCTGATAGGACAGGTTGAGCCCACCAACTTCAAGAGGGTAATACCCAGACCCCATGCTGGCCTAAACTCTAAGGGCTCTTGTGTGACTTGTGTGCCTTTCAACTTGACTATTTGCATGCCTGTTATCTAACACTTGAGTTTCTTGCAGGTTTTGTTTACAGTCCTTAATCTGGACTCATAACAGGGTTTACCTACATTATTCCATGCATAGCATAACATCATACCATTGCATACATCCTGCATAAGGACTAACCCATTTCAAGGATCTCAAGGGCTTGTGATGCAGGTCAGGATGAACCAACTGTCCAGCAAGGGGAAAAAGGGGATTTATGTTCCTCTAGCCAAGGTAGTCAGGGGCTATGACACACTCGATATGGTGAGCCTTGACCCTTGAAGAAGGACTCTCAACAACATGCAGTTCCTTCAATCAAGCTATCGGATCCCAACTCTAACAAGTTTCTTGTTTATCCCGCGAGGTCCTTGAAAACATTGCATGCATACATACATATCATCGCATTACAGGTATCCCTTTTACAGGTTGCTTACCTTCTTCGCTGTTTATTTCAGCCGATCGTCATGAATCCTGAATCATCTACTGAGCAATCTATCAAGGCCCTCCAGGCTCAGAACGCCCAGTTCCAAGGGCTGATCATGAATTTGACCCAGGGGCAACAAGATCTGAAGGCTCTGCTCCTGAAGAAGGAAAAGAAGAAGAAGAGGACTGTTTTGTTCAGCCCTAGACGCAGATCTGGGAACACCCTGCAGGATCAAGCTGAGAGGACAACTCCGTCTGTGGGGAAAGGCAGTCATCAAGAGGAAAGGATTCCCAGCCCAGTGGTCTCTGACAATGAGACAGATTTCAATGACGAACAGTACCCTCTGGCTGAGGATAGGTACAAACAGTTGGAAGACCGGCTAAATGCTATGGAGATACAAAAAGTGCCTGGCCTGGACTTCGAGGATTTAGGTCTGTCTTCTGGGGTAGTGATCCCGCACAAATTCAAGGCACCTGTCTTTGCAAAGTACGACGGGGCATCCTGTCCCAAGCTGCATCTCAGGTCATACATGAGGAGGATCCAGCCCTACACGACCGACAGGAACTTATGGATCCACTTTTTCCAGGAGAGTCTTTCAGGGACTCAGCTTGACTGGTTCTATCAGCTGAATGGAGCCAACATCTGTACCTGGGAAGACTTAGCCACTGCATTCTACAAGCAGTACCAGTACAATGCCGACCTCGCTCCCACGCGCACTCAGCTTCAGGGGATGTCTATGGGTGCAGGTGAAGGTTTCAAAGAATATGCCCAAAAATGGAGGAACCTTGCAGGAAGGGTACAACCACCTCTGACTGACCGCGAGCTCGTCGACATGTTCTTGGGGACCCTGTCTGGTCCATTCTTCAACCACCTGATTGGGAATTCTGCTGCTGGGTTTACAAATCTGATCTTGACCGGGGAAAGAATAGAAGCTGGCATCAAGTCAGGGAAAATACAGAATGGTGACTCCTCGAACACTGAGAAGAAACCATCCAAGAGGGAATCTAGTGTTGTCAACGCAGTAACTATCGCAAAGCCGGCCGGTGTTCCTCAGCGTCACAATCAACAAAGGGAAGAAAGACCCAAGAGGCAATTTACTCCCCTCGGCATGACCTTGTCACAGATATTGCCACAACTGCTGGAAACCAAGTTGGTAACTCTCATGGATCCCCCGAAGAATCCTAACAGAACACCTTCAAGGTACAATCCCAATGCTCGCTGCGCCTATCATTCCGACAGCCCGGGGCATGCTACAGATGACTGTTGGACTTTGAGAAACAGGGTTCAAGATCTGATTGACGCAAAGGAAGTCCAGCTTGACTCTCCAGAGACTCCCAATGTGACAACTGTTCCCTTGCCAAGACATGGCTAGGATTGGATTTTTTGTTCATTCGAATGTTCAATTTGTAATTTTCTTTCAATTGTTCAAACATTTTGTTTCATGACAAACATTGTTATTTCATTAATGCATTACACATGTCTGTTTTGAAGTAATTATTTCGTATTCACTATGTGCAAATTATTTTCATATTTTTTCTGATTGTCAACTCTCGATTAATAATTCTAAGCCTCTTGAGGGAGGATGACGAAAACGATACCACGATCTTTACAGTATGCTTTTGAACAGACCCCGCTGATGAGGTACAAGCATTGTTTCAATTCCCAAACACTGGAGTTATAAGGAAGATAATCCCTCGTCAACCCCTCTGAGCCAAAGAAGTAGGAGTTTTTCTTTTCGAAAATTGAAACCCTTAATCATAACCTGGGGCAGGGTAGTTCTCTCAGTTGATCCAAGTGCATAACGAACGGCACCAAAGAGGTCCTTACAAAAAAAAGAAAGACAGTGACGGTTCCGAATAATCAATAAAGAAAGGCAGTCATTATCTCAAAAAATAAAAAACCCATTAAGTCCAAACCCATGAAGGAGACTTACAAAACTGGGGCATCCCGCTGACTGTAATTCCAAAAAAGGAAACAGTTCAGGCAAAAAAAAAAAAAGGGATAACAAAAATCAAGAAAGAGGTCTTACAAACCCTCAACAAAAAAGGAATGACTGCCTATTCAAAATAAGTTAGCAATATCCGAATCATCACCGGAAAATCAGAGCAAAGGCTCAAACAAGGTCTAACGTATGATCAACTGAGTTTAGGTTTGGAGAACATCACGAAGAGCGGGTGGGTACAAATGAAATTTGAGCCTTTATCCTTTGTTTCTTAAACCGTGAACCAGGCCACGTTATAACCCTTAAAAGTCCTAGCTGAAGCATGGGTTAGTTCGAAAGCATACTGTTACGAAAGGTATCCCGACTCCTTAAGGCCTACGATAAAATAACGAGTTGACATCACGTTTTACAAACAATCACTTGTTTTATGAAAAAAAGAATGCATTTTCAAAATCTTCAAGACAGACATAAGCTTTGCATTTTTAACATAACTTCGTTTGCACATGACTTTTTGTTTGAACAGCAAAGAAATTCGCACAGCGAATGCCTAATGAACAGAAGTACCTCCAATCAAGGGGCAGACGTGACTATTGTCCATCATCTGGGGCAATTCAGTCAAGATTCGGAGAATCTCTCAAAGGTCAAATAGCCTGGGGCAAATCTCCGCCTGAGTCACTTGGGGAATTTCAACAACGAATCTGGCCTGATCAAACACCTTCCGGTGGCATGACTAAATACTTCTAACAGGGGCAACTCCCTACGTTCTGAGAACATGGACATAGTCGAAAAGATACTACGCATAATCAAAGACCCGCTAGGTTGACACACCTAGGCAAAAATAAGGGCTTCCCGGCGAACCAAAAGGGTTCGGGCAAAATGAAGGGATGAAATGAAAAATCAGTACACCCGGCAAGTCGAAAACCTGAAAAGGCGGCTTGGGCAAAAATGGGTATCCCGGTGGATTGAAAACCCGAAAGGGCGGTCCAGGCAAAAGTTAGGGATCAAAGCGTGCGACTATGTCCTGTCATCTTGTCACCTGCCTACCAGAAGGAGGTTGGTCCATCAACAACTATCAGCATCCCGCATGTGCCTCCCCCATAGAAACTGGGGCAATATTGAGTTGTCTAAAAGATCCAGTTGCTCTGTCCACCGAAGTGCCAAGGTAAGTTCAACTGAAGAATGCGACCAAGAGCGAACGCGTCGTCCGGCTTTATTCAAAGAGTTATTTCCTTACCAGGATATAACTGGGTTATCCTCAGCCAAAATCCACGGAAAGAGCGTCCTCGACGAAGTCTTCTTATCCCCAGCGAAGTCTATCAGCACTTCCAATACAGCAGAGATGTCCTCGGCAAGTCATTCTCAACAATACAGCAGAGATGTCCTCGGAAAGTCATTCTCAACAATTCAGCAAAAGCATCTCTGTCCCCACAGAATATCACTCCCCAGCATGGTCGCTAGAGTATTTTTCTCCCCGCAGAATTTTCCATTTGCCAAGTTTATTCCTCAACGGAGTCATCGTCTCCTACCGGTATTCTTGCAGCCATCGTCTCCAGCGGAAGCAAAATCCATTCTTCAACATCATCCCAAGAATGACTTCCCGGCACCCGTCAAGGATTTACTTTCCTAGACGAAAATACATCCATAAACATCACATTTTCATATATCATAATACATACATATGTGCGTCATGTCATACAATCTCATTTATGTCGTCGCTTGATCCACCTCATGCACTACATATGATTGACCTTTACCTTTCAGGAAGGATACAGTTAAATGATCAGCTATGTCAGAGTAGACCAATTCAGTCAGAGAAGACAAATTCAGACAGAGAAGACAAATCCAGTCAAAGTAGACAAATTCAGTCAAAGTAGACAAATTCAGTCAAAAGAAGACAAGTCCAATCAAAATTAATTCCACTCGTCGTTATAGACACTCGTCGTTATAGACACTCGTCGTTATAGACACTCGTCGTCATAGACACTCGTCGTTATAGACACTCGTCGTTATAGACACTCGTCGTTATAGACACTCGTCGTTATAGACACTCGTCGTTATAGACACTCGTCGTGATAGACACTCGTCGTGATAGACACTCGTCGTGATAGACACTCGTCGTGATAGACACTCGTCGTGATAGACACTCGTCGTGATAGACACTCGTCGTGATAGACACTCGTCGTGATAGACACTCGTCGTGATAGACACTCGTCGTGATAGACACTCGTCGTGATAGACACTCGTCGTGATAGACACTCGTCGTTATAGACACTCGTCGTTATAGACACTCGTCGTTATAGACACTCGTCGTTATAGACACTCGTCGTTATAGACACTCGTCGTCATAGACACTCGTCGTTATAGACACTCGTCGTTATAGACACTCGTCGTTATAGACACTCGTCGTCATAGACACTCGTCGTGATAGACACTCGTCGTGATAGACACTCGTCGTGATAGACACTCGTCGTGATAGACACTCGTCGTGATAGACAATCGTCATAATAGACACTCGTCGTGATAGACACTCGTCATTATAGACACTCGTCGTGATATACGCTCATCGTGATAGACACTCGTCGTGATAGACACTCGTCGTAATAGACACTCGTCGTGATAGACACTCGTCGTGATAGACACTCGTCGTGATAGACACTCGTCGTGATAGACACTCGTCGTGATAGACACTCGTCGTGATAGACACTCATCGTGATAGACGCTCGTCGTTATAGACACTCGCCGTTATAGACACTCATCGTCATAGACACTCGTCATAGACACTCGTCGTTATAGACCACCCGTCCATGGAAATAACCTGTCAGTAGAGACAATTCACCAACCTTTCTAATTCCAGGCTCGATTCCTGTATCTCACCAGGGCACGTCTGGAGAATTCGAAGATCCAATTCCTGTAACCAGTCAGGACATATCTACACAAAAGCATCTGAAAATCAGCTCCCGCAACGTGTCAGGTAATCATTTTCTATTTTGCAGGTATACAGGTTCTCGTTAAGGAATCTCTTACGCGATCAACATCCAGATGGCATCTATAAGCCCATCATCCTATTCATCAACCTCTAAATGGCATCTGTAAGCCCATTTCCATCACTGCTACTATGTGAGCGCAAATTTCTGGGCACTCTAGTGTTCAATCATCTTCTACCCTCGGATTACGAAAGGCACGTCAGCCAATCTGCATCCTCAGGTCTAAGAAGATTGAACAGGGGCAACTGTTGTACCCCAAAATTTGCCCTCCCATATTCTGCAAAGATTTGCAAAGTCAAGCTTCAAAATTCCCCAAGAGTTGCACAGTCAAAGGCCTCCTAAGCAGTCAAGATTAGGGTTTGTGTTCTGATCAAGAAAATGAAGTTTTCAAAGGTCTAATCAAGTCTCACATGCTTACAAATATGGTCAAGTATCCTCATATCAAATTTCAAGACATTCAGCTCAAAAATTGCACAGTCAAAAACCCTAATTGCACTACAGTCAACTGTAGGGGCAAAATGGTCATTTGGCAGTCAAAAGTTCAAATTTTTGGTAAACATTTCATTTTGAAGCCATAAACATCATTTGATCAATGCTTGATCATGATTCTCAAAATTTGGCTCAGAAATCATCAAGATGCAAAAGTTTCCTTATTTGGACAGCTGAAAAAGTCAACTGAAATTGACCAGGGCATAACTTTCACATGGATTATCAGAAAAATTCCATCCAAAGCTCATTTTGAAGAGAAAGACATTTCCTACAACTCATCTTCATACTTCAAGTCCAAGAAATGCTCTCACAAAAAGTTATCAATTTCAACATTATAGGTCATTTTCAAAAGTCAACAAAAAGGGACTTTAAGTCAAAGGCCATAACTTGAGATTGGTAAATCAAAATGACATGGGACAAAAGACATTGGTTAGAGGACTCAAAGAACTTTCCAAAATGTCAAAGAACATGAGAAAAGCTTAAAAATTGAGCAAGTTATGCCTTGTAGAAGTTGGGAAATTTTTGGATATTTTGAAAAGTCAATATTGATTCAAATGACCTAAAATTACTAATGGGCCCATTTTTCTTCCACAATTCATCACCCATGGCATGTGCACGACCACTTGGCCCAAAGGGAAGTATTTCTTCATTTTTTTATTTTTTTATTTGAATTTTTATTTATATTAATTCATTTAAATCAAATTAAATATATGAAAAATGCTAACCTAAGTTTTCCAATCTTTTTGTACATGTTTTATCCCCAAGATTTCGTGCATATGCAAATATAGAAAGATTTGGATTGAATTGATCTTAATTGATACAAAAGCACATGGAAAATATTGGGTTAAAGATCTTGAAAATCAAATTTCCAAAAACCATCATTGCAAGAGATTTGGATCAATATTCTTAACCTAATTCACTCAGTATATGAGTCTGATCACAAACCTAGTCCTGAGGACCAAAAAAGCTGCACAGAAGCCACTGATCAAACTTGGAAAAATTTGCAAAAAACTCAATATTGAAAACTGACGTGCAGGTTGATTCAAGGCGCGATTTTTATTCCATTGGCTTCCTCAAGGTTCACTGAACATATTCCAATCAAAAGCATTCCTCAAAACCTCAGGAATCGGTATACAGAACTCAATATGTTTCATGAAAAATGCACATTCGTATTTTGATTTGCAGGCATCCTCATAACATTTTATTCATTGATTCATATTCCTTGTGATATTCTGAAACTAACCCATGCGTTTGATTGAGCTTTTGCAAGCTATAGAAGATTCTACCATTGTCAATTTCTAGGGTTTGCAGGACCTTGGGTTAGGGCTTTTTAAATAAGGAAAAATTGAGCCACAGGACCTTGACCATTGAAACGAGCGCACTTGGACGAAGAAGAACCCATCATCGCGCCCAATTTATGAGCGTCCTATGCCTATTCGTTATTTCCTGGAAAGTGTTCTAAAAGAGCGTTTTCAAAACCGTGGCCATTGTTTTTATATTTTCAGGAACGAAGAAGAAGATAACTAGGTGGCAGGGAGTGATTGGCTGGTTTAAAACTCACGCGCAAAATCCACTAATGCATTGGTTTTCTTTTATATTATTTGTTCGTTCTTATATATTAAAACGCGTGAGTTGGCACAGTTGGTAAGCGAAAGTACCAACAACATCCATGACCTGGGTTCGAGTCCCAGGTCTTTACAATCTCTATATTATTTTGCAATTACCAATCATGTGCAGGTCTAATGTTATTGTCCCATGATGCGCCTTCTCCATCCAGCGTACACGCGTCCAGCCTCACCAGATCAAAGGCTGAGAGTTGGAGAACACACTAAGTCCTAGTCAACGCATCACACGCGTCCAGCAAAAGTCAAATGGACCAATGTCTTAGTGGGTCTGGATTTCTAAAGAATACCTCCTAATTTGGGACTACAACCCCCCTAGGTTTGCTTTATTTAAATATTTTCTTTTATATTATTTCTATTTTCTATTTTTATTTTAATTCTTGTATTTAATTAATTTTATTATTTCCACAAAAATATAAAAACACCATAAAAAATCAGAAAAGATAAAAAATATAATAAATATTTTTACTTTAATATTTCTTGTAAATAAATGCATGTAAATTAATTAGTTTAAATTAGGGTTTTAATTTTAATTCCTTTCATAACAAAAATCTAAAAAAAATATAGAACTAGGTTTAATAAATATTTTATTCTTTTTAATTTTTCTTTTTCACAATAATATTATTTATTTTATTTATTTTCATAATTAAAATTGTATATAAGAATTAGGTTTAATTTAGGTTTAATTCTAATATTTTCTTAATAAATTAAAATAAAATATGATTAGGGTTAGTAGCTAATTTTAATTAATTCTTTCTTTTTTTTATTGAATCCTAAAATATTAAAAATACCAAAAACATCTTTTTTTAATTAATTAACTTCATCATTAATTTAATTTTTTGCAAAAGGGTCCAACGCCCTCGTTTCGATTTAGTTTCGCATATTTATTTTATTTTGCTTAAATACTTATGTACCTCTCCCAAAGCCATGTAAATTACTTCTTGCACTTTTAATTTCTTTATTTTTTCTGTCAAATCGGGTCCTGGTTAATTTTGGCGATGTGGACCCGCGCCTTTTGTAATAGTTTAGAATTTACTTTTTCCGCAATATTTTTAACTGTTAATCAAAAGCATGAAAGACTGTATGGACATAAATAAAAACAAGCGTAGAACGCCAATAACATGACAAGATAAATATCTGAAAACGACACACAATTCGCACACACCACCCCTAGGGTACGCCTCACTGTTGCCTTGCCTCGAAAGGTGATCGTCGAGTAGAGGATGTCTTAGTAAGTCCTCATGATCCGGGAACCTGGCATGAGGGTAGCTTCTAAGGTGTCTTCCCATTGCTCTGGTGATCACACTGTCCTAAAACTCGAATTGACCCGAACACCTCCAACGGTGGTGCTACCTACCTCTCAATGGTGGGATGGCACTACTTTAAAGGACATCTACACAGACGAATTCCTTAGGGTAGGTAGACGACTCTAGATACTTGCTCTAATCTCAAAACAAATCAAAAAATACTTTTCACACCAACACATTTTCAAAATCTTTCGAAAGCAATTTTTCAAACACTCTTGAGGACCGATACAAGAGTCGAACTGGAATTTTCAAAGAAACTTTTTTTAAAACCCACAGTTGAAAAGCAAACAAACCATTTTTGAAAACACAAGTGAGCAAGTATCTAAGAGCCCATGGATAACCATGGATAGAAAGGGTGCTAACACCTTCCCTTTCTATAATCTACCTCCCGAACCGAGAGCAATCTCTATAAGGAATTTTTCTGTGCTTTTGTCCTTTCCATTTGGAGAAAATAAAAGACGGTGGTGACTCTTGCTTCCGCGACATCTTCGCGAACCAGCGTTAAACAGTCAGTTCCAGATCCACCGATCACACATGTCTTTCACTGAAGAGATAATTCTATGGAATTCTTGAAGTAAGCTCCTTGAGTTGAGGAGGGATTCTCACAAGTTTGACTTGAATTGTTTTCCTGCGAAGAGATTCCATGACCTACAAAACAAGAACAAAGATGAAGATCCAAACCCTTGAAATGGTTAGTGGATGCATATGATGCTTTATGATGTATGCACAAGCACATGTACAAGCAAGTCACACAAAACCCTAGTTTCAGGCTTGCATGAGGTTTCATAGGTAAGTACCCTCTTGAGTTTAGTTGGCTCAAACCTGTCCTATAAATAGTAACCGGGATCTAAGGAGCTCAATATCACTGGATTGTTTTCTATGTTCATTGTTTTGGTTTAGCAACTTAACTAGCGGCCAAAATATTCCAAAAAAACAACCCTCAATGAGTGTAGTATCGAGTATCTACCAACTTCGGACTGCACCAAAGTCGGTCATATCACTACTCCTAACAAAAGGCCAAGATGGTCAAGTAGGGTTCTAAGAATTCATTAGTGCTTCATGACATCACTCAGCGGCCTCGTATTCTCTTTGATTGACTCAAAGGATACCGGTACTCACAAATATGTCGCACTAATATAGCTATTGATTCAACCATGTCAGTATACCCCGCACAGTTTCCACAACGTATTGCTATTTACCTATGAATGTTTCCCAAATCCGGGTAGAGGATTTCAAGCCCAAACAAGATAACCAAATGTAAAGCAATCAAGGCAAACCATATAATCATGCAAAGGGTGATCTAAGCCCTAAGGTTATTCCACTTTTAAAGTTATCCCCAAAAGAGTCGCCAGTTCTGTGATACGGTGGGAGAACTGACTTGGGATTTTGCGTTTGTGTTCGCAAATGTTTCGGTTTAGCAAGAGTCGCCATCGACTTTTTATTTTATCCTAAGGAAAGGTCAAAAAGCACAGGAAAGACCTTTGAGATGTTTTCTTGGGTTCGGGGAGTAGATTATAGCAAGGGAAGGTAATAGCACCATTTCTATCCATGGTTATCCATGGGCTCTTAGTTACTTGCTTAGATCACTTGCTTTGCTTTTCAATTGTTTGAAATGGTGCTCTTCAATTGTTTGAAATGGTGCTTTGTGTGTGATTTTGAAAGACGTTTTGAAAAGAGGCCATCATTGTGGCAACCTTTGTAATGATTCTTGTTTGAATGTATACAAAGGTGTTTTTGTCTTTTGAAAAGTTTTCAATGTTTGAAAGTAGGGTTTTGAATTTGTGTTGTGAAGTGCGTTTTGAAAATAGCAATATGTTTTTTGCAAGTTTGATCAAGTAACTAAGAGTTGTCTACCCTATTTTACTCAAAGATATTTCCTATGTTTTTAACCCTTTTAACAGTGTTGTTTCACCATTGTATTCGGTGAACAACCTTGTGTTAGGATGTTAAACGGGACAGGCGCGGGTCATCGTATAAACCATGATAGCAATGGTGTCAAGTATTTTTGGCAATTTTCTTAAGGGACTTGATCATTTTGTTTAGGCAACTCAGATAACGTCATCGAGGGACTATGATCTTTTGTTTTGTTTTTGTTTTGCCAAAGTACTTGACATGCATACCATGGCCCATTTTTTAAGGCAACAAGTGGATTGTAACCCTAGGGGTGCAAATGTGCATTGTGTTTGTTTTTCATGCATTGTTATCTTGGATTAGGTCAAACTATTTGTTAATTTGATTTTTGCATACAAAACCCTATGTCTAATCATGGCATAATTGAAAGTTTAAAGGTGCGAGAATTTAAATTCTACACTATTACAACATGATATACGGAGGGGGGTACAAATTTGAATTGGGGATTATTTTTCAAGAAATTAAATTCTAAATTATTACAACCAAATCGAATGTACAAGGCATAACAATTAAATGTATAATATTTAAATAAATACAATAAATAAATATTAAATAAAATGTATTATGCAAAAAAAAGTTTTTATGTATGTAAAGAGTATTTTTAATGTGAAATGTAAATAAATAAAAAGTCAATTTCAATTATTTTTGTTTTTTAGGGCAAAAACCCTAATTTCTTGAATAAATAATATTATTTATTATTTATATACAATAATGTATTAATTCGTACAAAAATAAAAGTATATTGAAAAAAGGTATTTTTAGTATAAAATATTAATAAAAATAAAAATGTATTATTTTTGTGTTTTTTGTTCTTATTATTTAATAAAATATATTATATATGTATATATATGTATTAAATATATTAAGTGTGTATAAAAATTAAAAAAAATTATTTACAAAATGTATATATTTCAAGAAAATATTTTCAAATATGTATAAAAATAATAAATAAAAATAAAAGTATTTTTTACATTATTTTTACATTTAAACAAAAGTAAATATAAAGTATTTAATGTATTAATACTAGAATTAATTAAAATAAATATCAAATAAATATAAAAATTTATGAAAATATTTTTTAAGTATTTTTTATATTTGAAAATAAAATATCAAAATCAGAAATGAAATAAAAATGCAAAAATGACAAATATACAAGAAATGGGCCAGGGGGGTGTAAAAAGAAAAGAGGGGGGGGTGCCAAAAGTAAACCTGTACAGGCCCAGCCCAGAAACAACTTCATCTTCTTCCCTTGAAAAGAAACGCGCGTGCTGTGTATACAAAATGCTATCTCCTGATTCCTTGCTTTTTTGACAAAACTCATAACATGAAACTTGTAGAGCATCAAACAACGAATCTAACCATATAAAAAACTTAAGCTAACTCTCAAAGACCAGAGAGAATTTCTCTGGCCCTAATTCTTAACTTAGTTTTTTCAGAAAGTTCATGAACAAAATTCTCCTAGCACGATTAATATAAATGAAAACTAAGCACATGTATGGTTTCAGGGCTATGAATACAACATCTTTCATTCACAAACCTAAGTCTAACTATTCCTAAATAGAGAGATAGAAGTTCATGAAATACCTATTTCAGTTGACTTCGAGCTGGACAATGCAGCAACTTCCAAGGGTGATTGAGGTTCTTTTGAGCTTTCCTGATGTCCAATGAAGCTTTCCCAATGCTTGGCTTGTTTTGAAGTAGCCTGAATTGTGCTACAGAACTCAACCGGCAAAGCTTCCAAACAAAAGTGGCAATGTGTGTTAATGGTGTTACAGCTGGCAATGGAGGTCTGGAATAGTTTAGGTGAGTTGAGTGGAAGGTATTGGAACAATTTGATGCCAAACGCACGAGGCAAAGTGGAGATGGAGGTGATTCTGCAGGGCTTGCCCTGTTTTGCAGAAAAATGGTGATTTTGGGTACAAGGAGGTTTTAGGGGTCAAGGGCTCGTGTTTATGAGTTGTAAGGATATGCAAAACTTGTTTGACAACTTTGTTTTAGTTGGTTTTATCAGATATGAGAGATATAAGCTTTTGGCCCTTTGACTTGTTTTGAAAGCAAAGTTGGAAGTGAAGTGAGATAGGCCTGTACAGGCTATCTCTAAGAATGCACCAACTTCTTGTACTATGCCTGAGATTGTGGAGCTTGTTTGCTGCAAAGGAAGAAAGTCCAAGGCTCAAGAAAAAGCAATTTGACATAAAGTGCCCTTTATGAAAATGGAAGTGTGGCCTTTATGCTTAAAAGGACAATGTTTATTGTACAAAGCTCTCTTGATCAGAACAATGCCAATATCCAATGTATTTGCATTCAATTTTGGAATGTAAATTAGTTTAGAGGCCTGTAATCATGTACTAAGCTAGTTTGGTTTGAAAATGCAAGTTGTATGAACATGTATTGGTCATGGATCAAAGTGAGTTTTTGCCAACTTCAAGCATTCGATTCTCCCTAACCACAAAGGTGTTTGAGGAGTTCTTTGACAATTTGGAAAGCTTGCAACATGAACTATAATCCATCTTTGAAATGAAACTTGAAAATCCAAGTGGAACTATGTGAAAAATGGCCAAGAAGATGGGTCAAAATCCTGCCTAAACTAGGGCAAAAGTTTTCTAAGTTAAAAGTTGTAGGTACCCTTGTTCCAAAAATCCTAACTTGAGATACAAGCTTCTTTTGAGAAAACTTTTTGAATAAAAGTTGTAGAATTTGTGATGGAATACAACTTTCATGTTTCAAGTTTTGTTTGAATCCATTTGCATCTTGGTGAAAAAATGGGACAAAGTTAGGAAAAAAATAAGAAAATTTTACAACTTAGAAATTTTCTAAGTTATGAAATTTTCCCATTTTAAACCCAAATTTGCATTTTTGGGTTTCTTGATGAACAAGTTTCATAATTTGACATGTCTTGATCAAAAATGACCCTTGGCACTTGATTTTGACCAAAAAGTCAAAGTTTGACTTTTCAGTATACAGTCAAATTTTGATCAGTTGACTGAAAAATTCATCTGTCAAACCTAGGCATTTGAGATCTTTTGAACTTGTTGAATGGGTCAAGACAATGTAATTGAGTCCTTGAGTCCATGGTTGAGCTTTATTTGCCATTGGCTAGGTCAAACAGTCAAAAATTGCCTTTGTACAGTCAAAACCCTAAAAATGACCATTTTGCCCTTTTGGTGACCTGATCAAATTTCTTGTGGAATTATGATCCAAACTTGATAAAATGGTTAATATGAATTCATAATGTTGATGTGGGTCAAAATTCATGAGGTTTGACTGTCAATTGGCCACAATTGACTTTTTCCCCAATACAACTGATTTCTAGGTCAACTGTCCAATTGACTGGGCAAAAATTTGAATCAAGGCTTGAAACTTGGTATGGACAAACTTGTGAGTCCAACATGAAGTATGAAAGTCAATTTGGACATTGTAGGTAAAAACATCACTGTGAAAACTCAAACCCTAATTTAGGTCAGCAGTGCAAGGAAGTGTCTTGAGCAGAGCAAATCCTAGCCGGATCTTGAATTCCAAGAGTCTTGTGATGAGAAATGTTGATGAAATGAGAGGGAAAATTTTGGGGTACAACAGTATCATTTAATGATCAATGATGTTTAAGTGATCCGCGTTGACCAAAGGTGTTGTAGATCCATTAGAGGATTGGTAGAACCAAAGCCTCCACACAATGAATCTCAAGGTTATTGGATCAAAGATATCAAATTAACATACTTGGGCTTGAAATCATAAGTTTGGGCCACGAATGATCATTTATTCGAATCGAGACAAAATTTAGCGATATGTTAAGCAATCGTAAGTGGACTTATATAGAAGTCGCACCTATTTTGAGGCTGGTCAATAGCAATTTATGCCCCATTTATTTTGAGATATGATATAGAGATCATGCTCCAATAACACCTAGTGCAATAAGAAAGGGATAAGATGAAGAGGGGATGGGAAAAATGAATAAACCACTTTTGAATCAAAAATTTAATCAAACTATTATTAAAATCATTCATCCATTTTGGTGGAGTTGAACTCAACACTCAAGATCTAATGATGTTAATAAAATCATGATCAAAAAATCAACTCAAGACAGCCAGAAAATAATCACAAAATAATATTATATTTAATATATACATTAAAAGGGTTTAAAAAATGTTTAAAAATCAAAATAGAGGAGAAAAATATCAACTATATTCAAATTAATCAAGAAAGAAAAAGTAAGGCCATAGAAAAATCAGAAATGGATCCAAATATTTTTATAAACTTTTTGGTAATTTTTAAAACTCAGAAACTATTTTTAAACTATTTAAAATTGCTCAAAAAAACAGAAAATAGGTCAAAAATAGTAAACCTCAATATAAAATTCCATAAAATTTTCAGAAAGTCAAAAATATGCAAAATAATGTTTATGAATTTTTTCAGAATTAAAAAATGTTGGAAAGTATTTTGTAAGTAATTAAAAGAAAGCAAATAATTCAAAAAATACAAAAATATCAAATGTCAAAATAAAAATGTGAAAAAATAATCATGAGATGAGAAATAATTCAAAGTATTTTTGTGAATTTTTTCATAATTTTTGGATAAAAAAAAGAGTTATGAATTTTTGAAAATTTAATCAATAAAAATATAAAATCAGAAAATAAAATAAAACCAAAAAAGATGTGGACCATCTGATCATAGTCAAAACGTGTTAGTAAGCTGATCTAGTGGACCAGACACGATGTGCTTGATATGGACCTTAGTGAGATACGCATAGGATCAGAAAAGGGCAACCAATGCAAATTAAAATGTTTGGCACGCTATCATTGGCTGAGACGAGACATGTCATCGTCTTCAACCTCCAGACACCCTGCAATGGGGATTTTGTGAGATCCTTCAAATGGAAAAATTAGGATCCCAGGCTAGTATCATTGAACTCGTCTCTTCAAGAGGATTCTAACACCACCATCGCGCCAAATTTATATAAGGTATGGAGAGAGATGTGAATAAAAAACCCAGAAAATAGCGAGCACCTTCAATTTGAGATTTCTCTCAATTCTCAATGGATTTAAAAATTATAAGCAGCATTGGAATCAGGAGAAGGAGTAGAATAAATTAGTACTTGATTTGGATCCAAATGGTGGAGAATTCTACCTTTTCGAAGTTTAAGGAAGAAGCTCTGAAACTGGACTTTTGTAGCTTGAATTATGGCTCGTTTTGATTGGTTTAAGTGTTGGAGAGTTTATATGATGCTCAAGGATGATGAATGCGCAAAGAATTTTGGAAAAGGGAGCTTAAATCTCAGAAACTGAATTAAAAAAAGATGGGTTCGTGTGATGTTTTGGCAGGGTGTTTTTGGCTCTCAAAGCATGAAGAAATGAATGGGGGATGACCCTCTATTTATAGGGAAGTGAATGGGAATGAAAATTGGAAGAAACAAGGATGTTTGGAGGGAAATTGAGTGAAGGTTGAGCACGAGTGAAGTGTGACTTTATTTTCATCAAAACTCAACCAAATCTTGCATTTTGGGAGTGCTAATCACTTCTAGAAAGTTTGCTAATCAAGTTTAAATTAAAAATGCGCATAAATCTTGTGTTTAGAAGTCACATTATGGATTTCAAAATTCTGACTTTGTGGAAAATTCAGTTTCAAGTTATCAAATTCAAATCCATGGCATCTCCAACTCAAGGGGTCTTAGGGCATGATTCTTGATGCTTTAGAAAGATGAGGTTACAAGCTTTGCAATGGAAAAATAATGGAGTTAAATGGCTACTTGAGATGAAAGTTTCATTGAGTCAAAGTTGAAGAAAAAGAGTTGACTTTCCATACTTAGAAATATTTCAAATTCTTCTTCAAAAATGACCTATAATCTTTTGCATCCAAACATGGCCTTCCACTTGGAATTTGCTCTTGACCAAAAAATATGGAATTAAGTAGATCTCTTGAATGACATTTTGAAACTTGAACCACTCAAAATATCCAAAAATGAGCAAGTTATGACTTGTTGAAGTTGGCTAAAAATCATGAAATGACCTATAATCTTTTGCATATTTAAGGCAACCTCCATCCATTTTCCCACTTTGCACATAAAAGAAGGCATAAAGTTCACATCTTCAAGATCATTATGGAAAAAGAATGTACTCAAGGTGATGGAAATTGACCATGTTATGATCAATTGAAGTTACTTATGTAAAATTGTGGATTCATCTGGATGACTTGTAATCTTTCTACTTCACCAAGTTTCTTCCACATGAAAACTCCTTTTGGAACCTTTGAAGTGATTTGTTGATAACCCTTTGAAGAGAAGGATGTATTTGGAATCACTCAAAATACCAAAAGGTGAGCAAGATATACTCCTTTGAAGCTCAAAACCATAACTTCTAGATCAAGAGAATGCCTTGGAGAACTTTGACAAGTTTGAACAAACTTCTTGTACCAATATTATTGCTTTATGAATAGAAGTTGTTGAGGATTATAATGAGAACTCTTAGCCACCAAAACCACTTCCATATCTTGAATTTTGATAGAAATATGCTCTTGTGACCAATAGGAACAAGGCCTTGTCCAAACATGACAACTTCTCCAATCAACCCCTTGTACTTTTGAGTCAAATCTAATAACCTTGAAATGTGATGAACCAAAGAAACCTTTCCATGCCAATTCTCCAAAAACCAATCCAATGGTGAGGTTTGAACTTCTCAAGCTATATTGACTAGGGCATGGAAATAAACTCATGAACCCATGGAGTAACTTGTTAAATCCCATTGCCCTTCACCTACATGGATAACAAGCAAGACAAACCAACATTGCATTTTATTAGTTAAGTGAAGAAAACAAAACAATATTCATGATCACAAAAGGAACATAAGTCAAGGTGCTTGGTAATCCCTCAAAAGGAGCAAAACTCAAAGTGGGGAGGGGAACCAAGAATCTTAGTGTGATCTTGTTATGAGTGAATCAACATGGTATGATGAAGCGATCTTAGGGGCAAAAATTGGGGTACAACACATTCCCCTTAGCAAGTTTAGTTATAGATAGATATACCCTTAGAATCAAACAAACAAAATAGATCCCGTTGAGTACAATAGATGTGAAGGGTGCTAATACCTACCCCTTGCATAATCGACTTCCGTACCCTCTCTTTTGGTTGCCAGACCATCTTATCCATCCTCTTAGGGTTTTCTCGATATTTCCCCTTCCTTCGGGATAAATAAAGTTTGGTGGCGACTCTGTGTTTTTTGCTGGTAGATTCTGCGACCATCCTAGGGTAGCCATGGGTGATCCAACCATGTTCCAATAGCTGACCAAGTCATGTCCACTTATTGAGCATGACGGTCGCCATGATGGACGTGGCGGTCGCCATGAAGAGCGTGGCAGTTGCCACCCTTTGTATGACCATGATGTTACAAATGAGCTTACTTAGCCACCAAGAGTCCATCCACGCCTCCTATTTTCTCTCCACGACTAGAAATGGTTCTAGGTAACTTTTAGGGATTTTAGAAGCCTATAAATACCCTTGGTACACAATTTTTTATCATCCTTTATTTAATGCACGATTAGGCCACACTCTATCTAATCATAGCCATATCCTTTCACACTGAAGCGTATCTTGTTGCATGATAAGTTTGTATTGAAGATTTGAGCACCTGTATAAGTTTTATTTCTGCATATTTACGTCAGCTTATTTGTACCAGATTCAGACTCTGTTTGAAGCAGGTCTCTTAATTTATTTATGCATTTACTTTATTTTCCCTGCATTATTTATCGCATTTACTTCTATCACACCGTTTATTTTCATGTATACTTTCACACTTAAAACCTTTATCGCTATATTTTCAATTACCATGTTCGGTTATATTCTTAATGCTGAGATGTGAGGATCGTCAATAGGCGATGCTCTACACATGGTCTTTATAGGATTGCTTAATGGGCTATTTTTAATTTAAATACATTCTTTCTGCACTTATTTTAACCTGCTTACACGAAAGTGAAACAGTGAAACATTGGGTAAGATCAAAAGCCGTCTGACACAAAAAGATTAAGATTGATTTGTTTTTGGTTAACAAATACTGCAAAAGGACTTTGTTAGTTAATTAGGGTTATTTAGCATTGCTAGAAGGAGGTTTTAAAACTAATTGCGGACACGTTCATAGGGTTAAGATATGGTTATCTAGGTGAAAGCCTATAATCATTTCAAGTTAAATTATCCAGTTAAAAATACTTTTCAACTAGGTTAAGATTTAGAATTATTAAAAATAGGTTCACTACTTTAACACAATGTGCACTGTTCATATGTGACAAATTAATGGGTAGATTTAAAGAGTAAACTCGGTTCTAAATCAGTGAAAGCGACATTTCCCTTTAAATCAATTCTTTTTAAAGTAGAAAACATTTCCCGATAGGAGATCTTTATAAAGACATATAGAGTATTGTTTATTGATGGGAATTACATTTTCTGCATCGTTACTAATATGCTTCTATTAAAAGTTTATTTACTTTCATCTCTTTCTTATTACGTTTTCAATCATCTTAGATAAATACCGTAGTAACTAGTAGCATTAGAATTAACATTGGTCTATATGGTTCGATAATCTTTTAAAACTACCTCGATATGCTGTGCACTTGCAGTTTGAAAATATATACTAAGTAGCCCACGATCAAGTTTTCGGCACCATTATCGAGGACCAATTTTGTCAGTTATTGTTACCTTGTTGTCACATATTTTAGACTAAGGCACTTTTTGGTAGATGTGAAGAACTCACAGCATCAGAAACTTAGTAGATCCAATAGTAGAACCAGAAACATACGCCCGAGCGCGACTTTTACTTAGGAAAATTAAGAGAACAATGGAAGAAGAACAAAATCTAAAACCATTAAAGGATTTTGCTGTACCTTTGAATGAGGAACCTCATTCAAGTATCCTAAACCTCATTACCCCAGCTAATAACTTTGAGCTTAAACTCATGTTGTTGCAAATCATGCAACAAAACCAATTTGCTAGCCTTCCTACAGAAAATCCGAACCAACACTCAAAAGTGTTTATTCAACTAGTTGATACATTAAAATCCAATGGAGCCCCCCCAGAGGAAATACATTTATGCTTATTCCCTTTCTCCCTCAGGGATCGATTAAGAACATGGCTAGGTTCCTTACCCGCTAATTCCATTACAACTTGGAATGATTTAAAAAAGTATTCCTTGCTAGATACTTTCCACCAAGGAAGACCGGTGTCTTATGTAACCAAATTACCATATTTAACCAACAAGATGGTGAGTCTCTTTTCGTTGCCTAAGAGAGATACACAGCATTATTAAGAGCTTGTCCACATCATGGATTAGAGTAATGGCTAATTATTCATACCTTTTATAATGGTCTTCTATACAACACAAATATGACATTCACCGCTGCCGCTGGAGGTGCCCTAATGAATAAACCTTACCATGAGGCATGCACACTTACAGATGACATGGCTCATAATCATTACCAATGAGGAACTGAACAAACACATGCATAGAAGAAAGAAGAAAAATGAGGTATATATGAAGTTAGCAAAAGGAGAATGAATGCCAAGATGGACGCCCTAACCCAAAAGGTTGGAAGTTTAGTAATAAACCCCTCAGCTACCATAGCTGTGGTGCAACCCGGATGTGAAACCTGTGGAACCCAAGGGCATATCATCATTGATTTAAGTTTAATAACCAAGCCTAGCTCACACTAAATCAACTATGCCCAAGGAAACCCTTATTCAAATACATATAACCCTGGATGGAGAAATCACCCTAACTTCTCTTGCAAAAATAATAACTCTACATACCCTCAAAATTCTTCACCTCAGAGATCACAAGGATTCCAAAACAAAAGACCCACACAGCCAACCCAAGTTATACCACAAAAATAAAACTTGGAAAAGATTATGGAGAATTTCATATCAGCACAAACTCAACAAAACAAAGAATTTATGAACCAAAATGTTCATATGAATGATATGATTACACAATTAGGAACCAAGGTTGATTATGTGATAACTCATACTAAGATGCTGGAAACTCAGGTCTCTTAAGTAGCACAACAACAAGCTGCTCAAGCTACACCAGGAGGATTGTTTCCTAGACAACCACAACCTAACCTTAAAGGTCATGCTAATGCCATTTTGCTCCAAAGCAGAACTCGGTATAATGGTTCTATAAACCCTAGGTTGAACAATAGATCCGAGCAACCAAAAGAAAAAGTTATGAGTACACCTAAGAAACAAACTAAGGAAACAGTAGAAACTAAAAAGAAAAAAGAAAAAGAAACCAATGATAAGAGAATGGAGAGTGACAACCAAGAAAGTCAACCTTACGTACCACCTCCACTCTACATACCACCTATCCCATTTCCACAAAGACTTAAGCAAACCAAACAAGATTCCCAATATAAGAAGTTTGTGAAAGTGATTGAAAGACTACATGTTGAGATGCCATTTACTGAAGCTATCACCCAAATTCCATCATATGCCAAATTCCTAAAAGACATCCTAACAAACAAGCATAAGCTTGAAGATCCAAAACCATTAGAGTGTAATGTAATTACTGAGAATAGGTTAGCTAAAAAGCAAAAAGATCCTGAAAGCTTCTCGATACCATGTGTTATGGGGAAAAATTTCATAGATAAAGCACTTCTATACCTAGGCGCAAGCGTAAGCTTGATGCGTATAGTTGTATGCAAAAGATTAAACTTAGGAGATATGCAGCCTACCTGAATGTCCCTTCAGCTAGCTAATCAATCTGTTAAATATCCAATAGGTATATTAGAATATATTCCAGTTAGGATCGGTAAAATCTATATCCCTATAGACTTTGTAGTTATGGACATTAAAGAGGGCGAAGAAATACCAATACATTTAGGTAGACCATTCTTATCAACTGTAGGAGCTATGATAGATGTCAAAAGAGGAAAAATGACATTTGAAGTAGGTTATGAAAAAGTAGAATTTATCCTATCCAAATTTCTACAAGCACCCGCATCAGACGAATCGTGTTGTACTATTGATATCATTAACGAATGCATTAGAGAATTGGATAAGGAAAACCCCGTAGATACAATCAAACTACCATCTACCCCTATAATAGAAGATGATGGATTCAAATATCATACACCATATATAGATGACAACCTTTACAAATGTTTAGCACTTACCTCATATCATATGCCTGACCTTAAGAAACCAACAATAGAGCTTAAGGAATTACCTAATAACCTGATATACGAGTTTCTTGATAATGAACTAAGCCGACCTGTAATAGTTAGTGCAAGACTAAATAATGAAGAAACTAATCAACTCTTGGATATCTTACGTAAATATCTCGTAGTTCTAGGTTACACCATATCCAATCTGAAAGGAATAATCCCCATATGTATGCATGTACCGGATAATGCTAGAAGAAGGCTCAAAATCTTCTAGAGAACGTTAGAGAAGGATAAACCCTATAATGAGTGATGTGGTAATAACATAAGTGTTGAAATTACTTGATGCTGGAATCATTTACCAAATTTCAGATAGCTAGTGGGTTAGTTTTGTACCCGTAGTACCAAAGAAAGGCGAAGTCACGGTTATGAAAAATGAAAAAGGAGAATATGTAGCCAAACGCATAAAAAGAGGATGGTGAGTGTGCATTGATTATAGAAAGTTAAACAAAGTAACTAGGAAAGAGCATTTTCCCCGTCCCTTCATAGACCAAATGTTAGAACATTTAGCTAGACACTCTTATTTTTGTTATTTAGATGGATATTTAGGTTTCTTCCAAATCCCTATCCACCCTGATGATCTGGAGAAAACAACTTTCACATGCCCCTATGTAACATTTGCCTGTCAAAGAATTCCCTTTGGATTATGCTACGCACCTGCGACTTTCCAACGATGTATGATTTCGATATTTTCTAATTTCTTAGACGAGATCATGGAAGTATTCATGGACGACTTCTCTGTATGCAGATCTGATTTTAAGGATTTCCTTGACAATTTGGAGAAAATCTTAGAAAGATGTGTGCAAGTCAATCTCGTACTAAATTGGGAAAAATGTCACTTCATAGTCACAGAAGGCATAGTCCTAGGACACATAGTATGAGAAAGAGGCATTGAGGTTGACAAAGCAAAAATTGAAATTATAAAAAACCTACAACCTCGAAAACCGATTAGAGAAATCTGAATTTTTCTTGGACATGCCGATTTTTACCGATGTTTTATTAAAGATTTTTCCAAAATAACCAAACCTTTAACTGGCCTCCTAATGAAGGATGCCGAATTCATATTCAATAAGAAATTCCTTGAGGCATTTAACCTTCTCAAAGAAGCACTAATATCTACACTCATCATGCAACCACTAGATTTGAACAGTCCATTCGAGATTATGTGCGATGTTAGTGATTTTGATGTAGGAGTTGTCCTAGGACAAAAAGATAAAAGATTACACATGATATACTATGCCAGCAGGACTTTAGACGCAACATAACTAAATTATGCAAAAATAGAAAAGGAACTCGTAGTTGTGGTATTTTTAATTGACAAATTCCGTTCCTATTTAGTTGGAGCAAAAATCATAGTTTACACTGACCATGTTGCCATACGTTATCTACTAAGTAAGAAAGATGCAAAAACTAGACTACTCCACTGGATCCTTTTACTACAAGAATTTGATTTAGAGATTTGCGATAAGAAAGGAACAAAGAACGTGGTTGCCGACCACCTCTCTAGATTAGAATACCTGAAACCTGATCATGTCCCTATCAATGGTGATTTCACATATGAGAGACTAATAACATCAATCAACGATCCTATGGATAAGAATCATGACTCAAATGGAGAAGAGTTTATCGTTGAAACTGCTCAAGTATTAACCAGAGTACCTTGGTACATTGATTTTGTTAACTACTTGGCAACAAACATTTTACCTCCAGACCTGACTTACCAAAAAAGGAAGAAATTATTCAGGGATGTGAAACATTTCTATTGGGATGAAACCCTCCTTTTCAAAATAGGAATGGACCATATATATCGTCGTTGTGTACCCAAAGAGGAGATACCAAGTATCATAACTCATTCCCATTCTTCCCCTTATGGAGGATATGCAAGCACACATAAAACTTGCACTAAAATTCTTCAAGCACACCTATACTGGCCAACCCTCTGGCGAGATGTGCATGCATTTATAGTTAATTACGACCGATGCCAGTTGAAGCAACTAGGAAATACAATGAAGTCGCCATCTAATATTTATTTATCCCACATAAGGGAAAGGAAAACATCGAAGAAAACATGAGAAGGGAGAAATTAAGGCCTTGCGACCAAGAGAACAGGTAAGAGAGTCGATTACACAAGGGGAAAGTATTAGCACCCCTCACATCTGTGGTACTCCATGGGATCCACTCTTTTTGTCTAATAAAAGGGTGTCTCAATTCTAAAGCTAACAAGCTAAGGGAGAATGCATGAATGCAAAGTATATACAAAAAGAAAGTTTTATTAGTTGTGCCTGCTGCGGTTCCGAACCTTTGTGCCTACACACTACCTTTTATGCAATAGGGTATCAGGTCACTCGTAGTTCACATTAAAATGTGTTTTAGTTTGTTTTGTGTTTTTTAGGCGGATAATGTTGCATTCTCACTCTAGCAGTTGACATATTGCAACCCGATCTTTGGGTAATTACGCGTTGTTTGCACAGAGAGGAAATAAGACATCCTTTTTGTTTGTGAAAAGACTTTCAAAAGAAAAGCCCGAGGGCAGCCCGAAGGAAAAATATTTGAATTGGTTTGTATTTTTTACCTTGAAAAAAGATTTTGGTGATTTGAACCACATTAAAGACTATGATCGCAAAGGAAACATAAGGTTTAGACCCCCTCATGCTCCTCCTAATTCTTAAGGCTCGTGACACATGGTTCGCCTCTTTATAATTAAGTGTTTTTGAGATTTATTAAAGAAAAAGAAGTTTTAGTTTTAAAGATGCAAAAGGAGAATGAAAAAATCTAAGGGAGACTAAAGATCCTAATGTTGTCATGCAATGGTGATCCTAAGGATAGGGATAGGGAAGCTACCTAATGTTATCATGCATGGTTTATAACCTAAGGTCTATTTAGTTCAAATTAATAAAAAGATTGAAATTGAATTAACATTCCTAAGGGAGCATGGCAATCACACAAGCAATTAAAAATCATTCAAAAAATAAAAGAAATCTCTATTCTAATATTTTTATCGTTTTATCATGTAAAGGAAGTTAGAAACCCAGGGGGTGTGAAATCTGTATTAAAAATATGCAGAAGCAAAATGGTGCTAGGTCCAATGCAGAATGAATCCATGAGATTTTTTTGTGCAATAACTTAGAAAGGTCAAAAAAACGTGAAATAGGACACAATAGGGGTATGACAGTTCCGTCCAGGCCTTTACATAAACCAAGTCCATCAGATTTCAAATATATCATTATTACTATTTATCAATTATTGAGTTAAAAATAAAAGAAAGGAAAATAAATAAATAAAAACAAAAACAAAAAGAGGAAATAGGGTGACGCTTCAAGTTCATCATGAACAACTCTTTTCTTCCTCTCGTTCACTCACCACGACGTCGATTCTTCCTCAACTTCGGCGATCTCCGATGCTACACCATGAGTCATCATCTCCTAGGTCTCAACATTGTGCCTCTCACATCTCCCCTTCCAATTGTAAGCCGTTGAACACAATGGCACCATCGGGTTGACATTTCCGCTCACAAATAGCGTGCAATCCATTCTCATCTTCATCGTCTCTGTTCGCGAAGTCATGTTCTCCGATCGATTCATTTGCTTCTCATCCTTTCACTCTCGGTTCTATTCTGTTCTCAATCACAATATTAATGTCGTTTTCTTCTTCTTTCTCGCGCTTTAGTTTGCTTGGTACTTCAATAACTTGCAGTCGCCACCGCTCATCACTACCACCTCCTCTCTTCAATTTCAATTTAGAGTGTTCTAACAGATTCAATCGATTTCAACACAAAAAAAACGTATACGATTTGCACAATAAAGAAAAGATATGAATAAAGGAAGATCACTTACCTACCGGAGAACTCCAGTGGGTCTTTTACAACGACTAATACGCATGAAGTCCGAAAAGCCTTGACGTGAAATCTAGGTAAACAACTTCAACTCTCAAAGCATTATTCGTAGATCTTCTTCCTCTTTCTTATTCTGTTTTCTGCACTGTTATTATTGTGATGTTGTTTCTCCATGAAACAATCGCTAGCCTCTTATTAAAGGTTACTTACAGGATCGGATACAATAATCCTAGACTTAGTGTTTAGAGTGTTTTTGGATTGAAAAAAGGGTAAAGGGGCAAAAGGTATACACAATTGCAAGTAAATAAATCAAAGACAATGTTTGTAATTTAAAGTGAAAAGACTGTAAATTGTTATGAATTGAAATGTGGAAGCATTCATACATTTTTAATCTTGAACTCGTTTCTCTCTTAGACGTGGGTACTATAAGTGTATTGCTATTAAATATGAAGAAATGCGACCTCTAAGACAAATAGAAAATTTTGCTTAAATAGACATCCTAACTATGTAACTGTCGCCGATTACTAGATCATGTTTTGGCTTTGTAGAAATCATTTGAAGTTTTCCACGTTCTTTCTGGATTTCACGTTCGAATACCGTTCCGGCCAATATAAATCCTTTCTTTACCTCCCTTTGTATATGTCGACAACTGGCTCTGATCTTCTAGTCTTTATCGACTGGATCAATTGACCGATTTCCTATTCTCGCTCGATGCATATTATTGTTTTTCCACTAATCTATGCCTCTTTATCTAAATAAATCCTCTCATATTTAGGTTTGTTACCCTAGTCGAAAATTGCTTGTCAACAAATTGCTCCCCAAAACGCCATTGTTCGACGAATTCTTGTCGATGGGAGAACTTTGACATTTTCTCTTCCATATTTTCAACTGCAGATTGTTAGAACATAATTTGGTTCTACATCCCAGTAAGAGTTTTGATGATAACAAACACATGATATAAAGAACAAATATGCTCGCTAATAAAAGTATCTTTACATGCAGGAAGTTCTAATGTGAAAAAGATGTTCAGGTGCAACTGGAAGTTCTGCCAGAACATCACCAGAAGTTCTGATTATGCGAGCACAGAAGTTGAGAGAAAAATGAAAGATTCAGACGCATCAAATATGCTGACAAGCTTATATGAAGAAGTTCTGTTTGAACTTCTTAATGCACCAGCGGTGCGAAACAAAATATCTGATACTCTGATACGCAAAGTTATCATCGAGCTGTAAAGGACTCTCAACGGTAACATTCATCCTCTGATGTAAGAAGCTCTGAAGTGTTACAATTCTATCACTGCAAGATCATAAGTAACAGCTACAAATAGACAAGGATCTACTGATTTGGAAAGCTCATTAACTCATGTTATGGACTTACCAAAAGTATCTTCTTATGTCTCTATTGCAAGGCCTATATAAAGCAGACTAGAAGAAGATTTCAAGATGATGAACAACTGCGCTCAAAAAGAAAAACTCACGTGAAAAGTTAGTAACGCAACTATCATTCTTCATCTTCAACGATTCAATATTAAAATGTGTAATACATCACAAGTTTGTGATACTGTTTATTAGAAACATCATTGTACACTTTTATTCAATTAACTGTTTAGTGAATTTCCTTGAGAAAACCGGGTTATGGTTTTGGACTCAAGAAGACTTTAACAGTTGTTAAAGTAGAATTGTAATCAG
Organism: Vicia faba; assembly: GCA_948472305.1. Classification (NCBI taxonomy): domain Eukaryota; kingdom Viridiplantae; phylum Streptophyta; class Magnoliopsida; order Fabales; family Fabaceae; genus Vicia; species Vicia faba. The sequence continues at coordinate 474,602,534 of OX451735.1, forward strand.
GTTGATTAGTGAATTAAGTCCTTGTTGGAGAGAGGCGAAATCACCTTGGAGGGTGGACTGGAGTAGTTTGAGATCAAGCGAACCAGTATAAAAATCATTGTGTCTATTGCTTTTGATTTTTTAAGGTTCAATTCAACCCCCCCTTCTTGTGTTTTTCACTTCTTCAATTGGTATCAGAACACATGGATCTGGGTGCAAACACATAACCATGTCAGATAAAGATCCAAGGGGGTAAAACAATATGATGGGAACAAGTCAGAACATAAACAACATCCCTCCAATATTTGACGTTGAAAATTTTGACTACTGGAAGAATATGATCAGAAGTTTCTTCCTAGCCTATGACGCTGACCTTTGGGATGTGGTAACTGATGGATACATACATCCTGTTGATGAAATCGGTCAGAAGATTGACAGTAAAAGGATGACAAATCATCAAAAGCAAGACTTCAGAAATCATCACAAGGCCAGAACGATTCTCTTGAGTGCCATCTCATATTCAGAGTATGAGAAGATCACAAACAGCGAAACAGCTAAGAACATGTTTGATTCTCTGAGAATGACACATGAAGGCAACATGCAAGTAAAAGAAACCAAATCTCTTGCACTCATTCAGAAGTATGAAGCCTTCAGAATGGAAGAAGACGAAACCATTGAAACAATGTTCTCTAGATTCCAAACTCTGGTGGGAGGGCTAAAGGTGTTGGACAAAGGGTACTCAACTGCTGATCATGTAAAGAAGATCATCAGAAGTTTAACAAAACAATGGAGACCAATGGTCACGACTCTAAAACTTGCAAAAGTTCTGAACATAATATCTCTAGAAGAACTTGTCAGCTCCCTTAAAAGCCATGAGATAGAGTTAGAAGATAATGAGCCTCAGAAGCAATGTAAGTCTCTCACTCTGAAATCTAACAAATATGAAACCAAAATTTTGCAGGCAGAAGTAGAAGCAGAAAACTCTGGAGAATCCTCGTCAGAAGAAGACGAACTGTTTTTTCTATCCAGAAGAATCAATCAGCTGTGGAAGCACAGACAGAAGAATTTCAGAAACTCTAGAAGAACAGGAAACGACTCTGAATAATCTTCTGGACACAGAAAATCAAGTAACAGAGCCATTATCTGCTATGAATGCAATAAACAAGGTCACTATAAAAGTGATTTTCCAAGGCTTCAGAAGGAGAAACATAAAAGGAAGTTCGTTAAGGAGAAGAAGAAAAGTATTATGGCAACATGGGATGACTCTGAATCTTCTGAAGACGGAACGGAATCAGAAGATGAACAAGCCAATATAGCTCAAACGGACAACTTATTAGATGTCTCTGAATCTTCTGAATCAAAATCAGGGTCAGAATTAGAATCAGATGCTAAAGATGTATTTTCTTACTTTACTGTTAATTTTTCTAAAGTTTAACTAGCAGAAAGTCTTAGTGAGATTCTGGAAATGTATCAGCAACTCAGAGTCAAATTCAAGAACCTGAAAAAGGATCTTGTCTCTGACTCTGAAGAAACTGAGAGTCTTAGATTAGAAAATTCTGAGTTAAAAGAAAAGATTTCAAAACTAGAAAATGATTTACAAAACTCTCAAAAGGAAATAATCTCATAGGCTCCCAGTAATGCTGATAAGATCATAAAGGAATATGGTCTTAGCTTTGAGAAGTTCCTTGCTAAAAACATAGATAGAAGCAAGATGGCTTCAATGATCTATGAAGTTAGTAGAAACGGTAGAATATGTATAGGATACAAAGGCAAAGTATCCCAACCTAAGAAAGTTAAGGATCTAGTTATTAAATGCACTCCTCTTAATTCTCACTTCACTACTGGGCAAACACATGATATAAAACATGCCGGTAAGGCGTTTTATACTAAACCAAAATTCAAACAGAATTTTGGAAACTCTAACAGTCATGGACCCAGAAAGATATGGGTACCAAAAGACAAAATCATCTATGTTGCAGATACTTTTAACAGCAAGGTTGAAACACCAGTATTAACACCTGAACTCTGGATTCTCTCTACTCATGGAGGAAAGAAAGCATATGTTCCAAAACCTGGAATTTAAAAGATTCGCAGACTTTAGAGGAAATCAGAAACAAAAGTTTACTGGCTCTGAATCTATTGGAAACTGGAATGGAAATACAGTATCAGAAGCTCTCTATAGAATCTCAAATGTATCTATAAAAGGGTGTCACAGCTTTTCAAGCAACTTATGTCAGAGCAAGCCAAACAGAGTCTTTACCACTTTTTGATTCTTGGCAAAAAGGGGGAGAATGAAGAATATTTTGACTCATAATCAGAAGATCCTCATGGAAGTATTTTATTTTCAAGTATTTTATTTTCTCGTTAGCCGAGTATTCTACTCAGGGGGAGCCTTTTAATTTTTGTTCTTTATATTCCATCAAAATATACTAGTTTTTGTCATCATCAAAAAGGGGAGATTGTTATAACATAATTTGGTTCTACATCCCAGTAAGAGTTTTGATGATAATAAACACATGATATAAAGAACAAATATGCTCACTAATAAAAGTATCTTTACATGAAGGAAGTTCTGATGTGAAAAAGATGTTCTGATGCAACTGGAAGTTCTGCCAGAACATCACCAGAAGTTCTGATTATGCGAGCATAGAAGTTGAGAGAACAATGAAAGATTCAGACGCATCAAATATGCTGACAAGCTTATATGAAGAAGTTCTGTTTGAACTTTTGAATGCACCAGCACTGCGAAACAGAATATCTGATACTCTGATGCATAAAGTTCTGATCAAGATGTAAAGGAATCTCAACGGTAACATTCATCCTATAATGTAAGAAGCTCTGAAGCGTTACAATTCTATCACTGCAAGATCATAAGTAACGGATACAAACATACAAGGATCTACTGATTTAGAAAGCTCATTAACTCGTGTTATGGACTTACCAAAAGTATCTTCTTATGTCTCTATTGCAAGGCCTATATAAAGAAGACTAGAAGAAGATTTCAAGATGATGAACAACTGTGCTCAAAAAGAAAAACTCACGTGAAAAGTCAGCAACGCAGCTATCATTCTTCATCTTCAATGATTCAATATTAAATTGTGTAATACATCACAAGTTTGTGATACTGTTTATTAGAAACATCATTGTACACTCTTATTCAATTAACTGTTTAGTGAATTTCCTTGAGAAAACCGGGTTGTGGTTTTGGACTCAAGAAGACTTTAACAGTTGTTAAAGTAGAATTGTAATCAGGTTGATTAGTGAATTAAGTCCTCGTTGGAGAGAGGCGAAATCACCTTGGCAGGTGGACTGAAGTAGTTTGAGATCAAGCGAACCAGGATAAAAATCATTGTGTTTATTGCTTTTGATTTTTTAAGTTTCAATTCAACCCCCCTTCTTGTGTTTTTCACTTCTTCACAGATCTCTTTTGGATGACATCATGTGTAATTATGACTTATTACTGCGCAACAGTTTCCCATGCCACTTCAATAACTTCTCATGATTTCTCCTAATCTTTAGGGCGTGGGTTTATAACAAACCCGACTAACTTTTCCACTTCTTTTGGCCTGCTCACGCTATTCAAGTTCCATTTGTTCCGCTTCTAACGGTTCTAATTCCTATTTAAATAGACTTTCAAGAACCTGTAGTCTCTTTATTTCACTTTAGTTTCCCAACTTTTCAATTATTGAAGAAATCTTAAGGATACTCCCTCCATTTTCGCAATGGTCACTCCAGCTGATATTCCTTTCACCGGTGAAAACCCCATAGCTTTTGCTGTTTCTGTGAAACAAAGCTTAAACTACATCCCAGATCCTCCTTATAAGGTGAAGTACAAGGTTCAAACATGGAAACACCAAATGTTAATCCCTTTTTTTGTTGCAAGAAGACTCTTCGCATTCCATGGGCCTTACCCAGCCCAAGCGACGCATCCAAAAACCGTCAATCAATACTTTCCCTATTTTCTTTTTACTATCCCTTCTGCCCTAAACCATACAAAACCTATTGATGTTAGGTTTATGGTTTCTGATATCGAAATATTTTCCTCTATACCTGATCCGAGAAATACGACATACCTTTCTTGGCTCGATAGAGTTCAAGAACAACGAAAGCATCAATATGAAAGACTTGGTATCTTCGATGTAATTCAAATTTCACGGAGTGCCCATACTCTTGATCCCAAATTTATTCTTTTCTCCCTTTTCTTTTAGGAAGGTTAGACCGGCACTTTCCAACTTCCCTGTGGGATGTTGACACCTACCCTGTTCGACGTAGCAGACATTATTGGACTCTCCCCATTGGGTATGACTTTTAACCCAACCGTATCAACGAAATATACATTTAGCTTTAATCCAACGTATTTCTCCAGCTATATTGTTGATCATCATCTTGTGGATACGAATGATGTTTCCGACACTGAACATATATCCTTTATCACTCTATGGCTTTCCCATTTCCTGTTTTGAGTAGGATCTTTTACCATATCCCATGATTTCATACCTCTGGAGATTCAACTCCATGAGGGGCAAAATATCCCACTGGGCAAGTTATTGCGGGAGAATCTTTACCAAACTTTAGGCAATGCTTGTACGCAACTAAAGACACTTTCTGATCATGATAATGGCGTCGTTATTTCAGGACCCTTTTAACTTCTGCAACATTGGCTAAATTCTACATTTTAACATCAACTAGGTTATCCTGTTTCTGAAAATGTTCTGCGCATTAACGAAATTAGGGCCGTTGAAGGTCTGAGGTTGTCCTTGACTACTCCCCTCCACAAAATTGACCGGTTCGTGTTCATGAAGTACATTAATATGTTCGTCAAAGCAAAAAAATTTGTCTCTGCCATGGCTCCTTTTGTGGAACGACGATTTAGTCTAGACTGGTTTCGAGAACCTTTTCCGAACACCTCTCCAAATGAATCTCTCATCAATTCCATCTGGAGGGAATTTCTAACACCCACAATATTCTATTATCGAATCAACATTGACCCGACAAGATATGGTTTCATGGGTTACCAACCGAACTTGGTATCCCGCCAGTTTGGACTCATCAAAATGCTGCCTTCGTCCTTGTTCCACTGCCATGCCGACATCATCTGGGTGGGTAGAAAACTTACTACTGAGGAACATAAGGCTTACCTTAGATTCCATCGGGCCACTCAAACTCTTGAACTTCCAGTGTTTGACTTTGAACACTCTTTTTTCAGCTCACAGTCGTTTCATCAGTGGTGGCCACAATACAAAAAGAAATATTTCTCCATACCCAACTTCCTTCAAAGGCTTATTGATGCCTTTAATGCCTTGGAAACTCGACAACTTCCTGTGTCGCTGATCTCCCAGGAATAGGAGTGCCCTTTTTCAGTCGACTTGAACCAAACTTTTCCTTTCAAAAATGTGCATGAAACAATGCCTCCCTTCTTTGCAGACCCAGTCTCGCCAAGGCATAATGCTGTGTCATCAAACTTAGAAGTACATCTTTTTCTCTTTTCCTGTTTTTTGTTCTTTGTACTAATTTGGCGAAACTCTCCCCATGGATCACCTCATGTAGGTAGTGTCAAACTGAATCCAACTAGAAGCGTCCCTGTTGGTGACAATACTGCAAGGTCCAGTCATCCAACTTTCATCACACCTACCTGCCATATTGTGAAGGATACTCTTCCTCCCGACTTCACCACCCAGAATGAGATTGGAAAGTTGAAGAAATAGGATCCAATGGAAGAATTAAGGAAGATTCACCTTCTTTGACACACCCTAATTGCTTCACCAAATCTTGGCTCGATGTCTCCGTCGATCGCTAAACTAGACGCTGAAGTAATCCAAGCGCTTCATGAGCTAATATCTTATTTGTTTGAAAGTTAATTTTTATCTGTTGTTAAGGAGGAATCCTTCATGGCGGATGTGACTTAAGACCATGGCTCGGTACTTAATCTATTTTAAAGCTTTCTTTACCCAATTAATAAAAGATCTTTCGTCCCACCGTTACACCGACCTCCAACTTAAGACCAAAGCAAACGTGATTAGCATTGAATGGGACTTGAGTGAAATTTGTGTGCAAAGGGCCAATGAACTCGAGGAGAATAGAAAGGATTGTCTGGAGCATCATTCTGCTCTTGACCAAGAAATTAATTATCAAAACCAGATCAAAGTGCTCAACCAAAAAATTGTCGAGTTGAGAGTCAAAAAGCTTTGTTGGATTCATCGGACGACCATTTACCCGACGGGGATCAATAATCTACTCTCGAGGGAATAAACCATGGTGAGAAAGCTCTTCAGCTTAAGATCAAGATCAATCATCTTTTAGCTAAAAGGATTCTCCTCGACTAGAAATTTAATAACCATCTTAGCACTTGTCCATTTTGGCCCATGATATTCGTCATTCTTTATTTTGCAGTAATTAAAACCTCTTGAAGCATAGGTGTTGTACCCCAAAATTTGCCCTCCCATATTCTTCAAGAATTGCAAAGAGCAAGCTTCAAAATCTCCCCAAGGGTTGCATAGTTCAAGGGCCTCCTAACAGTCAAAATTAGGGTTTTGGTTCTGACAAAGAAAATGAAGTTTCCAAGGGTCCAATCAAGTCCCATATGCCTACAAACATGGTCAAGCATCCTCATACCAAGTTTCAAGACTTACAACACAAAATTGCACAGTCAAAAACCCTAATTGCACTACAGTCAACTGCAGGGGCAAAATAGTCATTTGACAGTCAAAAGTTCAAATTTTTGGTCAACATCTCATTTTGAAGCCACAAACATCATTTGATCAATGCTTGATCATGATTCTCAAAGCTTGGCTCAAAAAGTCTCAAGATGCAAAAGTTTCCATATTTGGACAGTTGAAAAAGTCAACTGTAACTTGACCAAGGCATAACTTCCACATGGTTTATCAGAAAAATTCCATCCAAAGCTCATTTTGAAGAGAAAGACATTTCCTACAACTCCTCTTCACACTTCAAGTCCAAGAAATGCTCTCACAAAAAGTTATCAATTTCAACATTATAGGTCATTTTCAAAAGTCAACAAAAAAGGACTTTAAGTCAAAGGCCATAACTTGATATTGGTAAATCAAAATGACATGGGACCAAAGACATTGGTTATAGGACTCAAAGACCTTTCCAAAATGTCCAAGAACATGAGCAAAGCTTAAATATTGAGCAAGATATGCCTTGTGGAAGTTGGGAAATTTTTGGATATTTTGAAAAGTCAACATTGCTTCAAATGTCTTAAAAATGCTAATGGGCCTCTTTTTCTTCCACAATTCATCATCCAAGGCATGTGCACGACCATTTGGCCCAAAGGGAAGTTTTTTATCATTTTTATTTATTTAATTGAATTTTTAAATGCTAATAATTCATTTAATTAAATTAAATATATGGAAAATACTAAACCTAGGTTTTTAAATCTTTTTATGCATGGAATACACTCAATATTTCGTGCATGATCAGATTTAGAAAGAATCATGGTGATTGGATATGATTGGAACCAAAATATGCATGAAAAAGATTGGAAAATTATGGCATAAAAAATCAAATATTTTTTCATCAATTCATGGATTCTTTGGATCAATTTCTCAACCCTAATCCTTCACACATATATACTAATGCCAACCCTAATGTTCATGACCTCCCAGCTGCGCAGAAAAGCCATAACAAAAACTTGAATTTTCCCAAAAAAAGTCCAATACTGAAAACTGTCTTCCAGGGCGATTCAAGCTAAAATAATCATCTCATCACCTTCCTGAGACATCAAGAAACATTTTTGAATCGCTGTCCACGTCCCTAACGCCCAGAATTGGTGAACAGAACTCAAGCTTTTTCACTTTTTGCATAAATCGTATTTTACCATTCATGGCATGATTTTAAATTCTAATGCATGTTTTGTGTTGCTCTCATGATTCTGAAGCTAACCCTATATTTTAATTGAGTTTTTATGCCCTATTGGAGATTTCACCATTGATACAGGCTAGGGTTCTTCAAGTTCTAATTTGGGCGTTTCTAAATATGGTAAAATTGGAACCCCTTAATACCATGAATGGACTCAGCGTGCTTGGACGAAAACAAAACAACTCTCGCGCCTAATTTATGTGCTACCACGGCCTATTCGCTATTATTGGATATGGCATATTTTGGGGGGGTTTAAAACCCCCGCTAACCTTCTTTTAGTTTCAGGGAAAAAGCGAACGAAGAAGAAGAAGATGAGGTGGCAAGGCGTAAATGGTTCATTTGAATTTCGCGCTAAAAGTTTCCATTAACGCTTGTTTTCTTTCATATTAATTGTTGATTATATAAATAACAAAGTGCGTGTGTGGTATAGTTGGTCCAGGCGTGTAGTGGTAATACCTGGGACCTGGGTTCGAACCCCAGGTCCCCCCATATTTCCTTATATTTTTCTTTGAAACGTGATCAGGTGCTTTGGCCCCCTCAATGATCTACCACGCTCCTCACACTCAAGCAAGCCACATGGCCACTAAAGGCGATCCAAGGGTCCTGATTTGGAGAGTACCATGGGCTGCAGTCAACACCTCCACACGCTGGCAAGGAAAGTCAAAAAGGGCCTTAAAACCTTGGGCCAGCAATGCTAACAAAACCTCCAAATGGGGCAGACCCCCCATGGTTTGAATTTTCATTCTTTTCTTTGTTTTATTTATTTCAATTATTTCTTTTTTTCATTATTTCCTTTATTTTAATTATTTTCATAAAAATATAAAAATAACAAAAAAATCAGAAAAGACAAAATTAAAAATATATCTTATTTTAATATTTTGTAAATAAATACTATTCATTAATTTTAGCTATTAAATTAGGTTTAATTCAAACATTTTCTTAATTAACTTAAAATTTGTAGAATTAGGGTTTGTATCAATTGTTTATCCTTTTTCTTTTTCTTTTCACTAATAATTAAATATTATTTATTTTTATAAATCAAATTGCATGTAAATAATTAATTTAATTTTAGGTTTAAATTTTAACATGTTTTCTTAATAAATAAAAGTTGTAGAATTAGGGTTAGTTAGTTAATTTCATTTAATTCTCATTAAAAAACCATAAATACGAAAACCTCAAAAATAATTTCTCTTTTTATTTTAATTGAACTAATTTGTAAATAATAATCTAATTTCATTAAAAAGGGTCCAACGCCCTCGTTTCCAATTTTAATTCCTATTCGCGCATTTATTTTCTTTTCGAATAATTTTTATGTAATTCTCCCAAAGCCGTGTAATATCTGTCTTTCGCACTTTACTTTACTTACTTACTTTCTGTCAAATCGGTTCCTGGATTTAATTTGGCGATGTGGACCCGCGCCTTTGTAATAGTTTAGAACTTTTAATTTGCGCATCTTTTTAATTGTTAATAATGGCATGCAAGAATGAATGACAAAATAAAAATAACGCGTAGATCACCCATGACATGAACAAGACAAAAATAACTGAACATGACACACAAATCACACACCACCCCTAGGGTACGCCTCACTGTTGCCTTGCTTCGAAAGGTGATCGTCGAGTAGAGGATGTCTTAGTAAGTCCTCATGATCCGGGAACCTGGCATGAGGGTAGCTTCTAAGGTGTCTTCCTATTGCTCCGGTGATCACCATGTCCCGAACCTTCGAATTGACCCGAACACCTCCAACGGTGGTGCTACCTACCTCTCAATGGTGGGATGGCACTACCTTAAGGACATTTACACAGCCTAATTCCTTAAGGTAGGTAGGTTCTCGTAGATACTTGCTCTAATTTCAAAACAAATCAAAAATACTTTTCACACCAACACATTTTCAAAAAGCTTTCGAAAGCAATTTTTCAAACACTCTTGAGGACCGATACAAGAGTCGAACTGGAATTTTCAAAGAAACTTTTTTAAAACCCACAGTTGAAAAGAAAACAAACCATTTTTGAAAACACAAATGAGCAAGTATCTAAGAGCCCATGGATAACCATGGATAGAAAGGGTGCTAACACCTTCCCTTTCTATAACCTACCTCCCGAACCGAGAGCAATCTCTTTAAGGAATTTTTCTGTGCTTTTGTCCTTTCCATTTGGAGAAAATAAAAGACGGTGGCGACTCTTGCTTCCGCGACATTTCGCGAACCAGCGTTAAACAGTCAGTTCCAGATCCACCGATCACAATAGGCTTATATTTTTCAAATATTTACCATTTACTTTCAAGATTCTTTGATCGAAGCCCAATTTGGTGACCATTTCCCCAAAGCTCTATTTTTCTGATCCATAGGAAGGATAACATTCCAGACGTAATTGCCGACCGCAAACATTTTTATCTTTGGATTTTTATTGTAAGCTCTTGCAAATATCTCTTTTTGTCGAATTAGCATATCCAATGTAACTAATCTTTCTTCATCTAGATTCATTGTTTCATCCAATATCATATTCCAATACTATTCTGATGAAAGTTCGTATTGGTGTTGCACTCGTACAGATTGTAAGTTTATCTCGACTGGAAAAACAATATTGTGTCAAAATTCTAGTCGAAAGGGCGTCGACCTAGTCTCCTCCTTGGGGGGACGTTCGACAAGCCCATAAAACTTGATCTAATGTCTTATGCCAATTCTTGGGTTTCTTAGAGATATGTCTCTTGATTATCCCAATTATCACTTCGTTGGAAGGTTCGACTTGACCATTGGCTTGAGCATAATAAGGCATGGACGTTACCAACTTGAAGCATGTTTCTGATGTAAACTTTTGCATCCTTCACCCAATAAAAACCGACCTTGGTTCATAGTGATTGTCTAAAGAATCCCAAATCTATAAATGATATGCTTTTAAATAAAGTCAATCACCGCTTCTTAGTCAACATTGATAAATGGTATTGCTTCTATATATTTCATGAATTAGTATATCCGTACTAGGATGGACTGTTGTAGTTCCGACGAGGCTGGTCAGATTTCTCCTATGACATCTAGCACCCAACCTCGAAATGACCATGGCTTAATAATTGTGTGCAATTCGCTTGCAGATACATGTTGAATTCCTGCATGCTTTTGGCATTCCTGACATCCCTGAGTAAACTCAATGCAATCCTTCAACATACTTGACCAATAGACACCCTGTTGAAATAACAGTCATTTCATTTTATGGCCAGCTTGGTGAGCCCTACAGGCTCCACTATGGACTTTGACTATTGCCAAATATGCTTCAGTATCTCCTAAACAATTAAGAAATATTCCTTCAGGAGTCTTTTTGAATAATTCATTGTCCATGCACACGTAACTCAAAGCCCTATAATTTATTTCCTATCCATATTTTCGGCTGGAGTTTCTAAATACTTCACAATTGGCTTTCGCCAATCAGTGTCTGACAAATTTCCAATAGCAAAAATTTCAAAAATTTCATACGTATGATCTTCCCCCCCCCCCCCCTCCCCATTTTTGAAATTGTAAATATGAAGGACGATGTTGAAACTACCTTCTCTCTCATCTTTACAAAACTTTTCAGCTTGTCGGTGGATACTTTGTACACATAGGCAATTTGTGCCATATCATTGGCCACCAGATTCTCCAATCTAGGTACATGTGTAACACTCACAAATTCAAAATATTCCAACAATTTATTTACCATTGCAAAACACAAGAATATGTGCTCTTTGTTGCATTTGTATTCTCGAGTGATTTGCTTAATCATTAATTCCGAATCTCATTTGATTTAGACCCTTTTTGCACCTAAGTCTTTCAACAGTTTAAGCCCTATAATCACGGCTTCATACTCTGCTTCGTTGTTGGAGCATTTTCCATCTACCCTACATTTAAATTTTTTCGGTACTCCTTTTGGAGATATAATCAGAACTCCGACACCAGTTCCATGTTTATGGCTTGACCCGTCGAAATACAACTTCCAAGGGTCAGTGTCTACCATATTCACTAATGGTTCTATTATGGTATGATCGACTATAAAGTCTTCCATAATTTGGCCTTTTATGGCCTTCAAAGGCATGTAAAATAATGAAAACTCAGTTAAGGCTAGTGCCCACTTGCCAATTTGGCTATGCAAAATTGGTTTGGACAACATATGTTTAATGACATCACAATGAGACAAGACTTAAACATCAATTGGCTTAATATATTGCTTAAGTTTAACACATGAGAAATACAAACATAGGCCTAATTTTTCTATCATGCTATACCTAGTTTCTGCATCTATCAATACACGACTAAGGTAATAAATGGGTCTTTCGACTCCATTATCATCATCTTGAGCTAACATGCTCCCTATTGTTAAATCTGATGCAACTATGTACAATCTCATGTTCTTATTTCGACTAGGTGGTAATAACACATGAGGCCTTGTTAGATATTATTTGATTGCATCGAAGGCCTCTTGCTGTTCTTTTCCCCAGTGAAAGTCACTTTCCTTCTTGATCTTTAATAATGGCGAAAAAACCTTCGTTTTACCACTTATGTTTGAGATAAATTTTCTCAAGAAGTTGATTTTCCCCAATAAAGACTACAACTGTTTCTTTGTCGAAGGAGGCTTGAGATCAAAAATTGCCTTTGTTTTTCTCTGATTGATCTTGATTCCTTTTTTGTGTACTACAAATCCTAAAAAATATCATGCATGCACACATAAAGCATATTTTAGTGGATTCATTTTCAATCCATATTTCCTCATTCTTTGAAAGGATCGTTGAAGGTGGTCCAGATGACCATTCTCAGGTGAGGATTTTATCAGAACATCATCAATGTATATTTGCATAAAATGTTCTATAAAATCGAGAAATATGGCATTCATTGCCCTTTGATAGGTAGCTCCAACATTTTTTAAACCAAACGACATTTCCACCCATCCATATGTTCATAATGCCCCTAGGCATATAAATGTTGTTTTGGGCACATCTTCATCTGCTATAAAAATCTAGTTATATCTAGAATATTTATCGAGCATGCTAAGATATTCATACTCTGTATCTAAATCGACTAGCATTTCTACTACAGGAATGGGATATTCATCTTTGGGGGTAGCATTATTCAAGTCCCTAAATTCTATGCAAACTCTAAGAGTTCCATTTTTCTTAATAAGAAGAACAATATTTGCTAACCAATCAACGTACCCTGCAGTTCTAATGAACTTACTCTTGAGCAGCCTTTCTATCTCGTTTGATCTTCAAAGTAATCTCAGGGGTGAACCTCCTAGGATGTTGCTTCACTGGCCTTTTGCCTGGCTGAATAGGCAGTCAATGTTCCACAACCGTTTGACTTAACCCAGTCATCTAACCACAATCCCAGGAGAAGTAATCTTTATACTCCTTTAATAGTTTGATAAGCTTTACTCTTATTCTCTATTCGAATTTAGTGTTTATGTACGTTGGTCTCCTTGTTGCACGGTCTCCCAGATCACCTTCATCTAACAGATCTTGGGCTTGCATCTTTTGTACTAAATTTAGTGGGTCCTTTTCAAACCCCAAAGGTTTATTGTCATATATATAATATAACCCCGAATTTTTGAAGTTGTTGTTTGGCGTGATTGGCCTTCTTGATTTTTTGTTTTGGCTTTGACGACCATATTTTGTAGCTTCTCAGCTTCTAAAGCCGATTTCCTTTTGTTTTCAGCTACGTAAGCCAAAATCTGAGCCAAAATTGTTGTCTCAATGGTCATCACATTCGACCATAGACCATCCCGTAGGTTGAATCGACTCCCTAGGCATTGCTGCCTTTTCAGAATCCCACGTAAAGCCGTGATCTGGATCCAAACTGAGAAAACGATTTGAGCTTTCATTAGGAGTGTGATTCTCGTTATCACAAGGTGTTATATTCGCCAAATTTCGGTCGAAAGACTTCTTCCCACCTTTCATATCATCGACTTTATAGTAGCTCTGATAAACTTCTATGTTATCTACCACGCCATCTTTTCTCCAAATGGAAATTCTTTGGTGCAAAGTCGATGGGATTGCACCTATTCCATGGATACACTCACGACCAAGTAATAGATTAAAGTTGTCTTTGGAATTTATAACCATGAACAATGTTGATCTGGTTGTTGTTTCGACAACCAATTCGACTTGGATGACACCCAATATGCTACTGATTATTCTTTCATAGATTGATAAAACCATGTTGTGAGGTCGAAGCTCCGACCCACACTTCCCCATTTTCTTAAATAGAGCATGTGGCATTAAATTCACAGTTGACCCATCATCAACAAACACCTTGTTCATTGTCATGCCATCCACCTTCGCCCTTATAAATACAGGCTTGAGATGATCCATCATCCCTAGGCTTGGTTTTTCAAACACAACCTTCTATTCTTCGACCACACCACTATTCATCACATAGTAGCATAAAGGCTTTTCATCAGCCGCTTCATCATAGGTAAGATCTTCTTCATTTTTTGATACTTCTGACACCCTGTCATATTCTACAAGCAGAATTGACACAATTCCATAATTAATGATGAAGTCTTCACCATAATCATATTCATTGTCGACCATATCATCTTATGGTGAAGGTTCATAATCAGGTTCCTCCTCTTCGCCTTCATATGTAGGAGTATACTCAGGCGCAGGAGCATATTCCATATTTTGTGTTGCCACCAGCTCTGTGTTACCTAAAGGAGCTACCCTCATAGACATTCTTTGATTTGCTATGGATTTTTCTTTATCCGTCAGCTTCGACTTGGGATAACACACCTTTGGGGTTGGAAGCTCTATTGGCTTTGTAGTTTCTGCTAGTAATACGTCTACGACACGACTATTTTATTCGACTGGCTTCAACTGGGATGTCAAAGCTTCCTTTGTCTCCTTTTGTTCCTCTGATAACGCCACCACTGAGTCCTTGTCATTGGGTTTTTTCCCTTATAGTTGGGAAAAACTTAATAATCCTTCGACTCAGCTTTTTTTCCTGGGTCTCAGCTTCATGCACAATAACTTTCAACATTGACCTCTTTCCCCCCTTTTAGCTTACTAACTCCATCCATTTTTCTTGTGGAACGAAAGGTTTTTGTCCGCGACTGTTGAAATTTTTTTCTGTATTCCTCGTTGCATTGGGGATTTCCTCGCTTGTCAAAAACAAACTGTGGGACTGGAGGCTTCTCTTGCTTAAGAGCCTCTTTTTTGACAGCTTCATACTTCTCAGCTGCTTCTTCTTGTAATCCCTCTTCTATCTTTAGTCGAAACTATCATTGGTTCGGACCATATTGACTTCTATGTCACCAATCATTATAACCTCTATATCGAGGCCCTTAGTAGCTTCGACCATCATGCAATCTAGAGGATTTGAGTATAAAGCCTCTTCAACTTTCAAAGGGTCAGTGTCTACTTGCATTTTTGGCTTCTCGGCAAACTGGAGCCTATCATCTTTCAACACTTTCTACACCAAATCCCTGAAAAGAACACATTGAGAAGTTTGATGACCAAGAAAATTAGGAAATTTATAGAATCCCCTTTTTTTCTTTTGTTCAAGTGGGGATTCTTTAAGCCCTGAGGGACCACAATTTTACCATCATCTACTAACAAATCAAATATTTCATCATATTTGGTTATGTCGAAAGTATAGGTCTTGGTGATGGATTTGCCATTCTTTTCGGTTTCGACGGAGTTTTTCCCGTTCGATGGTTTCAAAAGTTTACACGCATAAGGGGATCCAGGATGTAGTTCAGCCACATTAACCTCTGTTTCTTCCCCTGGCTCATTTTCATCAGAAGAACATCCGTCAGTTACCACATAGGCAAGTTTACCTTTTTTGTGATACTTGTTTGGCTTAATTTTTCATCTTTCAAATGTTTGACCAGAAGAACATTGATAGCTAATTGAGCCATATCTTTCAAACACTGAGTGTCCAATAATTTCTTCCTAATGGAATACTCTAACCCATTTGCAGCCATTTTGACCAAGTCATTGTTCAGGGACTTGTGTAAAACATCGCGCTTTCAAAAGTTTAAACATGTTAAGATATTGGTCTATTTGACTCAATGCTCTTTCATTTAACACTGGACAATTCTGTTAGGCTTATCTTGGACTACCCCATTTGGAATTATTCATGGAACAATTTCTCTAACTGGGTCCACGTCTGGACCAAATTTGGGGGAAGCATTATAAACCAAGTGAACGCATTCTTTGTAAGGGAATTTGGAAAATATTTCATCCTCAAATCCTCCTTCACTACTAAATCTCCAAGTTCTGTTTGGTATCTGGCAACATGTTCGAAAGTGGACTCTTCGACATCCCCTGCAAACTTAATGAATTTTGGGAGTTTCAACCCCTTGGTAACTCCGTGTGTAACATAAAATTAGGAAACAGAGAAAAATATATGGTCCTCTGACATCCAATATTCATCTTATTCCTAACCATTATTCGTTCGGAAATGGCTTCTAGGTTTTATTCCCCGACCACTATTTCACGTCAAACCTGCCTGACTAGTTAGTCGACATTCTGGTTTCGATTTTCTATTACTATTGGGGTTGTTGTTGTACTACCCTAAGTATGGCATCGACATGTGGAGGAGTCAATGAATCTTGTTTGACCTCTTCGTCTAAAACTTCCTCGTACTGCACTGGTACCTCACATGGTCGGGGTGCAGCTTGTCGAACAAGCACTCTGGGAGCACCCCTAAAGTCTCCCATGCGAGTCATTTGAGCCTCTAATATCTGATAACTCTACATAGAATTTTCAATTAACGGTCTTAATATTAGACTCGTCTGTTGAGTGAGCATATTGACCATTTTGTGGTTACTTTTATCCATTTGTTGCCTCATGACAATAACAACACTTGGGGTAAAAGTAGGCATACTTTGGATGGAAAAACCCAACCCATTTGAATGCCGAAGTTAGCTTTCTGACATCCCTGAAGGGTGATATGGTGAAAATGCAGAATTTTCGCCAAATGTTAGACTGCTGGTATGCAATCCTGCCATCATTACTATGGGAATTCCTTACTCATGTATATTTCTGGCAAAACTAGGCACATACTGCCCAGAAGTTGGAACCACACTATCGTGTGTTTCTCTTGTGAAACTAGGCGCATAACTCCACACCGTTGTGACCATTGTTTGTCTTGTAGTCACTGGTTGTGTTATGTTAACTCTATTTGGCGTTGTTAATACGATCGCCAGACTCAAACCTACGCTCGCTGTTGCACTGGTATTTCCTCCCAGATTCTAATCTCTTTCAGCAGTTCTAGGATCTACCTTTTTTCTACCACTTCTTAATTTCATGCATGAAACAAGAAGACTCAAACACAAACATGTCCCACCGGATATGCCAATTTGTTTATCCACGAAACAATCGCTAGCCTCTTATTAAAGGTTACTTGCAGAATCAGCTACAATAATCTTAGACTTAGTGTTTAGAGTGTTTTTGGGTTGAAAAAAGGGTAAAGGGGGAAAAGGTATAGACAATTATAAGGTAAATAAATCAAACACAAGGCTTGTAATTTAAAGTGAAAAGATTGTAAATTGCTATGAATTTAAATATGGAAGCATTCATACATTGTTAAGCTTGAACCCGTTTCTCTCTTAGATGCAGGTACTTTGAGTGTATTTCTATTAAATATAAAGAAATGCAACCTCTAACACAAATACATAAATTTGCCTAAATAGACATCCTAACTATGTAACCGTCGATGGTTACTAGCCCACGTTTCGGCTTTGTAGGAATCATTTTAATTTTCCCACGTTTTTGTTGGCTTTCATGTTCGATAACCATTCCCGCAAATATGAATCCTTTTTTCGCCGCCCTTTGTATCTATTGACAACTGCCTCTGATCTTCTGGTCTTTATCTACTGGATCAATTGGTTGATGTCCTTCTCTTGCTCGACGCATATTATTGTTCTTCCACCAATCTATGTCTCTTTAGCTGAATAAATCCCCTCAGCTTTAGGTTTGTTACCCTAGTTGAAAATGGCTTGTCAACAAATGTGTTGTTATTTTTGATTCACTAAAGTAATGAGGATGATGTGAGGCAGATTTATGTTGCAGTAGGAATGGTGATGAAGTTTGTGATGTTGATTGATTTTGAACAGATGTGATGAAGATGACGATGTTACAAATACAATGAATATTGAAGGTTGTGAAACAGTTGCTGAAAATCTTTAAGATGAAGATGACGAAAAACCAGAGAGAAAGTGTAGAGAGAGATGAAAAGAAGATAAAGTTGTTGATGATTGAAGAAGGAACTCAGAGAGGATTCAGAGAGTAGAAGCGAATATATGAGAGAGATTTATATGAATTTCCGTGGTATGATTCTTCTGAACATGAAGAATGAGAAGATTGAGGAAGCAGACTCTGTTATATAGACTGCACAAGTTTGTTAGAGGTAAGATATTTCAACCTTTGATCCTGAATGTTTGTTAGAAAATGAATGGTGACATCAAGAGGCTTGAGTGAAACTTGTTCTTGAAGCTTTTAGTTAATTGTTGAGCTGGCTATTCTGATTTTATATTTTCACAGTTTTCTTTCTATTCCTCTTTATATTTTCTTGTTTCTGAATTGATGCACTGAGCTGGAATTTTCGATTTAATTTTGATTTGGCTTCTCATGGCTTTTCACTTTTCCTCTCTTTATATTTTCATGATTTTTCTATTCACTTTTTTTCTTCTGATTTTACTATTATAGTCTCTTCTTTAAACCGATGTGTTGTACCCCAAAATTTTCCCTCTCATTTCTCAAGATATTTCTCACGAATTTCTTCAAGGGCTCAAGCTTGCACAAGTATTGACTAGGTCAAACCATCTCCTAAACGCTGATGCCTCAAATTAGGGTTTTGGTTTTCTCAAGGACAATTGAACTTTTAATACCTCAAATGACTTTCATAGATCATTATAGATCTCAAATAATACTCATGTCATGTTTCAAGTCTTGAATCACAATTTTGCTCAGTAAATTATTAGATGGTTAAAAATTAATTGTATTGGGTAAAAAGTCAACTGTGGTCAACCTAAGTCAAACTTCATGATTTTTGACCAACATCAGAATTTTAAAGCCCTGTTCATCATTTAATCAATTATTGATCACAATCCCTCAAGAAAAGCACTCAATTTACCAAAAGGGCAAAATGGTCAGAATTAGGATTTTGACTGTAATTGACTGATCAGTGACTTTTACCTAATACGTGAATACAAGGTGATATATCAGTTATTGCAAACACCTTCCAAGATCCCTATACTCTCTTTGTTGATGAATTATGACACTCACAAAGAAGCATTAATGAAAGTGCTAGACCAAACATTTGTTGACTATGATGTAACAATCGACCAATTCAGCGGGATAATAGGAAACATTATTGTGTGTAAAAACTTGAGCTTTAGTGACGAAGACCTCCACGAGGAAGGAATTAAAATTTCTCACTACATATCTCTATGAACCGCCTTTCAGATAGTTTTTCCAATGTATTGATAGATACAGGTTCTTCACTGAATGTTATGCATAAATCTACACTATCTAGGCTCCTGTACCAAGGCGCTCCCATGAAAAATAGCGGGGTTGTTGTAAAAGCATTTGATGGTTCAAGAAAACAGTAATTGATTAAGTAGACTTACCAATGAGAATTGTTCCCCACTCTTTTCAGATAACATTCCAGGTAATGGATATCTAGGATGCCTACGACTGTTTGTTGGGATGACCATGGATTCATGAGGTATGAGCTGTCACTTCAACACTCCACCAAAAGCTGAAGTTTGTGAACAATGGAAAGTTGGTTATGGAAGGTGGAAAGCAAGCTTTTATAGTGATTCATCTCTCGTATTTATCCTACATTCATGCCAATGAAGAGTTTGGCACTCAGTTTCAAGCACTGTCTATCGCTGATAAGAGTACTAAGAAGAATGGTTCATCCATTGCTTTATACAAAGATGCCCAACGAGTAGTACAAAATGGTGTAAGTACCGGTTGGGGTGCTATGTTGGACTTACCTAAAAAAAAGTTCAGCGAGGGATTGGGTTTTTCTATGACAGCTGCCAAACTTAATAAAAGAGACACTGTCATCTGTCCTATCCAAGAGACGTTCTGTAGTGCAGGCTTTATTTGCCCAACAACACCTGAAGCTAATTCCATTCTTGGAGATGAGTCTGAAGAAGATTTTCCATACATTGTGACACATGGAAGGATTTTACAAAATTGGATCTTTGTTGATGTTCCCTCTACTACTCACATTTCTGAGTAGTGCTCTTGTTGTTGTTTTCAAAACATTTCGCTCTGCCCAAGGCGAAAGAGTAGTTTTGGGGCTTTGTTAAAAAATAACTCTTTCCACTATGCCTAAGGTGGAAAAGATCTTGTATCAGGATTTTGTTTCAAGTTTATCATCATTAATAAAAGTCATGTTGTCTCCTATATCGCTATTTTTACTTTTTATTTTTCTAAAAAAATGGTAATCCTAGAAAACCTTGATAAATAAAAATCACTTTCAAAAATCTGCATAAATTCTTTTTACTCTTTTGCGTATCTCTAAAATCAAACATAAATCATATGTGCAGATTAAATCATGAACCCATTGAAAAACCTGATCCCATGCCCTCTCCCAACTTTGAGTTCCCTGTGTTCGAAGCTGAAGAGGAAGATATAGAAGAAGTACCTGAGGAAATTTCCTGATTGTTAGAGAAAGAGGAGAAAGCCATTCAACCTCATTAAGAGCCAATAGAAGTGATCAACTTAGGCACTGAGAAAGATAGGAAAGAAGTTAAATTTGGGGCACAACTTGACCCAGATGTTAAAGAAAGGATAATAGAGCTTCTCCGAGAGTTTGTTGATGTATTTTCTTGGTCCTATCGAGTTATGCCCGTGTTGGACACCAATATTGTGGAGAATCATCTGCCATTAAAGCCAAAATGCCTGTCGGTGAAGCAAAATATTAGAAGAACTCAATCTGATATGGCTAAGAAGATTAAAGAGAAAGTTAAAAGATAGATTGATGCATGTTTTCTTGTTACTTCTGAGTATCCTCCTTGGTTGGATAACATAGTTCTTGTTCATAAGAAAGATGGTAAAGTCAGAATGTGTGTTGATTATCGATATCTGAACAAAGCCATCTCAAAAGATGATTTCTCGTTACCATGCATTGACATACCAGTTGATAATACTGCAAATTTCAATGTCTTTTCCTTCATGGATGGTTTCTCTGGCTACAAACAGATCAAAATGGCACCCAAAGACATGGAGAAGACTGCTTTCATTACACCTTTGGGAACCTTCTACTATAGAGTAATGCCCTTCAGATTAAAAAATGCTGGTGCGACATATCAAACGGCTATGACTACTCTGTTCCATGATATGATGCATAAAGAGATCGAGGTCTATGTGGATGACATGATTGCCAAATCACAAAATAAATAAGACCATGTGGAACATCTGCTGAAGTTATTTCAATGCTTGAGAAAGTATCAACTCCTCCTGAATCCTAATAAATGTACTTTCGGTGTTTGTTTGGGAAAGATTTTAGGTTTCATCGTCAGTCAGAGAGGTATTGAAGTCGATCCCAATAAAGTCAGAGTTATTTAAGAGATGACTATACCAAGAACATAAAAACAAGTGAGAGGGTTTCTTCGACGTTTGAACTATATATCCAGATTTATATTACATATGACTGCAACTTGCAGATTTATTTTCAAGCTTCTTAGAAAGGACCAAGGTTGTATATGGACTGAAAATTGTCAGAAAGCATTTGATAGCATCAAGGAGTACCTACTTGAAACTCCCATTTTAATCCCTCCGTTAGAAGGAAGACCTTTTATCATGTATCTAACTATATTGGAAGATTCTATGGGTTGTGTGTTTGGTCAACAAGATTAAACTAGAAGAAAAGAACATGCCATTTACTATCTAAGTAAGAAATTCACATATTGTAAGTCTTGTTACTCCATGCTTGAGAAAACTTGTTGTGCTTTGGCTTGGGCCGCTAAGAATCTTCGCCAGTACATGATTAATCACACTACTTGGCTGATATCTTAAATGGATCCAATCAAGTACATTTTTGAGAAATCTGCTTTGACCGGAAGAATTGTCTGTTGGAAGATGTTGTTATCAGAATATGATATCGAATATCACACTCAAAAGGCTATCCAAGGGAGTGTTCTGGCTGGCCATTTGGCACACCAACCTATTGATGATTACCAGTATGTCATATTATGATGAACCTGAGTTTGGAGAAGGACTCGGTCCTGAATCTCAATGAGGTCTACTTTTTGATGGAGCTGTTAATGCTTATGGAACTAAAGTTGGGGCAATTATCATTACCCCTGAAGGTGCCCACATTCTTTTCTCTACAAGGCTGATGTTTGACTACACCAACAATATAGTGGAGTATGAAGCTTGCATTATGGGTCTTGAAGAAGCGATTAATCTCAGAATTAAAATCCTTGATGTATACGGAGATTCAGCTCTTGTGATAAACCAAATAAATGGAAGATGGGAGACTCACCACCCTGGCTTGATCCCCTACAAAGACTATGCAATGAGATTACTGACTTTCTTCAATAAAGTTGATTTGTACCACATTCCTCGTGATGAAATTCAAATGGCTGGTGCTTTAGCCACTTTGTCTTCCATCTATCAGGTGATTCGTTGCAACGATATGCCCACAATCAGAATCATGAGCCTAGAAAGAACTGCTCATGTGTTTGCAGCAGAAGAAGTTACAGATACCAAGCCTTGGTTTCACATCATTAAGTTTTTCCTTCAAACTCAAGAATACCCTCCCGAGGCATCCCGTAAAGATAAGAAGACTTTGAGAAAACTATCCGATAATTTCTTTCTGAATGGTGATGTACTGTATAAAAGAAACTTTGATATGGTCCTGTTAAGATGTGTGGATGAACATGAAGCAGGTCTGCTAATGCAAGAAGTTCATGAAGGATCCTTCGGTACCCATGCCAATGGGCACACAATGGCCAAGAAAATTCCATATCTATGTAGATAAAATTCATGTGCCTCTGACTCTTCTCAACGTCCTTTCTTTTCCATGGCCTTTCTTTATGTGGGGTATTGATATGATCAGTATGATTTAACCCAAGGCCTCAAAAGAACATCGTTTCATCCTGGTGGCT
Organism: Vicia faba; assembly: GCA_948472305.1. Taxonomy (NCBI): domain Eukaryota; kingdom Viridiplantae; phylum Streptophyta; class Magnoliopsida; order Fabales; family Fabaceae; genus Vicia; species Vicia faba. The sequence continues at coordinate 474,625,483 of OX451735.1, forward strand.
ATTGATTATTTCACCAACTGGGTCAAAGAAGCTTCATACACAAATGTAACTTATTAAGTGGTGGTCAAGTTTATTAAAAACCAGCTCATCTGTCGATATGATGTGCCAAGCAAAATTATCACTGACAATGATTCAAATTTGAACCATACAATGATGAAAGAACTCTGAAATCATTTCAAGATAGAGCATCACAACTATTCTCCCTACATACAAAAGATGAATGGTGTTATTGTAGCTGCTAACAAAAACATCAAGAAGATTATCCAGAAGATGGTTGTAACTTACAAGGATTGACATGAGATGTTACCTTCTACTCTACATGGTTATCGCACATCCATTCGCACTTAGACAGGGGCAACTCCATTTTCTCTGGTATATAAAATGGAAGCAATACACCACGTAGAAGTTGAGATCCCATCAATGAGAGTTCTAATGGAAGCTGAGTTATCTGAGGCTGAGTTATCAAGAAGAGAAAAAGGATGATGGCCTTATGTCATGGCCAATTATATCAAAAGAGAATGAAATAGGCGTTCAATAAAAATGTTCGACCTCGAGAGTTCAGAGAAGGCACCCTTGTGCTTAAAAGGATTTTATCTTTTCAACCCGATTCTAGGGGCAAGTGGACTCCTAATTTTGAAGGACCATATGTGGTTAAGATAACCTTCTCCGACAGTGCAATGACTCTTATGACTATGGACGGTGAGGAGCTCCCGCATCCTGTGAATTTAGATGCAGTCAAGAAATACTTTGTCTAAATGAAATAAAAGAACAACTTGCTAATTAGAAAACATGAAAGGGCGAGTTAGGCAAAAATGAGCGTCTCGATGGGCTAAAAACCCAAAAGGATGGTCCAGGCAAAAATTAGAGACATAAATAGAAACATAATAATCCTGGTTGATTGAAAACCCGAAAGGGCGATCTAGGAAAAAGTTAGGGATCTTTGTGACAAGTAACTGCATTGGTCCGAGGTCGATCTTCTTCAAGCTGTATTTCTTGCAAAGGCTTTTCATCAAATTCATCTTATGTGAAGTTTGAACACAGTCGAAATTCAAAGTTGATGGGGATAATATGATTGTGTATTTCAATATAACCTTTCCCATAATTACCATTTTTAAAATTTGTAAAAGATCCTTGGAGTTATGCCATTTGCGAACTACCATTCCATTAAATAAATTCGAACCTTTGACCATATGTTTGTTGTTCTTATCTTATTTTAGCTTTACCAAATTTCTTTTATTCTTGATGATGATTTTGAAACAATTTGTTAATAAAAATGCGTTTTAAAATATGTACAAAAACAAAGAGTGTTTTCTTATGACTCATGAATTAAAGGGGGGTGTTACTTGTTGCCGCTAAGCATGGTTAAATTCTGAAATGTAGAACTAAGAAGGAAGTGTGCTTTTCAAAGACTGCTAGATGATTAAGTTTCCTCCAGTTAATCTTTCAAGAAGATTGTTTCCTTTTTCTTTTGTAATGTTAAAGAAATATGTTAGAACATAGTTTGATTCTACAATCCTTGTAAGAATTTTGATGATAACAAACACTCAAAGAACAATTATTCTCCCTAAATAAGTACTTTGTTTTGCAGGGAAGTTCTGATGAAAGAAGCACAGAACATGAGTTAGCTTGTTGTTTAAACTCTGATTCAACACATCTTACATAGAAAGCAAAATTTGCATATCACACTTATATAAAGAAGTTCTGAAGCTACAACTTCTGAGTGCACTAAACATTGTGAACAAGAACTCCAATATTCTGTTACGTACAGTTCTGGAAAGAAGTAAAGGAGTCCCAATGGTAACATTCATCTTCTGATGTAATCCTTAGCAAGAATGTTCTTAAGTGTTACATTTCATTCACGGCTATTCAAAAGTAACGGATGAAAGAGGACAAGAATCTCTATGTTTGGAAAGTTCATTAACTAATATTTATCAACATTCCAAAAACACCTCTCACGCGTTGCCTATATAAACAAGATGTGAATAAGAAATCGTTGATGATTTTTGCTATGCACTACAAACGAGAAATATCCCTACCCTCAATCGATTGATTTTCATTTGTGTAATACATCACTTTTGTGATACTGTTTTCTGTTAGAAAACATGTCTTGTACACGCTTTCAAATATAGTACTGTGTAATACCTTGAGAAAACCAGTTTGTGGTTTAAACTCAAGAAGATTTTGACAGTTGTCATTATACATGTGTAATCGAGTTTGATTAGTGGATTAAGACCTCATCGAGAGAGGCGAAATCACCTTGGCGGGTGGACTGGAGTAGTTTGAGTTCAAACGAACCAGGATAACCATCATGTATTTTAATTTAAGTTTTAAAAACCCCAATTCAAACCACCCTTCTTGTGTTTTTTCATTCTTCAAATTGTATCAGAGCGACTGGTTCTGAGTGCAACCACTTAACTGTGTCAGAAAAATATCCAAGCAAGAAAAACACTATAGTGGGATCAAGTCAGAACATCAACAATGATTATCATGATGAGAAAGACAGAATCAATGAAAAACCTCCAATCTTTGATGGTGAAAACTTCGATTACTGGAAAGACAAAATCAAAAGTTTCTTTTTAGCTCATGACACTGATCTCTGGGATATGGTAATTGAAGGGTACATACATCCAGTTGACGAAGTCGATCAGAAGATTGACATAAAAGAATGATAGATCATCAAAAGAGAGAATTCAGAAATCATCACAAGGCCAGAACAACTCTCTTGAGTGCTATCTCGAACACAGAGTATGAGAAGATCATAAATAGAGAATCAGAAAAACACATGTTTGACTCCTTGAGAATGACACATGAAGGCAACACGCAAGTCAAAGATACCAAAGCTCTTGCTCTCATTCAGAAGTATGAAGCTTTAAAAATGGAAGAAGATGGAACCATTGAAACAATGTTCTCAAGATTTCAAATTCGGGCCGCTGGACTAAAAGTTCTGGATAAAGGGTACTCAACTGCAGATCATGTAAAGAAAATCATCATAAGTTTACCCAAGAAATGGAGACCCATGGCCACAGCTCTAAAACTGGCCAAAGATCTGAACAAAATCTCTCTTGAAAAACTTGTCAGCTCCATGAGAAGTCATGAGATAGAACTAGAAGATGATGATCCCTAGAAGCAAGGTAATTATCTAGATCTTAAATCTAATAAAAAAATATGAACCTAAAGTTTTGCAAGAAAAAGAAGAAAACTCTGGTGGATCCTCTTCAGAAGAAGACGAACTATCTCTTCTCTCCAGAAGAGTCAATCAGCTATGGAAGCACAGGCAGAGGAAGTTCAAAACTTCCAGAAGAACAAGGAATCATTCTGAACCATCTTCTAGATACAGAAAATCAAGTAACAGAGACATTATTTGCTACGAATGCAATGAACAAGGTCATTATAAAAGCGAATATCCAAATCTTCAAAAAGAGAAACCTAAAAAAGTGTTCTTTAAAGAAAAGAAGAAAAGCCTCATGGAAAAATGGGATGATTCAGAATTTCTGAAGCTGAAACAAAATCAGTCAACATAGCCCTAATGGCCAATGTATCAGATGACTCTAGATCATTTGAATCAAAATCATACTCAGAGGCAGAAGAGGTGTTCTCTAACTTTTCTAGATATCAATTAGAAGAAAGTCTGTTAGAAATTCTTGAGAGATATGAGAAACTTCGAGTCAAAAACAAGAACCTGAAAAAGGATCTAGTTTCTGACTTTGAAAAAACTAAGAAACTGAAAACAAAAAACTCTGAGCTTAAAGAAACAATTTCTAAACTCGAAAATAAATTACAAAAGGCTCAGAAAGAATCCGTCTCAGAAGTTTCTAGTAACGCTGATAAGATCATAAAAGAATATGATCATAGCTTTCATAAATTTCCAGCAAAATTGAAACACCAATCTTGGTACCTGGACTCTGGATGCTCTCAACACATGACGGGAAGAAAGCATATGTTCCAAAGCCTGGAGATTAAATCTGGAGGATACGTAGGTTTCAGAGGCAATCAGAAAGGGAAGATTATTGGCTCTGGAACTATTGGTAACAATACACTTCCTTCTATAACTAATGTTTTGTTAGTAGATGGATTAATGCATAACCTGTTATCCATAAGTCAATTAAGTGATAACGATTATGATATAATCTTCAATCAAAAGTCCTGTAAAGAAGTTAGTCAGAAAGATGGATCTATCCTCTTTAATGGAAAGAGAAAGAACAACATTTACAAAATAAAACTTTATGAATAAAAAAGTCAGAATGTAAAATGCCTAATGTCTGTTAATGATGAGCAATGGGTCTGATACATAAGATTGGGGCATGTTAGTATGAGAAGAATATCTCAGATTAACAAACTCAATCTGGTTAGAGAACTTCCTAACCTAAAGTTCAGCTCAGATGCTCTGTGTGAAGCATGTCAAAAAGGAAAGTTTGCAAAACCTTCTTTTAAAGCAAAAAATGTTGTTTCTACCTCCAGACCATTAGAACTTCTACATATAGATTTGTTTGGACGAGTGAAAATTTCTTCCATCAGTGGCAAGAAGTATGGATTAGTGATTGTAGATAACTATATCATATGGGCATGGGTAAAGTTCTTAAGACACAAGGACGAGTCACACTCTGTGTTCTTTACTTTCAGTAACCAAGTTCAAAATGAAAAATATCTTAGAATTGTTAAAGTCAGAAGTGATCATGGTGGGGAATTTAAAAACAAAATATTTGAATTATTTTTTTAATGAGAATTGAATATCTCATGATTTCTCTTGTCCTAGAACTCCTCAACAAAATATAGTTGTATAACGAAAGAATAGAACTTTACAAGAAATGGCCAGAACCATGATTAACGAGACTCAAATTGCTAAGAGCTTCTAGGAAGAAGAAATTAACACAGCATGTTATATTCATAATAGAATCTCCATATGACCTATTCTGAATAAGACTAAATATGAACCATGGAAGAACAGAAAGCCCAACATTTCTTATTTCCATCCATTCAGATGTACTTGTTTTATTCTAAACACTAAAGAACATTTAAACAAGTTTGACTCTAAAGCACAAAAGTGTCTCATGTTAGGATACTCTGAACGCTCAAAAGGTTACAGAGTATATAACACAGAAACACATATTGTGGAACATTCTATCAATGTCAGATTTGTTGATAAGCTTGGCTCCCAAAAGTCAAGTAAATTTTTTACTGATATAGAATTTCAATTTACAGGTACTGAAGACACTGCATCAGAAGTTCCTTACAAAGGATCACAGTAAAATCCAGAAGAATATGTCACAAACATTACAACAACATCTGAATAGCCATCTAGAAAAAACAATCCAGAAGAAGTTTAGCTCATCTGGAAAACAAGATTCTGGGAAAGAAAGAAGACCTAATTAGAACAAGATCTAGATTCAGAAACTCCGAAGAATCTCTCATGGGATTAGTGTCTCTGATTGAGCCAACTTCCATTGACGAAGCCCTTTTGGACAATGACTGGATACTCGCAATGCAGAAAGAACTAAATCAGTTCACCAGAAATGATGTGTGGGATCTAGTTCCTAAACCAAAAGGGTTTAACATCATTGGAACCAAATGGGTCTTTAGAAACAAGCTAAATGAACAAGGAGAAGTTGTTAGAAACAAAGCACGACTGGTGCCACAAGGTTATAGTAAAGCTGTCCCCTGGAATTATGGTGTCGATGTGTACTATCATGGCATCAAACAAGATCTGAAAAATGAAAAGGCTGATCCTGATATTGATAACATTGTCGGGACCAACAAAGTTACCTGAAGTGGAAGGGTCTTCTCTCCCAAGATTTCCCCTAAGACTGTCAAGAGGCCTATTGTTATTCTGTCTGCTACTCCTGTTGGTACATCAACTACTACTGTTGTGTTTACTCCAATTATCACTCCCGCTGACGAGTCATCTGGGGCCCGAGGCAAAGAAATCATAGGCGAGCCGGCCTGAACGGAGGCGGCTAGAAAAATTGTCGTGGAAGCCTCGAAGCAAGAGATAGAGGAAATACTGAAAATAAATAAAAAGAGCGACTACAATATGGTCGAGAAGCTGGGGCATACCCCCTCAAAGATATCCATGTTATCCCTATTGTTGTGCTCTGAGGCCCATGCGAAGGATTTGATTGCATTCCTCAAAACTGCACATGTGCCGCAAGAGACTTCAGCTGATCAATTTAAAGATTGCGTGGCTAGCCTGAATGCTGACAATGGGCTGGGTTTTTCAGATGCAGACTTGACACCCTAGGGAAGGAAGCATAATGATGCTCTTCATGTCTCGATTAAATGCAGGAGCACCATTGTGGCTCATGTGTTGGTGGATACTGGGTCTTCGCTGAATGTTCTTCCCAAGAAAGCGTTGGACCGGTTGGATTGCAAGGGTTTGACTTTAAAGCCTAGTAAAATTATGGTAAGGGCTTTTGATGGGTCGAAAAGAGTGGTGCACGGGGAGGTGGACATCCCTGTCAAAGTGGGTTCTCAGACCTTTGGGTCCACCTTCTATGTGATGGACATCAGGCCGTCGTATTCTTGTTTGTTGGGTCATCCCTGGATCCACGAGGCTGGGGTAGTTACTTCCACACAACACCAAATGTTGAAGTATCCGGTAAAAGGGAAGATTGTCACTGTGTAGGGTGAAGAGGAGTATATGGTGAGCCACCTCAATTCCTTTCGGTACGTAGATATGGACGGGGAATTCATAGAAACTCCTTGTTAGAACTTCGAAGAGGTCCCTCAGATCTTGGCATCGACTGAAACTACTACCAGCAAGAAACCTCCTCTGAAGATGGCTTCTCTCAAGGACGCCAGGGCCATAGTTGAAGAATGTGGGTGTACCAATTAGGGTCAGCTCCCTTATTTCACTCACAAAACTGACAAATTTGGTTTGGGCTTTACTACAGGGGGCTCAAAAGGCTGTTCGACGCGCTCGGGCTGGAGGACCTCTCCTACGCATCAGCAATCATGGGATTAACGCCATTGAAGACAACAAGGAAGACTGTGATATTGACAGCTGGATCTACCCGACTACCATCGGTGGACCTAGTAATTGGACGGCCAGAGATTTTATACCAGTTTCTTTCATTCCACAACAATTGTCTTATTTATTTTCTGAGCTTGTAATAAATAATTTAAACTTTATGGCCTTGTGTCTTACCCGGGACACAACGTTTCTATTTGTGAGGGATATTATATGTCATCTTTACATGTCATCTGTGATACGGTGGGAGAACTGACTTGAGGTTTTGCGTCTGTGTTCGCAAATGTTTCGGTTTAGCAAGAGTCGCCACCGACTTTTTATTTTATCCAAAGGAAAGGTCAAAAAGCACAGGAAAGACCTTTGAGATGTTTTCTTGGGTTCGGGGGGTAGATTATGAAAAGGGAAGGTGCAAGCACCCTTTTCATCCATGGTTATCCATGGGCTCTTAGTTACTTGTTTAGATCACTTGCTTTGCTTTTCCAATTGTTTGAAATGGTGCTTTGTGTGTGGTTTTGAAAATGTTTTGAAAAGAGGACATCGTTGTGGCAACCTTTGTAATGATTCTTGTTTGAATGTATACAAAGGTGTATTGTCTTTTGAAAAGACGTTTCAATATTTTGAAAGTGAAAAAGTTTGAAAGTTTGTTTTGGGAAATATTTTGGAATTGTATTGTGAGGTGTGTTTGAAAATAGCAAGGATGGTTTGCAAGTTTTGATCAAGTAACTAAGAGTTATCTACCCTATCTACTCAAAGATCTTTCCTACACATTTTTAACCCTTTTACATTGTTGTTTTACCATTGCATTTGGTAAACAACCTTGTATTTGGATGTTAAACGGGACAGGCGCGGGTCATCGTATTGACCATGATAGCAATAGTGTTAAGTATCTTTAGCAATTTTTTGAGGGACTAGATCATTTTGTATAGGCAACCAAGATAGCGTCATCGAGGGACTATGATCTTTTGTTTTGTTTTTGTTTTGCCAAGATACTCAACATGCATACCATGGCCATTTTTAAAGGCAACAAGTGGATGAAACCATAGGGGTGCATGTGTGCATTGTGTTTGTCATTTTCATGCATTTAGGTCTTGTATTAGGTCAAACTATTTCTTTTGATTTTGGAATATTGAATACAAACCCTAATCTCTATCATGGCATATTTGAAAGAATAAGTGCGTAAAAGTAATCTAGGCTATTACAACATTGATATGGGGAGGGGGATACAATTTTTGAATGGGGGGTATTTGCAAGAAAATAAAACCCTAATATTTACTATTACATCCAAATTGAATTTCTTTGCTTCAAAAGATAAATAAACAATATTAAAATAGTAATAAAATATAAATATGCAAAATATTATGAATATGCAAAAAATGTTTTTATTTATTTTTATGTGTAAAAATATAATATTTAATGTATTAAAAAGAAAGAAAATAAAAAGTTAATTTTGTTAAGGGAAAAACCCTAAATTTTGTTTTAAGAAAATATATTTATTAATATTATTTATTTACGTACAATAAAAAATAAAAATATATACAAGTGTCAAAAATAAAAATGGATTAGAAAAATATTATTTTTTAATAAGGGTGGAAATCCTAGTTTTTGTTTTAAGATAATATATACTATATTTTTATTTTATGTACAAGAAAATAAATATAAATATATATAAAGGTATTAAGAAATAAAACATGTGAAAAAAATATTATTTTATATATATAAATAATACTAATAAAAATATACAATATTTCTATAATATTTATTTGTTTTTATTAAAGAAAATAAAGGTATATACTATTTAAGAATTTTTTTTATGTCTAAAAAAATAATAAAAATAATAAAATAAAATGTGAAAAATTATAAAAATGTTTTTGATATTTTTTATGTTTAGAAAATATAAAATAAAATCATAAATGAAAAATAAATAGAAAAATACAAAAATATAAAGAAATGGGCCAGGTGGGTATGAACAGCAAACTGGAGGTGTAAAAAGCAAACCAAGCCAAGGCCCAGCCCACTGAACTTCATCTTCAACCTTTGAACAGAAAACGTGCGCCCTGTAACTCCAGTTCTGTTCTCTCTATTCTTTGCATGAAATCAAAAACTCAAAACATGAAACTTGTAGAGCATTAAACCACGATTTCAACCATATAAAAACTCAATCTAACTCTCAAAGACCAGAGAGAATTTCTCTGGCCCTAATTTGTAACCTAACTTTTTCAGGAAGTTCATCAATCAAATTCTCTTAGCACACTTAACTTACATGAAAACTGAGCATATGTACAGCTTAAGGGCTATGAGTGCTACATTTTTTATTCACAAACCTAAGCCTAATGATTCCTAAATAGAGAGATAGAAAGTTGGCAAATACCTGTTTCAGATGAACTCGTGTATGGTAATGTGGAGCTTTTCAGTGAGGCCTGAGATGCTTGGGAGCTTGCTTGAACTTCCTCTGACCTTCCTCAATGCTTAGTTTGCTTTAGATGTACTTGAACAAGCTTGTAGAAGTCAACCTGCACAAGCTGAAAACAGAAATGGTGAAGCTTGCAAATGGAGTTACAGTTAATGGCCAATGGTTGGCATAGCTTGGATAGGTTATATGGAATGTGTTTGAACAGGTTTGGGGCAAAACGCATGAGTGGTTTTTGCTGTGGAACTCCAAGTGCAGAAACTGCCCTGTTTTGCAATAGGAAGGTGATTTTGTGTTTTGGAAGGCTTGAGGGTTCAATAACTCGTGTTTCTGGCTCAAGGAAATGTGCCAAACTTGTTTGGAATGCTTGCAAAGCTTTGTTATATCAGATTCAAGTGTTGTTGACCTTTTGCATAATTACTTGGTTTTGAAGTAAAAAGTGAGAAGTGACCATGCCAAGGTTGTACAGGCCTGTAACCTAGCTGCACAAAGTTGGTGAACTTTCCCTGATATTAGGGGGCTTTGTTTGCAGCAAAAGGCTTGGTGCAATGCTCAAGAGAAACAAAATTGCAAAAGTTGTGCTTTATGTAAATGGCATTGTTGCCTTTTTGCCAAAAATGGATTTATTCATTGTGCCAAGCTCCATTGATCAGAATAAGACCAATGTCCATTGTATTTGCATTTAATTTTTGAGTGTTGAAGGGTTTAGAGACCTGTAATCAAGTACAAATCAAGTTTGGACAGATTTTGCAACTTGTGTCAACATGAAAATGCCATGGATCAAAGTGAGTTTTTGCCAAATTCAAAACTTCGATTCTCCCTAACCATAAATGATTTTGGAGAGTTCTTGGACATTTTAGAAAGCTTGTAACATGATATACAATCCATCTTTGAAATGCATTTTGATATTCCAAGTGGAACTATGTGAAAAATGGTCATAAAGAAAGGTCAAAATCTTGCCTAAATTAGGGCAAAATTTCACTAAGTTAAAAGTTTCATGGACCCTTGTTCCAAAAATCATAACTTGAGATCCAAGCTTATTTTGGGAAAACTTTGTGAATAAAAGTTGTAGACTTTGTGGAGGACTACATCTTTCATGTTAGAAGTTTTGTTTGAATCCAATTTCAGCATGGTAAAAATGTTGGGCAAAGTTGGGAAAAAATAAGAGAATTTCATAACTTAGAAAAATTCTAAGTTATGAAAATTTTCAATTTTAAACCCTAATTTGCAAAATTAGGTTTCTTGATGAAAAAGTTTCATGTTTTGACTCATCTTGATGAAAAATAATCCTTGGCACTTGATTTTGACCAAAAAGTCAAAGTTTGACTTTTCAGTGTACAGTCAAATTTTGATCAGTTGACTGAAAAATTCATCTGTCAATCCAATGCAATTGAGATCTTTTGAACCTTGTGAATAGGTCAAGATGATGCCATTGAGTCCTTGAATCCATTCTTGAACCCAATTTGCCATTGGCGAGGTTAAAAAATCAGAAATTTCCCTTGTGCAGTCAAAACCCTAAAAATGACCATTTTGCCCTTTTGATGATCTGATCAAATTTCTTGAGGAGTTGTGGTCCAAACTTGATCAAATGGTTCATATGAGCCTATAATGTTGATGTGGATAAAAAAATGTGAGGTTTGACTGTAAATTGGCCACAGTTGACTTTTTCCTCAATACAGCTGATTTCTAGGTCAACTGTCCAATTGACTGGGCAAAAATTTGATTCAAAGCTTGAAAATTGGTAGAGGCAATATTATAAGTCCAACATGAAGTATGAAAGTCACTTTGAGCATTGAAAGTCCAAAAATCCTTGTGCAAACTCAAACCCTAATTTAGGTCATTAGTGCAAGGAGATGTCTTGAGCAGAGCAAACCCTAATCCTGTCTGAAGTTCAAAGAGTCTTGTGAGGGGAAATCTTGATAAAATGAGAGGGAAAATTTTGGGGTACAACAGCTGCCCCTATTCAATCTTCTTGAACCTGAAGAGTTAGATTGGCGAGTTTGCCTTTCGTGACTCGAAGGTAAAAGAGGATTGGACACTAGAGTGCCCGTAAATTTGCACTCGTCAAAATGTAAATGAGGGAATGGGCTTAAAGATGCCATTTAGAGATGGTAGAATCTTGCTGGAGATGAGCTTAGAGATGCCATCCAAGACTGTTTGTTGAAAATCAGGAGAATGAACACCAGAATGGTATCCGTATCTGGAACGTATCTGAGTTGTATCTGGAGATTGGATTCGTATGAGCAAAGGAATGGCGTCCGTGTCTAGAGCGTATCCGAGATGTAACCGTATTTGATTCTTAAATGAATATCAAAATGACTGTCGTGTCTGGAGTGTATCTGTATTGTATCTGAATTTTGAATGGGCGACAAAAAAACATCCGTGTATGGAGCATCTCTGGGATGGGGATAAATTCCGAATGAGTGGCAGAATGGAAACCGTGTCTGGTGCGTATCTGGACTGTATCTGAAGTTGAGATCTGTATGAGTAGAAGAATAACTTCCGTGTCTGGAGTGTATTTGAACTGTAACTGGGATCTAAATAAGTGACAGAATGACATCCGTGTCTAGAGTGTATCTGAACTTGAAGTTGATAGTTGAATCTGAATGAGAAATAGAATGGATCCCGTGTCTGGAGCGTATCTAGTCTATATCTGATTGTTGAATTATGAATGAGTAATATAATGACCTTCGTGTCTGGGGTGTATCCATACTGTATCTAAATAAGAGATCTGAATGAGTAACAGAATGACTTCCATGTCTTGGAGCGTATCCGTACTATATCTGAAATCTTCGAATAATTATTAACGATAGCTTTAATCTTATCCTGAAAAGGGTAAATTGTTAGCCGAAACACAAAGTTATGTTGCATGACATGTATGATGCAATAAAATGCGCTTTATCAATGTTTATGATATATGAATGTAACGTATGCGCATGTAAGCTGATTAGCTATCTTGCTGAGGATAATAAATCCTTGATAAGTGGAGATAATGAAATCTTTGACTGCTGCCGGGGAAAATAAATCCTTGACCGCTGTTGGAGATTCAAAATCTTTGATTGTTGAGAATGAGAAATCCCTGGACCACTGTTGGGGATAGAAAATCCTTGGCGACTTGTGGGGATTAATAAGAACTTTGACAACTTTTGTGGGGATGTGAGAATCCTTCATGACTTTCCTGGGGAATAAGGGAAACTCTGACGATCTCTACTGGGGAATTGAAACCTTGGAGGCTTCACTGGAGAAATGAGAATGAGAATCTTCGATCTGCTGGGAAATAACTCTGTGGGGAGAATGCTTGTTCTGTGGAAGAGTTTTTAAGAGCTTGGGTTGTGTGCCAATCTTCTGAGGAATTATCCGAAGCTGTCGTCTGGTTAGTTTTCAGGCTCTAAGATAACTTGCAGGAGAATCTTCTGGTTTTAAGACAAATCTCTGGGGAATTGGAAGAAACTGGATGGTCTTCCACCGGGGTTTAAGGGTTGAAGTTTTGGACTCCGTTGGGGAAGAAAGTTTTATCTTTGTCGAGGGTCTGTAGTTCAAAGTTTTCTGGCTCCGCTGGGGATTGGGAGTTTGGAAACTTATTTCTGATGGGGATTTTGAAACTTAACTCCGGTGGGGATATGTATTTCAAGGCTTTAGCTCTGCTGAGGATTTTTCCTGGAATAGCCTAAAGACATTTTCCCATACTTCCAATCTGTCAGTAATTATTCTTTCTCATTTCGTTTTATTTGTAAGCAGTGATTAGATTCAAATGCATATGCTCATTTAATAAATCATTGGCGTTTTCAAATAAAACACAAGTGTAAAGAAAAATAAATGGCAAATAGTTTTCTGCACTTTGAAGTATCTTTGTATTAACTTTGTGTAAGTATTTTGTACAAAGGAGACATACATCCTAGTAATAGAATGTTGTCATAAAATTGAGAAAAAATTATACAAAGAAAGATGGCTATGTGTAACAATTCCATGGGATTCCCATTCTGCTATAGCCTTTGTAACTCTGAGTATCTTGTCCATTTGTTGCTTCGTCCGCAGATGATCGGATTGATCAGAAGCTTGGAGCTTGTTCGTGAAGAGATTGTCCTTAAAGTGATCCGACGAGACATAGTCATACGCTTTAATTCCCTAACTTTTTCCTGGATCGCCCTTTCGGGTTTTTGATCCACCGGGAAACCCTTTTTTGCCCAAGTCGCCCTTTCGGGTTTTCAACTTTCCGGGTGTACAAATTTTTTTATTTATCCCTAATTTTTGCCTGAACCTCCCTTTCGGGTTTTCGATTCACCGGGATGCCCATTTTTGCCCAAGTCGCCCTTTCGGGTTTTCAACTTGTCGGGTCGTTTATGCGTAGTATCTTTTGACTATGTCTGCATTCGCAGGGTGCGGCAGGTCATCACCGTTCATGGTGGTCAGGATCATTGCCCCACTAGAAAAGATGTTTTTGATCACAAATGGTCCTTCGTAAGTAGGAGTCAATTTTCCCCTGGGATCACTTTGCGGCAAGATGATTCGCTTGATTACAAGGTCCCCGACTTGATATACTTGTCTCTTGACTTTCTTGTTGAAGGCCTTGATCATACGTTTTTGATATACCTGACCATGGCAAACAGCAGTAAGTCGCTTTTCGTCAATAAAGTTAAGTTGATCAAGCCGGGTTTGAATCCAATCGTCTTCACTCAAGCCAACATCTTTCATGATTCTCAAGGAGGAAATCTGAACCTTGATAGGTAAAACAACCTTCATGCTGTATACCAAAGAAAAGGGTGTTGCCCCAGTCGAAGTGCGTGCCGTGGTACGGTACCCGTGCAGAGAAAACGGTAACATCTCGTGCCAGTCCTTGTAGGTGACTTTCATCTTTTGAATGATCTTCTTAATATTTTTGTTCGCGGCTTCGACAACATTGTTCATCTTAGGCCGATAGGGAGATGAATTGTGATGTTGAATCTTGAACTGTTTGCATAGACTGGTGATTGTAGTATTGTTCAAATTTGTACCGTCGTCAGTGATGATCCTGTCGGGGATACCATACCGGCATATGAGGTTCTGCTTGATGAAGCGGGCAACCACATTCTTTGTAACGGAGGCAAAGGAAGCTGCTTCGACCCACTTGGTAAAGTAATCAATGGCCACCAAGATGAAACGGTGTCCATTGGATGCTGTATGTTTGATCTCTCCAATCATGTCGATTCCCCGCATCACGAATGGCCAAGGAGCCGTTAAGACATTGAGAGGAACTGGAGGAATATGTACCTTGTCCGCATAGATTTGGCATTTGTGACAAGTACGGGAATGTTGATGACAATCAGCTTCCATGGTAGACCAGTAATAGCCTGCTTGTAGAATCTTCTTAGCCATCGTATGACCGCTTGAGTGGGTGCCAAAGGTGCCATTATGTAGTTCAACCATGATCTGCTCAGCTTCAACTTTGTCCACACAACGGAGTAGGACACAATCAAGATTGCGCTTGTATATGATACCATTGCTCAGAAAGAACTTGGCCGCGAACATCCTTAAGAACTTTTTGTCATTGACTGAAGCTCCTTCAGGGTACTCTTGTGCTTCGAGATACCTTTTGACGTCATGAAACCACGGCCGGTCCACTACTTCTTCGGTATTAATCTCGTGACAATGTGCAGGTTCTTCCATTCGTTCAATGGTGATTTGAGGTGCCTTATTATCCCAGTTAAGTTTAAACATGGATGACATTGTAGCTATCACATCTGCTAGCTGATTCTCTTCTCGCGGGAAGTGCTCGAAGGTAATCTGCTCGAAGTGTGATAACAATGTCAGGACATATTCTTTGTAAGGGATGAGGTTTGGATGTTTAGTATCCCACTCTCCTTTGATTTGACTGATAACCAAAGCTGAGTCCCTAAATACAATCAAAGATTTGATTCCCAAGTCAATAGCGGCCTTGAGACCAAAGATACAAGCTTCATACTCGACCATGTTGTTGGTGCAGCTGAAGCAGAGTCTAGCAGTGAAAGGTGTATGGCAACCTTGTGGAGCGATAAGTACCGCGCCGATACTGTTTCCTAGTGCGTTGGAGGCACCATCAAAGTATAGAGTCCATCGGGATCCTTGTTCAGGTCCGTCATACGGTCTATTTTCTTCAATGTTGCTCAAAGTCATGATATCCTCGTTGGGAAAGTCGAACCTCATGGATTGGTAATCTTCGACAGCTTGATGGGCCAGATGATCGGCTAGCACACTCCCCTTTATAGCTTTTTGGGTCATGTACTGTATATCATATTCGGTGAGGATTATCTGCCATCTAGCGATTCTTCCGGATAAAGCAGGCTTCTCGAAGATGTACTTGATCGAATCCATCTTAGAGATCAGTAAAGTGGTATGTGTCAACATATACTACCTTAGCCGGCGAGAAGCCCATACCAAAGCGCATCAAGTTTTCTTGAGCAGTGAGTAGCGAGTCTCACAGTCGGTAAACTTTTTGCTAAGGTAATAAATGACATGCTCTTTTCATCCATACTTGTCATGTTGGCCCAGTACGCACCCCATTGAATTCTCCAGGACAATCAGATACATGATTAAAGGTCTTCCTTCGACGGGAGGCATCAAGATAGGAGGTTCTAGCAAATACTCCTTGATTTTATCAAAAGCAACTTGACAATCATCATTCCATTTAACCACCTGATCTTTCTTCAACAGCTTGAAGATTGGTTCACAGGTAGATGTTAGGTGAGAGATGAACCTTGCAATGTAGTTTAAGCGTCCCAAGAAACCTCTGACCTCCTTCTCAGTGCGAGGGGCAGGCATTTCTTGTATAGATTTGACTTTGGCAGGATCAACCTCGATGCCTTTGTTACTGACGATGAATCCCAAAAGTTCACCGGACCTTACTCCGAAAGTGCACTTGTTAGGGTTCAGTCTAAGCTTGTACTCTTTCAATCTGACAAACAACTTTTGCAGATGGTCGAGGTGTTCTTCTTCTGTTTGTGAACGGGCTATCATGTCGTCTATGTAGACTTCAATCTCATGATGGATCATGTCATGAAACAAAGCTACCATGGCTCGCTGATAGATTGCCCCGACATTCTTCAGTCCGAATGGCATCACTGTATAGCAGAAGGTACCCCACTGTGTAACAAAAGTAGTCTTCTCCATGTCTTCGGGGGCCATTTTGATCTGGTTGTACCCTGAAAATCCATCCATGAAAGAAAATACCTTGTGCTGAGCTGTATTGTCAACCAAGATGTCAATGTGCAGTAGTGGAAAGTCATCTTTAGGGCTAGCCCTGTTTAAGTCTCTGTAATCCACGCATATTCTGACTTTCCCGTCCTTCTTAGGCACGGGCACAATGTTAGCAACCCATTGTGGATAGTAAGTAACAGCAAGAAAGCCAGCATTGAACTGCTTCATCACTTCAGCTTTGATCTTTTCGGACATGTCAGGCCTCATTCGGTGGACTTTCTGTTTGATTAGTGGACAGTCTTCTCTTGTAGGGAGACGGTGAACCATAATATCTGTATCCAGTCCCGGCATGTCTTCATAGGACCAGACAAAGATCTCAACATATTCATTCAAAAGCTGAACTAAACGCTCTTTGACACTTGGCTCTAGGTTGGCATCCACTTTAACCTCTTTTCTGTCTTCCTCTGTTCCCAAGTTGATAGTCTCTAACAACTCCTCGTGAGGTAGAATAGCCCTTTCTTCCTGTTGTAGAAGTCTAGCCAACTCTCTAGGCACTTCACAGTCTTCATCACCTTCGTACTCGGCATGATTGACCAGATCTTCAGAGTCACTGAAGGCCATAGCAGAATTATTACCCATAGAATCCGGAGTGGATGGGTACCCGCTGTTGTACCCCAAAATTTGCCCTCCCTTTTTCACAAGAAATCACAACTTCAGGGTTTTCCCTGATTTTTCAAGATTGGCTCAAGAATCGGTCAAATAGACATTTCTTTATCAGTAAATCCAAAATTAGGGTTTCCACTGATTTTGTTGAGATTGACTCAGGAATTGATCAAGCAGACTTTTCTTTGACAACAAGTCCAGAATTAGGGTTTCCACTGATTGTGTTGAGATTGGCTCAGGAATTTTTCAAAGCAGACTTTTCTTTGACAACAAATCTGGAATTAGGGTTTTCGCTCGTATTTCTCAGAAGAAATTGAATCCACAGTAATTCAATTGACTGTTACATTATTTTTACGCTTGTTCAATATTACCGGTTGTTTCTCAAAACCTAAATATCTGGGATATGAGCTGAGGCTTTGTTTGAAACTTTGAGGCATTGGTTTGATCAGTGGAGTGAAAAGTGTATCGAATGCTTGTTTGTTTAACTGTACAAAGCATATGTTAATTGGAATGCCAGGCGTATGGTGATTAATGCAAGGTTGCGAGATGAAAAAGTTTGTTGATTATTTATTCTAGATTAAAGTTATTGGGATACATTTCCAGTTATTTTAATTTAAGAGTCTTAAATAATTAAATAGACAATACAAGGAAAGAATGGAATATTTGACAGTAGAAAATTCTTATTTGACAAAGACTTTAATTATTTATTTATTTCAAATGTTGTTACAAATTTTATTCGAATATTGTAAATTTACAATTTACAGTGTTTACAATAATATTTATTACAATAAATGAAAAGAAAATAAAATAAATCTAAAGCCTAAATCTCTTGAAATCTTTGACCTTTACTGCGTCCTCCATTATTCAACTGGTACTTACCTGCAAAGGACAAAAGAAAAAGGAAATCAGTGCAATTAACTGAAAAGCATTTCTAAGCAGATAAATAAAAAATCATCATTAAAGCTTGTTGGCCGGAATCAGAAATGTTGTGCTCATCATGTTTCATTTTCCTCTCTGCAAATCACAAGAAGATTTCTCTTCTCAGTTCACAGAGAGAAAAATAAATATATAAAATTGCAAGCATACAAGTTATTCAAAATGCAAAGGCACAAAGCTGCACACAAGGCAAACTGTACTACAAACTAAATTCCAAGCTGCATTAGTTAAACTACAATGCAGTAACCAAGTATGTCAAACTGAGTTGCAAGTCAACTAGGTGCAAAAGGCAAAAGTACACAAAGCTGTCCAAGAAAGTACAATGCAGGAAATATGGAAACAAGTACAACAATGCAGGAGATGAACCAAGTTACAAGCAAGCAGGCTTGTCAATTTCATCATCATTTTCTGGCCCAACAAGCTTTTCAAAATAAAATATATTAAGCAAGAAAGTGCTTTTATGGAGAGAGAAAGAGAGTGAAGTGAGGGTTTGCAGTTTTGGCAGGCTGTAAAAGGTAGTAAGAAAACAAATAGATATAACAGTCTAACAGTCCAGCACAAGAAGAGAGAGAGAGAGAGAGCAAAAATTGCAAAACCTGTTCTGAAAACACAAAACAAGCGAGCAAACCTGCCTGTAACATAAACTGCAAGCTAAAATCCAAACAAGTTAAAACCTGCTTGCAAACACAAACAAATGGAAAACCTGCAGTAAATACAAACTGCAATTTTCACAAACATACAGTTAAAGCCCAAAACCTGCTAAAACTGCATTAACCTGCTCAAACAGCAAGCCTGCCTCCAAACTCACAAGCCTATAAGCTTGCCTTCTCAACACAACCAAAGGGCAAGATAAAACTTTGAAACCTGAAGCCTGCCTAAAACTTACCACAAACCTGCTCCCAACCAGAAACAAACAGCCTGCAAGCTTGCAACTTGCAAAGACTCACAAGAAAACCTGAAGCCTGCCTTTCCAAAACATAAAAAAAAAGTTACAAAACCTGCTTGCTCAGCTTACCAACTTGCAAAAATTGCCCCTCAACACCACCAACTTGTTATCAAAGCAAACCAAACAAATTGGTTCACCAATCAACAAGACTATATTGCAAAACCAAATCAACAACAAATAATCTCAGAATAACATCATCATCAAATAATCAGGGTCCATAAAGAGGAAGAGTTTAGAAGCAATTGAAAATGGTTTCAGAACTGCTTCATCATTAACCTCAGTAGCCAAAAAAGAGGAAGAGTGTAGAAGCAAGCAAATCTCTGAACCATTTCATCATCAATGTTCAAACACCCAAAGAAGTAACACGACTCAGAAACAAGATTTCATCATCATCAACGATATTCAGAAAAGAGAAAGAGGAAGAATCTTGGAAGCAAATACAACATAGGGTTTTCAGAAACGAAATCATCATCAAACATCAATGAAAGTTCAAACAACATAGGGTTTTCAGAAACAAAATCATCATCAAACATCAATGAAAGTTCAAACAATATAGGTTTTCAGAAACAAACTCATCATCAAACATTCAAAAGGAAGTACAGAGATACCGGAAAGGCGAGCTAGCGACTGTTGTCGTCATCTTCTCCACCTCCGGCCACCGAGAAAGCCGTCGGTCCAACCCTCTTTCCCCTCCATCCATTTTCCAAAATCCAATCGCCAAGGTATGATCTTTCTTGCAAAAAAAACATAACTGCATCTTAGACGCAAATACCATGAATTAAAAGATGAAACCATAACATAAATGTTCAAGAGAACTACAAATGCAAAACTGTAAAAAACGCGTTTGGAACAAAAAAAAAGTACCTTCTAAACCACTGCCTCATACCGTCATGGAGAGGAGATGGATGAAGGTGGTGCTCTGGCAGCTGGAAGGTTGGAGGAAAGATCAGAAACCCTTGGTTTGAGAGAGAAGATGAGAGAACGAAGAGGAGGAGGCGCCGCTGTAACCTAAACTAATAACCCTAAAATGAATTGACCCTAAAATGTTGTACAACATCTCAATTGGGCCCGGGCGCCCCATTTTTTGCCAAGCCCAGCGTTCTTACTAACGCACCCCCCTAATTCATGTTTCTCCTTCATTTTCTATTTGGGCCACAAATCCTAGGCCCACCATCCTTCTCTTTTCCTTTTTTAAAACTAATACTTTTGATTAATACCATTTAATTTAATTTACTTTCTTTCCTTAATGCAAACATTAATTAAATTTTGTTTTGTTTTCTTTTAAAATAATTTTATTTTCTTTATCAATATTGTTTTAATATAATAAAAGTACAAAAAAAAGAATAGTTAGCTTAATTTGAGCAATTTTGTTTTTTTAACTTTTTTCTTATTTATTAATAAAATACAAGAATTATCTTAAACATTAATTTAGGTAATTAGTCCTTTCTTTTCATAATTAACAAAAAAAATACAAAAAAATAATGATAACACTTAATCTTTCTTAAGTTAAAATTTTTATTTGATCATTTGTAAATAAATACACGCATCTCATATTTCTTTGATTTTTTTATCTTATACTTTGTTACAATTTTTTTACATTGAAAATGCGACAGTTCAATTTGGTTGTAATATATACTTGGACCTTTTTATTCTGATAAGACTCATCCCCATTTGTAAACATTTGTACCCCCATCCCCATATACTTATTTGTAATAATTTAGACTTTAAATTCCCGCAATTTATCGCTTTCAATATATTGTATAGTAATTAGGGTTTGTATGCGAAGATTCAAAATCAATCGCTAGATGACCTAATACGAGATAAATGCATGAAAATCAATACACAATTCACACTTGCACCACTAGGGTAACCTCGCTTGTTGCCTCGGAAAATGCAATCATGTCCCTCGAGTATGAGACACTCTAGCAAATGTCCCTTCAATAAACAAAGATTGTAGTCCCTCGATGACCCTCGATGTTGCCTTCGATAAAACAATCCCGTCCCTTACAAAATTGCTAGAGCGTCTCATTAGTTGCTTTCAATGATTGTATACGATGACCCGCGCATGTCCCGTTTAACATCCTAACACAAGGTTGTTCACCAAATACAATGGTGAAACAACACTGTTAAAAGGGTTAAAAACATAAGAAAGATCTTTGAGTAAAATAGGGTAGACAATTCTTAGTTACTTGATCAAAAATCTTGAAAAACATCCTTGCTATTTTCAAAACACACTCCACAACACAATTTGAAAACCCTACTTTCAAACATTGGAAACTTTTCAAAAGACAAAAACACCTTTGTATACATTCAAACAAGAATCATTACAAAGGTTGCCATAACGATGGCCTCTTTTCAAAACATCTTTCAAAACCACACACAAAGCACCATTTCAAACAATTGAAGAGCACCATTTCAAACAATTGAAAAGAAAATCAAGTGATCTAAGCAAGTAACTAAGAGCCCACGGATAACCACGGATAGAAAGGGTTCTAATACCTTCCCTTTCTATAATCTACTCCCCGAACCCAAGAAAACATCTCAAAGGTATTTCCTGTGCTTTTTGACCTTTCCTTAGATTAAAATAAAAATTAGGTGGCAACTCTTGCTAAACCGAAACATTTGCAAACACAAAATGCAAAATCCCAAGTCAGTTCTCCCACCATATCACAAAACTGGCGACTCTGCTGGGGAATATTCTAAAAGTGGGGTTACCTTAGGGTTTTAGATCACCTTTATATGCTTACTTTGATTGTTTTGATTGCCTTACTTTTTGGGTTCCTTTTTTGGGTTTGTTTTAAATCCTACACCTGGATTTGGGGACACCTTTTAGGTAAGTAGCAATAAACTGTGAGGGAACTGTGCGGGGTATACCGACATGGTTGAAGCAGGGGCTATGTTAGTGTGACATATTTGTGGGTACCGGTAGCCTTTGAGTCAATCAAAGAGAATACGGGGTCGCTGAGTGATGTCATGAAGCACTAACGAACTCTTAGAACCTTACTTAACCATCTTAGCCTTTTTAGGGGTAGTGAGATGACCGACTTTGGTGCAGTCCGAGGTTGGTAGATACTCGATACTACACTCATTGAGGATTATTTTCTTGGAATATTTTGTTCGCCAGTTAAGTGGCTAAACCAAAACAATGAACATAGAAAATAATCCAGTGATATTGAGCTCCTTAGAACCCGGTTTCTATTTTAGGACAGGTTGAGCCAACTAACTTCAAGAGGGCACTTACCTACAAACCCCATGCAAGCCTAAACCTAAGGACTTGTTTGCTTTGTGTGAATATGATTACCTGTATATACACTTGCTTACTTTTGCATACCTGTACATAACATCATGACATCATACCATAGCATTTTCAATGACCATTTCAAGAATCTCGAGGGTCTTTTGATGCAGGGTCACGTTGAACCAGACATCTACCAAAGGACAAGAGGATTTTCCTCTAAGCAAACACCATCAAAGATCAAGTGCAACAACTTGAATCGGGGGCTATGACCCACTTGATATGGTGAGCTTGATTCTCGTGGAATGACATCCACCGATACAAAGTTCTCCAGTCAAAGATATTGATCGAAGTTCAACCTCTAACATTTTCTTGTGTTTACCCCGAGAGATCCTTGAAAATATGCATCCACATATCATGCATTGTGTCATGACAGGTTTTCCCTTTCAGGTTTCCTTACCCTCCTACTGTTTATTTCAGTAGAGATGGCTCTAGAGAGGACTGTCGAAGATATCCAAGCTCAAAACGCTCAACTTCAAGAAATGTTCTTGAACTTGTCCCAGGGGCAAGAAGAAGTGAAAGCTCTCCTCACAAGGGGCATGGTCCTAGGGAATTCAGGTGGCGTCAGGAATGATCAGTTGGAAGAGCTACAGATTGAGCTGGCAAGAATGAAGATCCAGATGATGGGACAACTGGTGGGCCAGATGGCTATCATTCAAGACCTGGCTCAAAGACAAGAAGAGCTCAGGGTCCTCGTCAACAAACTGCTTCAAGATAACCAAGTGGGGCAAACAACTAGGGTTGAAGACCAAGTCATCATTCAACCTCCTTTGAGACAAGAAGACAAGGGAAAAGCTCCCCAACTTGCTTCAGGGTCACAAGCCTAACAACAACCTCGCCAGTGTCAACGGGGTAATCGGCGTAAGAAAAATACGTTTGGAAGACATTTCTCTGAGACTGACATACCATCTTCCCTAATACTGAAACCCTTATTAGAGGTCAATCTGCTTGCTTTAAAGGATCCTCTTCGGAATCCCAATACCTCTGCTCCTGGCTATCACCCCGACTCTTTTGTGTATACCACTCCTATAGTCCTGGACATGACACCGACGACTGTTGGGCTTTGAAAAACAAGATCCAAGACTTGATTGACAATGGAGTGTTGAAATTCATGCCGGATGGCGAGATGAAAATTTTCCTCTGAGAGTTCTCCACCTGAAATGACAAAGTTCGAACTAAGAGACTTTTGTTTCATTTGAATTTTCAAGTTGTAATTTCTTTTGTTATTCAAACAATTTTCTGTTGATGTCAAACTCTGTTTCACTAATGCATTGCATATGTTTGTCTTGAATTCATCCATTCGTTTTCACTATTCTTGAATTATGCTTCCTACTTTCTCTATGATATTTAACTCTTGATAAAAGTTACAAGCCTTTAGAGGGAGGATGACGAAACAATACCATAATCTCATACAGTATGCTATTGAATAGACCTTGCTGACGATGTACAAGCGTTTCTTTCAAATCCTAAACACTAGAGTTATAAGGAAGATAATCCCTAGTCAACCCCTTCAAGCCAAAGAAGTAGAATTTTTTGTTTTAAAAACAAATTGAAACCTTTGATTAAACCTAGGGCAGGGTAGTCTCTCAGTTAATTCAAAATATGCGCATTGAAGTCGCAAACTCTCAGTTCGAAATACAACGAATGACATCAAAAACACTCCTTTGAAACCAAAAGACAGTGATGGTTCCTTATCTCATAGGCAGTCATTACCTCTCAAAAGAGAAAATCCCAATGAGCCAAAATCTACAAAGGAGGCTTAAGAAAGCTGGGGCATCCCGCTGGCTGTAATCTCGAAAACAGGAACAGTCAGGCAAAAGTTAGGGATATTAAATCAAAAGAAAGAGTTCATTGTAAATCCTCAACAACATGAAATATGTTGCAAAGATGATTGCCTTCCCATAAAATTTAACTGGTGTGAACCATCACCAAAATGTCGTTCCAAACTCGAATAGAGTTCGACGCACAATTAACTGAGTTTAGGATTGAAGAACATCATGAAGAGCGGGTGGGTACAAATATACTTTGAGCCTTTATCCTTTGTTTCTTAAACCGTGAACCAAGCCACGTTACAACCCTCCAAAAGTCCTAATTGAAGCATGGGTTAGTTCGAAAGCATACTGTTACAAAAGGTATCCTGACTCCTGTAAGGCTTTGCTCTAAATCTTGTGTTGAATTTGTCTTATAAAAAGTTTTCTGCTAAAAAACGCATTTTTTCAAAATTTCAAGACAAGCATAAACTTTGCATTATTTGAATATCGTTGTTTGCACATGTTTATTTGTTTGACAGCGAAGAAATTCACAACAGTGAATGTTCGGGGGAACGAAAGCTCTCTCAGTGAATAAAATCACTTCAGGTGGGATGATACTTCCGTTACAAAAATCTCCTATCAACAAGAATGGGACTTGGTTTGGTATGGTCCAGCAAATCTGGGGCAGTCCAGTCAAGATTTCAACAAATCTTTCAAAGTTCAGTGAACCTGGGGCAGTCCAGTCTAGATTTCAAGAAATCTCTCAATTGCAGATTAACCTGGGGCAAGTCTCCCTCACCATCACTTGGGGCATTAAAACGTCAATCTCCACAAAGGGTTACGTACAGTACAAGTTTCCTGGCAGTGCCACAAGCACTTGATATTAGGGGCAGTGACGAATCTCTCTGAAATCTTTCTGAAAAGAAATTCAAGCGTCCTCGAGAAGTTCGTCACCTCTCTAGAAGACCAGCAGTCATGGGTTTATTTCCTCAACACTTGTCAAGGATTTATTCTCCAAAACAAATTACATTTCAAATTGATCGGTCGTCAAAGATTTCCTTCATCACCTGTTGGAAGTTACGGTCGTCATCAAAATTTCCTTCATCACCTGCTGGAAGTTACAGTCGTCATTAAAGATTCCTTCATCACCTGTTGGAAGCCACGGTCGTTCAAAATTTCCTTCATCACCTGCTGGAAGTTACGGTCGTCATCAAAAATTCCTTCATCACCTGTTGGAAGCCACGGTCGTTCAAAGATTCCTTCATCACCTACTGGAAGCCACGGTCGTTCAAAATTTCCTTCATCACCTGCTGGAAGTTACGGTCGTCATAAAAAATTCCTTCATCACCTGTTGGAAGCCACGGTCGTTCAAAGATTCCTTCATCACCTGTTGGAAGCCACGGTCGTTCAAAATTTCCTTCATCACCTGCTGAAAGTTACGGTCGTCATCAAAAATTCCTTCATCACCTGTTGGAAGTTACGGTCGTCATCAAAAATTCCTTCATCACCTATTGGAAGCCACGGTCGTTCAAAATTTCCTTCATCACTTGCTGGAAGTTACGGTCGTCATCAAAGATTCCTTCATCACCTGTTGGAAGCCACGGTCGTTCAAATATTCCTTCATCACCTGTTCGAAGCCACAGTCGTTCAAAATTTCCTTCATCACCTGCTGGAAGTTACCGTCGTCATCAAAAATTCCTTCATCACCTACTGGAAGTTACGGTCGTCATCAAAAATTCCTTCATCACCTGTTGGAAGCCACGGTCGTTCAAAATTTCCTTCATCACCTGCTGGAAGTTATGGTCGTCATCAAAGATTCCTTCATCACCTGTTGGAAGTCACGGTCGTTAAAAATTTCCTTCACCACCTGCTGGAAGTTACGGTCGTCATCAAAGATTCCTTCATCACCTGTTGGAAGTCACGGTCGTTAAAAAATTCCTTCATCACCTGTTGGAAGTTACAGTCATCAAAGATTCCTTCATCACCTGTTGGAAGTTACAGCCACCAACAGAATAACGGACAACTGAAGCTCCTAAAAATCTGTTTCTCTCAAGAATGAAGATTCTCATCCTTAAAACCTCAGAAGATTGGTATACTCCCAAGCTCCTGATACCGTTAACAGAATGAAGATTCTCATCCTTAAAACCTCAGAAGATTGGTATACTCCCAAGCTCCTGATACCGTTAACAAAATGAAGATTCTCATCCTTAAAACCTCAGAAGATTGGTATACTCCCAAGCTCCTGATACCGTTAACAGAATGAAGATTCTCATCCTTTAAACCTCAGAAGATTGGTATACTCCCAAGCTCCTGATACCGTTAACAAAATGAAGATTCTCATCCTTAAAACCCCAGTAGATTGGCATACACCCAATCTTCTGACCCAAGACCTGAATGAAGATTCTCATTTTGGCTTTCCCAGTAGATTGGCATACACCCAACCTCCTGATATTCCCAACAGAATGAAGATTCTCATTTCTCAAAGTGGTATAACATCTGGATTTATGATATTCCCGACAGAGTGAAGATTCTCATTCTTAAAGTGGCATACAACCTAAACCTGAACTTCTTCCAGACAAGAATAAGCTTTTTCCAGAATCCTGAGTTTTACTCTCTAACGGGATAGCTACTTTTCAACAGTATGGCTATTCCCCACATAATTCTTATTCCCCAAGCAGAATGAAGACTCTCATTCTCAATTCTGTTAGAACAAAGTTTGAATCTACTACCCTATGTTTGAGTTTTGATGATAACAAAATGAAAAGATATATTATTTATGTGATTCATGTATGAACTATTTGCTACATAAAAATATTACGTTCTGCTTTGCAGAAACTCTGATAGGTATCAGCAAGAGCACACTTAATCAGCATCAGAATATTGGTCTTTAACACCAGCATCAGAAGTTGCTATATCAGAATACCAGAATCAGAAGATTAACTCACGTGTATGCTGAAGCTTGATGAACAGAACTGCGCTCAACACTTTGATAAAGACAACAACAGTTCATCAGCAGCTAAGCAGAGTCAGAATGAAGCCAAGCCAGAACATGCTTTAAGTAGCAACGGTACTGTGCATTGAAAGCGTATT
This sequence comes from Vicia faba, assembly GCA_948472305.1. Classification (NCBI taxonomy): domain Eukaryota; kingdom Viridiplantae; phylum Streptophyta; class Magnoliopsida; order Fabales; family Fabaceae; genus Vicia; species Vicia faba. Next base: position 474,652,684 of record OX451735.1, read on the forward strand.
ATTACCAACGACATCATTCCAGACAAGATCTGATCAATAAGGAAAGTTTGTTATTAGCATTGAATCAAGAATATTGCTCCAACGTTCAACAATCTCAGTGCTATATAAACAAGACTATGAAGATTGAATTGGCTAATGCTCTCCAATATATTACACGCATAAAAGCTAATCATAATCTTCCTTCTCTCAGTTTGCTAAACGCTACACATCTCCTTACTCAATCATTGTTTAGCAATCTAATTTCATAAGCTTAAGTTATGTAACATCACAGTTGTGATACAGTTTTGTAGAAAACATTCACACACCTAGATTTATCTTCTTTGTAAGAAAGTGTTTCCTTGACAAACCGGGTTGTGGTTTGCATCAAGAAGGCTTTAGCAGTTGTTAAAGCAGATTGTAATATTCAGTTGAATATAGTGGATTAAGACCTCATTGGAGAGAGGCGAAATCACCTTGACGGGTGGACTAGAGTAGTTTGAGATCAAACGAACCAGGATAAAAATATCTTGTTCATTGCATTAAGTTTCAGTTTTACAATTCAACCCCCCCTTCTTGTGTTTTTCACTTCTTCAATTGGTATCAGAGCGCCTAGTTCTGAGCTAAAACACTTAACCGTGTCAGTACAAGATCCAGCGTCAGAAAAACACAATGGCAGGAAACTATTCTCACACCAGCAATGACAACCATGAGGACAGAGACAGATTCAGCGGCAAACCTCCAGTCTTTGATGGAGAAAACTTTGATTACTGGAAAGACAGAATTGAAAGCTTCTTTCTGGCACATGATGCTGATCTATGGGATATGGTGACAGATGGATACACGCACCCTGTGAATGCAAGCGGTCAGAAGATTGATAGAAAAACAATGTCTGACCAACAAAAGCGTGACTTCAAGAATCACCACAAGGCCAGAACCATCCTTCTCAGCGCCATCTCCTATACTGAATATGAAAAGATCTCCAACAGAGACACAACAAAGAACATTTTTAACTCACTCAGAATGACGCATGAGGGCAACGTTCAGGTCAAAGAAAATAAAGCTATGGCGCTCATTCAGAAGTATGAGGCGTTCAAAATGGAAGAATTTGAATCCATTGAAACAATGTTCTCAAGATTCCAGATTCTGGTAGCTGGTCTCAAGGTTCTGGACAAAGGATACTCTACTGCTGACCATGTGAAGAAAATCATCAGAAGCTTACCCAAGTAGTGGAGACCAATGGTTACAGCTCTGAAGCTAGCAAAAGATCTCAACAAGATTACTCTGGAGGAACTTATCAGCTCCCTCAGAAGTCATGAGATAGAGCTAGAAGCTGACGAGCCTCAGAAGCAAGGTAAGCCTTTAGCATTGAAATCTAACAAAAAATCTGAGTCTAAAGTTTTGCAGGTAGTTGAAGAAACATCTGATGGATCCTCATCAGAAGAAGACGAACTCTCCCTCCTCTCCAGAAGAGTGAATCAACTGTGGAAGCAGAGACAAAAGAAGTTCAGGAATCCCAGAAGATCTGATCAGAACGAGTCTTCTTCCAGATATAGAAGGACAGATTCTTCCTCTGGATACAGAAGATCTGAAGGCTCCTCAGGAAGCAGAAAGCCAAACACCAAGGACATCATCTGCTATGAGTGCAATGAGCAAGGACACTACAAGAGTGACTGCCCAAAGCTTCAGAGGGAAAAGCCCAAAAAGAAGTTTGGAAGAGAAAAGAAGAAAAGTCTCATGGCTACATGGGATGACTCTGACTCGTTTGAAGCTGAATCAGAATCAGATGATGAGAGGGCAAACATAGCTCTCATGGCTAACATTTCAGAAGATAGTGAAGCTTCTGAATCAGACTCAGAATCAGATACTGAAGAGGTATTTCCTAACTTTGCTGTTAATTTTACCAAGGCTGAACTTGCTGAAAGCCTTAATGAAATCCTGGAAAGGTATCAGCAGATTAGAGTAAAATTCAGAGACCTGAAAAGGAATCTTGAATCTGACTCTAATAAGACTGAGAGTCTTAAATTGGAGAATTCTGAGCTGAGAATTAAAGTTTAAAAATTAGAAAATACTTTACAAAACTCTCAGAAGGAACCAATTTCTGAAACTCCCAGCAACGCTGATGAGATCATCAAGGAGTATGATCACAGTTTCCAGAAGTTCCTTGCTAAAAGCACAGATAGAAGCAAAATGGCTTCAATGATCTATGGAGTTAGCAGAAATGGCAGGAAAGGAATAGGATACCAAGGTAAGGTTCCTACACCAAAGAATGTCATGGACTTAACCATTAAACACACTCCTCTGAATTCACATTTTGTGTATGGTCACACACATGATATTAAATACACTAGCAGTAAGTACTCTGTGGAACCAAAATTCAACCAGAGTTTTGGTAAATCTAACAAATCAGGACCCAAGAAAATCTGGGTACCTAAGGATAAAATAATACATGTTGCAGATATCTTTAGCAGCAAGTCAGAAACACCAGTCATGGTACCTGGACTCTGGCTGCTCGCGACACATGACGGGAAGAAGGCATATGTTCCAAAGCCCGGAACTTAAGCCTGGAGGCCACGTTGGCTTTGGAGGCAATCAGAGGGGAAAGATCATTGGCTCTGGAACTGTAGGTAATGGAAATCTTCCCTCTATCAATAATGTTCTGTTAGTAGATGGATTAATGCATAATCTGTTATCCATAAGTCAATTAAGTGATAACGGTTATGATATAATCTTTAATCAAAAATCATGTAAAGCTGTTAGTCAGAAAGATGGGACTATCCTATTTAATGGTAAGAGGAAAAACAACATTTACAAAATCAAACTTTCTGAACTAAAGAGTCAGAATGTAAAGTGCCTTCTGTCTGTTAACAACGAGCAGTGGATCTGGCACAGAAGATTGGGACATGTTAGTATGAGAAGAATCTCTCAGATTAACAAACTCAATCTGGTCAGAGGACTTCCTAATTTGAAGTTCAATTCAGATGCTCTGTGTGAAGCATGTCAGAAAGGCAAGTTTGCAAAACCTTCTTTTAAATCTAAAAATGTTGTTTCTACCTCTAAGCCATTAGAACTTCTGCACATTGACTTATTTGGACCAGTTAAAACTGCTTCAGTCAGTGGCAAGAAGTATGGGTTAGTAATCGTAGATGACTATAGCAGATGGACATGGGTAAAGTTCTTAAGACACAAGGACGAGTCACACTCTGTGTTTGTTACCTTCTGTAACCAAGTTCAGAATGAAAAGGATCTTAGAATCGTTAAAGTCAGAAGTGATCATGGTGGAGAATTTGAAAACAAAAACTTTGAGTCATTCTTTAATGACAGAGGCATTCTGCATGATTTCTCTTGTCCTAGAACTCCCCAACAAAATGGAGTTGTAGAACGAAAGAACAGAACATTGCAAGAAATGGCCATAACCATGATCAATGAGACAAACGTTGCTAAGATCTTCTGGGCAGAGGCAATAAACACAGCGTGCTACATTCAGAATAGAATCTCAATAAGACCTATTCTGGAAAAGACTCCATATGAATTATGGAAGAACAGAAAGCCCAACATTTCATATTTTCATCCATTTGGATGTACCTGTTTTATGTTAAATACAAAGAATTATTTGAACAAGTTTGACTCTAAAGCACAGAAGTGTATTATGTTAGGATACTCTGAACGCTCAAGAGGGTACAGAGTATACAATACAGAAACACAGATTGTGGAAGAATCAATCAGTGTTCGTTTTGATGATAAGCTTGACTCTGAAAAGTCAAAGCAAAATGAAGTTTTTGCAGGTATGGAAATTGAATTTAAAGGTTCTGAAGACAAGTCATCAGAAGCTCTCAACACAGACACTCCTTCAACATCTGAAAGGAGCACTGCTAGCAATCCTACAACAGCTGCTGATCAACCTCAGAAGAGATTACCCAGAAGCAGCTTGGATCACCCAGAAGAGACCATCTTAGGAAGAAAGGAAGATCCAATCAGAACAAGAGCAAGCTTCAGAAACTCTGAAGAAACCCTCATGGGACTTGTGTCTCTGATTGAACCGTCTTCTATTGATGAAGCACTCCTGGATAATGACTGGATTCTGGCAATGCAAGAAGAGCTGAATCAATTCACCAGAAATGACGTATAGGATCTTGTTCCCAGACCAAAAGGATTCAACGTCATTGGAACAAGATGGGTCTTCAGAAACAAGCTAAATGAACAAGGTGAAGTCATCAGAAACAAAGCACGACTGGTTGCACAAGGTTATAGTCAGCAAGAGGGGATAGACTATACAGAAACCTTTGCTCCAGTCGCCATGTTAGAATCTATCATACTTTTAATTTCATTTGCTGTTAATAGAGGCATCACTCTGTATCAGATGGATGTCAAGAGTGCATTCTTAAACGGTTATATAGAAGAAGAGGTTTATGTGCACCAACCCCCTGGTTTTGAAAATACAAAACATCCAGAACATGTTTTCAAACTAAAGAAGTCACTATATGGTCTGAAACAAGCTCCCAGAGCTTGGTATGAAAGGCTAAGTAACTTTCTGTTAGAAAATGAATTCACCAGAGGGAAGGTGGACACTACCTTATTCTGTAAATCAGTTAAGAATGACATCTTAGTCTGTCAAATTTACGTTGATGATATTATTTTTGGTTCTACTAATCCTTCTCTTGGAAGAAAATTTGCTAAGTGTATGCAGGCAGAATTTGAGATGAGCCTCATGGGGGAACTGAAATTCTTTCTAGGAATTCATATCAATCAAACTCCAGAGGGAACTTACATTCATCAGAGCAAATACATCAGAGATATTCTGAAGAAATTTGACCTCTCAGAATGTAAGCCATCAAAGATTCCAATGCATCCCACGTGCATTCTGGAAAGAGAAGAGGTAAGCAAAAATGTAGAACAGAAAGTCTACAGAGGTATGATTGGTTCTCTCCTTTATCTGACAGCTTCAAGACCTGATATATTATTCAGTGTTTGTATTTGTGCTAGATTCCAATCAGATCCTAGAGAATCTCACTTAACAACTGTTAAGCGAATTTTCAAGTATCTGAAAGGTACTACTAATCTGGGTTTGTTTTATAGAAAATCTAGTGATTACAGCTTAGTAGGCTACTGCGATGCTGACTTTGCTGGAGACATAGTGGAGCGTAAAAGTACTTCTGGAAGCTGCCAGTTTCTGGGAGAAAATCTGATCTCTTGGTCCAGCAAAAGGCAATCAACAATTGCGCTATCAACAGCAGAAGCTGAGTACATAGCAGCAGCAGGATGTAGCACACAAATGCTCTGGATGAAAAGTCAGCTTGAAGACTTCCAGATCTTTGAGAGTAACATTCCTATACTCTATGATAATACTTCTGCTATTTGCTTAAGTAAGAATCCCATTTTACATTCTAGAGCTAAGCATATAGAAATAAAACATCATTTCATTAGGGACTACATTCAGAAAGGAATTTTGAATTTAAAATTTATAGATACAGACCATCAATGGGCTGATATCTTCACTAAACCCCTTTCTGAAGATAGGTTCAATTTCATTCTGAAACATCTCAGCATGAAAATCTGCCCAGAGTGAAAATGTTTTAATTCCATATATTTATCTTCAGAATGTATTTGTTTTACTGTGAACTTCTGATCAATCTCTTTTCAGAAAGATAGAACATGCAGATTGTATCAGATGCTAGTCTAAAGATCTGAGAGTCTAAGCTCAAAGACAGACGTGCTGATCACTACATCAAACAAGTGTCATCCAATCATCAGCATATCTCTGAAGCAGAACGCGTGCACGCTTCTGAGAAGGCAAAACGCTGATTGGGTGCATTGAGACACATGTCTGGTAACCGTTTTAAGTATCTTTCTCAAATCCCCCAAAATCAGCAAGCATTAAATGAAAGTAATCATGTTTTTAAAACGTAATCATGATTTTATTTCTCTTTCTTGAAAACGTTTACAATTTCAAAATATTCTGAAGCCTCTTTAAGCACGTTAACCTCTCACTTTAATCTTTTACAGTTTCTCATTATTTCTCAAGTATTCTCTGCATTTTTCTGTGTTCATCTCTCTAAAACCCATTTTCTCAGTTTTTCTCAAAATCCCTAAGTGTGAACATGGCAACCTCCAGCAGTGCTTCTGCAGGTTCTCAGAAGACAGCATCATCTGAAAAGTATCAAGTGCCATTCAGAACACTCCTCACTCCTGTGAAGAATCTTGAAGTGTTATCTGAATTGATCATTGATTTTGGAAGTCTGAAGGAAAACGGTTTTGACTTAACAGAAGAAGTTAGGGCACAGAAATGGGAAAGGTATTTTGACAGATTGGTTGGACCAACATTTCCAATGTTAGTCAAGGAGTTCTGGATTCATGCAACTGCTTCAACGCATCAAGTCACCTCCTACATTATGGGGAATAAGATTGTGATCACTGAGGATCACATAGCAAGGTTAATTGGTTACAGTGGCGGTGGCGTCCGCTGTATTGATATGGCTGAGAGATGTGCTGACGTGGGCGTCATAACAGAAAGGATTTTCACCCATGGGGTGCCCAGCAGCAAGATCAAAGATCTGAAGGATCACCACAGAGTTTGGGCGAAGATAATTCCGGGGTGTTTTAACCATAGGAAGCCAACTAGTTCCCCTGATTACATAAATGTAGATCAGCAGTTTCTGATCTATTTTATCAATCAGAAGGTAAAAATCAACTTGGCTCATCTTCTGTTTAATCACCTCAGAACAAGCGTGAAGGAAACCAGGGAAGAAGAAAGAACAAAGAGGGATTGGATACCCTTTGGAAGGTTGATATCAGATATTCTGACTGAGAATAGGCTGATAGAGCACCTGATAGAAGCTCAAGAGTTAAGCACCATTGAACCAACGGTTGGGAAGCCTCTGAACGTGAAGAACTTGAAGAAAATGAAGTTGATAGAGAATATCAAAAAGGAACCCAGCGCTACTCCTATTGCTGATATCACCAGCAGAAGAGTCCCACTGAGTGACTTTCCTCTATTCTCTGAGATAGAATCCAAGCCAGTGGTAGTTCTCAGATATCTGGACGCGTGCAAAGCTGATGGTACAGATCCAAATCTGAATATCAAAGATCTACACCAACCTCAACCAGAAGTTACACTGAAGAAGACGAAGAAAAGGAAGGAACCTTCAGAAGGATCATCCCAACAGACACCCAAGAAAAGAGGTAATTTATCTGCTGCTTCTGTTTTAAATTCTTCTACTATTCCAGCATCAATCCCACCTCCAACCTCTCATAGAATCTCAATCCCCATCCCAACAATAGATGAAACTGAACCAGAAGATAACCCTTCTGAGGCACTTCAACTCAGAAGACCCCGAACCAAACATCCCAAACCAACAATCTCAACAACATCAGCAATTGACAAAGTGTTGTCTGACATTGATCAACACACTTCTGATCACTCCTCCATTAATCCAAACTCTGAACAACATATTGTCCACTCTCCACAACCAGAAAAACCTCTCTCACCCATTCCAGAAGAACCTCTTATCCCTGAACAACCAGAAATTCCTCCTCCTTCTCCACAACCAGCAATTCCTTCTCCCTCTCCTCAACCAGAAATTCATCCACCATCACCTCAACCTGAGTTTCATCACTCTGAAACTTAAACTCCTCCACCTTCTGAACCTCATTCACCTCAATCATCTGAACCACAACCTCTGGCAATCCAGCTGCCATGTGGAACAACAGTCACAATGGCCCAGCTGCCATCCTCGTCAGAATCTACACCACCAAATACTCCCAAAACCCCAAACAGTCCAATGATTATTTCTGACTCCCCCACTCCATCTCCAAAACAAACAGCTCTCAAGCAAACCACCGAAAACCCCAGCAGGACCTTCATAGATTTAACAATCTTTTACCGTCTTGCTGATCTGAAAAATAAAATAGCCATTCCAAAACCAAAACAACCAGATGTTGGCTCTGGTATTATGAATTTTGAAACAGGTTTGCAGCAGTGGATTGCTTCTCTGAAGCAAGTCTGTCCTGGAATGATTGACCCAGCTGCCTCTGACCAGCTCTGGTCACAATTCAGAATTTGGGTACGTGCTGAAGCCCTCAAGTTGCAGGATATCAACTATGAGCAGGCACAATAGAACTTCAGCAAGCTACTGAAGGAAGTTGAAAGTCAGCTGCCACAGGAAGACGTGCTCCCTCTGGATAGTGAGCCATGGTCTGAGAAACAGCCAGCTTCAAAGGTGCAACCAGAAGAAGACAAGACTATTCAAGCTGAAGCAAGTCAAGCAGAAGATGTTGCAGAAAGCTCTCAGAAGCTCCCTGCCTCTGATGTTTCTCAAGCTGCCTTGGACAGGCAGACTCTGGAAGAGCTGAAGCTGAATGACATGCGTCTGCAGCAAAGGATGGATGAAAATGACCAGAAGATGAAAGAAAGGATGGATGTGCAGGATAGCAAGATAGACACAATTGTCAGCATGGTGCACAAGCAGAATGAGACTGTTGATCAGATCAAAGCCATGCTGGAGAACCTGTTCACACGCCTTCCTCCCCAACCTTAGTTTTTCATTCATGTCTTTTTCATGTTTTCTTTGATTATCTTTTGTACTGTTTTGTTTGATTCTGAACTTTTTAATATGACAAGTTTTTCTGTTCTAAATGTTTTAGCACATCACTTACACTTTTTGATTGCTGACAAAAAGGGGGAGAACAAGAATGATATTTTAAATAATAACGGATTACTAAGACAAAAATTCTCGAACATTCTAACTCTGATATACTTGAATATGTTTTCTGTTTTTGCTTAAGTCTACAGGTACAAGAATGCTCCATGATATTCTGAAGACTAAAGCTCTGATACTCTGACCCAAAGCAAAGCTCTGATAAGAAAAGCTCTGATACGCTGATCTGAAGCTCTGCTCTGATATGCTGATCTAAAGCTTCTGATAGTCAAAACTCTAAGAATCTGATGTTCAAAGAAAGGCAATAAAAATCTGATCCTGAAGAACTCTTGGAATTAAAAAGGGAAGCAATAAATTCAGGGGGAGTATCTCTCAACTCTTATATCTCCTTATCCCTTGTCTTTGATAACCTCTTGCTTTGATACATCTTATCATTTAGTTATCTCTGATACTTTTTCACGTTATTTTCATTTAAAAATATCTAGTTTTTGTCATCATCAAAAAGGGGGAGATTGTTAGAACAAAGTTTGAATCTACTACCCTATGTTTGAGTTTTGATGATAACAAAATGAAAAGATATATTATTTATGTGATTCATGTATGAACTATTTGCCACATAAAAATATTACATTCTTCTTTGCAGAAACTCTGATAGGTATCAGCAAGAGCACACTTAATCAGCATCAGAATATTGGTCTTTAACACCAGCATCAGAATATTGGTCTTTAACACCAGCATCAGAAGTTGCTATATCAGAATACCAGAATCAGAAGATTAACTCACGTGTATGCTGAAGCTTGATGAACAGAACTGCGCTCAACACTCTGATAAAGACAACAACAGTTCATCAGCAGCTAAGCAGAGTCAGAATGAAGCCAAGCCAGAACATGCTTTAAGTAGCAACGATACTGTGCATTGAAAGCGTATTATTACCAACGGCATCATTCCAGACAAGATCTGCTCAATAAGGAAAGTTTGTTATTAGCATTGAATCAAGAATATTGCTCCAACGTTCAACAATCTCAGTGCTATATAAACAAGACTATGAAGATTGAATTGGCTAATGCTCTCCAACATATTACACGCCTAAAAGCTAATCATAATCTCCCTTCTCTCAGTTTGCTAAACGCTACACATCTCCTTACTCAATCATTGTTTAGCAATCTAGTTTCATAAGCTTAAGTTGTGTAACATCACAGTTGTGATACAGTTTTGTAGAAAACATTCACACACCTAGATTTATCTTCTTTGTAAGAAAGTGTTTCCTTGACAAACCGGGCTGTGGTTTGCATCAAGAAGGCTTTAGCAGTTGTTAAAGCAGATTGTAATATTCAGTTGAATATAGTGGATTAAGACCTCGTTGGAGAGAGGCGAAATCACCTTGACGGGTGGACTGGAGTAGTTTGAGATTAAACGAACCAGGATAAAAATATCTTGTTCATTGCATTAAGTTTCAGTTTTACAATTCAACCCCCCCTTCTTGTGTTTTTCACTTCTTCAAATTCCTCACAGAGTTTTCAGATATTCCCCGGCGAAGATCTCCTCAAAACAGGAATCCCCAGTAGATTGGCATACAACCCAAACTCCTGATTTCCCCAACAGTGATCCCAGGACTTCTCATTTTCAACGATCAAAGGTTTTTCAATCCCCAGCAACAGTCAAGGATTTATTTTCCCCGAAAGCAGTCAAAGATTTCATTATCTCCAGTTGTCAAGGATTTATTTTCCTCAGCAAGACAACTACTCAGCCTACATGCACATCCATTACATTCATATATCATAAACATTGATGAAATACAGTTCATTACATCATACATATCATGCAATATAACTTTATGTTTTAGCTAACATTTTACCCTTTTCAGGATAAGATTAAAAGGCTATCGTTAACAATTATTCAGATACAGTATGGATACACCCCAGACACGGCGGTCATTCTATTCCTCATTCACAATTTCAAGTCAAAATACGGTACAGATATACCCCAGACACGAAGGTCATTCTACTACTCATTCAGATTTCAGTAATCTGATACAGACTAGATATGCTCCAGACACGGAGGCCATTCTATCTCTCATTCATATTCAACTATCAACTTCAAGTTCAGATATGCTCCAAACATATATGCCATTCTGACCTTTACACCAGCAGTTTGATTATCCCCAGTGCAGTCGCCACGGAAGTCATCCTGTCACTTATTCAGATCCCAGTTACAGTCTCAGATATACTCCAGACACGGAAGTCATTCTGCTACTCATACAAATCTCAACTCCAGTTACAGTCTCAGATATACTCCAGACACGGAAGTCATTCTGTCACTTACTCAGATCCCAGTTATAGTCTCAGATATACTCCAGACACGGGTCATTCTGCTACTCATACAGACCTCAACTTCTGAAGACAGTTTACGGATTCTCCAAACACGGATGTTAATCTATCGCTTGTTCAGATTCAACTTTTGAAAATAGTTTACGGATGCTTCCTAACATGGATGTCAATCTATTGCTTATTCAGACCCCCAGCTCAGAGACGTTCCAAACATGGACACCTTTTTGATACTCACCCACTCACCTACAACACACAGTTCAACAAACATTCTTGGATGGCATCTTTAAGCCCATCTCCGACAAGATTCTGTCACATCTCCAAATGGCATCTTTAATCCCATTCCCTCAACTATGCTTTGAGGAGTGCAAATTTTTGGGCACTCTAGTGTCCAATCATCTTTTACCTTCGAGTCGCGAACGGCAAAATTACCAATCTAACTCTTCAGGTTCAAGAAGATTGAATAGGGGCAACTGTTGTATCCCCAAAATTTGCCCTCCCTTTTTCACAAGAAATCACAACTTCAGGGTTTTCCTTGATTTTTCAAGATTGGCTCAAGAATAGGTCAAATAGACTTTTCTTTATCAGTAAATCCAGAATTAGGGTTTCCACTGATTTTGTTGAGATTGGCTCGGGAATTCATCAAGCTGACTTTTCTTTGACAACAAGTCCAGAATTAGGGTTTCCCCTGATTGTGTTGAGATTGGCTCAGGAATTTTTCTAAGTAGACTTTTCTTTGACAACAAATCTAGAATTAGAGTTTTCGCTCGTATTTCTCAGAAGGAATTGAATCCACAGTAATTCAATTGACTGTTACATTATTTTTATGCTTGTTCAAGATTACTGGTTGTTTCTCAAAACCTAAATATCTGGGATATGAGCTGAGGATTTGTTTGAAACTTTGAGGCATTGGTTTGATCAGTGGAGTGAAAAGTGTATGGAATGCTTGTTTGTTTAACTGTACAAAGCATATGTTAATTGGAATGCCAGGCGTATGGTGATTAATGCAAGGTTGCGAGACGACAAAGTTTGTTGATTATTTATTCTGGATTAAAGTTATTGGGATACATTTCCAATTATTTTAATTTAAGAGTCTTAAATAATTAAATAGACAATACAAGGAAAGAATGGAATATTTGACAGTAGAAAATTCTTATTTGACAAAGACTTTTTTTATTTATTTATTTCAAATATTGTTACAAATTTTATTCGAATATTGTAAATTTACAATTTACAGTGTTTACAATAATGTTTATTACAATAAATGAAAAGAAAATAAAATAAATCTAAATCCTAAATATCTTGAAATCTTTGACCTTTACTGCGTCCTCCATTATTCAACTGGTACTTACCTGCAAAGGACAGAAGAAAAAGGAAATCAGTGCAATTAACTGAAAAGCATTTCTAAGAAGATAAATAAAAATTCATCATTAAAGCTTGTTGGCCGAAATCAGAAATGTTGTGTTCATCATGTTTCATTTTCCTCTCTGCAAATCACAAGAAGATTTCTCTTCTCGGTTCACAGAGAGAAAAATAAATATATAAAATTGCAAGCATACAAGTTATTCAAAATGCAAAGGCACAAGGCTGCACACAAGGCAAACTGTACTACAAACAAAATTCAAAGTTGCATTAGTTAAACTACAATGCAGTAACCAAGTATGTCAAATTGAGTTGCAAGTCAAATAGGTGCAAAAGGCAAAAGTACACAAAGCTGTCCAAGAAAGTACAATGCAGGAAATATGGAAACAAGTACAACAATGCAGGAGATGAACCAAGTTACAAGCAAGCAGGCTTGTCAATTTCATCATCATTTTCTGGCCCAACAAGCTTTTCAGAATAAAATATATTAAGCAAGAAAGTGCTTTTATGGAGAGAGAAAGAGAGTGAAGTGAGGGTTTGCAGTTTTGGAAGGCTGTAAAAGGTAGTAAGAAAACAAATAGATATAACAGTCTAACAGTCCAGCACAAGAAGAGAGAGAGTAAACATTGCAAAACCTGTTCTGAAAACACAAAACAAGCGAGCAAACCTGCCTGTAACATAAACTGCAAGCTAAAATCCAAACAAGTTAAAACCTGCTTGCAAACATAACCAAATGGCAAACCTGCAGTAAATACAAACTGCAATTTTCACAAGCATACAGTTAAAGCCCAAAACCTGCTAAAACTGCATTAACCTGCTCAAACAGCAAGCCTGCCTCCAAACTCACAAGCCTATAAGCTTGCCTTCTCAACACAACCAAAGGGCAAGCTAAAACTTTGAAACCTGAAGCCTGCCTAAAACTTACCACAAACATGCTCCCAACCAGAAACAAACAGCCTGCAAGCTTGCAACTTGTAAAGACTCACAAGCAAACCTGAAGCCTGCCTTTCCAAAACGTAAAAAAAAAAGTTACAAAACCTGCTTGCTCAGCTTACCAACCTGCAAAAATTGCCCCTCAACACCACCAACTTGTTAACAAAGCAAACCAAACAAATTGGTTCACCAATCAACAAGACTATATTGCAAAACCAAATCAACAACAAATAATCTCAGAATAACATCATCATCAAATAATCAGGGTCCACAAAGAGGAAGAGTTTAGAAGCAATTGAAAATGGTTTCAGAACTGCTTCATCATTAACCTCAGTAGCCAAAAGAGAGGAAGAGTTTAGAAGCAAGCAAATCTCAGAACCATTTCATCATCAATGTTCAAACACCCAAAGAAGTAACACGACTCAGAAACAAGATTTCATCATCATCAACGATATTCAACAAAGAGAAAGAGGAAGAATCTTAGAAGCAAAAACAACACAGGGTTTTCAGAAACGAAATCATCATCAAACATCAATGAAAGTTCAAACAACATAGGGTTTTCAGAAACGAAATCATCATCAAACATCAATGAAAGTTCAAACAATATAGGTTTTCAGAAACAAACTCATCATCAAATATTCAAAAGGAAGTATAGAGATACCGGAAAGACGAGCTAGCGACTGATGTCGTCATCTTCTCCACCTCCGGCCACCGAGAACGCCGCCGGTCCAACCCTCTTTCCCCTCCATCCATTTTCCAGAAGCCAATCGCCAAGGTATGATCTTTCTTCCAAAAAAAAACATAACTGCATCTTAGACGCAAATACCATGAATTAAAAGATGAAACCATAACATAAACGTTCAAGAGAACTACAAAGGCAAAACTGTAAAAAACGCATTTGGAACAAAAATAAAGTACCTTCTAAACCACCGCCTCGTACCGTCGTGGAGAGGAGATGGATGAAGGTGGTGCTCTGGCGGCTGGAAGGTTGGAGGAAAGATCAGAAACCCTTGGTTTGAGAGAGAAGATGAGAGAACGAAGAAGAGGAGGCGCCGCTGTAACCTAAACTGAAAACCCTAAAATGAATTGACCCTAAAATGTTGTACAACATCTCAATTGGGCCCGGGCGCCCCATTTTTTGCCAAGCCCAGCGTTCTTACTAACGCACCCCCCCCCCCCCCCCCTGATTCATGTTTCTCCTTCATTTTCTATTTGGGCCACAAATCCTAGGCCCACCATCCTTCTCTTTTCCTTTTTTAAAACAAATACTTTTGTTTAATACCATTTAATTTAATTTACTTTCTTTCCTTAATGCAAACATTAATTAAATTTTGTTTTGTTTTCTTTTAAAATAATTTTATTTTCTTTATCAATATTGTTTTAATATAATAAAAGTACAAAAAAAAGAATAGTTAGCTTAATTTGAGCAATTTTGTTTTTTTAACTTTTTTCTTATTTATTAATAAAATACAAGAATTATCTTAAACATTAATTTAGGTAATTAGTCCTTTCTTTTCATAATTAACAAAAAAAATACAAAAAAATAATGATAACACTTAATCTTTCTTAAGTTAAAATTTTTATTTGATCATTTATAAATAAATACACGCATCTCATATTTCTTTGATTTTATTTATCTTATACTTTGTTACAATTTTTTTACATTGAAAATGCGACAGTTCAATTTGGTTGTAATATATACTTGGACCTTGTTATTCTGATAAGACTCATCCCCATTTGTAAACATTTGTACCCCCATCCCCATATACTTATTTGTAATAATTTAGACTTTAAATTCCCGCAATTTATCGCTTTCAATATATTGTATAGTAATTAGGGTTTGTATGTGAAGATTCAAAATCAATCGCTAGATGACCTAATACGAGATAAATGCATGAAAATCAATACACAATTCACACTTGCACCACTAGGGTAACCTCGCTTGTTGCCTCGGAAAATGCAATCATGTCCCTCGAGTATGAGACACTCTAGCAAATGTCCCTTCAATAAACAAAGATCGTAGTCCCTCGATGTTGCCTTCGATAAAACGATCTCGTCCCTTACAAAATTGCTAGAGCGTCTCATAAGTTGCTTTCAATGATTGTATACGATGACCCGCGCCTGTCCCGTTTAACATCCTAACACAAGGTTGTTCACAAAATACAATGGTGAAACAACACTGTTAAAAGGGTTAAAAACATAAGAAAGATCTTTGAGTAAAATAGGGTAGACAATTATTAGTTACTTGATCAAAAATCTTGAAAAACATCCTTGCTATCTTCAAAACACACTCCACAACACAATTTCAAAACCCTACTTTCAAACATTGGTAACTTTTCAAAAGAAAAAAACACCTTTGTATACATTCAAACAAGAATCTTACAAAGGTTGCCACAACGATGGCCTCTTTTCAAAACATCTTTCAAAACCACATACAAAGCACCATTTCAAACAATTGAAGAGTACCATTTCAAACAATTGAAAAGCAAAGCAAGTGATCTAAGCAAGTAACTAAGAGCCCATGGATAACCATGGATAGAAAGGATGCTAATACCTTCCCTTTCTATAATCTACTCCCCGAACCCAAGAAAACATCTCAAAGGTCTTTCCTGTGCTTTTTGACCTTTCCTTAGGATAAAATAAAAAGTCGATGGCGTCTCTTGCTAAACCGAAACATTTGCGAACACAAAATGCAAAATCCCAAGTCAGTTCTCCCACTGTATCACACCTGCATTTTGTGAGTGTGGGTGTGTGTAAGGGATAGCCACCTTTAAACAAATAAAAATGTAAAAAGAAAGAAAATGAACACAAAAATTTATATATGAAAACGTCCATGATTCATTAAAAATGGAATATGAAGATGAAAAATCAAGCCCTTACAAATGGACCTATATGCCCCGGGTAAGGCATAAGGCAAAAAGTGTACGAATTGTTTAAAAATTATTACAAACCAACAGAAAATGTTCAAAAGATAAATTACTGATTGATGAAAGTAATGGGAACAAAGTCTTTCGCCTCCCAGTTGTTCAGTCCTCCTTCAATAGTTGGAAAGATCCAGTCTTCAAAATTGCTTTCTTCTTCATCATCCTCTAAGGCATGAATTCCATGATGAGTGATCTTCAATGGTGGTCCTCCAGCCCAGGAGCGACGCACATCCTTCTGACTAGCAACAGTGAAACCCAAGCCAAACTTATCTATCTTGTAAGGAAAATCTGGCAATTGACCCCATACTGTGCTTCCTCCTTCCTTGATCACAGCCTCTGCGTCTTTAAGGGATGACATCCGGGACACAGGTTTGGTAATGATGGGCATATAAGTCATTGTCTTGGCTACCGCAACTTCAGGAGAAACCTCTTCAAAGGGTTGAAAGGGGGTCTCGATGAATTCACCATCTAATTCAACATAGCGGAATGAATTCAGATGGCTTATCATATACTCCTCCTCGCCACAAACTGTCACAATTTTCCCCTGGACAGGGTACTTAAGCTTCTGATCCAGGGTAGATGTAACATCTCCAGCATAATGAATCCAGGGCCTTCCTAACAAGCAAGAGTATGAGGGACGGATGTCCATGACATAAAATATGGAGTGGAAAGTCTCAGTACCCACTTTAATTTGGATGTCCACCTCCCCGTGGACCATCTGCTTAGAACCGTCAAAGGCTCTTACGATGATGTTGTTGGGCTTTAAGGTCAAACCTTCACAGTCCAATCTGTCCAATGCTTTCTTAGGCAAGACATTTAAAGACGACCCGATATCAACCAGAACGTGAGCAAGTGTGGTCCCCCTGCATTTCACTGAGACATGCAGCGCGTTATTATGCTTTCTTCCCTTAGATGTTAGATCGACATCAGAGAAGCGAAGACCATTGTCGGCTGTCAGACTGGCTACACACTCTTGGAACTGATCCGCGGAGGTTTCTTGAGGCACATGGGCCGTCTTCAGGAATTTGATCAAGGCTTTGGCACGAGCTTCGGAATAGAGCAATAAGGATAGCATATAGATTTTTGAAGGGGTTTGCCCCAGTTGCTCTACGACATCATAGTCGCTTTTCTTAATTATTTTTAAAATCTCCTCCATTTCCTTTTGGGTGGTCTCGGGGATAACCAAAGGTTGAGGCTTCATCCTGACGGGCGCTTCTTAGATCCCCTTACCTTTATCAGTAGTTACAGCAGAGGGTACAACTTCGGGAGTAACAATTTCTTCAATAACTGGACTTCGCATAGATATCTTGACTGGCATAGGAGCCTTTGAGGGTCCTAAGATTTCCCTTGGAGGAGCAATCTCCAGAGAGAAGATTCTTCCATTGCGGGTGATCTTACTTATCCCTGCAATATTTCCTACATCAGGAGTCTCTTCATTGGAACTTTCTTCAACTGATTCGATCTGTTTAACAGCGTGGTAGAAGATCTCTCCTCCATAATTCCATGGTATTGTCTTGTTGGACTTGTATGGGATAGGCCCTGACATTGTTATCTTCAGAGGTACAAACTTTGGATCGGGTGTAATCTTAACAGGTCTTTTAGAGACCTTGGAAAGATTGTCGGAAATGGTGATTATAGTAACATCATTGATTGGAGTAACATGAGTAACAGGAGTAACAAGAGTTTTCTTGAAGAGGATTTCTTGATTATCCATCAGGCGTTGGATGCCTGACTTCAATAGCGGACAATCAGATTGCAAGGTCGAACAAAGATAACAATCTTTTTCACAGCCCGGGAAAATCATGGCTTTCAACAGATTCATCTTGATCATTGGCAATGGAGTCATTAAGTTATCAACAGCAGTAACATAAATATCTTCTACAATAGCATGGACATTGTGACCATGGTTTGGCATTGGAGCGGATATCACATTAGGTTTTTCAGGTGCATCAAACTCCACCTCCTTGGCATCTATTAAATCTTGGATCTTATTTTTGAGGGTCCAACAGTTGTTGGTGTCGTTCCCCACACTGTCCGAATGATAGGCACATTTTGCATTTGAATGGTAGTAGGGAGAAGAGGTATTTGGGTTATTCGGCGCCTCTTTCAAGTTTGTAAGGTTTAACTTCAATAGATGAGGGAGAACCTGAGCAGGTGTCATATTGATCTGGGTGAATTGCCGTGCAGGCCTTTCCACCCTTGTTTGATTGGTTTTGGGTTGGCTGCTTCGAAGTTGATCGGTTGCGGAATTCTGAATCATCACAGCCCCTACCGCAGGTCGGCGCTCCATTCTTCCTTGATTTATCTGGGAGTAAACAACTGAGATCTCTTTCTTGGCTGGGAAGGTCTTCTTGATAGCAGCGGAAGCATATGCATCCTTTTGAGTTTTACCGCTCTTAATGCCAGCTTCGACTCTTTCACCAGTCAGAATTAATTCGATGAACCCTGCAGATGAGCTCCCGATCAAGTGATTAAATAATGGACCTAACAGGGTCCCCAAAAACGTATTCATAAGCTCTCTCTCAGACAATGGTGGCTGCAGCCTTCCAGCCAAGTCCCGCCACTTCTGGGCATACTCCTTAAAGCCTTCATTAGAGACCATACCCATACTCTGTAATTGAGTACGAGTAGGTGCTAAATCTGCATTATATTGGTATTGCCTATAGAAGGCAGCAGCCAAATCTTCCCAGTTGTGTACATCAGATCTCTCAAGCTGATAGAACCAATCCAATTGCGTACCCGACAAACTATCTTGAAAAAAGTGGACCCACATATCCTTATCAGAAGAATGAGGTTGGATCTTTCTGACGTAAGACTGCAGATGGATCTTCGGACAAGACAAACCATCATATTTAGCAAATGTAGGGACTTTGAATTTAGGGGGAATCACAATCCCAGCAACCAATCCTAGCTCCTCGAAATCCATCCCAGGCACCCTTTGTACCTCCATAGCCGCAAGACGCTCTTCCAGATCCTTATAATTGTCGCCTGCAGGAGGGTACTGCTGTTCAGAGTAATCTTCATCCTCTTCTTCTTCTTCTTCCTCAGACTCAGGTTGTACTGCAGCTCCCTTTCCTGCCCCTTCCTCAGATGATGAGGGGAAATCAAGGACCCTTCTAGCTTGGTTCTCAAATATTCTTCCCAAAGTAGCTACACCCCCTCTTTTCTTTTTATTTTTCTCCTTTTCTTTTTCCTTTTCCTTATCTAATAGTGCTTTAAGGTCCTCCTGACCCTTTTCCAAGGTCATGAGGAGTTGTTGGAACTGTGAATTCTGCGCTTGTAGATCTTTGACCGTCTGCTCTATATCCATCT
Organism: Vicia faba; assembly: GCA_948472305.1. NCBI lineage: Eukaryota > Viridiplantae > Streptophyta > Magnoliopsida > Fabales > Fabaceae > Vicia > Vicia faba. The sequence continues at coordinate 474,672,169 of OX451735.1, forward strand.
TGCTGAAATAAATAGCAGAAAGATAAGGAAACCTGGTGTGAAGACCTGCTTATGCATATGATGAATGATATGTTATTCATGTAATGCATTCAAGGATTTAGAAATTCAAATTTGTTGTAAACAAAAAAGAACGCACGTCATATTAATAAGATAGAATTGTTAGTACATAAATGCCCCATGGGAAAAATATTACAAAACTCTAATGTAAAAAGACGTTGCGCATCCTTTTCGGCGCGATGTAGGTGTTGAGAGTCTGCTCTTCATGGAGTCGACGAGTAAGTTCCAAAACCTTCTTCTCACTGGCGTAGAAGCTGGCTTCAAAAGTGTTCCGTTCTTCCTTGAGCTGTATCCAACTCTTTTGCAAATCTTCCAATGATGTTGGCATGTCAGGATGTAGGAGGGTGTATGGAACCTCTCCTTCCATAACAGGCTCTTTGATCACAGGGAGAATGTAGGGGTAAGGCATCATAAGACTCTGGGCGCAGGTTCGTACCCACTTGAGGTAAGGCTCAAGGGGGATAGAATTCTTGTGTCCCAGTGTCTTACTATCCACTTTTTTGGGCATCCTCAAAGCTCGGTTAAACCTTTGTCGAAGTCCTTGAGCGTTGTTGTCGAAGTCAAAAACCCAGTCTGGAATCAACATGTCATGAGGGCCATCCCTTCGGGCATACCCAAATTGTCTCAGAGCCAAGCAGGGGTTGTAGGTAATGCCTCCCCTAATGCCAAGTAATGGGACATTAGGGAATTCCCCACAACGATCAATGATGATGACATTTTCTCTGGACCGAGAACACCAATGAACATCAGAATGTGTAAGAGTCATCAATCATTGTGACCACCTCAAGCCTTGCTCATTCTTCAAGACTGACTGGGGAAGGTGAGAAATAAACCACCATGCTAGAAGAGGAGTATAGCACATGAGGACACCTCTTTTCCTCATTGTTCGTGTGTGGAATGAGTGGAGGATATCCCCAAGTAATGTAGGCACGGGATTCCGGGATATGAAAATCTCGACAGCATTCACATCTATAAGTTGATCAGGGTTTGGGAACAAGACCAACCCATAGATGAGAAGTGCTACAATCTCCTCAAAAGCTTGCAGATCTAAAGAATTCCAGCAGTCTTGTGCTTTCTCAAACATAAACTTTTCCAAGAAACCTTTGACACCACTTCTGGTTTCCCAATGACCCTTGATATCATATGGTTGCAAGTGTAAGGCTTGAGCAACATCTTCAGGCTTTAGTTCTCTTTCTATATCGTTGTAGGGTAGTTGATGGAGAATAGGAATCCTCGGGAGTTGAGAAAATTCCTCTAAAGTAGGCACTAGTTGGTAATCATGAAATGTAAAGCAATGGTGTAGGGGGTCAAAGAACTGGAAGAGAACTTTCACCATGTCTTCTTCAATGTTGGAGTTGACCAAGTTGAGAAGTCTACCATGTATTTCACTGAAGGGATAATTCTCTGGAATCTTGGAAGCAAGCTCCTTGAGTTGAGGAGGGATTCTCACAAGGTTGACCTGGATTGTTTTTCTGCGGAGTGATTCCATGACCTACAAAACGGGAACAAAGATGAAGATCCAAACCCTTGAAATGGTTAGTGGATGCATATGATGCTTTATGATGTTTATGATGTATGCACAAGTATATGTACAAGCAAATCACACGAGATCCTAGTTTCAAGATTACACGGGGTTTCATAGGTAAGTACCCTCTTGAAGTTAGTTGGCTCAACTTGTCCTATAAATAGTAACCGGGTTCTAAGGAACTCAATATCACTGGATTATTTTCTGTGTTCATTGTTTCAGTTTAGCCACTTTACTGGAGAACGAAATATTCCAAGAAAACAACCCTCAATGAGTGTAGTATCGAGTATCTACCAACTTCATACTGCACCAAAGCCGGTCATCTCACTACCCCTAATAAGGCCAAGATGGTCAAGTAAAGGTTCTAAAAGTTCATTAGTGCTTCATGACATCACTCAGCGGCCCTGTATTCTCTTTGATTGACTCAAAGTCTACCGGTACCCACAAATATGTCGCACTAATATATCTATTGCTTCAACCATGTCGGTATACCCCACACAGTTTCCACAACGTATTGCTATTTACCTAAGAATATTTCCCAAATCCGGGTAGAGGATTTCAAACCCAAACAATAGAACTAAGTGTAAAGCAATCAAAGCAAACAAGGTAAGCATGTAAAAGTGATCTAAACCCTAAGGTAACCCCACTTTTTAGACATCTCCCCAGCAGAGTCGCCAATTCTGTGATACGGTGGGAGAACTGACTTGAGGTTTTGCGTTTGTGTTTGCAAATGTTTCGGTTTAGCAAGAGTCGCCGCCGACATTTTATTTTATCCAAAGGAAAGGTCAAAAAGCACAGGAAAGACCTTTGAGATGTTTTCTTGGTTTCGGGGGGTAGATTATGAAAAGGGAAGGTGCAAGCACCCTTTTCATCCATGGTTATCCATGGGCTCTTAGTTACTTGTTTAGATCACTTTCTTTGCTTTTCCAATTGTTTAAAATGGTGCTTTGTGTGTGGTTTTGAAAATGTTTTGAAAAGAGGCCATCGTTGTGGCAACCTTTGTAATGATTCTTGTTTGAATGTATACAAAGGTGTATTGTCTTTTGAAAAGATGTTTCAATGTTTTGAAAGTTTGAAAGTTTGAAAGTTTGTTTTGGGAAATGTTTTGAAATTGTGTTGTGAGGTGTGTTTGAAAATAGCAAGGATGGTTTGCAAGTTTTGATCAAGTAACTAAGAGTTGTCTACCCTATCTACTCAAAGATCTTTCTTACACATTTTTAACCCTTTTACATTGTTGTTTTACCATTGCATTTGGTAAACAACCTTGTATTTGGATGTTAAACGGGACAGACGCGGGTCATCGTATTGACCATGAGAGACTAGATCATTTTGTATAGGCAACCAAGATAGCGTCATCGAGGGACTATGATCTTTTGTTTTGTTTTTGTTTTGCCAAGATACTTAACATGCATACCATGGCCATTTTTAAAGGCAACAAGTGGATGAAACCCTAGGGGTGCATGTGTGCATTGTGTTTGTCATTTTCATGCATTTAGGTCTTGTATTAGGTCAAACTATTTGTTTTGATTTTGGAATATTGCATACAAACCCTAATCTCTATCATGGCATATTTGAAAGTATAAGTGCGTAAAAGTAATCTAGGCTATTACAACATTGATATGGGGAGGGGGATACAATTTTTGAATGGGGGGGGGGGGGGGGGGGGGGGGTATTTGCAAGAAAATAAAACCCTAATATTTAGTTTACATCCAAATTGAATTTCTTTGCTTCAAAAGATAAATAAACAATATTAAAATAGCAATAAAATATAAATATGCAAAATATTATGAATATGCAAGAAATGTTTTTATTATTTTTATGTGTAAAAATATAATATTTAATGTATTAAAAAGAAAGAAAATAAAAAGTTATTTTTGTTTAGGGAAAAACCCTAAATTTTGTTTTAAGAAAATATATTTATTAATATTATTTATTTATGTACAATAAAAAATAAAAATATATACAAGTGTCAAAAATAAAAATGGATTACAAAAATATTATTTTTAATAAGGGTGGAAACCCTAGTTTTTGTTTTAAGATAATATATACTATATTATTTATTTTATGTACAAGAAAATAAATATAAATATATACAAAGGTATTAAGAAATAAAACATGTGAAAAAAATATTATTTTATATGTATAAATAATACTAATAAAAATATATAATATTTCTATAATATTTATTTGTTTTTATTAAAGAAAATAAAGGTATATACTATTTAATAATTATTTTTTATGTCTAAAAAAATAATAAAAATAATAAAATAAAATGTGAAAATTTATAAAAATGTTTTTGATATTTTTTTATGTTTAGAAAATATAAAATAAAATCAGAAATGAAAAATAAATATAAAAATACAAAAATATAATGAAATGGGCCAGGGGGTATGAACAGCAAACTGGAGGTGCAAAAAGAAAACCAAGCCAAGGCCCAGCCCACTGAACTTCATCTTCAACCTTTGAACAGAAAACGCGCGCCCTGTAACTCCAATTCTGTTCTCTCTATTCTTTGCATGAAATCAAAAACTCAAAACATGAAACTTGTAGAGTATTAAACCACGATTTCAACCATATAAAAAACTCAATCTAACTCTCAAAGACCAGAGAGAATTTCTCTGGCCCTAATTTCTAACCTAACTTTTTTAGGAAGTTCATCAATCAAATTCTCTTAGTACACTTAACTTAAATGAAAACTGAGCATATGTGCAACTTAAGGGTTGTGAGTGCTACATTTTTTATTCACAAACCTAAGCCTAATGATTCCTAAATAGAGAGATAGAAAGTTGCCAAATACCTGTTTTAGATGAACTCGTGTATGGCAATGTGGAGCTTTTCAGTGAGGCCTGAGATGCTTGGGAGCTTGCTTGAACTTCCTCTGACCTTCCCCAATGCTTAGTTTGCTTTAGATGTACTTGAACAAGCTTGTAGAAGTCAACCTGCACAAGCTGAAAACAGAAATGGTGAAGCTTGCAAATGGAGTTACAGTCAATGGCCAATGGTTGGGATAGCTTGGATAGGTTATATGGAATGTGTTTGAACAGGTTTGGGGAAAAACACAGGAGTGGTTTTTGTTGTGGAACTCCAAGTGCAGAAACTGCCCTATTTTGTAAGAGGAAGGTGATTTTGTGTTTTGGAAGGCTTGAGGGTTCAATAACTCGTGTTTCTGGCTCAAGGCAATGTGCCAAACTTGTTTGGAATGCTTGCAAAGCTTGGTTATATCAGATTCAAGTGTTGTTGACCTTTTGCATAATTACTTGGTTTTGAAGTAAAAAGTGAGAAGTGACCATGCCAAGGTTGTACAGGCCTGTAACCTAGCTGCACAAAGTTGGTGAACTTTGCCTGATATTAGGGGGCTTTGTTTGCAGCAAAAGGCTTGGTGCAATGCTCAAGAGAAACAAAATTGCAAAAGTTGTGCTTTATGTAAATGGCATTGTTGCCTTTTTGCCAAAAATAGATTTATTCATTGTGCCAAGCTCCATTGATCAGAATAAGACCAATGTCCATTGTATTTGAATTTAATTTTTGAGTGTTGAAGGGTTTAGAGACCTGTAATCAAGTAAAAAGCAAGTTTGGACAGATTTTGCAACTTGTGTCAACATGAAAATGTCATGGATCAAAGTGAGTTTTTGCCAAATTCGAACCTTCGATTCTCCATAACCATAAATGATTTTGGAGAGTTCTTGGACATTTTGGAAATCTTGTAAAATGCTCTACAATCCATATTTAAAATTCATTTTGATATTCCAAGTGGAACTATGTGAAAAATGGTCATGAAGAAAGGTTAAAATCCTGCCTAAATTAGGGCAAAATTTCACTAAGTTAAAAGTTTCATGGACCCTTGTTCCAAAAATCATAACTTGAGATCCAAGCTTCTTTTGGGAAAAATTTGTGATTAAAAGTTGTATAATTTGTGGAGGACTACAACTTTCATGTTGGAAGTTTTGTATGAATCCAATTGCATCATGGTGAAAATGTTGGGCAAAGTTGGGAAAAAATAAGAAAATTTCATAACTTAGAAAAATTCTAAGTTATGAAAATTTTCAATTTTAAACCCTAATTTGAAAAATTAGGTTTCTTGATGAACAAGTTTCATGTTTTGACTCATCTTGATGAAAAATAACCCTTGGCACTTGATTTTGACCAAAAAGTCAAAGTTTGACTTTTCAGTGTACAATCAAATTTTGATCAGTTGACTGAAAAATTTATCTGTCAATTCAATGCAATTGAGATCCTTTGAACCTTGTGAATAGGTAGAGATGATGCCATTGAGTCCTTGAATCCATGCTTGGACCCAATTTGCCATTGGCTATGTTAAAAAATCAGAAATTGCCCTTGTGCAGTCAAAAGCCTAAAAATGACCATTTTGCCCTTTTGATGATCTGATCAAATTTCTTGAGGAGTTGTGGTCCAAACTTGATAAAATGGTTCATATGATCCTATAATGTTGATGTGGATAAAAAAATGTGAGGTTTGACTGTAAATTGGCCACAATTGACTTTTTCCCCAATACAGCTGATTTCTAGGTAAACTGTCAAATTAACTGGGCAGAAATTTGATTCAAAGCTTGAAAATTGGTAGAGGCAATCTTATAAGTCCAACATGAAGTATGAAAGTCACTTTGAGCATTGAAAGTCCAAAAATCCTTGTGCAAACTCAAACCCTAATTTAGGTCATCAGTGCAAGGAGATGTCTTGAGCAGAGCAAACCCTAATCCTGTATGAAGTTCAAAGAGTCTTGTAAGGGGAAATCTTGATAAAATGAGAGGGCAAATTTTGGGGTACAACATCATCAATAAAGCATTGGACATTCTTGCATACAAATTTTGCACTCTCTGTTTTTTCTTTCCTACTTTCTAAAATACAGCTATGCTCTTACACACACTCACGTATCAAACTGCAGATCCATATCCACTATGGATCCCATTGATAAAAATTCTGCTACTTCTCATTATAAATTTGAAAATCCGATCAACCAAGTCGAGGACGAAGGTGAGGAAGATTATGAGGTGCCTGGGGAGCTTGATAGATTACTACAACAGGAAGAGAGGGCCATACAGCCTCACGAAGAGCCAGTTGAGACAGTGAACTTGGGAACTGAGGAAGACAAAAAAGAGGTTAAAATAAGTGCAAATCTGGAGCTTAGCATCCAATAGAGGTGGATACAAATGTTGCACGAATATGTTGAGATCTTCGCCTGGTCCTATGAAGACATGCCTGGTTTGGACACTGATATTATGGTACATCACTTGCCGACTAAAGAAGATTGCCCTTCGGTAAAGCAGAAGGTCCACCGTATGCGTCCTGAGATGTCAGAGAAGATCAAGGCAGAGGTCGTGAAGCAGCTCGACGCATGATTCTTAGCTGTCACTTCTTATCCACAGTGGGTTGCTAACGTTGTTATGGTACCTAAGAAGGACGGTAAGGTGCAGATGTGTGTGGATTATAGAGATCTGAACAGGGTAAGCCCCAAGGATGACTTCCCTCTTCCTCACATTGATGTTCTGGTTGACAACACCGTGCAACATAAAATATTCTCCTTCATGGATGGTTTCTCTGGCTACAAACAGATCAAGATGGCTCCTGAAGACATGGAGAAGACAACCTTCGTTACACAGTGGGGGTACTTTCTGTTACAAGGTGATTCCATGCGGGTTGAAGAATATTGGGGCAACTTATCAGCGCGCCATGGTCGCTTTGTTCCACGACATGATTCACCATGAGATAGAGGTTTATGTGGATGACATGATCGCCAGGTCTCAAACTGAGGAGGAGCACCTTGATCATCTACAAAAGTTGTTCGACAGGTTGAAGATATACAAGCTAAGGTTGAATCCTAACAAGTGCACCTTCGGGGTAAGGTCTGGTAAACTTTTGGGCTTCATTGTCAGTGACAAGGGTATTCAGGTAGATCCTGCAAAGGTAAAAGCCATACAAGAAATGTCGGCTCCCCGTACAGAGAAGGAGGTTAGAGGTTTCTTGGGACGCCTGAATTATATCTCCGGGTTCATTTCACATCTGACTGCTATTTGTGAGCCCGTCTTCAAGCTTCTAAAGAAAGATCAAGTGGTAAAGTGGAATGACGACTTCCATACCGCTTTCGAAAGAATCAAATAATACCTTCAATAACCACCAATTCTGATGCCTCTGGTTGAAGGAAGACCTTTGACTTTGTACCTAAAAGTTTTAGATGATTAAATGGGGTGTGTGCTGGGGCAACATGACGAGTTTGGTCGAAAAGAGCATGCAATATACTACCTTAGTAAAAAGTTTACCGACTGTGAGACAAGATACTCATTGCTCGAGAAAACTTGTTTCGCTTTGGCATGGGCTGCTCGCCGACTAAGACAGTATATGTTGACCCACACTACCTTGTTGGTATCGAAGATGGATCCGATCAAGTACATTTTCGAGAAGCCCGCTCTCTCCAGAAGGATAGCAAGGTGGAAAATGATCTTAACCGAATACGACATCCAATACACAACCCAAAAAGCAATCAAGGGAAGTGTGTTAGCAGATCATTTGGCACATCAGGCTGTGGATGACTACCAGTCCATGAATTTCGAGTTTTCGGACGAGAATATTATGCTGGTGACTGACTATGAAGAACCTGGACCGAATGAAGGACCCGAGGAAGGATCCTGATGGTCTATGTATTTTAATGGAGCTTCAAACGCACTGGGTAATGGTATTGGAACTGTAATCGTATCTCCCGAGAACTGTCATACTCCATTCACTTCCCGATTATGCTTCAACTGTACCAACAACATGGAGGAGTATGAAGCATGTATCATGGGTCTTAGAGTTTCTATTGACCTAAGGATCAAGTTCTTGAGTGTATTCGGGGATTCTGCTTTGGTGATAAGTCAGATCAAAGGCGAGTGGGATACAAAGCACCTGAACCTTATTCCTTACAAAGAGTATGTACTAACACTGCTGCCGCATTTTGAAGAGATAACCTTTGAAAATTTCCCACAAGAGGAGAACTAGTTAACAGACGTGTTAGCTACCATGTCTTCTATGTTTAACGTCAGGTGGGACAACGAAGCACCCCGAATCACCATTGAGAGGTTGGATGAACTGGCATACTACTGTGAGATCGATACTGAGGAGGTAGCCGACAAACCTTGTTTTCATGAGGTGGAAAGGTATCTCGAGGCTCAAGAATATCCTTAGGGGGCATCTGTCAATGACAAGAAATTTTTGAGAAGGTTTGCTGCAAAGTTCTTCCTCAGCAATGGAATCCTCTATAAGCACAACCATGACTCTACCTTACTGCGGTGTGTAGACAAGAGCGAGGCAGAGAGGATCATGGTAGATTTACATGAAGGTACCTTTGGAACCCATTCAAGTGGACATACCATGGCTAAGAAAATCCTATGGGCGGGATACTATTGGTCCACTGTGGAAGTTGATTGTTATCAGCACTCCCGAACTTGCCATAAGTGTCAAACCTATGTTGATAAGGTGCATGTGCCTCTGGTTCCTCTGAATATCTTGACGGGTCCTTGGCCCTTTGCAATGTGGGGCATTGACATGATCGGAGAAATCAGACTTACCGCTTCCAACGGGCATCGCTTCATTCTAGTGGCCATTGATTACTTCACGAAGTGGGTTGAGGCGGCCTCTTTTGCTACTGTGACCAAGAACGTTATTGCGCGATTTATCAGGCATAACTTGATCTTCTGGTATGGTGTGCCAGAGAGAATCATCACGGACAATGGTACCAATCTCAATAACAAGATGATCATCAAGCTCTGCAAGCAGTTCAAGATACAACATCATAACTCTTCTCCCTATCGACCGAAGATGAATGGTGCTGTCGAAGCGGCTAACAAGAACATCAAGAAGATTGTACAGAAGATGATGGTGACATATAAAGACTGGCATGAGATGTTACCATTTGCTCTTCATGGATACCGTACCTCAGCACAGACGTCGACAAGGGCAACACCCTACTCTCTGGTATATGGCATGGAGGCAGTCCTACCCATCGAAGTCCAGATACCTTCTCTCAGGATCATGAAGGATGAAGGTTTGAACAAAGACGACTGGATCCGAACTCGACTTGATCAGCTAAATCTAATCGATGAGAAGAGACTTACTGCTAATTGTCATGGTCAGACGTATCAAAAGCGAATGATCAAGACTTTTAACAAGAAAGTCAGACGTCAAGAATATCAAGTCGGTGATCTAGTGATCAAGCGCATCATACTGCCGCAAGGTGATCCAAGGGGAAAATGGACCCCCACATACGAAGGGCCATTTATGGTTAAGAACATTTTCTCAGGTGGAGCTATGATTCTAACCATCATGGATGGTGACGACCTTCCTCACCCTGTCAATGCAGACATATTGAAAAGATATTACGCCTAATTAAAAGACCCGCTAGGTTGACTAGCCTAGGAAAAAATAAGGGCTTCCCAGCGAACCAAAATGGTTCGGGTAAAAATAAGCGATGAAAATGAAAAAAAATTTGTACACCCGGCAAGTCGAAAACCTGAAAAGGAGGCCTAGGCAAAAAAGGGTATCCCGGTGGACTGAAAACCCGAAAGGGTGGTCCAGGAAAATGTTAGGGATATAAAGTGTATCACTATGTCTCATTGGATCATCTTGCGACCAAACTTCGGTATCAATTATCAAGCTTGGATGACACTAATCAATTTAATTAACCTTCGGCCAAGTAGCAAAGTGATGAAACACTCGAAGACATAGGGGAAATAGCGGAGTTGGAACTCAATGGGATCGTTTCACATAGCTATTTTACTTTCACTCAATTCTATATAGCTTCTATTTTTACGGCGGCGTTCTCTTACTAGAACGTCAACCTCTTTGTACAAAAATTCCTGTAATAGGGCAACTTCAAAATTAATACAAGTCATTTTTACACACAAAAATGTTTGTTTTCCCTTTTTCTGTTTTGTTTTGCGAGAACATCCAATGAGTTATTCTTGACATGTGCATTTGAATATATTTGTTGTTCACAAATATTTGCATAGGAAACAGAAAGACAATTGCTCGTAACTTAAGAAACATGTGTAAAAAAAAACTAAAAGAATGTCAAACCCGACAATTACTCTGTCCACCAGGTACCGAGGTAGAGACGGCTTTGGAACACAATCATCAATACACGCGATCTCGTTATATCAGTACTCCCCAAAAAGTAAAAGCTTTCAAAGGAATTGACGTCAGCCTTTTCCAAAACAGGAAGTAACCTCCCTAGCCAGGGTCATTCAGAAACCTGACGTACGTTCCCCAGCCGAATTTCATAGTCGCAAGTGAATCAGTAAATTTTTATCTCCCAAGCAGAGTTTATTTCTTTGTACAAAGAAACTCAATCCCCGACAGAGTTTATTCCTTCAGATACGGAAGTTCACCTTCCAACAAAATTATTCCCTGCAGAGTTATTCTCAAGCAGAGTCTCTCCCTGATAGAATATGCACAAACAAGGAGCGAATCTACAGCAAAGTCATATCCGTTCACCATCCCCGACGGAAGTAGAAGGATCACAATCCTCTACCACAGTCAGGAATGCTATATTCTCCAGAAGCAGTCAGGGATTTATTTTCCCAGACTCAGACATGTCACAATAGCATTTCATGTGCATACATCATGACATGCGCATACATATTGCATAACAGCAGAATCTCATTTATTTTGAGAACATCCTCACACAATGTATTTCATGCATCGTATATAATTAATCTTGTACCTTTTCAGGAAAGATGGTTATCATCAACAATTTCCAGCAGGTCCAAGATTTGTTCCTGAAACTAAACAGAGTAATTATCTGCACGGCCTAATGCAGTCCTACACAGACTCATCAAAGCGACCTTACCCAGGTTCCTCCTGAATTTCCACTCAGACTCATCACAAAGTAACCTTACCCAAGTTCCCTCTGAAGTTTTACCCAAACTCATTTCGAAGTAACCCTACGACCCAGGTTCCTTCTCATAGCCCTACTATTCAGGCTTTCATTTTGAAGTAACTCTACTATCCAGGTTCCTTCTAATCGCCCTACTATCAAGGATTTCATTTCGAAGTAACCCTACTATCCAGGTTCCTTCTCATAGACCTACTATCCAGGCTCTCATTTCGAAGTAACCCTACGACCCATGTTCCTTCTCATAGCCCTACTATCCAGGCTTTCATTTCGAAGTAACCCTACTATCCAGGTTCCTTCTCATAGCCCTACTATCCAGACTCTCATTTCGAAGTAACCCTACTATCCAGGTTCCTTCTCATAGCCCTACTATCCAGGCTCTTATTTCGAAGTAACCCTACGACCCAGGTTCCTTCTCATAGCCCTACTATCCAGGCTCTTATTTCGAAGTAACCCTACGACCCGGGTTCCTTCTTTTAGCCCTACTATCCAGGCTTTCATTTCGAAGTAACCCTACTATCCAGGTTCCTTCTCATAGCCCTGCTATCTAGGCTCTCATTTCGAAGTAAACCTACGACCCATGTTCCTTCTCATAGCCCTACTATCTAGGCTCTCATTTCGAAGTAACCCTACGACCCAGGTTCCCTCTCATAGCCCTACTATTCAGGCTTTCATTTCGATGTAACCCTACGACCCAAGTTCCTTCTCATAGCCCTACTATCCAGGCTCTCATTTCGAAGTAACCCTACGACGCAGGTTCCTTCTCATAGCCCTACTATCCAGGCTTTCATTTCGAAGTAACCCTACTATCCAGGTTCCTTCTTATAACCCTACTATCCAGGCTCTCATTTCGAAGTAACCCTACGACCCAGGTTCCTTCTCATAGCTCTACTATCCAGGCTCTCATTTCGAAGTAACCCTATGACCCAGGTTCCTTCTCATAGCCCTACTATCCAGGCTCTCATTTCTAAGTAACCCTACTATCCGAGTTCCTTCTTGTGATACGGTGGGAGAACTGACTTGAGTTTTGCGTTTGTTTTCGCAAATGTTTCGGTTGAGCAAGAGTCGCCACCGACTTTTTATTTTATCCTAAGGAAAGGTTAAAAAGCACAGTAAAAACCTTTGAGATGTTTTTCTTGGGTTCGGGGGGTAGATTATAGAAAGGGAAGGTATTAGCACCCTTTCTATCCATGGTTATCCATGGGCTCTTAGTTACTTGTTTTGATCACTTGCCTTGTGTTTTCAATTGTTTGAAATGGTGCTTTGTGTATGGGTTTGAAAATGTTTTGAAAAGAGGCCATTTGTGGTGGCAACCTTTGTAATGATCCATGTTTGAATGTATACAAAGGTGTACTTATCTTTTGAAAAGTTTTCAATGTTTTTTGAAAGTTGTTTTGAAAGTGTGTTGTGATGTGTGTTTTGAAAAATGGCAAGGATGGTTTTGCAAGTTTGATCAAGTAACTAAGAGTTGTCTACCCCTAAACTTACTCAAAGGTCTTTCCTATGTTTTAACCCTTTTAACAGTATTGTTCCACCATTGTATTTGGTGGACAATCTTGTGTTAGGATGTTAACGGGACATGCGCGGGTCATCGTTTAGACCATGAATGCAATAGTGCCAAGTATCTTTGGCAATTTTTCCTTTAAGGGACTTGATCATTTTAGGCAACTTTCGAAAGCGTCATCGAGGGACTATGATCATTTGAATTGTTTTGTTTTGCCAAAGACGCCCAACATGCAACATGGCCCATTATTGAAGGCAACAAGTGGAGTAACCCTAGGGGTGCAAGTGTGATTGGTGTTGTCCATTTTCATGCTTTGTTATCTTTGAATTAGGTCAAACTATTTGTTATTTGATTTGCATACAAAACCCTAAGTCTATCATGGCATATTTAGAAAGCTTTAAGATGTGGAATTTAAAGTTCTAAATTATTACACAATAATCATGGGAATGGGGGTACAAATGTTCAAATGGGGATGAGACTTAATAGGAGAGTAGTATCCAAATAAACTTACAACCAAATCGAATCAATCGCAAATGTAAAATGATCAATGTATAAGAATAAAGCAATGTAAGTGTATCAATGTATTTGTGTAAGTGTATGTGATTTATTTACAAGTGAAATAAAAATAATAAAAAAGGTTAATTTTGGATATTTTCATGGTTAGGGCAAAACCATAATTTTGCTAATAAATAGTATTTATGAATTATTTTATATACAATATTTGTCCATTATATACAAAAAATAAATAAAAGGGATGTATATTGTAAAAAAGTAATTTTTGAGGTCAAATATTAATAAAGATAAAAAATGTATTATTTTTGTATTTTTACCCTAAATATTCTAATAAATATATAAGTATTTATATTATGTATTAAATATATTAAATATATACAAAAATAAAATATTTATCATTTACAAAAGAAAAAAAAGTATATTTTAAGAAAATGTTTTTAAAAGATAAAATAAAATAAAAATCAGAAAATAAAATGTATTTGTATTATTTTTTTAGTATTTTAAATAAAAGGTATTATGTTTATTTATATGTATAAGTTTAAATAAAGTAAATAAAAATCCAAATAAAATGCAAAAATGGTTGAAAAAATATTTTTAATATTTTTTATGTTTTGACAAAAAATAAAAAGTCAGAGGAAAAAATAAAAAGTCAAAAATAATTAGAAAAACACACAATGGGCCAAGGGGGTGTATGTGAAAAAGTAAGGGTGCAAACAGAAAAAATGAATCAGGCCCAGCCCAAAGGACTTTGTCTTCAACCTCCAGCAACCTTGAACAACAAAACGCGCGTTTCTTCGCTTGATTCAAACATCCTGATTCTTTGATTTTTAGCACAAACTTAAAACACAAAAAATGTCAAGCATCAAATCACGAATTCATACATATCAAGAACTTGATCTAACTCTCAGAAATGAGAGAGAATTTCTCTTCCCCCAATTCCTGACCTAACTTTTGTTCAATATTCAGGTTCAAAATTCTCTCAGTACACATAACATAAATGAAAAGTAATGATATGGGTAGCTTCAGGGCCATGAGTAGGACATAACTTCTTCACAAACCTAAGCCTAGATATGCCTGGATAGAGAGATAGAAGTTCAAACTTTTACCTGTTCAGCTTGAAACGTGTACAATAATGGAGGTACTTTCAATGCAATGTGAGGACTTGTACATCTTGCTTGAGGTCCAAGGATGCTCTTCCAACCTCTAGCTTGCTTTGAAACTAACTGAAACGAGCTATGCAACTCAACCTGCACAACTGAAAAAATGAAAATGATGAACTTGGTTAGAGGTGTTACAGTCTGTAACTAGGGCTTGGGATAGCTTGTATGGATGTTATGGAGTGTGTTTGAACTCTCTTTGGCCAAAGTGCATGAGTGGAAAGGTTTATAGAAGTCAAGTTGCAGAAGGGACTCTGTTTTTTGCAGTAGGATGGTGTTTCTGTGAATGAGGAGGTACTGAAGGTGGTTAGGTCGTGCCTTAGGTCAGTTATGAATTATGCAATGTGTGGAGAAAGTTTGTTTTAGTTCTTGCTTGCAGGAATGTAAGTGGTGATCAATTTTGCAAAGTTTTTTTCCTAGATAAGCAAAGTTTGTCAAGTTTCAATATAGGCTACCACAGGCCCCTCAAGCATGCTGCCTTTTCCCTCCTTGATCAGTGGGATTAGTCCATAATATTGTGCCTAAAAGATTTGCTTTGTACCACTTTGATTTGTGTTTTGACATAAAGCCATGCTTTACAAGAATGGATAAAATGCTTTTTCCAAATATGGCTTAATTTTGTGTGTATTGTCCAAATGCACAAAATAACACTCTAACACAAAGGATATGCATTTAATTATTGAGTGTAAGAAGGATTAGAGGCCTGTAATCTAGCTTGTACAAGCTGAGTTTGAAAATGCATAGTGTATGAACATGAAATTGGCTCATGAACAAAGTGACTTTTGCCCATATTGACAAATTCGATTCTCCCTAACCACAAGGGTGTTTGAGAAGTTCTTAGACAATTTGGGAAGCTTTGAATGTGTACTACAATCCATCTTCGTAATGCAAGTTGAAATTCCAAGTGGAAGCATGTGAAAAGTGGTCATGAAGTTGGGCAAAAATCCTGCCTAAAATAGGTCAAAAAATTTCTAAGTTAAGAATAATTTGCACCCCTATTCTAAAAATCATAACTTGAGCTACAAGCTTCTTTTGAGGAAACTTTGTGAATCAAAGTTGTAGATTTTGCAATGGACTATAACTTTCATGTTTTGAGTTTTGTTTGAATCCAAATGCATCTTGATGAAAAAATGGGACAAAGTTAGGAAAAAATTAGGAATTTTCATTACTTAGAAAATTTCTAAGTTATGAAATTTCTTCATTTCAAACCCTAATTTGTAATTTTTGGTTTCTTGATGAACAAGTTTCATAATTTGATATGTCTTGATGAAAAATGAATCTTGGCATTTGATTTTGACCAAAAAGTCAAAGTTTGACTTTTCAACATACAGTCAAATTTTGATCAGTTGACTGGAAAATTCATCTGTCAATCTTGTGCATTTGGGATATTTTGAACTTGTTGAATGTGTCAAGACCATGTCATTGAATCCTTGAGTCCATATGTGAGCTTGAATTGCCATTGTCTAGGTCAAACAGTCAAAAATTGCCTTTGTGTAGTCAAAACCCTAAAAATGACCATTTTGCCCTTTTGGTGATCTGATCAAATTTCTTGTGGAATTGTGATCCAAACTTGATCAAATGGTCCATATGAGTTCATAATGTTGATGTGGGTCAAAAATCATGAGGTTTGACTGTCAATTGACCACGGTTGACTTTTCCCCCAATATAGTTGATTTCTAGGTCAACTGTCCAATTGACTGGGCAAAGATTGGAATCAAGGCTTGAAACTTGGTATGGATAAACTTGTGAGTCCAACATGAAGCATGAAAGTCATTTTGGGCATTTTAGGTCAAAACATCTTTGTGCAAACACAAACCCTAATTTGGGTCAACAATGCAAGGAGGAGTCTTGAGCAGAGCAAACCCTAACTTGATCTTGAGCCCCAAGGGTCTTGTGGTGAGAAAATATTGAGGAAATGGGAGGGAAAATTTTGGGGTACAACAGTTGCCCCTGTTCAATCTTCTTAGACCTGAGGATGTAGATTGGCTTGCGTGCCTTTCGTGATCCGAAGGTGGAAGATGATTGAACACTAAAGTGCCCAGAAATTTGCACTCGCATAGTGGAGTATCAACAATGTGATGGCGGGAATGGGCTTATAGATGCCATTTGGAGAGATGGTGGATAGGAGGATGGGCTTGTAGATGCCATCGGGGTGTGACAGAACCTTGTCGGGAATGGGCTTATAGATGCCATTTGGAGGTGTCGATCGCGTAAGAGATTCCTTAGCGAGAACTTGCGTACTTGAGAAAGAAAGATGGTTTCCTGGCTTGCTACAGGTGTTGATTTTCAGTCTCTTCATGAAGATATGCCCTGGCTGGATACAGGTATCGAATCTACAATCAATCACTCACAGATATGCCCTGGCTAGATACAGGTATGGAATCTGGAATTTGTCATCTACAGATATGCCCTGGATGGATACAGGTATCGAATCTGGAATTGGTCGTCTACAGATATGCCCTGGCTGGATACAGGTGTCGAATCTGGAATTTATTGTCTACAGATATGCCCTGGCTGGATACAGGTGTCGAATCTGGAATTAGTCGTATACAGATATGCCCTGGCTGGATACAAGTGTCGAATCTGGAATTTGTCGTCTACAGATATGCCACGGCTGGATACAGGTGTCGAATCTGGAATTTGTCGTCTACAGATATGCCCTGGCTGGATACAGGTGTCGAATCTGGAATTTTTCGTCTACAGATATGCCCTGGCTGGATACAGGTGTTGAATCTGGAATTTGTCGTCTACAGATATGCCATGGCTGGATACAGGTGTCGAATCTGGAATTTTTCGTCTACAGATATGCCCTGGCTGGATACAGGTGTCGAATATGGAATTTGTCGTCTACAGATATGCTCTGGCTGGATACAGGTGTCGAATCTGGAATTTGTCGTCTACAGATATGCCCTGGCTGGATACAGGTGTCGAATCTGGAATTCAGTCACTCACAGATATACCCTGGATAGATACAGGAATCGAATCTAGAATTGTGACAGTTGATAGTAATCATCTTTGGTTGCTCTTTTCCTGAAAAGGCAAAACATTAGTTGTATGCAATGTCATGATATATGAAATGCATGATGTCAGGATGTTTTTCAAGAATAAATGAGATTGTGTGATATGATGCGTATATGCATCCGTCATGGTGTATGATAATGTGATGAATGTATATGAATGTGTTTTCGACTAGGAAAATAAATCCTTGACGATTGTCGGGAGTTTGTGGAATCCTGGGCTGATGTTGGAGAGTAGAGTTCTTCGCTTCCGCTGGGGCATGCTGATTGCAAGAATAAACCGGTAGGAGAAGATGACTCCGTCGGGGGATAAACTTGTTGGAGAGATTACTCTGCAGGGAATTACTCTGTGGGAAGAGATACTTCGCTGAGGTTTTGATGAGAGCTCCGCTAGGGATTCCACTGATAAGTTATGTTGGGGAATTTGATGAACTCCGCTGGGGAATAGGGAGAACTTCGCCGAGGACGAATTTTCCGTGGTAATTAGCTAAGGATAACCCAGTTATACCCTGGTGGGAAATAACCTTTGAATGAAGCTGGGGAGAGACGTATGTACTCTATAGGGGATAAGCTTCCAGAATCTACTGGGGATAAGCTTCCAGAATCTACTGGGGATATGGATTCCACTCTCCTGGGGAAACTTTGGACTGCACTGGGGAATGATTCCACTAGGGTGTCTGGTATTCCGCCGGGGAACAATCTTATACTAAGACTGCCGGGGATGCTTGTTGAGGAATGTCTATACTCCGCTGGGGAACATTGAGATCTTCTGGGGATACCCAACTTCCTTAAGGCTGACAGTATACTAACTCGGCTTGGGGAGAGTATCGCTGACTTGCTGGAGATACTGTGCCTTTTTAGGGCTGATGAGGGACCAACTCTGCCTGGGGAGAGTATTGCTGAATCTTGTTTTACTCTGCGGGGAGTGAAAGTATCCTGGTTACGTTCTTCAGCCGAACCTACCTTGGTACCTTGGTGGACAGAGCAACTAGATCGCTTAGACAATTCTTTATTGCCCCTAGTTCCGATGTCATCTGTAATTAGTCCTTTGTTTCGCATGCAAATATTCATGATTAGCAATTAATGTCAAATGCATATATCAAAAATGAACATTGGACGTTCTTTGCAAAACAAAACAGAAAAAAGGAAAAACGATGGGTAATTTATCTGAAAAATTGAACTTGTATTGATTTTGAAATTTGCCTGTAAATAGGCGTTTTATGTACAGGAGGCTGACGTCCTAGTAAGAGAACGCCGCCGAGCAACATAGAGTTTATACAATTTTGAAAAGGAAACAAAACAGCTATGTGAAAAATAATCCCACTGGGTTCCAACTCTGCTATCGCCTTTATGTCTTCAAGCGTCTCATCACTTTGCTGCTTAGTTGAAGATGAAGCTGATTGATTGGAGTCATCTGAGCCCGATAGTTGATGCCGAATTCCGGATGCAAGGTGATCCAATGAGACATAGTATTACGCTTTATCCTTAACTTTTGCCTGGACCGCCCTTTCGGGTTTTCAGTCCACCGGGATACCCATTTTTGCCCAAGCCGCCTTTTCAGGTTTTCGACTTGCCGGGTGTACGGATTTTTCATTTCGTCCCTTATTTTTGCCTGAACCTTTTTGGTTCGCCGGGAAGCCCTTATTTTTGCCTAGGTGTGTCAACCTAGCGGGTCTTTAATTCATGCGTAGTATCTTTTTACTATGTCTGCATTGGCGGGGTGAGGAAGGTCGTCACCATCCATGGTGGTTAGAATCATAGCTCCTCATGAGAAGATATGTTTAACCACAAATGGCCCTTCGTATGTAGGGGTCCACTTGCCCCTGGGATCACTTTGAGGAAGAATGATGCGCTTGATTACCAGGTCTCCGACTTGATACTCTTGTCGTCTGACCTTTTTGTTAAATGCCTTGATCATCCGTTTTTGGTACGTCTGACCATGACAAATAGCAGTGAGTCTCTTTTCGTCAATTAGGTTTAATTGATCAAGCCGAGTCTGGATCCAGTCATCTTCGCTCAAAACTGCATCCCTCATTATCCGGAGAGAGGGTATCTGGACTTCGATAGGCAAGACTGCCTCCATGCCATATACCAAAGAAAAGGGAGTTGCCCCTGTTGACGTCCATGCTGAGGTACGGTACCCATGAAGGGCAAACGGCAACATTTTGTGCCAATCTTTGTAGGTCACTGTCATCTTCTGCACAATATTCTTGATATTCTTATTTGCTGCTTCTACAACCCCATTCATCTTCGGTCGATAGGGAGAAGAATTGTGGTGCTGTATCTTGAATTGCTCGCAGAGCTCAGTGATCATCTTGTTGTTAAGATTGGTACCATTATCCGTAATGATCCTCTCAGGTAAACCGTATCGACAGATCAGGTTATGCCGAATGAACCGTGCCACGACGTTCTTGGTTACCGTAGCATAGGAAGCTGCTTCAACCCACTTTATGAAGTAATCAATTGCTACCAGGATGAAGAGATGCCCGTTGGATGCCGTAGGTCTGATTTCGCCGATCATATCAATGCCCCACATTGCAAAAGGCCAAGGTGCCGTCAAGACGTTTAGAGGAACCGGAGGAATGTGCACCTTATCAGCATAGATCTGGAATTTATGACAAGTCCGAGAATGCTGATAACAGTCGGCTTCCATTGTGGACCAGAAATATCCTGCCCGAAGGATTTTCTTTGCCATGGTATGTCCACTGGAATGTGTTCCGAAGGTACCTTCATGTAGCTCCGCCATGATCCTTTCTGCTTCAGTCTTATCCACACAACGCAGTAAGGTTGAATCATGGTTTCGCTTGTAGAGGATGCCATTGCTGAGGAAGAACTTTGCCGCAAACCTTCTCAGGAACTTCTTGTCATTAACAGATGCGCCTTCGGGATATTCTTGAGCTTCAAGGTACCTCTTCACTTCATGATACCAGGGTTTTTCTGTTACCTCTTCGGTCTCGAGATCGCAGCAATGTGCATGTTCGTCCAATTTCCAGATAATGATCCGGGGAGCCTCGTTGTCCCATTTGACTTTGAACATAGAATACATCGTAGCCAATGCGTCCGCTAACTGATTCTCCTCTCTTGGGAAATGTTCAAAGGTTATTTCTTCGAAGTGGGGAATCAACGTCAACACATACTCTTTGTAAGGAATAAGGTTTGGGTGTTTCGTATCCCACTCGCCTTTGATCTGATTGATCACGAGAGCGGAATCTCCGAAGACACTCAGAAACTTGATCCTTAAGTCAATTGCAGCTTGAAGACCCATGATACATGCCTCATACTCTGCCATATTGTTGGTGCAGTTGAAACATAGTCGGGCAGTGAGTGGAGTATGAGTGCCTTTGGGGATATGATCACAACGCCGATACCGTTACCCAAAGCGTTTGAGGCTCCATCAAAGTGCATAGACCATCAGGATCCTTCCTCGGGTCCTTCATCCGGTCCAGGTACTTCACAATCAATTACTACCATGATATCCTCGTCTGGAAATTCAAAGTTCATCGACTGGTAATCTTCCACTGCCTGGTGTTCCAAATGGTCTGCCAATACACTTACCTTGATTGCTTTTTGAGTCGTGTACTGGATGTCATATTCCGTCAAGATCATTTGCCATCTTGCTATTCTTCCAGACAGAGCAGGCTTTTCGAATATGTACTTGATTGGATCCATTTTTGAAATCAACAGAGTAGTGTGAGTCAACATATACTGTCTCAACCGGCGAGGAGCCCATACCAAAGCACATCAAGTTTTCTCGAGCAGTGAGTACCGGGTCTCACAGTCGGTAAACTTTTTGCTAAGGTAATAAATGGCGTGTTCTTTTCGGCCAGACTCGTCATGCTGCCCCAGCACATACCCCATTGAGTTGTCAAGTACCGTCAAGTATAAGATTAGAGGTCTCCCTTCAACCGGTGGCATAAGAATGGGTGGCTCTTGGAGATACTCTTTGATTCTTTCGAAAGCGGCCTGACATTCATCGTTCCAACGTACTACTTGATCCTTCTTCAGCAGCTTGAAGATTAGTTCACAGGTAGCAGTTAGATGTGAGATGAATCGGGCAATGTAGTTCAACCGTCCTAGAAAGCCTCTGATTTCTTTCTCTGTCTTGGGAGTTGGCATCTCTTGTATGGATTTCACTTTGGCAGGGTCCACTTGAATACCTTTGTCGCTTACAACGAAGCCTAGCAATTTTCCAGATCTCACCCCGAAGGTGCACTTGTTCGGGTTCAACCTCAGCTTGTACAACTCCAGACGGTCAAACAGCTTCCGTAGATGGTCAAGGTGTTCCTCCTCAGTTTGGGACCTTGCAATCATATCGTCGACGTATACTTCTATCTCGTGATGGATCATGTCATGAAATAAAGCAACCATGGCACGTTGGTAGGTTGCCCCAACATTTTTCAACCCAAATGGCATGACCTTATAGCAAAAGGTGCCCCACTGAGTAACAAAAGTGGTCTTCTCCATGTCTTCAGGAGCCATCTTGATCTGATTATAACCGGAGAAGCCGTCCACGAAGGAGAATACTTTATGCTGAGCAGTGTTGTCAACCAGAACGTCGATATGAGGCAGAGGGAAATCATCCTTAGGGCTCGCCCTGTTCAAATCCCTGTAATCAACACACATTCGGACCTTACCATCCTTCTTCGGAACTGGAACCACGTTGGCAACCCACTGAGGGTAAGAAGTCACTGCTAGAAACCCGGCATCAAATTGTTTCATAACCTCAGCTTTGATTTTCTCGGACATTTCTGGACGCATACGGCGGACCTTCTGTTTAACCGGAGGGCAGTCTTCCTTGGTAGGCAAGTGATGAACCACAATGTCGGTATCCAACCCAGGCATGTCTTCGTAAGACCAGGCAAAGATTTCCACATAGTCATGCAGCATCTGAATCAACCGTTGTTTCACACTGAGCTCTAGATTGGCACCAATCTTGACTTCCTTTCTGTCTGTCTCAGTACCCAGATTTACCGTTTCCACTGGCTCTTCATGTGGCTGAATGGCCCTCTCTTCCTGGAGTAGTATTCTTGCAAGTTCACCAGGCACTTCACAATCATCTTCACCTTCGTCTTTGGCTAAGTTGATTGGATTTTTGAAGTCATAACTGGCAGTAGCAAAGTCGTTACCAGTGAGATCCAGAGTGGATTGGAACCTATATAGGTGAGTGTGTGTAAATATAGTTGTTTTGCAATATATAATAAAGAAAGAAAAGGAGCGCAAGATTTTGAAATGCAACAAACGCCCAATGTTTTTATTAATGATATATGAAAATGACACACAAAAGCCCTCACAAATGAAGCCACGGTGCCCCGGGTAAGACACCGAGCCATAAAAGTTTCAAAATATTGTCTGTTAAAAATTCAAAACAAAAGAGTTCATTACTGAGTGACAAAAGTAATAGGTGTGAAGTCTTTGGCAGTCCAGTTGCTTGGTCCACCGTCGGTTGTTGGGTAGATCCAACTGTCGAATTCAGATTCCTCGACATCATCTTCAATAGCATTCACTCCCGGGTTGGTGATGAGCACAAGAGGTCTTCCAATCCTTGCCTTACGAACAGCCCTCTGAGCCTCTGCAGTGAAACCCAAACCAAACTTGTCAGTCTTCGGAGTGAAGTCAGGAAGTCGGCCCCAGTTTGCACACTCACCCTTCTCAATAACAGCCCGGGCATCCTTTAAGGAAGCCATCTTCAAAGGAGAAACTTCTTCAGTTACAGTCTCTGCTGACGCCAGTGTTTGAGGCACCTCTTCAAAGTGTTGAAAGGGGGTCTCAATGAAATCCCCATCCATCTCTATGTATCGGAACGAGTTGAGGTAGCTGACCATATACTCTTCCTCCCCCTGAACTGTCACAATTTACCCCCTAACCGGGTACTTCAGCTTCTGATGTAGTGTGGAGGTCACAGCTCCAGCCTTGTGGATCCATGGACGACCCAGCAAACAAGAATAGGATGGTCATATGTTCATCACATAGAACGTTGAATCAAAGACCTGAGAACCAACCCTGATTGGAATGTCAACTTCCCCATGTACCATCCTTTTCAAACCGTCAAAGGCCCGGACAACAATGTTACTAGGCTTGAGTTCCAAACCCTCATAATCCAACCTGTCTAGGGTCTTCTTGGGTAATACGTTCAACGAAGAACCGGTGTCTACCAACACATG
This sequence comes from Vicia faba, assembly GCA_948472305.1. NCBI lineage: Eukaryota > Viridiplantae > Streptophyta > Magnoliopsida > Fabales > Fabaceae > Vicia > Vicia faba. The sequence goes on from OX451735.1 coordinate 474,695,985, forward strand.
GGCAAGAGTAGTGCCCCTGCATTCAATGGAGACATGCAGGGCGTCGTTATGGTTCTTTCCTTTGGCAGTCAGATTGGCGTCAGAGAAGCCCAACCCATTATCGGCAGTCAAGTTGGCCACTCAATCGGTAAATTGATCAGCAGACGTTTCTTGTGGCACATGGGCCGTCTTCAGGAAGGAAATCAGGGCCTTGGCATGGGCCTCTGAGCACAACAACAGTGATAGCATAGAAATTTTAGAAGGGGTGTGCCCCAGCTGCTCAACTACATTGAAATCACTCTTCTTAATGATCTTGAGAATCTCTTCCATCTCTGGCTGGGAAGCTTCAACAGTGGTTGTCTTTGGTGCCTCCGTCAGGGCAGGCAAATCAGTAGCAATCCCTTTGCCCCGAGTATCAGATGACTCGGCAGCAGGGGTAGAAACAGGAATTTGATCAGGAAGGGAAGCAGGCACACTTGCAGGTGTGATGATAAGAGGTCTCGGAATAGCTGGTGGCGCAATATCAGGCGAGAAGAGCCTACCACTACGAGTGACTTTAGCAGGCCCAGTAATATTACTGACGCCGGTACTTGTATCAAACTCTTGTTTTACTCCAAGAACATAAACATCTGCCCCATAGTGCCATGGGACAGCTTTGTCGGATGTATAAGGGAGAGGCCCCGAAACAGTGATGATGATAGGAGCAATCTTCTGAGTAGACATGATTTTGACAGGCTTCTTTGAAGGAGCCTTAGGAGGGTTATTGAAAATAGTAACAATGGACACTTCTTCAGCAAGGACAGCAGGAACAACAATCTTCTCGAACAAGATCTCTTTGCTATCCATCAGGTTTTGAACGCCTGACTTCAGCAAAGGACAACCAGCAGGTGAAACAGCACATAGATGGCAACCTCTACTACATCCCGGAAATAAACCGGCCAGCAACAGGTTCCTTTTGACAGTCAACAACGGAGTAACAATATCATCCACAGAGGCTACATACGGTTCTTCTTCCACAGCATTCACCCCATGCTGGGGCATGGGAGCAGTCACAACATTGGGCCTTTCGGGCACCTCGAGCTGTATTTATTTAGCATCAATAAGGTCCTGAACCTTATTCCTCAGAGCCCAGCAATCATCCGTAGTATGCCCTGGGCTATCAGAGTGATAAGCGCAACGGGCGTTGGGGTTGTACTTTGGAGAAGTTGTGTTCACTACCTTCGGAGCTTCTTTGACAGTTACCAGATTGGTTGACAGTAGTTGCAGCAAAATCTGAGACAGGGTCATGCTGAGTCGAGTGTACTGACTTTTGGGTCTCTCACCCCTTGGTTGGTTATATTGCTGAGGAGCAGCAGCAGGCTTTGAAATTACCACCGCGTTGACAGCTTGGCGGTGTTCCGACTTATTTTGTCTTCTGGGACCATTAACAGCACTGGCTTCCTTCTTGAAGGGCTTCTTTTTAGTACTCGAGGAGGCACCTTTTTGTATCTTCCCCGACTTGATACCAGCTTCTATCCTCTCACCGGTTAAGATCAGGTCTGTGAACCCAGCAGAAGAATTACCAATCAGGTGGTTGAAGAATGGACCGAACAGGGTCCCTAAGAACATGTCGACAAGCTCACGGTCCGTCAAAGGTGGTTGCACCCTACCAGCCAGGTCTCTCCACTTTTGCGCATACTCCTTGAATCCTTCTCCCGTCCCCAGTGACATACCATGGAGTTGGGTACGCGTGGGAGCGAGGTCGGAATTGTACTGATACTGCTTATAAAATGCAGTAGCCAAGTCCTCCCAGTTTCGGATACTAGCTCCATCCAGCTGATAGAACCATTCGAGTTGAGCCCCTGAAAGGCTATCTTGAAATAAATGGATCCATAGGTTCTTGTCTGCAGTGTAAGGTTGGATCTTCCTTACATATGATCTGAGATGCAGCTTAGGGCAGGAAGCCCCGTCGTACTTCGCAAAGGCAGGTGCCTTGAACTTGTATAGGATCACCACCCCAAAAGATAAACCTAGATCTCCAAAATCCAGCCCCGACACATGTTGAACCTCCATGGCACTTAAACGGTCCTCTAGTTGCTTGTACCTGTCTTCAGCAGGAGGGTACTGTTCATCATTGTAATCCGTCTCGTTGTCGGAGACCACAGGACTAGGAGCCCTTCCCCCTTGGGGACTGTCTTTCTCTGGAGAGGAAGTAGTCTGATCAGCCTCATTCTGCAGTGTATTCCCAAACCTCCGTCCAGTGTTAAATAGCGCAGTCCTCTTCTTATTCTTCTTCTTCAAGAGCAGAGTCTTCAACTCCTGTTGACCCTGGGCTAAGCTCATGACCAGTTCTTGAAACTGGGCGTTCTGGGCCTGGAGGGCCTTGATAGCTTGTTCGGTAGTAGGCTCGGAAGACATGATGATTGAGTGCTGAAATAAACAGCGAAGAAGATTAAGCAACCTGTAGAAGAAGGGTACCTGTTATGCATATGATGCAATGAGATGCGTATGATTTATGCTTTCAAAGACAATCGGGATTCAACTTTGTAGACAAAAAGGAAACACACTTCATTAGATTCAAACTTTAAATTGTTCAACAATTTGCCCTTAGGCATTACAAGAATGAAAATACTGAAAAGGAAATAAAAGTTGTAAAAGAAACATCCAAAGCCCATCAATGCTCCCATGGCCTCCTCTTCTCTGTACGAATATAGTCGTTCAGGATCCGCTCCTCCTCCAATTGCTTAGTCAGCTTCTGGATCTTTTGTTCCTGTTCGTTGAACTTTTCCCGATAGAAATCCCGTTCTTCCTGTAGCTGCGCCCAATATCTCTTTAGTGTATCAACATTAGTGGGTATCTGAGGAGGGAGGACAGTTGGAGGAACCCCGTCTTCATCAGGAAATTCAAGAATGATAGGCCTGACAGCTTCGTATGGCATACCTAACTTCTGAGCACGAATGCGGACCCATCTGCAGTAGGGTTCCATTGGTAGAGAAGTCTTCGATCCCAACTCATGTGGTTCAGCTTTGTGAATTCTGTCCCAAGCCTTGATGAATCTACGGCGCAGCTCGTCACTGTCTACCTGAAACTCAAAACTGATGTGAGGTACCAACATCTCATGAGGCCCTGCTCTTCTGGCTCTTCCAAACTGACGGAGAGCTAAACATGGATTATAAGAGATTCCTCCATGGGTACCGATTAATGGAACATTAGGATATTCTCCGCAACGATCAATAATGGCTACCTCATCCAAACCTCTGAGTCCAAATGATATCATTATCAGTGAGAGACATTAACCTATGAGCCCAGCCTCTTCCTTCTTCATTCTTCAGCACGAACTTAGGGAGGTGCGAAATAAACCACCTCACTAACAAAGGAGCACAACACCATAGAGTTCCCCGTCTTCGGGCAGTACGAGCATAGAGTTGTTGCAGGATATCACCCAAGAGAGTGGGTACAGGGTTCCGAGACATGAAGATCCTTATGGAGTTGACATTGACAAAGTTATCAGGATTTGGAAACAATACTAGACCATAGATTAAGAGAGCCATAATGTCTTCGTACGCCTTGAAGTCTAAGTCATTCCAGAAGCTATTAGCTTTGCCAACCAGAAATTTCGTCAAAAAGCCCTTAACTCCACTTCTAGTTTCCCAGTTAGCTGTTACCTCTTCTTTGGTCAAGGGGAGGGCTGCAACAATCTCTTCAGGCCTAAGAGTCTTCTCCCAACCAGTGAATGGAGTATTCTCCAAAACAGGGATACCAAGCAAATCAGAGAATTCTTCCAGGGTAGGGACCAGCTGGAAGTCTTGAAAAGTGAAGCAATGGTATAGGGGATCATAAAACTTGACCAGGACACTCATCAGTTGTTGGTCCCACTTTGAAGTGACTAAACCGAGGAGAGAACCATGCCTCTTGATGAAGGAAGTAGTGTTTGGAATCCTATCAACCAATTCCTTGAGAAAAGTAGGTGGTTGAACAAAGTTGAGCCGGATAGTATTCCTATGCATGGGCATCATGATGTCCTACAAAACAGAGCAAAGATGAAACCCTCTTGTCTTTGAAATGGGTCAGTCCTTATGCAGGATGCATGCAATGGTATGATGGTATGATGTTATGATAAAGCACACCACAAGTATTCACAAAGGCAAGCATGATAAGGCACACAAGTCACATAAGACAACCCTTAGGGTTTAGGCCAGCATGAAGTTTAGGTATTACCCTCTTTCAGTTTCGTTGGTTAAGATCTGTCCTACCAAAAGTAACCGGGTTCTAGAGGATCTCAATATCATTGACTACCCTCAATCGGTCATAACTCCAGCATCGCAATCTTTTCTTGCGGCCAGAACCATCGCGAGAGTTTAGCCTCAATGAGTGTAGCATATTGCTACGATTCTATGGCCAAGTTGGGTCAATTTAGGGTTCTAAGGTCGGTTGGTGCTTAATGACTCCTTAGAAGACCCATATTCTCCTCGTTGCAACACAAGGGATATCGGTACAGACCAAGGTGTCACACCAACGTAGCCACTACTTCACCCATGTCGGTCTATGCCGGACAGGTCCCTCACAGCTTATGCTACCTAAAAGGGTATTCCCCAGATCCGGGTTAGGATCTATGAAACTCCGATGCAAAGCCCACAAATATAAAAGCAAACAAAGCAAACAATTGAAAACAAGTAAATGATCTAACCCTAAGGTAACCCCACTTTTAAGTATATCCCCAGCAGAGTCTCCAGTTCTGTGATACGGTGGGAGAACTGACTTGAGTTTTGCGTTTGTTTTCGCAAATGTTTCGGTTGAGCAAGAGTAGCCACCGACTTTTTATTTTATCCAAAGGAAAGGTTAAAAAGCACAGTAAAAACCTTTGAGATGTTTTTCTTGGGTTCGGGGGTTAGATTATAGAAAGGGAAGGTATTAGCACCCTTTCTATCCATGGTTATCCATGGGCTCTTAGTTACTTGTTTTGATCACTTGCCTTGTGTTTTCAATTGTTTGAAATGGTGCTTTGTGTATGGGTTTGAAAATGTTTTGAAAAGAGGCCATTTGTGGTGGCAACCTTTGTAATGATCCATGTTTGAATGTATACAAAGGTGTACTTATCTTTTGAAAAGTTTTCAATGTTTTTTGAAAGTTGTTTTGAAAGTGTGTTGTGATGTGTGTTTTGAAAAATGGCAAGGATGGTTTTGCAAGTTTGATCAAGTAACTAAGAGTTGTCTACCCCTAAACTTACTCAAAGGTCTTTCCTATGTTTTAACCCTTTTAACAGTATTGTTCCACCATTGTATTTGGTGGATAATCTTGTGTTAGGATGTTAACGGGACAGGCGCGGGTCATCGTTTAGACCATGAATGCAATAGTGCCAAGTATCTTTGGCAATTTTTCCTTTAAGGGACTTGATCATTTTAGGAAACTTTCGAAAGCGTCATCGAGGGACTATGATCATTTAAATTGTTTTGTTTTACCAAAGACCCCCAACATGCAACATGGCCCATTATTGAAGGCAACAAGTGGAGTAACCCTAGGGGTGCAAGTGTGATTGGTGTTGTCCATTTTCATGCTTTGTTATCTTTGAATTAGGTCAAACTATTTGTTATTTGATTTGCATACAAAACCCTAAGTCTATCATGGCATATTTAGAAAGCTTTAAGATGCGGAATTTAAAGTCCTAAATTATTACACAATAATCATGGGAATGGGGGTACAAATGTTCAAATGGGGATGAGACTTAATAGGAGAGTAGTATCCAAATAAACTTACAACCAAATCGAATCAAACGCAAATGTAAAATGATCAATGTATAAGAATAAAGCAATGTAAGTGTATCAATGTATTTGTGTAAGTGTATGTGATTTATTTACAAGTGAAATAAAAATAATAAAAAAGGTTAATTTTGGATATTTTCATGGTTAGGGCAAAACCCTAATTTTGCTAATAAATAGTATTTATGAATTATTTTATATACAATATTTGTCCATTATATACAAAAAATAAATAAAAGGGATGTATATTGTAAAAAAGTGATTTTTGAGGTCAAATATTAATAAAGATAAAAAATGTATTATTTTTGTATTTTTACCCTAAATATTCTAATAAATATATAAGTATTTATATTATGTATTAAATATATTAAATATATACAAAAATAAAATATTTATTATTTACAAAAGAAAAAAAAGTATATTTCAAGAAAATGTTTTTAAAAGATAAAATAAAATAAAAATCAGAAAATAAAATGTATTTGTATTATTTTTTTAGTATTTTAAATAAAAGGTATTATGTTTATTTATATGTATAAGTTTAAATAAAGCAAATAAAAATCCAAATAAAATGCAAAAATGGTTGAAAAAATATTTTTAATATTTTTTATGTTTTGACAAAAAATAATAAGTCAGAGGAAAAAATAAAAAGTCAAAAATAATTAGAAAAACACACAATGGGCCAAGGGGGTGTATGTGAAAAAGTAAGGGTGCAAACAGAAAAAATGAATCAGGCCCAGCCCAAAGGACTTTGTCTTCAACCTCCAGCAACCTTGAACAACAAAACGCGCGTTTCTTCGCTTGATTCAAACATCCTGATTCTTTGATTTTTAGCACAAACTTAAAACACAAAAAATGTCAAGCATCAAATCACGAATTCATACATATCAAGAACTTGATCTAACTCTCAGAAATGAGAGAGAATTTCTCTTCCCCCAATTCCTGACCTAACTTTTGTTCAATATTCAGGTTCAAAATTCTCTCAGTACACATAACATAAATGAAAAGTAATGATATGGGTAGCTTCAGGGCCATGAGTAGGACATAACTTCTTCACAAACCTAAGCCTAGATATGCCTGGATAGAGAGATAGAAGTTCAAACTTTTACCTGTTCAGCTTGAAACGTGTACAACAATGGAGGTACTTTCAATGCAATGTGAGGACTTGTACAGCTTGCTTGAGGTCCAAGGATGCTCTTCCAACCTCTAGCTTGCTTTGAAACTAACTGAAACGAGCTATGCAACTCAACTTGCACAACTGAAAAAATGAAAATGGTGAACTTGGTTAGAGGTGTTACACTCTGTAACTAGGGCTTGGGATAGCTTGTATGGATGTTATGGAGTGTGTTTGAACTCTCTTTGGCCAAAGTGCACGAGTGGAAAGGTTTATAGAAGTTAAGTTGCAGAAGGGACTCTGTTTTTTGCAGTAGGATGGTGTTTCTGTGAATGAGGAGGTATTGAAGGTGGTTAGGTCGTGCCTTAGGTCAGTTATGAAGTATGCAATGTGTGGAGAAAGTTTGTTTTAGTTCTTGCTTGCAGGAATGTAAGTGGTGATCAATTTTGCAAAGTTTTTTTCCTAGATAAGCAAAGTTTGTCAAGTTTCAATATAGGCTACCACAGGCCCCTCAAGCATGCTTCCTTTTCCCTCCTTGATCAGTGGGATTAGTCCATAATCTTGTGCCTAAAAGATCTACTTTGTACCACTTTGATTTGTGTTTTGACATAAAGCCATGCTTTACAAGAATGGATAAAATGCTTTTCCCAAATATGGCTTAATTTTGTGTGTATTGTCCAAATGCACAAAATAACACACTAACACAAAGGATATGCATTTAATTATTGAGTGTAAGAAGGATTAGAGGCCTGTAATCTAGCTTGTACAAGCTGAGTTTGAAAATGCATAGTGTATGAACATGAAATTGGCTCATGAACAAAGTGACTTTTGCCCATATTGACAAATTCGATTCTCCCTAACCACAAGGGTGTTTGAGAAGTTCTTGGATAATTTGGGAAGCTTGGAATGTGTACTACAATCCATCTTTGTAATGCAAGTTGAAATTCCAAGTGGAAGCATGTGAAAAGTGGTCATGAAGTTGGGCAAAAATCCTGCCTAAAATAGGTCAAAAAATTTCTAAGTTAAGAATGTTTTGCACCCCTATTCCAAAAATCATAACTTGAGATACAAGCTTCTTTTGAGGAAACTTTGTGAATCAAAGTTGTAGATTTTGCAATGGAATATAACTTTCATGTTTTGAGTTTTGTTTGAATCCAAATGCATCTTGATGAAAAAATGGTACAAAGTTAGGAAAAAATTAGGAATTTTCATTACTTAGAAAATTTCTAAGTTATGAAATTTCTTCATTTCAAACCCTAATTTGTAATTTTTGGTTTCTTGATGAACAAGTTTCATAATTTGACATGTCTTGATGAAAAATGAATCTTGGCATTTGATTTTGACCAAAAAGTCAAAGTTTGACTTTTCAATATACAGTCAAATTTTGATCAGTTGACTGGAAAATTCATCTGTCAATCTTGTGCATTTGGGATCTTTTGAACTTGTTGAATGTGTAAAGACCATGTCATTGAATACTTGAGTCCATATGTGAGCTTGAATTTCCATTGGCTAGGTCAAACAGTCAAAAATTGCCTTTGTGCAGTCAAAACCCTAAAAATGACCATTTTGCCCTTTTGGTGATCTGATCAAATTTCTTGTGGAATTGTGATCCAAACTTGATCAAATGGTCCATATGAGTTCATAATGTGGATGTGGGTCAAAAATCATGAGGTTTGACTGTCAATTGACCACAGTTGACTTTTTCCCCAATACAGTTGATTTCTAGGTCAACTGTCCAATTGACTGGGCAAAGATTGGAATCAAGGCTTGAAACTTGGTATGGATAAACTTGTGAGTCCAACATGAAGCATGAAAGTCATTTTGGGAATTTTAGGTCAAAACATCTTTGTGCAAACACAAACCCTAATTTGGGTCAACAGTGCAAGGAGGAGTCTTGAGTAGAGCAAACCCTAACTTGATCTTGAGCCCCAAGGGTCTTGTGGTGAGAAAATATTGAGGAAATGGGAGGGAAAATTTTGGGGTACAACACTTCTCATAGCCCTACTATCCAGACTCTCATTTCGAAGTAACCCTACTATCCAGGTTCCTTCTCATAGCCCTACTATCCAGGCTCTTATTTCGAAGTAACCCTACGACCCAGGTTCCTTCTCATAGCCCTACTATCCAGGCTCTTATTTCGAAGTAACCCTACGACCCGGGTTCCTTCTTTTAGCCCTACTATCCAGGCTTTCATTTCGAAGTAACCCTACTATCCAGGTTCCTTCTCATAGCCCTACAATCTAGGCTCTCATTTCGAAGTAATCCTACTATCCATGTTCCTTCTCATAGCCCTACTATCCAAGCTCTCATTTCGAAGTAACCCTACGAACATGGTTCCTTCTTATAGACCTACTATCCAGGCTCTCATTTCGAAGTAACCCTACGACCTAGGTTCCTTCTCATAGCCCTACTATCCAGGCTCTCATTTTGAAGTAACCCTACTATCCAGGTTCCTTCTCATAGCCCTACTATCCCGGCTCTAATTTCTAAGTAACCCTACTATCCAAGTTCCTTCTCATAGCCCTACTATCCAAACTTTCATTTCGAAGTAACCCTACTATCCAGGTTCCTTATCATAGCCCTACTATCCAAGCTCTCATTTCGAAGTAACCCTACTATCCAGGTTCCTTCTCATAGCCCTACTATCCAGGTTCTCATTTCGAAGTAACCCTACGACCCAGGTTCCTTTTCATAGCCCTGCTATCCAGGATTTCATTTCGAGGTAACTCTACTATCCAGGTTCCTTCTCATATCCCTACTATCCAGGCTTTCATCTCAAAGCAAACCTACTATCCAAGTTCCTTCTCTCTTATCTCCAGATAACAGTTTACAATGCTGTAAGACTTGGACCCGATCAGATATGATCGATTTCACGCTTCCCTAGTAAGTCGCTGTGTGACCCAGACCCTGACCAGATATACAGCTTACTTCCACCTCATCAATCAGGAGTTAACTCCCCTATAGAGTAATGGACAACCGAAGCTCCTATACTCTACTGCCCCAGACATAAGTCAACATGCCCCGACGAAGTCCTCCTCAATGGCTAATACGAAAATTCTCGCAAAGGAATCTCTTATGCGACCAATATTTTCTCTGGATGGCATCTTTAAGCCCATCCCTAACAACTCTCTGTCGCTTTCCAAATGGCATCTGTAAGCCCATTCCCGATACCACCGATTGACACTCACTTTATACGAGTGCAAATTTCTGGGCACTCTAGTGTTCAATCATCTTCCACCTTCAGGTCACGAAAGGCACACAAGCCAATCTACATCCTCAGGTTTAAGAAGATTGAACAGGGGCAGCTGTTTCACCGTAAAATTTTCCCTCTCATTTTACTCAGCACATGCCCATTGAGATCCTTAATTTGCTCAAGGTTGCCCAAGAGTTGACCAGACAAACTCTCTCCTAAGGCAATGTATCTCAAATTAGGGTTTCCATTTTCATCAGGATGGGTGTACTCCAAAGGCCTAAAATTCTTTCCATGGCCCTAATATGCTCTCAAAATCATCCATGTCAAGTTTCATGCCTTGCACAAGATGTTTGCTCAATCAACTGCTCAAATGCTTAAGAATCGATTGTATTAGGTCAAAAGTCAACTGTGGCCCACATACAGTCAAACCTCAATATTTTTGGTCAACATAAACATTTTTAAGTTAATTTCATCATTTGATCAAGGTTTGATCATTATACCTCAAGGAATGCTCCTAATTCATCAAAACTCAAAAGTTGCTAAATTAGGGTTTCTCAGGAAAAGCCAACCAAACCTTGACCAAGCACAACTTCCTCATACTTTATAAGAAATTTTCCATCCAATGCTAATTTTTAAGAGGATGCAATTCACTACAATTCCTCTTCAGTCCTCAAGTTCAAAATATGCACTCATCAAAAGATATGAATTTCCACATTATAGGTCCTTTTGAAAAGTCAACAAAAACACTTTTTGGGTCAAAGCTTCTTACATGAACATGGAAGACCCAATTGAGATGAGACCAAAAGGGTTGTTTAGGAGACATCCTAAAAATTCTAAAAAGTCTTAAAACACCTCTCTAGGGTTAAAATTGGAAGAGATATGCCTTGTCAAAGTTGACCAATTTCGTAAAATTGCCAAAAGTCAAATGTGCTCAAATATGCACTTTTTGTTAAATGGGCCTAACTTTTTATGCTTGCACCTCACTCATAACATGGTCCATGACCCAAATATTCACCCACATATTATTTGCTTAATTTTCCATTTTATTTTGATTTTTTATTAATTAAAAATTGAATTAAATTAAATAAATGACAAATAATAGCAAAGATTTGTTTTGATCTGATTTTTGGGCAGGATCACAAGCTAATTATGTTGACATATCATAATCAAATCATATCAAGGTTGATTGGAGCAAGAATGGCATGATTAGGCCTAATTTGGAAACAAATCATACAAAGAAAGGATGATATCAAATCTTCAAAAATTGCAAAGATACATGTTGTTTTTATAACTCTAATTCATTCAAGGGTATATATGGAGCATGAACAACCACAAAAATGGAGGTTAGCAGTCGTAGAAAGCACAACACAAAACTCAAAATTTTGGCAAAAAGTGGTGATCTGATCTCTACCCTAGAGGACGATTCAAAGCATTCCAACACTCCCAATCGTATCCTGGAGCATCTCTGAAGCTAACAGGATCAGTAGCAAGCACTCTCGCGCCCAGAATCACTCTCTAGACCTCATATGGTTTGTCCTCTTTTTCAAAATCGATTACAGAAATTCTTGCATCATTAGCACATTTGAATGATATATTTGTGATTATTGATATGTTTGCAACATGACTGAATGGTTTAATTGAAGTTTGGATGCCTATATATGCATTTGTATTGCTAGGGTTTTCGTGTTCGTTTTAGGGTTTTTATCCACAGGTAAAATTAGACCAAGAACAGGGCACCATGATGACCGTGGCATCAAGACCAGTTGAATCCTGGTCTTCAATTTAATTTATCATGTGTTTTATGAGTTTTTGAAGTTTGCAGGGATATGGCTACAGATGTTTGTCTGTAGGTAAAAGGCAGGAACCTAAGGCGACGAATGAGGAGGAAGACGACAACGTGTCTAGCCACCACTGGCTATTTTGAATTTCGCGCGTGTTTCCAGCTAACCACTTTATTTCCTATATTATATTTTATTCTTATTGTATTAGCAAATAAACAAGATAGCCCAGATGGCTAGGCACGTTTGTGTTGAACGTGAGGACCTGGGTTCGATCCCAGGTCCCATTAATTTTCTTCATTTTATTTCTCCTTTACAGATCAGGTACATCATCCTCTCAAACGCTCACCATGTGCCATCAACATCCAGCCATGGGATTCACCATAATTCCGATCCAACGCCCCACCTGCTAGAGACTATGGTACACCATCAGGAGGGAGCACAACTGGATCAAGCGTTGATTGGACTGACCAGCTCTTTGGGCCAGGATATTTTCAACAACACACCCCCAGAATTACTCATCAACACAAGCCCAATTTAATGCATTTTTTATTTCTTTTATTTGTTTAATTATTTATTTTTACAAATTAATCATTTTTTAATTAATCATAAAAACTAATAAATCACAAAAAAATACCAAAAACCATTTTTTCATAAAATGTTTATTTTCTTTAATTAATTAATTTAATTAAAAATTAGGATAATTTAACTTCTTTTTTTGTAATTAAAATCAATTAGAAATTAGGGTTTAATTTTGTATATAATTAATTCTTTCTTCAAAAATAACTTAAATATTTTTCTCAATTAGATTTTTTAGGTTTTCTAATCGTCCGCGCATTTAATTCGTCGCGCGCATTTTAATTAATTTTTTTTTATTTTTTTAATTAATTCGAGTTTTTAATAGCTTTAATTAGGTTTTAATTCCGCCTTTTATTTTACGTTCAAAAATAATTATGTATCTGCGAAATCCATGTAATAGCTAGAACTTTAAACTTTCTGCATCTTAATTTCCGCAATTATAAATTGCCTTGATGTATGCTAATAGGATTGTATGGAAAGAATACTTGAAAATTAATACGGTAGATAACCCTAATTGTGCAAAGACTAAATTAACTTAAACATAAACACGTGCACATGTTCACTCCTAGGGTTTGCCTCACTTCGGTTGCCTTTGGTAAACAGTCACTAAGCATAGGGAGTTTTAGTGGTTGCCCTCCAGTCTAAAAGATAAAAAATGACCCATTCGAATGTTGTCTCAGAAAGATCTTTAGGACTTTAGGGTAATTACTAAGGTTTCCTAATCATTGCTTTAGTGACTGTATTTGTCCCTTTCGAACGTCCCTTAAAAACTCCAACGATGGTGCTACCTATTCCTTAATAATGGGATAGCGTTGTCTAAAGGAAAACGAACAGTCTTTTTCGAGTAGGTAGATTAACTCTTTAGTACTTGCTCAATCAATCAACCAAAAAATTTCACACAAACACTTTCCAAAACAATTTTAAAAAAAAACAACTTCATCACACCCTTGAGGACTAATAAAAGAGTTATCACGAAGTAAAACTTTTTTTTCAAAACAAGCACACACACAAGCAATTTTAAAATGAGCAAGTACCTAAGATCCCGTGGAAAACCACGGATAGAAAGGGTGCTAACACCTTCCATCTCTATAATCTACCCCTGTACTCAGAAATATTCTCGAAAAAAGGTTTTTTCTGTTCTTTTTCCTTTTCCTTTGTTGGATAAAATAAAAGTCGGTGGAGAATCTTGCTTACCGTGACATTTGCGAATACAAAACACAAACCAGTATAACAGTCGGTTCTGCCACCGTATCACACCACCCATGAAGATTGATGCAAACCCGTTACAGGCAGATGCCCACTATGCTGAACCTTCATGCATCAATATGGTTGAAGTTTTAGAAAACTTCATCAACAAACCTGTTTTTGGCAGTTTCACTGAGGGCTTTGGCAGAAAAGTTGTCGAAGAGGTACAAAAAAAGTCTACTGAAGGCCTAAATAAGGGAACCACTAAAGGTTCAAACAAAGGAACTACTAAAGGTTCCTACTTGGCTGCTGTCACAGGTTCGACAGAAAGCCTAGAGGCCAAGATGCAGAAGCTAAGTATAGCTGGAAAGAACAATGTGGAAATAAATATGGTTGAAGTATCTGAATCTAAAGCTGTAGATTCAGGAGACAGCATCAGACAAGAGGAAATCAACAAGCTTATTTTTCCTAAAGAGAATGACAATCTGAAAGATTTTCTACACATATGCCAGAAAAAGAAGTTAGAGGTTATGCAATGTCCAAGATGTAGTTCTATCTTCGACAAGAAAGCTACTGAGCACATACAAGGTGTGAGTGCAACAAATAAAAAATGGGGCAACATTGCCCAGCTTAACATGGATCCTGAAGTAAGGTAGGACCCTAGAAGAGGATACCAAAAGGGGCCAGTAAACCAGGTGAATAGGCCATCAACCTTCAAGCCTCCAACAAATGTTCCTGTGGACACTTGGTTGAAGACAAAAAATAGAAAAAAAGGCCTAACGAGGGTAAATGGAAAACATTCGATATGCCAAGAGGATCCTCTTTGGCCTACAAAAAGGAATTTCAGTCAACAAAAACAAACAGGGTTGCTCATGTGTCAAACAATTACAAAGGAAAGAACCCTATGACCCTCTCCCAATGAAGAAGGTGTCAAAGACGGCGAAAGGCTAAAAGAGAAGCTGCAGAAGAGCCCCAACCAGAAACAAGCACTAACATACCATAAAGAAAATAAAAGGCTAAACTAAGAATGCCTTTGGAGAAAAAGCCAATTGCTAGAAGGCTGGTATGGCCTGAGCAAGATGAATCGAAAGAAGAATCTGATTATGGGTCTGATGCTACATTAAACATCACTGTAAATGTGGTATCTGTGCTGCCCAGAGAATACGGCCAACTGGTCAAAGTCGAAGAGACATAATGGGAGGTCGAACAAGAAATGGCCAAACATAGGCCAGTATGCTACTATGTTATGAACAATAGATGTGTAGAAGAGCAAAAGGCCTTCTTCGAGCGTCCTACTGAGGCAATGAGGAATCACCTTAAACCCTTGTTCATAAGGGAAAAAATAAGGGAGGTGACCATCAACAAAGTCTTGGTTGATTGTGGGGTCACAGTTAACATAATCCCTCAAAATATGCTGACAAAGTTGGGCAAGGGAGATGAAGTCATCAAGCCCCATAACATGGTTTTATCAAACTATGAAGGTGGAATTGGGACTACAATGGAAGTAATACAATTGGACCTCAAAGTGGGAACCATAGTTCAACCAACAATGTTTATGGTCATCTCAGCAAAACCCAATTACAATTTTCTCCTAGGCAGGGAGTGGATCCATGGCATAGGAGCAGTGCCATCATCAATGCATCAGCGCGTTACCATCTGGCGTCCAAACGGAATAGTAGAAAACATTGAAGCTGATCAAAGTTACTATATGGTCGAAGTCAACAATGTCGACAAAAATTTGGCTCACATAGGGCCATGTAATCCTCCAGACTTCTACTTGGCGCCAGCACCCAACACTTTCTACTCCCTATACCTACACTCAAATCATGGATTCCAATGGGATATGGAGAATTTGTCAAACATCGATTACAGAGGGATTGATGATATACGGACAACGGACCGAACATATCATACATTTATCGAGAATATCTAACAGGAATGAGTACTTGTGATTTGTATGCATCACGTTCTTCTTTGGTCATAGGTTCAGGGAAGAACCTTTGCTCCCCAGTCGAAGCAGGAACAGAGCTGGTTGGGAAAACACCTATTTGTTGTTGTGAATCAGAGGCATCTTTTGTATTTTGGTTGTTTGGAGCATTTGAGAGAAAGGCCATGGCTTTGTTGGTAGAAAGATTCTGAAAGAGATGAAGTTCTTAAAGATTTCTTTGTGAATGCAAAGAGACGAGGAATATTAGTCGGTTGGAAAAAATTCCAAAGGAGATGTTCATGGCTATTTATAGAAGCCAACGAAGAGTGTTTTCCCTTAAAGTCATTTAATGCTGCAGAGTGAGTGGGACACGTGGTGGTCGTTGGAGAAGTTGTATAGGCGAGTGATGGGAACGCTTGCCATGCTTTACTAGGTTATAGGGATAATGGTCATCATGGCAGCATGTAACGGCTGACTGATAGTGACATAATGGAAAAAGTGTAATGATGGCTCTGACATCAGCAGTAGTTAGTAGAAGACTAAAAGTTCACTATGAACTTGTGTGACCAAGAAATGGACAGGTGACGAATAGAAATATCAAATAATGGTTATTTCTCCTTGTATTGAAATTGACATTCTTGGGGGGCAATTTGTTAGCTCCTAAATTCGACACTCACACATATTGGCCTTATTGGCTAAAAATAGATTGAAGAAATCTAAGCTGAAGACACTTCAATAAAAGATCCTATGAAAGGGGTTGTGTCAAAGTCATCCTTGTTAAGAAGGATAAAACACTTAGAGAATTTTCTAAGTTAAATGCAGTCTTCGATCGAGAGTATCTTTTATTAGCAGCAAGTGGATTTTGAATTTGAAAAAAGGAGGGAAAGGCAGTTCTCTTGGCAGTTAGGAAAAGCAATGTGGCGTGAAGATAGAGGTCTAAGAACATGAAGAGGACATTTATCCTCATCCTAGAACGAAGCAACCATTTGACAGTTACTTATTACCAGTATAAATATAGGAAATTTGGGTAGAATTTAGTGTGTTTAACTTATTGTACAAGTCACTCAATTTTATTCAAGTACCCGTTGTGAGAGAAAGAATATTGAGAATGTACGTTTGAATCACCATACTTTATTACAACCAAAGTATTTTACATTTCTTTACAATTCTTAACATTTAACATTTCTCTATAAACTGTACCATTACAGCCTTTTAAATTACTGCAAATTTACTTTACTTACGTTTTTATCAAGTTTTTTTACCTTCATCCTGCCTTTACTCTTAATGTCCTATCGAACCATTTCATCTAAACCTATTCAAACCTAAAAATACTTAGCATATGTCCTATGATCAAACTGATGATCCTGCAAGTAACCAAAATAACCCTTTTGGAAGATCAGCAGTTGTTTACCAATTTTCACGGTAAACAACACCCTATAAGTCAAAAACCTGAAAAGGCGGCTTGGGCAAAAAAGGGTATCCCGGTGGACTGAAAACCCGAAAGGTAGGTCCAGGCAAAAATTAGGGATTTAAAAGCGTACGACTATGTCCCGTTAGATTACCTTACAACCATACTTCGTTAGCAAGTTCGAACGGTACGGATCAATCCAGCCAACTTTTTCCAAATAGCAAAGAGATGAGATGCTCAAAGATATGAAGGCAATATTAGAATGGAAACCCAATGGGGTTATTTCACATAGTTGTTTTTATTTATGTACCACTTTGTATATTTCCCATTTTTACGACGACATTTCTCTTATTAGGATGTTCGTCTTCTTTGTACAAAAGCGTCTGTTTATAGGCAGACTTTCCAAATTAATACCAAAACTTCTCTTTTAAAAGTTCAAAATAATTTGTTTTTTATTTTTCTCTTTTCTTTGCAAAAACGTCCAGTGATTATTTTAAATGAACATATGCATTTGAATGTGATTATCATTTACAACTGTATGCATAAAAATGGGAAAGACAGTTACTAAAGGCTCTAAGAGTTGGGACAATGTCGAAAGTCATCCATGAATCCCCACAAAACAACCACCCCTAGAGAACTATCTTCATAAACTTCATCATCAGCAAGGATACATTCCTCAATAAAAAGGTTCAATCGTCCCCCTAGCATCTTGGAGAATTCCCCAGCATGGTCTATGGATTTCTTGGGTTCCCCAACAGGGTTTCCTAAAACCCCAAGCAGTTTATAAAGCTTCATCCCCAGTAGAGTTCATTTCTCTAGCTACGGAAGGTCATCCCCCAGCGGAGTTTATTTCTCCAAATTAGTAAAATCTTCCAACATAACTCTTCTCTCGCTTAGGATTAATCAAGATAACCACCTCTAGAAGAGTAGCTACTCACAATAGAGGGTTATTCGTCTCCCATCTCCAGTCAAAGTGCATGTAATCCATCCGTTTAAAGAATCCTAACAGGTTTTTAACCTCCCTTGAAGGCTTCTATCCTCAAGCAAAAATCAAAATCTCTAGTGGAATACCCTCAGACAGAAAGAGGGAATCCCCGACGAATTTAACTTCAACAAATAGTAAGGAATTACACTCTTCATCTCTGACAGCAATCAGGGATTTTATTTGCCCCAGTTCAACAACACTACAAAGAGCAACTAATACGCTCACATTCATACATCATTTACAAACTTCATAGCATATGCATACAAGACACGTACAACAAAATCTCATTTATTTTGAGAACATCATTCCTTAATGCATTTCATACATCATGACATTGCATACAGCTAACCCTTTAACTTTTCAGGAAAATATCAATCAACAGACCAACATCATCAAACTACTGGTACGACTAGACAGTCTTCTCAAAGACAACATCTTCTAGCTCAGCTTAGATCAAGCATCGGTCTATTCTGATACTTCTCCCAGTTGAAAATGAGCGCGGATATCTTCTGGCTCAATTTAAATCACACCAGGATTTATTCTGATACTTCTTCCAGTTAAAGATAGTCATAGATGGTCGCTGGCTCAGATTAAATCGACTAATGGTTTATTCTGATACTTCTTTCAGTAGACCTTTTCCTGGCTCAGATTAAATCGTCTGCAGATTTATTCTGATACTTTTTCCAATTAAAGACAACATAAACCTTTTCTTGCTCAGATTAAATCGATCAATGATTTCTTCTGATACTTATTCCAGATAAGAACAAGCATAAATATCTGCTGGCTCAGATTAAATCGACCAAAGATTTATTTTGATACTTCTTCCAGCAGACCTTTTCCTGGCTCAGATTAAATCAACCAAAGATTTATTTTGATACTTCTTCCAGTTCAAGACAATTGTAGATAGTCGCTGGCTCAAATTAAATCGACTAATGGTTTATTCTGATACTTCTTCCAGTAGACCTTTTTCTGGCTCAGATTAAATCGATCAATGATTTATTCTGATACTTCTCCCAGATAAAATGAGCATAAATATCTTCTGGCTTAGATTAAATCGACTAATGTTTTATTCTAATACTTCTTCAGTAGACCTTTTTCTGTCTCAGATTGAATCGACTAAAGGTTTATTCTGATGATTTTTCCAGTTAAAGACAAAAGAAACATTCCCTGGCTCAGAATAAATCAACCAAGGATCTATTCTGATACTTCTTCATGCCAAAGACATTTTTTGGCTCAAATAGAACCAACCATAGGCCTATTCTGATACTTTTCCAGTCAAAGTCGAATATATATATCTTATGGCTCAGATAAAATCAACTGTAGATTTATTTTGATATTTCTTCTAGTTTAAAGTCAACAGTTACTTTGGATGGCATCTATAATCCCATATCCGACGACTCTCAGTCATCTCTCCAAAGGGAATCTTTTAAGCCCATTCAAGCATACCATCAACCGACAACGTTACTCCGTGCACCGGCAAGCGCAAATTTCTGGGCACTCTAGTGTTCAATCATCTTCCACCTTCATATCACGAAAGGCAGACAACCAAATCTAAATCTTCACGTTTAAGAAGATTGAACAGGGGCAGCTGTTGTACCCCAAAATATTCCCTCTCATTTTATTCAAAACATACTCCTAGAGGTCCTCAAATGCTCATGGTTGAACATGAATTGACCAGACAAATTCTCCTCCTAAGCAATGGACTTCCAACTAGGGTTTCACCTTTCACAAAGAAGTTTGGGTTTCAAAGGCCTCAAGTAATTTCCATGGCTCCTAATATGTCCTCAATAATGCTCATGCTAAGTTTCATGCCTTGCATCACAATTTTGCTCAGTCAATTGCTAAGATGACTGAAAATCAATTGTATTAGGTCAAAAGGTTAATTATGGTCAACATACAGTCAAACTTCATGATTTTTGGTCAACATAAACATTTTTAAGTGATATTTATCATTTGATCAAGGTTTGATCATGATTCCTCAAGGAATGCTCTCAAATCATCAAGAACCAAAAGTTACTAAATTAGGGTTTCCTAGGAAAAGTCCACTGAACTTTGACCAGGCATAACTTTCACATGCTTCATCCATTTTGCCCAAACCAAAGCTCATTTTTAAGAGAATCCAATTCTCTACACCTTTGTTTTTATTCTCAAATCCAAAAAATGCATCATTGGAAAGATATGATCCAAAACATTACAAGTCTTTTTGAAAGTCAACAAAAAGGCATTTTTTATCAAGACAAGTTACATCAAGATAAGTTCTACAAATGAAAAAATGATCATAAGAGGGATTGTAGGGGACATCCCAAGGTTTCCAAAAACTCAAAAATCATCTTCAAAAGATGAAATTTGAGCAAGTTATGACCAGTTCAAATTGGGAAAATTGATGAAAATGCAAGAAATCAACTTTGAGCAAAAATGCACCTTTGAGTTAATGGACCTATTTTTTGGGGTTCAAGCATGTTTATGGCCTAATCAAGGACCTCTAAACCTATTTATGCACTATTGTGATTTTATTTTTATTTTTTGGATTTTTTATTCATTTAAAATCAATAAAATTAAAACAAAGTACAAGATGGGGGTGCAAGGCATGCAAGTTATTGTTTCCATCAAGATTGAGGCCCAAATAACTCATAATAAGCTGGCAAAATCGTGACAATCAAGAAAATATCATTTAGACAAAAAAATTCACAAATTTGGAAAGTTTTTCAAATGAATTTTAGAAATAAATCATGCACTCAATGCATTGGATTTTTTCTTCTTTTGCTGACCTAAAATGATTCACTATACATACACAAACCTCACACCTCAAAAGGATACACACAGATGCATCCAAAAACCCTAGCAAAATATCCAAAATTTCTTAAAGAAAGGTGAAACTTGTATCATCTGATCCATCCATCCTTAATCTATTCCAGGTGTTTCATTACCACCCTGAGGCTTCCAGGAGTTTGTTTCAACCATTACTCAAGCCAAATTGTGCCCAGAACCACCCCTTCAAGTGTCATCGTTCAGGTATATTTTCACAAGCTCAAATCATTTGATCATTCAATATAAATGGATTATTTATACATATATGTGTTCATGCTTATCTTTGTAATTGTTTGTGACTATTACATGAGATATTTAACGCAAGAATGAAGGTTTACCATTGTTAGGGAAAAGCTTCAGTCAAGCTTCGTATCTCAGGATGCAGGCCATTTCAGAGCAAACCAGCCATGCCATTAGATTCGCAAGGGCCTAATTAGTCTATTTGGGTTGTTTTCATACTTGTTTTCGTTAGATTTTGTAGGTTTTGTTTTTTGGCCAACCGAAGATGGTGATCGAAGCCACCGTCTGAGGTGGTTTGACTAGTCGGAGACCCTGCGTGGCATAACGGAGTCCTCCGATTGGTTTATTCAAATAGAAGGGAACCCACTTGGCACGCGTGCCTTGTACAGTCAACATTAAAGACTGGATTTGCATTATATATTTATGCTTGTGTTTATGTTAATAGAAGTAAAGTCGTCCCAACGGTATAGGCAATGCATGTTAAGGCGTTACTATGGGCAAGGGCAGGGGTTCGATCCATGCCTCTTGCCTATTATTTTTCTAATTCATTCTTGTAGATCCAATGTTCTAGGGGCTAGCGCGTGTACCATGTGTTCCATTATCATCGCCATTAGATCCATCATAGCACTAGATCAACGATCCAGATCCAGACGCTCATGATAGATCTCTCAAGGAGCAGCAATATTGGATCACACGCAGGGGTTTGGGCTTGCTCTGGTTATGGGCCTAGCAATTTCAGACGCATACCGCCCCCTCCTCTCATTTGCTTCATACAGCAGGCCCATTTTTTTATTATTTTTCTTTATATTAGTCTTACTTTTTTTTAATTGTTCTTTTTTTATATTATTTTTTAAAAACAATTTTATTTTTATGATAAAAATAAGAAAATCACAAAAAAAAATGATAGATTTAGGATTTTTCTAATTAATTTAATTTTGGTGAATTAAAGTTAATTAATTTAATTATTTGGACTTATTTCATTAATTAAAATTAATTAGAACTAGGTTTAAATTTCAAATCTTTTTCTCAATAAAATACCAAAAAATATTTTATTAAATAATTAGATTCTTTAGGGTTTCAACTTTATCCCCGCTTCAATCTTCACGTATTCTTTAGTTTTTTTGTATTATTTTCCAAATATTGTATCTGCTCATGGTTTGTAATAGCTTTTAAATTAGGGTTAATTGACTGTCTTTATCCCCAAATTTTTATGATTCGTACCCATTTTCCGAAGCGATGCAATAGAGTAGGATGTTTCTTTCTGCTTTATTGTTTTGTTATTATCGTTAATTGCTTAGAATAACAGGATTGCATGGCAAGACATCAAAGAAATAATTAGCAAACCCTAATTGCAAGACAAATGAACTGAATTGAATCACGTGCACACTTCACCTTTAGGGTTAACCCCTCTTGTTGCCTCGGAAAAATAAATAGTCAAGTCTCTCGAGCGTAAGAGATTTTAGCAGTGTCCTTTTGGTTATAAGATCATAAGTCCCTTGATGACCCTTTTGAAGTTGCCTCGGTAAAAGATCTTAAAGCCTTAGGGTAATTGCTAAAGTATCTTACGAGTGGTTTTTATGACTATACGATGACCTTACGCATGTCCCTCAAACATCCAATGATAGGGCTTCCTACCAACTAATGGTAGGATATCACTATCTAAAGGAAGAGGAAAATAATGTGAAAGACTTTTGAGTAAGGGTAGTTACTATTAATTGCTTGCTCACAACTTAAAACATTTTCTTCTCACGCCTCACACTTTCAAAAAACATTATTCAAAACACTTTATCAACACTCTTGAGGACTGATATAAGAGTTATCATAAAACAAAATGCCATACTATATGGAATTTCAAAACTTTTCAAAAATACACACACAAAGCAAATAAAGTGAGCAAGCGATTAAGAGCCCGTAGATAACTACGGATGAAAAGGGTGCTAACACCTTCCTTTTTCATAACCTACCCATCGAACTCAAAATAATAATCTCTAAAGGTCTTTCCTGTTCTTTTCCACCTCTCCTTCGTGGGATAAAAGAAAAGTCAGTGGCGACTCTAGCTATCCACACATTTTGGATAAAACCAAAAAAAAATCAGTTCTCTCACCGTATTACAATAACGAAGAAGAAACTGCTGGGTTTCAATACTTGGTGAATAAAAATAAAATGCACCGATTGAACTAGGGATTCAAAAACCCTCGGTTGACTTGGTCAACCAAACTCACAAAAAATATAATTATAATTTTGATAATAATAATAATAAATAATAATAATAATAATAATAATAATAATAATAATAAAATACAAATTATAATATTTATAAAAATAATGGTTTTAATAATAATAATATTACTAATAATGTTTAATAGTAATATTTATATAACCCAAAAAGTCAGAAGTTGACTTCTGGTCAACAAATCTAAAAACAAGAAAAATTAATTTGATAATAATAACAAAAATGATGATGTTGAAAACTATTTGATTATAATAAAAAATAATTATTATAAGATGAAAATGAATGTTGACTTGGTCCAGATCTGGACCAAGAAAAAATAAAAAATTGATGGGCTTCTATTTTATTGGGCCAGATAGATTTACTCCAAATCTTGTAAAACCCATACACCCCTTCAAAACTACACCCTTTTAATCTTTTAATCGATCCATAAAAATTGAAATGGGTCAGTCTAAGAAATGAAACAAAAATACACCCACTCTCCTTATTATCGTAAAATAGACAAAAACCTTACTGGGCATCAAGCTTAGATGGGCCATCCAATTCGAATAATACCCCTTATTGAAGATGTGAAAAACACAAGAAGGGGGGTTGAATTGTAAAACTAAAATCAAATGCTTAGACAACACTATATTTTTATCCTGGTTCGTTTGATCTCAAACTACTCCAGTCCACCCGTCAAGGTGATTTCGCCTCTCTCCAACGAGGTCTTAATCCACTATATTCAAAGGATTACAACAACTACTTTAACAACTGTTAAAGCCTTCTTGAGTATAACCACAAACCGGTTTATCTCAAGGAAATCTCTTACAAATAATTGAACAATGATGTGTTAACGTTTTCTAATAAAACACTATATCACAACTGTGATAATATACAATTTAAGCTTGGAATAAAAATGAATTTGCTAAAGCGTTTGAGTAAGCGTGGTTTGAAGGCTTGGAAAATTATGTGAGTGCATGCGTTTGTATTTTCTCACAAAGACTTGTTTATATAGGCATGGCAGACATACGTTGTCCATAAAGCCATTTTAATGCTGATAACACACTTTCCTTTTTGAGAAGATCTTGTCTGAATAAAGCCGTTGGTAATTAATTATGTCTTGAATACTTAATAACGCTTCCGAGTCTTCTTTGCTTATGGTAGCACTTCAAAGTGTTCTTTGCTTTAACTTAAGATAACACTTCAGAGTGCTGATGACTTGGTAGAGATCTTTGATCAGAGTCAGAGTGTATATGTTTATGCGCAGATTCTGGTCATCAAGCTTCAGCGTATGATCTGGTAGCTTCAGCGTGTAGCACATGTTACTGATCTTCTGATGCTGACATATTATTGATCTTCTGATGTTGATTCCATCAGAACTTCTGCATATATAAAACATAATTTTAAGCAGCATATTTGTTTTTTATATATATATCTTTGAATTTATTTATTCTTTGTATTTTGTTATCATCAAAACTCTAATTAAGGGTTGTAGAATCAAACTATGTTCTAACAATCTCCCCCTTTTTGATGATGACAAAAACCAGATTTTTCAATTAAAAATAAATAATAAAAGGTATAGAATTAAGAAGAGAAAACTCCCCCTGAGTTGATTACTTCCCTTTAATTCCATGAGTCTTTGAGCATCAGAACTTTACTGTATCTTTCATCAGAATTTTGTACCTGTAAGCTTTTCAGAAGAAAGAAATTTAAATAGATCAGAATGATTGAGACTTATGTCTCAGTAATCCGTTATTGAAAAATATCATTCTTTCTGCCCCTTTTTATCAGTTATCAAAAAGAACAAATAATCAGAGTCAAAATGCGTTTATATTTAGATCAGAAGCAATGATAAGTTCAGAACAATGTAAGAAAATTACAGATAAACAAGTTATAAAAACAAGGAAATTCTAAGAAGGAGGAGGAAGACGCGTGAACAAAGCCTCCAACATGCTCTTGATCTGGGTGTTGGTTTCCTGTTGCTGGGTTAACATGCTTGCTATTGCATCAATTTTGTTGTCCTGCTTATCCATTCTTTCCTTCATCAACATATCAGATCTTTTCAGGTCTTCTAGAGTCTTCCTGTCAAGGGAGGAAGCTTGAGGATCTTCAGAAATAGGATGCTTCTTAGAGCTTTCTGCAATATCGTCTTCTTGGCCCAGTGCTTCAGCAGGAACCATCTGCTCTTAAGTATCAGGTTGAACTTTGGATGTTGGACGATGTTCAGACCAGGGAGCATTGTCCAGAGGGAGAACTTCTTCCTTAAGCAGCTTGCTCAGAACTGGACCTTCAATTTCTTTCAGCAGATTGCTGAAGTTCTGTTGAGCTTTTCCGTAGCTCTGTTCTTGCAGCTTAAAAGTTTCAGAGCATACCCATCTTCTAAACTTTGTCCAAAGGTAGTCTGATGCAGCAGGATCAAACAGCTCAAGACTAGCTTGTTTTAGAGAAGTGATCCACTTCTGTACTTCTGTTTCAAATGTCAATAAGCTGGTACCAACATCTGGATGTTTTGGTTTTGGGATAGCTGTTTTGTGGTTTATGGCAGCAAGACGTTCAAAAACTGTTAAGTCAATGACAGTCTTGATGTTGTCTTCTGGATTGTTCTTTGGTGAGGGAGTGGGAGAGTCAGGAATTATTATTTGACTTGATGGGGAGTTTGGTGGAGTTGATTCTGGTGAAGATGGAAGTTGGGGAAATTCACAGTGGTACCAAGGGGAATACAAATGTCCAGAGGTTCTGTGATTCCAGGAATGGGAATGGTATCAGAATCAACAGTTTGGTTTGATTGGTAGTTATGATGATCTGGTTTAGGGGATTCAGAAGGTTGAGCCTCAGAAGTTTGAACTTCTGGGTGAGATAGTTTAGGTTGAGGAGAAGGTGGATTAATTTATGGTTGAGGAGATGAAGGTAGTGGTATTTCTGGATCTGGAGAGAGGGGAATTTCTGGTTGTGGTGAAATGGGAATTTCTGGTTGTGGTTATGTGGTAGTTTCAGGATTTAGATTTTCTGGCATGGGAGCAGAAGTGTGTTGGTCTATATCAGAGAGAACTTTTGCAAGTTCTTGTTGGGTTGCTTCAGTATTTGGATTTTGAGGTTGGGAGCGAGATCTTCTAAGAGTTAAGGATTCAGAGGGGTCAAAATCTATGTCAAAGTCATCAAAAGTTTGTGGTGTGGGGTTTTCAGATTGAGTGGGAATTGGTAGAGATGTTGATATAGCAATTGAATCTAAAACAGTTACAGAAGAAGGATTACCTCTCTTTTTAGGAGTCTGCTGGGATGATCCTTCTGCTACAGCTTTCCTTTTCTTGGTCTTCTTCAGCATAACTTCTGGAGCCTTCTGCTGTAGATCCTGAATGTTCAAATTTGGTGCTGTACCATCCGCCTTGCAAGCATCCAGATATCTGACTATTATATCTGGTTTAGAATCAATTTCTGAGAAGAGAGGAAAGTTATCCAGAGGGACTCTTCTGCTGGAGATTGCTGCAAAAGAAGTGACGTTGGGTTCCTTCTTGATGTTCTCAATCAACTTCATCTTCTTTAGATTCTTTGCATTCAGCTGTTTGCCAACAGTAGCTTCCAAAGAGCTGATTTCCTGAGCCTCTGTAAGATGATCAATCAGCTTATTCTCTGTTAGAATATCTGATATAAGTCTTCCTAGGGGTATCCAATCCCTTTTTGTGCGCTCCTCTTCTCTGGTTTCTTTAACACTTGTCCTTAGATGGTTAAACAGCAGATGAGCCAGATTCACCTTAACCTTCTGGGAGATGAAGTAGATCAGAAATTGCTGATCAATATTAATGTAATCAGGAGAGCTGGTAGGCTTCCTGTGGTTTATGCATCCCAGAATGATCTTGGCCCATATTCTGTGCTGATCTTTTAAATCCCTTATCTTGCTGGAGGGAAGCCCCAGAGTGAAGATTTCTCTAGCAATTAGGGCAATATCAGCGCATCTTTCAGCCATGTCAATGCACCGTACACCACCACCATTGTAGCCTATTAATCTTGCAATGAGGTCCTCAGTAATAACAATCTTCTTCCCCATTATGTATGACGTAACTTGATGGTTGGAAGATGAAGCATGAATCCAAAATTCCTTTACCAGAATTGGGAATGTTGGACCCACCAGTCCGTCAAAGTATTTTTCCCAGCCTTAAGCCTTAACCTCTTCAGAGAGATTAAACCCATTCTCTTGAAGACTGTTGAAATCCATGATCAATTTTGACAGAACTTCTAGATTTTTGATTGGTGTGAGAAGCATTCTGTAGGGTTCTTCATAATGTTCAGAGGAACCTGTTTTCTGAGAACTGGAAGTGGGGATGCTGGAGGAAGCCATGTTCACACGAAGGTTTTGAGAAGAAAAATGAAAGGGTTTTGAGAAAGTATGCAAACTGAAATCAGTAAGATTGAGAGAAAATGAAAGTGAAGGTAAAAGAGTGTTAATGGTGAGAAATGTGTTTAAATAGATTTCTAAACAATTTTGAAAACATAAACGGCAAGAGAGAGAAATTAAATAATGATTATTAGCATTTAATGATAGCTGATTTTAGGGGATTCAGAAAGATATTGGAACGGTTACCCATAACATGTGTCTCAATGCATCCAATCAGCGCTTTTGCCTTTTCAGAAACGTGAAAGCGTTCAGCCTCAAAAAGTAGCTGATGACTGGATGACACTTGTTTGCTTGAGTGAATTGCACATTTCTATCCTTGAAATGAAGCGCTCAGATCTTCATGGATCGATTCTGATACAATTTGTACTTCTAAAGATCTGAAGAAAGATTGATCAATAATTCACAGAAAAATAAACAAAGTTCTAAAGGTTAAGATATGGAATCAAAACAATTTTATTCTGGACAGAGCTTCATGCTGAGATGTTTCAGAATGAAGTTGAACCTATCTTCAGAAAGAGGTTTTGTAAAAATATCAGCCCATTGATGGTCTGTGTTAATAAATTTAAAATTTAAAATCCCTTTCTGAATATAGTCCCTAATAAAATGATGTTTTATTTCTAAATGCTTAGCCCTAGAATGCAAAATAGGATTTTTACTAATGCAAATAGCAGAAGCATTGTCATAGAGGATAGGAATGTTACTCTCAAATATCTGGAAGTCCTCAAGTTGACTTTTCATCCAGAGCATTTGTGTACTGCATCCAGCTACTGCTATGTATTCAGCTTCTGCTGTTGATAGAGCAATTGTGGATTGTCTTTTGCTGGACCATGAGATCATATTTTCTCCCAGAAACTGGCAACTTCCAGAAGTGCGTTTACGTTCTACTCTGTCTCCAGCGAAATCAGCATCACAGTATCCTATTAAGCTGTAATTACTTGATTTTCTATAAAACAAACCCAGATTAGTAGTACCTTTCAGATACTTGAAAATTCGCTTAACTGCTGTTAAGTGAGATTCTCTAGGATCTGATTGGAATCTAGCACAAATGCAAACACTGAATAGAATGTCAGGCCTTGAAGCCGTCAGATAGAGAAGAGAACCAATCATACCTTTGTAGACCTTCTGTTCTACCTTTTTACTTACCTCTTCTCTTTCCAGAATGCACGTGGGATGCATTGGAATCTTTGACGACTTACATTCTGAGAGATCAAATTTCTTCAGAAGTTCTCTGACATATTTTCTCTGATGAATGTAAGTTCCTTCCGAGGTTTGATTAATCTGAATGCCCAGAAAGAATTTTAGCTCCCCCATTAGGCTCATCTCAAATTCTGCCTACATACATTTAGCAAACTTTCTTCCCAGAGAGGGTTTAGTGGATCCAAAAATGATGTCATCAACATAAATCTGACATACTAGAATGTCATTCTTAACTGTCTTACAGAACAGGGTTGTATCCAGTTTCCCTCTGGTGAATTCCTTTTCTAACAGGAAGTTACTTAGTCTTTCATACCAAGCTCTGGGAGCTTGTTTCAGACCATAGAGTGACTTCTTTAGTTTGAAAACATATTCTAGATTTTTGGAGCTTTCAAAACCAGGGGGTTGGTGCACATATACCTCTTCTTCTATATAGCCATTTAAGAATGCACTCTTGACATCTGTTGCACCCAAAAAATTTCCCTCTCATGTTTTCCAAAGTCTTCCCCCTGCCTGGTTGATCACAAACTCTTGCCTAAGGAAAAAGAAGATTTTTGAGTGGTACTTTACCTTTCGATTGGCATCCTAAAATACACTTCGATTGACATTCTGGACAAGCATTTCGATTGGCATCCTGAAAGACCCTTCGATTGGCATTTTAAAGGAGTATTTCAATTGGCATCCTGAAAGACCCTTCGATTGGCATTTTAAAGGAGTATTTCGATTGGCATTATGGATAAGCATTCGATTGGAATTATGTCAAGGAAATTTCGACAGGCATGTCAACCATGTCCTTCGATTGGCATGAACAACACCTTTTGATTGGCCTGTTAGCAGAGCATTTCGATTGGAATCCTTTGATTGATATTTTGGCCAAGCCAATTCGAAGGGTACGCAGGGAGTCCATTCGAAAGAGGCAAATCAGGACTAATCGAAGAGCATGGCTTGAAAGCACTCGAAATCCAAGCGTCCAGGTTCATTCAAGGGACACGAATGTTTCAAAAAAGGAAATGATTTAATGTGTTTGATTTTTGTCCAGAGCGTTAAAGGCCTATTTTAATGGCTGTCCCTTTCCATTTTCGTGCACTCCCACACTCCTATAAATAGGAGGCCAGTGACACATTACAACACACATAAAATTACACGAAAAATCACACGAAAATCATAGAACGAAAATTATACACACGCAAAAAAAATCTGCAGGAGAACAAAACATTGGAGAGACACTGCCCAGAATTTTCCAAGCCAAAGCAGTCCCTCAGATTGAAGGTGCCTACGCCCAGAAGCCCTCAAATCAAAAGAGCCTACATCCAGGAAGTGCCCAGATCGGAAGTGCCTGCGCCCAGAAGTGCCCAGATCGAAAGTGCTCACATCCAGCCAGTGCCTAAATCGAAGACGCAATCTGCAGGTAAGAAAGGGTAAATTGTCCAACCTTACATTTGCATAAACGCATTATTACTTGTTGTTACCTTTGATTTTCCATCTTAGACAGGATCGAAAGGCCTGGGTTTGGCACCCAAGTCACATTTTTCGTGTGCTAACATTTGCTGCAGATTTAGCCTGAAGAGACCCCAATAAGTGCAGGATCGAAGGGCCTGGGATTCAATACCCAGGCTCTGCATTTTTGTTTCGCTCACATACTCTTGCAGGTATAACATCCCAGATCGAAGGAGAGCCCTTCTCTGGATCGAACCCATTAGTGTGCTGGATCGAAAGAGGCATCTCATCCCTGGATCGAAAGCCATGACCTCCATGATCGAAGGACAATCCTCTTCCCTGGATCGAAGGCTACTCACGCCTTACTGTCTGGCCCAATCGAAAGGACTAGGACCCTCTCTGGACCGAAGCAGTCCATTCCCTCCCTGGGTCGAAACTCCTTTTTTCCCTGGATCGAAGGATCCCTCCAGCACTTTATTTTTTTTTGTTTTTATTCTCATAGACTTCTTTTTATCTTTTTAATTAACATTAAAATCAAAAAAATCACAAAAAAACATTAGGTTAGTTTTTATTCAAATTAATTTTGTAAACAAATTAATTAATTATTTTAACTTCATTTTATCAATTTAAAATAAACTAGACTTAGGAGTATTTAATTCAAATATCTTCTTAATCAAAAACAACCAAAAATATTTTCTTATTTACTTAGAAATCTCTTAGACGTCTCTTTTCCTTGTTTTACGCGCGTTTATTTTATTGTAATTGCCTATTGGGATGTAATAGCTTAACTAAGACCCTTTACTGCTTTATTCCCACCAAATTTGGGCATGTAAATAATCCCCCTCCCCGAAAGCCTTGTAATAGCGTAGGGTTTACAATTCCCGCACTTTAAATTCCTGTACATATATTAAACTGCTTAGATGTATGCTTACTAGGATTGCATGACAAGATTAACTCTTAAACTTAAAATCAACAATAGCTCACCATGACATGCAAGAGTAAAGTAACTGAAAATTGACACACTTGCACATGCCACTCTTAGGGTACACCTCACTTGGTTGCCTTGAACGTGGTCATTAAGTATAGGATGTTTTAGAGGTCGTCCTTTGTCCCAAGATCATAAGTTGCCTCGAAATGGTCGCCTCGATAAAAATGATCTAAGACATTAGGATTACCACTAAAGCGTCCTAACGTTGCTTTAGTGACCACACGTCCCTAAAATCGAATTGACCCGAAAACTCCAACGACGGTGCTACCTACTCCTCAATAGCAGGATAGTACTGTCTAAAGGACATTTGCACAATTAAATTCCCTTTTGAGTAGGTAGAGGTTCTTAAGTACTTGCTCTCTTTTAAAACAAAACAAAAACTTTTCGCACTTACACTTTCTTCAAAAACAAAACTCTTTTCAAAACCCACAAACACAAAGAAAAGCAAACCTTTTGAAAACATAGTGAGAAAGTACCTAAGAGCCCGTGGATAACCACGGATAGAAAGGGTGCTAACACCTTCCCTTTCTATAATCCACCTCCCGGACCCGAGAAACATCTCGAAAAGGAATTTTTCTGTGCTTTTGTCCTTTCCCTTATTGGATAAAATAAAAGAAGGTGGCGACTCTTGCTTACCGCGACACTTTGCAAAAACAAACGCAAACGCGAACCACCATTCAAAAAACAGTCAGTTCTCGTTCCCACCGACCACAGAACTGGAGACTCTGCTGGGGACGTTTAAATAAGTGAGGTGTACCTTAGGATTAGATCAATTGTGTTTTCAATTGTATTGATTTTTATGCTTTTAATTTTGTGGGCTTGTATCGGAGTTCTATAGATCCTAACCCGGATCTGGGGTACCCTTTTTAGGTAAGTAACAGTAAACTGTGAGGGATCCGTCTGGCGTAGACCGACACGGATGAAGCAGTAGCTACGTTGGTGTGGCACCTTAGTCTGTACCGATATCCCTTGTGTTGAAATGAGGAGAATGTGGGTCTTCTAAGGAGTCATTAAGCACCAACTGACCTTAGAACCTTAAATTGACCAACTTGGCCATAGAACAGTAGCAGTATGCTACACTCATTGAGACTAAACTCTCGCGATGGTTCCGGCCGCAAGAAAAGGTTGCTAAGCTGGAATTATGACCGATTGAGGGTAGTCAGTGATATTGAGATCCTCTAGAACCCGGTTACTATTTTTTTTAGGACAGGTTTAAACCAACTAAACTGAAAGAGGGTAATGCCTAAACTCCACGCAAGCCTAAACTTAAGGCTATATGTGTGACTTGTGTGCCTTCAAACTTGAACTACTTGTTATCTGACAACAGGGGTTCCTTGCAGGTTTAGTTTACAGTCCTTATCCAACAAATTGGATTTATTGCAGGGCTCACTTACATCACCTCACTTTTTGCTTGAACGCATAGCATATACATCATAACATCATACCTTAACATTTCCTTAACCATTTCAAGGATCTCAAGGGTCTGTGATGCAGGTTATGGTAAATCAAAAGTCTAGAAAAGGGCAAAGGGGATTTATTTTCCTCTAGCCAATACCATCTAGAAATCCAAGCACGATAACTTGAGTTAGGGGCTATGACCCACTTGATATGGTGAGCTTGACTCTTGAAGAAGGACTCTCGGCAACATGAAGTTCCTTCAATCAAAACTACCAGATTCAGATTCTAATAGTTTCTTGTTTACCCCACGAGATCCTTGAAAACATTGCATACATATATCATACATATCATAACAGGTCTTCCAATACAGGTCTCTCATGTTCTCGCTGTTTATTGTAGCAATGGATTTCCAACCAGACAACCAAGATCTCCGGGCTCAAAACGCTCAACTTCAAGAAATGTTCTTGAACCTGTCCCAGGGGCAAGAAGAAATAAAAGCTCTCCTCACAAGGGGCTTGGTCCTAGGGAATTCAGGAGGCATCAGGACTGATCAGTTGGAAGGGCTACAAATTGAGTTAGCAACAATGAAGATCCAGGTGATGGGACAGCTGGTGGGCCAGATGGCTCTCATTCAAGACTTAGCTCAAAGACAAGAAGAGCTCAGGGTCCTCGTCAACAAGCTGCTTCAAAATAACCGAGTGGGGAAAACAACTAGGATTGAAGATCAAGTCATCGTTCAACCACCTTTGGGGCAAGAAGACAAGGGAAAATCTCCTCAGCTTGCTTCAGGGTCACAAGCCCAGCATCAACCTCACCAAAAGCAACGGGTTGACCGGAGGCAATTTACCAAGATCAACATGCCACTGTCTCAAGCTTTACAACACCTGTTAAGATTGAATCTGGTGACATTAAGGGACCCTCCTAAGAATCCCAACACAGCCTCCCCAAGGTACAATCCTGATTCAAGGTGTGCATACCATTCTGACAGTCCTGGACATGACACCGACGACTGTCAGACTTTGAAGAACAAAATTCAAGACCTGATTGATGAGGGAGCATTGGAATTCACACAAGATGGTCAGGCTGAGTTCTTCTACCATCCCTCCAAGGTTCACCATTTGAAGTGACAAGTACTGAGACGAGAAGATTTTTGTTCATTTGAATTTTCAAGTTGTAATCTCTTTGTTATTCAAAAAATTATCCATTAATGCCAAACTTTGTTTCATTAATGCATCGCATATGTTTGTCTTGATTTGATCCAATCATTTTCATTATATTTAAACTATGCTTTTTACTCTCTTTATGACATTCAACTCTTGCTAAAAAGTTACAAGCCTTTAGAGGGAGGATGACGAAACAATGCCATAATCTCATACAATATGCTTTTGGACAGACCTTGCTGACGATGTACAAGCATTTCTTTCAAATCCTAAACACTGGAGTTATAAGGAAGATAATCCCTAGTCAACCCCTTCGAGCCAAAGAAGTAGGAGTTTTATGTTTTTAAACAAATTGAAACCTTTGATTTAAACCTGGGGCAGGGTAGTCTCTTAGTTAATTCAAAAGATGTGCATTGAAGTCGCAAAACTCTCAGTTCATAATACAACGAACGACATCAAAAGCATTCCTCTGGAATCAAAAGACAATGGTGGTTAATTATCTCATAGGCAGTCAATCTCTCAAAAGAGAAAAGCCCACTGAGCCAAAATCTATAAAGGAGGCTTAAGAAAGTTGGGGCATCCCGCAGACTGTAATCTCGAAAACAAGAACAATCAGGCAAAAGTTAGGGATAACAAATCAAAAGAACGAGGTCGCTAAAAATCCTCAATAACATGAAAAAATGTTGCAAAAATGACTGCCTTCCAACAAATTCAACTTGTGTGAACCATCACCAAAAACGTCGTTCCAGACTCATTTAGAGTCCAAATGTACAATTAACTGAGTTTAGGATTGAAGAACATCACGAAGAGCGGGTGGGTACAAATATACTTTGAGCCTTTATCCTTTGTTTCTTAAACCGTGAACCAAGCCACGTTACAACCCTTCAAAAGTCCTAACTGAAGCATGGGTTAGTTCGAAAGCATACTGTTACAAAAGGTATCCTGACTCCTGTAAGGCTTTGCCCTAAATCTTGCGTTGAATTTGTCTTATAAAAAAAAAGTTTTCTGCTAAAAAACACACTTTTCAAAACTTCGAGACAAGCATAAACTTTGCGTTATTTGAATATCACTGTTTGCATTTGGCTATTTGTTTGACAGCGGAGAAATTCACACAACGAATATCCAATGAACGAAAACCCTCTCAGTGAACAAAATCACTTCAAAAAGGATGACACTTCCAATCAAGGGGCGTGGCATGATCATTGTCCATCACCTGGGGCAGTCCAATCAAGATTCCATGACATCTCTCAAAGAAGTGCAGAGTAACCAGGGGCAAATCTCCATCTCCGTCACTTGGGGCATTGAACATCAATCTCAGTGAAGGGTTACATACAGTCAAACATTTCCAGGCAGTGCCACAAACACCTGCTGCTAGGGGAAATGACAAATCTCCCCAGATCCTTCTCATAGGATGACTCCCAGCAAGGGTTTAATCTCTGAAAACCTTTCCCCAACTGAATCCACCTCAAGAATCCTCGAGGACTTCCCCCAACGAAGATGTCACCTCTCTAGCAGACTGACGATATGGTTTATTTCCCCAACAACACCAGGATTCCCCAGCTTGAGTTTGCCTCTCCGACTACTACAAATCAAAGGACCGCAACTCCTCTTCCCCAGTAGACTACTCTTCAATCCCCAGCAAGTTACTGTGAAACCTGGACCCGACCAGATGTCAGTTTAACTTTGACTCCCCAGTAGAGCAACGGAAAACCGAGACTCCTGAACTTGTTCCCCAAGAACGAATCAATACTCTCCACAGAGTTCACAACTTTCCCCAACGGAGTTCTCCTCAACAAAACAAGGATCCTCAGTGCAAACATTCTAAGCAAAGTTTGAAGACATACCTACTCTTCAACAGCAGTCCGGGATTTAATAACTCCCCAACGCTTGTCAAGAATTTATTCTCCAAGACAAAATTACATTTCAACAACATTCATAACATGTGCATACAAAATGCATATAACATAAATCTCATTTATTTTGAGAACATCATTACACAATGCATACATCATGACATTGCATACAACTAACTCTTTACCTTTTCAGGAAAGATCGATCAACAGATAAAAGTCATTACCTTTTGGAGTAGCAGTCGTCAAAGATTCCTTCACCATCCCAATGAGGTAGTAATCGTCTAAGAT
The DNA here is from genome assembly GCA_948472305.1 of Vicia faba. Lineage (NCBI taxonomy): Eukaryota > Viridiplantae > Streptophyta > Magnoliopsida > Fabales > Fabaceae > Vicia > Vicia faba. The sequence goes on from OX451735.1 coordinate 474,731,833, forward strand.
TCCTTCACCATCCCGTTGAGGTAGTAATCGTCAAAGATTACTTCATCATCCTGCTGAGGTAGAAGTCATCCAAGATTCCTTCACCATCCTGATGAGGTAGTAATCGTCCAAGATTCCTTCATCATCCTGCTGAGGTAGAAGTCATCCAAGATTCCTTCACCATCTTGCTGAGGTAGTAATCGTCCAAGATTCCTTCATCATCCTGCTGAGGTAGAAGTCATCCAAGATTCCTTCATCATCCTGCTGAGGTAGTAATCGTCCAAGATTCCTTCATCATTCTGCTGAGGTAGTAATCGTCCAAGATTCCTTCATCATCCTGCTGAGGTAGAAGTCATCCAAGATTCCTTCATCATCCTGCTGAGGTAGTAATCGTCCAAGATTCCTTCATCATCCTGCTGAGGTAGAAGTCATCCAAGATTCCTTCATCATCTCGTTGAGGTAGTAATCGTCAAAGATTCCTTCACCATCCCGTTGAGGTAGTAATCGTCCAAGATTCATTCACCATCCCGTTGAGGTAGTAATCGTCCAAGATTCCTTTATCATCCTGCTGAGGTAAAAGTCATCCAAGATTTCTTCACCATCCTGCTGAGGTAGTAATCGTCCAAGATTCCTTCATCATCCTGCTGAGGTAGAAGTCATCCAAGATTCCTTCATCATCTTGCTGAGGTAGTAATCGTTCAAGATTCCTTCATCATCCTGCTGAGGTAGAAGTCATCCAAGATTCCTTCATCATCTCGTTGAGGTAGTAATCGTCAAAGATTCCTTCATCATCCTGCTGAGGTAGAAGTCATCCAAGATTCCTTCATCATCCTGCTGAGGTAGTAATCGTCCAAGATTCCTTCATCATCCTGCTGAGGTAGAAGTCATCCAAGATTCCTTCATCATCCCGTTGAGGTAGTAATCGTCAAAGATTCCTTCACCATCATGTTGAGGTAGTAATCGTCCAAGATTCCTTCACCATCCCGCTGAGGTAGTAATCGTCCAAGATTCCTTCATCATCCTGCTGAGGTAGAAGTCATCCAAGATTCCTTCACCATCCTGCTGAGGTAGTAATCGTCCAAGATTCCTTCATCATCCTACTGAGGTAGAAGTCATCCAAGATTCCTTCATCATCCTGCTGAGGTAGTAATCGTCCAAGATTCCTTCATCATTCTGCTGAGGTAGAAGTCATCCAAGATTCCTTCATCATCCCGTTGAGGTAGTAATCGTCAAAGATTCCTTCATCATCCTGCTGAGGTAGAAGTCATCCAAGATTCCTTCACCATCCTGCCGAGGTAGTAATCGTCAAAGATTCCTTCATCATCCTGCTGAGGTAGAAGTCGTCCAAGATTCCTTCATCATCCTGCTGAGGTAGTAATCGTCCAAGATTCCTTCATCATCCTGCTGAGGTAGAAGTCATCCAAGATTCCTTCATCATCCCGTTGAGGTAGTAATCGTCAAAGATTCCTTCACCATCCCGTTGAGGTAGTAATCGTCCAAGATACCTTCACCATCCCTTTGAGGTAGTAATCGTCCAAGATTCCTTCATCATCCTGCTGAGGTAGAAGTCATCCAAGATTCCTTCATCATCCTGCTGAGGTAGTAATCGTCCATGATTCCTTCATCATCCCACTGTTGTAGTAATCGTCCAAGATTCCTTCATCATCTGTTTGGAGTAGCAATCGTCTCAGATTCCTTCATCACACATCATTATCAAAAAAGACCTCCTCTGGTTAGATTTATTTCTCCCAGTTAATGACAGGCAATCGGAGACCTTCAAATAACAGTCTAGATACGATCCAGATTCGGATGTAATTCTGTCACTCATTCAAATACAGTCCAACAATCGCCCCTGGATGGCATCTTTAAACCCATCTCCAATGACTATCCATTACCTCTCCTGCATATGGAATCTTTAAGCCCATCCTCCTACCAACCATCTCCAAATGGCATCTGTAAGCCCATTCCCGACGTCACAATGCTGATACTACACCATGCGAGTGCAAATTTCTAGGCACTCTAGTGTTCAATTATCTTCCACCTTCGGATCGCGAAAGGCCCAATCTATATCCTCAGGTTTAAGAAAATTGAACAGGGGCAACTGTTGCACCCCAAAATTTGCCATCTCATGTTTTCCAAAGTTTTCCCCCTGCCTGGTTGATCACAAACTCTTGCCTAAGGAAAAATAAGATTTTTGAGTGGTACTTCAAATACCTTTCGATTGGCATCCTGAAAGACACTTCGATTGACATTCTGGACAAGCATTTCGATTGGCATCCTGAAAGACCCTTCGATTGGCATTCTGAAGGAGTATTTCGATTGGCATTATGGACAAGCATTCGACTTGAATTATGTCAAGGCAATTTCGACAGGCATGTCAACCATGTCCTTCGATTGGCATGAACAACACCTTTTGATTGGCCTGTTAGCAGAGCATTTCGATTGGAATCCTTCGATTGATATTTGGGCCAGGCCCATTCGAAGGGTACGCAGGGAGTCCATTCGAAAGAGGCAAATCAGGACTAATCGAAGAGCATGGCTTGAAAGCACTCGAAATCCAAGCGTCCAGGTTCATTCAAGGGACACGAATGTTTCAAAAAAGGAAATGATTTAATGTGTTTGATTTTTGTCCAGAGCGTTAAAGGCCTATTTTAATGGTTGTCCCTTGCCATTTTCGTGCACTCCCACACTCCTATAAATAGGAGGCCAGTGACACATTACAACACACAGAAAATTACACGAAAAATCACACGAAAATCATAGAACGAAAATTATACACACACAAAAAAAATCTGCAGGAGAACAAAACATTGGAGAGACGATGCCCAGAATTTTCCAAGCCAAAGCAGTCCCTCAAATCGAAGGTGTCTACGCCCAGAAGCCCTCAAATCAAAAGTGCCTACATCCAGGAAGTGCCCAGATCGGAAGTTCCTACGCCCAGAAGTGCCCAGATCGAAAGTGCCTGCGCCCAGAAATCCCAGATTGAAAGTGCTCCCATCCAGCCAGTGCCCAAATCGAAGACTCAATCTGCAGGTAAGAAAGGGTAAATTTTCCAACCTTACATTTGCATAAACGCATTATTACTTGTTGTTACCTTTGATTTTCCATCTTAGACAGGATCGAAAGGCATGGGTTTGGCACCCAGGTCACATTTTTCGTGTGCTAACATTTGCTGCAGATTTAGCCTGAAGAGACCCCAACAAGTGCAGGATCGAAGGGCCTGGGATTCAATACCCAGGCCCTGCATTTTTGTTTCGCTCACATACTTTTGCAGGTATAACATCCCAGATCGAAGGAGAGCCCTTCTCTGGATCGAACCCATTAGTGTGCTGGATCGAAAGAGGCATCTCATCCCTGGATCGAAAGCCATGACCTCCATGATTGAAGGGAAATCCTCTTCCCTAGATCGAAGGCTACTCACGCCTTACTGTCTAGCCCAATCGAAAGGACCAGGACCCTCTCTGGACCGAAGCAGTCCATTCCCTCCCTGGGTCGAAACTCCTTTTTTCCCTGGATCGAAGGATCCCTCCTGCATTTTATTTTTTTTTGTTTTTATTCTCATAGACTTCTTTTTATCTTTTTAATTAACATTAAAATAAAAATAAATCACAAAAAAAAATTAGGTTAGTTTTTATTCAAATTAATTTTGTAAACAAATTAATTAATTATTTTAACTTCATTTTATCAATTTAAAATAAACTAGACTTAGGAGTATTTAATTCAAATATCTTCTTAATCAAAAACAACCAAAAAGATTTTCTTATTTACTTAGAAATCTCTTAGACGTCTCTTTTCCTTGTTTTACGCGCGTTTATTTTATTGTAATTGCCTATTGGGATGTAATAGCTTAACTAAGACCCTTTACTGCTTTATTCCCCCCAATTTTGGACATGTAAATAATCCCCCTCCCCGAAAGCCTTGTAATAGCGTAGGGTTTACAATTCCCGCACTTTAAATTCCTGTACATATATTAAATTGCTTAGATGTATGCTTACTAGGATTGCATGACAAGATTAACTCTTAAACTTAAAATCAACAATAGCTCACCATGACATGCAAGAGTAAAGTAACTGAAAATTGACACACTTGCACATGCCACTCTTAGGGTACACCTCACTTGGTTGCCTCGAATGTGGTCATTAAGTATAGGATGTTTTAGAGGTCGTCCTTTGTCCCAAGATCATAAGTTGCCTCGAAATGGTCGCCTCGATAAAAATGATCTAAGACATTAGGATTACCACTAAAGCGTCCTAACGTTGCTTTAGTGACCACACGTCCCTAAAATCGAATTGACCCGAAAACTCCAACGACGGTGCTACCTACTCCTCAATAGCAGGATAGTACTGTCTAAAGGACATTTGCACAATTAAATTCCCTTTTGAGTAGGTAGAGGTTCTTAAGTACTTGCTCTCTTTTAAAACAAAACAAAAACTTTTCGCACTTACACTTTCTTCAAAAACAAAACTCTTTTCAAAACCCACAAACACAAAGAAAAGCAAACCTTTTGAAAACATAGTGAACAAGTACCTAAGAGCCCGTGGATAACCACGAATAGAAAGGGTGCTAACACCTTCCCTTTCTATAATCTACCTCCCAAACCCGAGAAACATCTCGAAAAGGAATTTTTCTGTACTTTTGCCCTTTCCCTTGTTGGATAAAATAAAAGGCGGTGGCGACTCTTGCTTACCGCGACACTTTGCAAAAACAAACGCAAACGCGAACCAGCATTCAAAAAACAGTCAGTTCTCGTTCCCACCGATCACAACATCCATCTGATACAGAGTGATGCCTTTATTAACAGCAAATGAAATTAAGAGTCTGATAGATTTTAACCTGGCGAATGGAGCAAAGGTTTCTGTGTAGTCTATCCCCTCTTGTTGATTATAACCTTTTGCTACCAGTCGTGCTTTATTTCTGATGACTTCACCTTGTTCGTTCAGTTTGTTTCTGAACACCCATTTTGTTCCAATGACGTTGAATCCTTTTGGTTTAGGAACTAGATCCCATACATCATTTCTTGTGAATTGATTTAGCTCCTCTTGCATTGCTAGAATCCAGTCATTGTCTAGAAGTGCTTCATCAATTGTTGTTGGTTTAATTAGAGAAACCAGTCCCATGAGGGATTCTTTAGAGTTTCTGAAGCTAGATCTTGTTCTGATTGGATCTTCCTTCCTTCCTAAGATTGTTTCTTCTGGGTGATCCATGCTGCTTCTGGATAGTCGTTTCTGAAGTTGATCAACAGAAGGTGCTGGATTGCTTGCAGTGACTCTTTCTGATGTTGAGGGAGTGCCTCTGTTGAGAGCTTCTGATGATTTGTCTTCAGTACCTGTAAGTTCAACTTCCATACCTGCAAAGAATTCATTCTGCTTTGACTTTTGAGAGTCAAGCTTATCATCAAAACGAACACTGATTGACTCTTCCACAATCTTTGTTTCTGTATTGTATACTCTGTACCCTCTTGAGCGTTTAGAATATCCTAACATAATACACTTTTGTGCTTTAGAGTCAAACTTGTTCAAATAATTTTTTGTATTCAGAATAAAACATGTACATCCAAATGGGTGAAAGTAGGAAATGTTGGGCTTTCTGTTCTTCCACAATTCATATGGAGTCTTTTCCAGAATAGGTCTTATGGAGATTCTATTCTGAATGTAACACGCTGTGTTTATTGCCTCTGCCCAGAAGATCTTAGCAACGTTAGTCTCGTTGATCATGGTTCTGGTCATTTCTTGCAATGTTCTGTTCTTTCGTTCTACAACTCCGTTTTGCTGGGGAGTTCTAGGACAAGAGAAATCATGCAGAATGCCTTTGTCATTAAAGAATAACTCAAAATCTTTGTTTTTAAATTATCCACCATGATCACTTCTGACTTTGACGATTCTAAGATCCTTTTCATTCTGAACTTGGTTGCAGAAGGTAACAAACACAGAGTGTGACTCGTCCTTGTGTCTTAAGAACTTTACCCATGTTCATCTGCTATAGTCATCTACGATTACTAACCCATACTTCTTGCCACTGACTGAAGCAGTTTTAACTGGTCCAAATAAGTCAATGTGCAGAAGTTCTAATGGCTTGGAGGTGGAAACAACGTTTTTAGATTTGAAAGCTGGTTTTACAAACTTGCCTTTCTGACATGCTTCACACAGAGCATCTGAATTGAACTTCAGGTTAGGAAGTCCTCTGACCAGATTGAGTTTGTTAATCTGAGATATTCTTCTCATACTAACATGTCCCAATCTTCTGTGCCAGATCCATTGTTCGTTGTTAACAGACAATAGACATTTTACATTCTGACTTTTTAGTTCAGAAAGTTTTACTTTATAAATGTTGTTTTTCCTCTTTCCATTAAATAGGATAGTCCCATCTTTCTGACTAACAGCTTTGCATGAATTTTGATTGAATATTATATCATAACCGTTATCACTTAATTGACTTATGGATAACAGGTTATGCATTAATCCATCAACTAGTAAAACATTACTGATAGAGGGAAGATTTCCATTACCTACTGTTCCAGAGCCAATGATCTTTCCTCTCTGATTGCCTCCAAAGCCTACGTGGCCTCCAGGCTTAAGTTCCAGGCTTTGGAACATATACCTTCTTCCCGTCATGTGTCGTGAGCACCCAGAGTCCAGGTACCATGATTGGTGTTTTTGCTTTGCTGCTAAAGATATATGCCACATGTATTATTTTATCCTTAGGTACCCACATTTTCTTGGGTCCTGATTTGTTAGTTTTACCAAAACTCTGGTTAAATTTTGGTTTGACAGAGTAATCACTACTTGTATATTTTATGTCATGTATGTGCCCATATATAAAGTGTGAATCAAGTGGAGTACGTTTTATAACTAAATCCATGGCATTTTTTGGTGTAGGTACCTTACCTTGATATCCTATCCCTTTTCTGCCATTTCTGCTAACTCCATAGATTATTGAAGCCATTTTGCTTCTGTCTATGTTTTTAGCTAGAAACTTCTGAAAGCTGTGATCATACTCCTTGATGATCTCATCAGTATTGTTGGGAGTTTCAGGGATTGTTTCCTTCTGAGAGTTTTGCAATTGGTTTTCTAATTTTGAGATTTTATCTTTTAACTCAGAATTCTCCAATTTGAGACTCTCAGTCTTATCAGAGTCAGAAGCAAGATTCCTTTTCAGGTTTCTGAATTTGACTCTGATCTGCTGATATCTTTCCAGAATTTCATTAAGGCTTTCAGCTAGTTCAGCCTTAGTAAAGTTTATAGTAAAGTCAGGGAATACCTCTTCTGTATCTGATTCAGATTCTGACTCAGAAGCTTCACTGTCTTCTGTTATGTTTGCCATGAGAGCTATGTTTACTCTTTCATCATCTGAGTTTGAGTCAGCTTCAGATGTGTCAGAATCATCCCATGTAGCCATGAGACTTTTCTTCTTTTCCTTGCCAAACTTCTTTTTGGGCTTTTCCTTCTGAAGCTTTGGGCAATCACTTTTGTAGTGCCCTTGCTCGTTACATTCATAGCAGATGATGTCTTTGTTGTTTGGCTTTCTGTTTCCTGAAGAACCTTCAGATCTTCTGTGTCCAGAGGAGGATTCTGACCTTTTGTATATGGAGAAGGATTCATTCTGATTTTCTGATCTTCTGGGATTCCTGAACTTCCTTTGCCTCTGCTTCCACAATTGGTTCACCCTTCTGGATAGGAGAGACAATTCATCTTCTTCTGATGAGGACCCATCAGAGGTTTCTTCCACGGCCTGCAAAACTTTGGAGTCAGATTTTCTGTTAGATTTTAAAGCTAATGGCTTACCTTGCTTTTGAGGTTCATCTGCTTCTAGATCTATCTCGTGACTTCTGAGGGAGCTGACAAGTTCCTCCAGATAGATTTTATTGAGATCCTTGGCTACCTTAAGCGCTGTGACCATTGGCCTCCATTATTTTGGCAAGCTTCTGATGATCTTCTTAACGTGATCAGCAGTAGAATACCCTTTGTCAAGAACTTTTAGACCAGCAACAAGAATTTGAAATCTTGAAAACATAGTTTCTATTGATTCACTCTCTTCCATCTTGAATGCCTCATACTTCTGAATGAGTGCAAGGGCATTGGTTTCTTTGACTTGAATGTTGCCTTCATGCGTCATTCTCAGAGAGTCAAACATATTCTTTGCAGTGTCTCTATTTGATATCTTCTCATATTCTGAATAAGAGATGACGCTGAGAAGTATTGTTCTGGCCTTGCGATGATTTCTGAACTCACGCTTTTGCTGATCAGACATTGTTTTCCTGTCAATCTTCTGACCACTTCCATCCACTGGGTGCGTGTATCCATCAGTCACCATGTCCCACAGATCAGCATCATGGGCCAGAAAGAAACTTTAAATTATGTTTTTCCAGTAGTCAAAGTTCTCTCCATCAAAGACTGGAGGTTTTCCACTGAATCTGTCTCTTTCTTCATTGTTGTCATTTATGATGTTTTGATTTGGTCCTGCCATTGTGTTTTTCTGACGCTGGATCTTGTACTGACACGGTTAAGTGTTATAAGCTCAGAACCAGGCGCTCTGATGCCAATTGAAGATGTGAAAAACACAAGAAGGGGGGTTGAATTGTAAAACTGAAATCAAATGCTTAGATAACATTGTATTTTTATCCTGGTTCGTTTGATCTCAAACTACTCTAGTCCACCCGTCAAGGTGATTTCGCCTCTCTCCAACGAGGTCTTAATCCACTATATTCAAAGGATTAGAACAACTACTTTAAAAAATGTTAAAGCCTTCTTGAGTATAACCACAAACCGGTTTATCTCAAGGAAATCTCTTACAAATAATTGAACAATGATGTGTTAACGTTTTCTAATAAAACACTATATCACAACTGTGATAATACACAATTTAAGCTTGGAATAAAAATGAATTTGCTAAAGCGTTTGAGTAGGCGTGGTTTGAAGGCTTGGCAAATTATGTGAGTGCATGCGTTCATCTTTTCTCACAAATACTTGTTTATATAGGCATGGCAGAGATACGTTGTCCATAAAGCTATTTTAATGCTGATAACGCACTTTCCTTTTTGAGAAGATCTTGTCTGAATAAAGCCGTTGGTAATTAATCCTGTCTTGAATACGTAATAACGCTTCAGAGTCTTCTTTGCTTATGGTAGCACTTCAGAGTGTTCTTTGCTTTAACTTAAGCTAACGTTTCAGAGTGCTGATGACTTGGTAGAGATCTTTGATCAGAGTCAGAGTGTATATGTTTATGCGCAGATTCTGGTCATCAAGCTTCAGCGTATGATATGGTAGCTTCAGCGTGTAGCACATGTTACTGATCTTCTGATGCTAACATATTACTGATCTTCTGATGCTGATTCCATCAGAACTTCTGCATATATAAAACATAATTTTAAGAAGCATATTTGTTTTATATATATATATATATATCTTTGAATTTACTTATTCTTTTTATTTTGTTATCATCAAAACTCTAATTAAGGGTTGTAGAATCAAACTATGTTCTAACACTTATGATTACGCCCTCATCATATCTAAACAACAATAGACAAAAATAATCTTAATCTTATATCATACTTTTAAACAAATATGATAACACTGAAAAATTAATGATGATGATAAACTAGTTAGAAAATAGTAGGACAATTTGGGGTATGACACGCGCTAAGCGGGCTCCAAAACTAAGCTTCTACCAAGATGTCAAAACGGAAGCAGCGCGCTACAAAATGCGTTGAGCGTACTCACGCTTAGCGTCCTTTTGCATGCTAAGCGGGCTCTCCTGGGCAAAACTTCTCAAAACTGGTCTTTTATTCCGAAAACATGCATTTGGAACCGTGCCTTGGACACCTTATTCCTCGATGCTCCAAAATGCAACATATACCTACAAAATGAATGGAAAAACATCAAACAGTACACTATGTACACAAAAACACAAATAAACACAAATTAAGTGTATTTACACAAAAGTCGGGTTTATTTAACGATTATTAACAACAAAGAGTTGATAAGTGCAATAAAAGTATATACAAAAATAACTACAATTTGCACTTATCAAACTCTCCCCAACTTTGACTTGTTTGTCCTCAAACAAGTCCAAACAACTCAAAGAACCAAAAGTAATCAAACAAAGAATCGTGAATCAACAAGTTTGAAAACGGAAAAAAAATGTATGGTTTAAACAAAAACGCACACGCGAGGTAAATACTTACCATAATCCTACAACGACAACCTGTAAACGAAACGAATCCTAAGTACAAAAATCATATTAAACATTCTACAACAAAACAAGCTCAATCATAAATCACTGATAAATGCTTATTTCATGTTAAAATATTCTATTAAAAAATAACATTTATCTTACTTAAATGTCAAGATTATAACATAAAAATATCAAATATTGAATAAAAGTGTTATTGTGAAAAATTACTTGGTTCAATTTGCATTTGTACAGGTTTTGGCCATAAAAACAAAAACCAACTATTAGACACTTCGCTAAGCGAGCTGTAGAGAATAGACTAATTTTCTTGGCAAGGAATAGTTCGTGTAGTGAACACAAGACATAAGCAAATCAATAAGTTTCGCCAGTAACGAGGAAAAGCGAAGCAGTACGCTTAGTGAATCGGGCCTTCGCTTAGCAAAAAAGTGCGGTCAAGGGAAGATATTTTGAAGACTTCAGGCTAAAGAAAGAAACTTTTTTAACCGAGCCTCACCTTGCTTAGCCAACTCTGGCGGTTTATGGAAGATATTTGAAAAAGCTTAAGGACAAAAAAATCAACTTCGCTAAGCGAGCCAAACTTCGCTTAGCGAACTTTGGAGATCTCAAGTTTCCCAGTTTATTTGAAAAATTAGCTCAGAAGCAAGGACTTTGCTAAGTAAAGTATTGTTCACTTAGCGAACTCAGGCGTACAAAACAACTATAAATAGGACAGCAACTCAGTTCAGCAGGGCATTCCACTTTTTATCTTGTAATACAATATACAGTTGTAATAACAGTAGGAATAGAGGAGGTTTTAGGTAGAAGGGCTGAATATGCATCAAGAGTCGGGAAATCGTCATTGATGTCATTTCAACTCAATTCTCCAATTATGCTTCAAGCTACCATGAGTAGCTAAATCCCTCTTTTGTTAGGATTGGTCGTAGTTCATCGAAACATTATGTATTCTCTTTAATCATGGCGTTATATGAAATTTATGTTTGAACCATAATCGTTGTTATCTTTACTTTATCGTTTATTTCATGGATTGAATTGATATTGACTAATACAGTTCTAATCTTGATCCAAGATAACAAATATTAAACTCTAAATTCTAGACATAGATTTAGATTTAATATTCACTAAAAGTATTGAATCGTAATGCTACCATATTATTTAATAGGCTGAGAAATCGTCGATTAAACCATAAGGTAGAAACACATCAAGGTTTAGACATGAGCTCTGTTTGTGTGCGATATATGATGATAAAGAAACATTCTTAAATTGTGTATAACTGATTTCTCCTATGCATATTGAATCGGCGAATGAACACCAATTCCCAATAAGTCTATTTCTCTGATAGTTATCTTCCGTATTTTACGCATTTTACTTTTTGTCACTTATAAATCAAACAAATATTGAAAATTATGCTTAGAAATATAGAAATTGTTGAATGTTTTTGATATCGCTCCAATCCTTGCGGATACGATAAAACAATAATATTATTTGGTTATACTCAACATCAATTGGTGTTGTTACCGAGGATTGTCGTTTAAGGTATTAAAACATTGCAATCGTTTCTATACTTCTAAGTTGTGTGAATTTGTTATATATTGTATATATTTTTTCGCAACCGTTTATTCAAGTGTTTGGATAGGTGAAAATTATGTTTATGCTCCGAGGAAAAAGTTCGGAAGGAAAACTTCTCTTTGATCCCGAGATCGAAAGAGCAATTCGAAAGAAAAAAAGGCAGAAAAAGAAACAGAAACAACTATCCAAGAATAGAAAAAAAGGAGAATCTACATCAAATTCCTCATCAAATATAACAAACGAAATAATGGCCGGAGTCGTCAATAGTCTATGTGCAAGCAGTCCAAGGCGACTGGCTCGTCTCAACAACAATCCAACTACAAGACGAGCTGAAATGAAAAAAGGGTTGCTACAGATTCTTTACACTAATCCTTTTGCGGGTTTGAATCATGAGGATTCATACACCTATCTCACAAAATTCTATGAGTTGGCCGCTATGTTAGGTGCACCCGAAGACGAAGAAGAGGCTGTCTTCATGAGATTGTTCCCGTATTCCTTGATCGGCAAAGCAAAGGATTGGTACCTTGACCAACCTACTGAAATCATGACAAATTGGAATGTATTGGAGGAAAACTTTCTTAACAGGTTCTTTTCGCATAATTGATTCATGGATGCAAAAACAACAATAGCCGCATTCATGCAAAGTGCAACAGAAACTCTTTGTGAAGCTTGGGAACGATATAAATTTATGTTACACAAATGTTTAAATCATGGCTTTGATAATATAACACAGATTCATGTCTTCTGTAATGAATTGCAACCTCATCCAAAGATCTTACTTGACGCAACAGCCAGTGGTTCATTGTTATCCAAAAGTGCAGAGGAAGCAATGTCTATTATCAATTGTATAACTCTAAGTGATCACTAGGTCCAGTACAACAGAAGTACAATGCAAAATAAATCTGATATTCTTAAGTTAGATACAAATGACGTGATATTGGCGCAAAACAAACTTCTTACTCAAACGGTGGAAGAATTAGTAAAGCAACTTTCAAATCTTCCACAACAGCTCAAACAAATGCACGAAACACCTAAACCGCAACAAGTAGCATCGTGTAAGCTATGCAAAGGAGACCATCTGTTGTAACCCAAAATTTTCCCTCTCATTTCTCAAGGGATCATCATGGACCCTCAAGATTGCTTCTGTCAAGTTTCAAGTCTCAGATTACAATTTTTCAAGAAAGTCGTTCATAAGGGAAAAATGGTCAAATGTACACTGAAAAGTCAAACTTTGACTTTTTGATCAAAATCAAGTTTCAAAAATCATACTTCATCAAGGCATGAAGTTGGTTCATCAAGAAATCAAAAGTCAAAAGTTACTTTGAAAAGTCAAATTTTTAAGCACTTAGAAAATTTTCTATGTTAAGAAAATATGATAATTATATAATTTTGGGCCGGATTTTCATCATGATGCAAGATGATTCAATCATAACTTCTGACATGAAAATTATAGATCTCAATGAGATCTAAAACATTGCTGAACAGAACTTCTCCGAGAAATGATGGGATTTCAAGTTATAAATCCTTGAAGACACGTTCATGAAGCTAAAACACTTAGTAAATTCTGGGCATTTTTAGTCAGAATTTAGACAGAACTTCTGGGCCAGTTCTCACACAAGTACGATCAAAATTTGCAAAAGTGATGCCAGAACATGTTACAAGCTTCCTAGAGAATTCCATCAGATCATGCTGGAGCAGGGGGAATCGAAGGTCAGAAGTTTGCTTCGTTCAGAACATGACCCTTCGAATCTCACTCTTCAACATACAGAAGTTCTACTCTTCGATCAAAACATGAACCTTCGAATCCAATTCTTCAACGTGTGGGAGTTGTGTTCTTCAATCAGAACACGACCTTCGAATTCTCATCCAAGCTTGCCTCAATTTTCCAAGCTTCGACTGAAGTCTTGGATTGTTACTTGCTTCCTGAACATAAGCTTCGACTGGGCATCTTTTCCCTTTAAAATAGCCTCCTTCGATCCAAAGAGGAAGGGCTTCTTTTCAGTGCTCCTTCGATTGCACCATTGTCTTTACATGCTGGCTTGAGTCACAAATGTAGTAGATACCCCCATGCAAGCTAGATCCTTACTTCGATTGAGTATTTATTTTCCTTGGAGCAAGATTATTTACTACCTCTACTAGGCAAACTATCCCTCTAGGCGTGCCTTTAGCGCACAAAAGCAAGAACTTCTCCAAATTGGCCTTCGATTCACAAAAAAGTCCCAATGTGCAAAAGACCCCTCAATGTGTCACCAGCGTGTGTATCCCTCTTCAGTTTGTCTTCAGTAAAAGGCCAAGACTCCTCCAAAGTTGCCTTTGACCACAAGGCACTGACCACCTTTGTGCCAGTTTCGACTGGGCACAGACTCCCCTTTGAAACATTTGTATACACTTTAACATGCAGAAGGCCCAATCGAAGGCCATACAGAAGGCCCAGTCAAAGGCCACACAAGAGGCCCATTCGAAGGAAGTAATACTAGAGCCAGTCGAAGGGTATACAAGATGTTCATTTAAAGAAGCATGCAGAAGGCCCAGTCGAAAGCCACACAAGAGACCCATTCAAAGAATACATGTTGGTCCATTTGAAGGACACATAACTGGTGGGAATGAATGTTGTTTTAGTTTGGTCAAAAGTTGTTGAAGGATGGAGGATTCGATTCAAAAGATCAATTAAAACATTTAGATCCATAGGCTAGGCTACATGTTTCCCCTTTTCAGGCCTCAAACCTATGACTCACTCTATATTTAATTGTTTATACAAGTTAAAATAGGCTTTTACCCATTTGTTGTCCAAGACCACTTGCCCTTAATAGTATAATACTACTTTTTAGAAAAGTTTTTCTTGCGCTTGTTTTCCTTCTGAAGGAAGTAATCCATCTGAACCATTCATCTTGCTATCATGGTACAAGTGGACACTTACTTTCCAGCTGAGCCTTATTTTATTATTTTTACTTCAAAACATTTCAAAGTTTTTCTCTATAAATAGAGGGTTCATTTGCACATAAAAAAAAAGAGGAGAAAAAGAAGGAGAGAGGAACGTATCTTCAAAATTCTCAAACATCATAAAATTCTCAAACACTTTTGAAAACCCAAATCCAGAATCCAAATACTTGTCTCTTTCAAATCTGAAAAAAATCCTTACATCTTGTTGTCCTTCGAATCCAGCAAAGAAGGACATTTCTCTTATTTTTCTCTTTCAAATCTAGTGTCAAAGGCCCACCCTTGGTCTTTCCCTCTGAATCCAGAAGCATTCAAGGTAACCACTTCAAGGTCTAGCACACACTCCAGCCTCCAGCAAAGTAAGTCATTCTTAACCTTAGACCCTTCGTTTCTAGCATAGCATGTAAGTAAGTTTTGTTTTCGTTTCAAACATGTACATACTATTGTTCTTCTTTTCATTTCCACCATTTTTAATATGTTTCATGGTTAACAACCTTCTTGGTTTTTGCTCTTTATACATTTAAACACGATTTAAGAACTAACCTGGTCCTAAGGTAATATTGGCATGGCCTTAAGCCATGTTTCCATTCAAACTCAAACAAAAGAAACAAGAAACGGGAAGTTGGAAATGAAGCCTCTGGCTTCCACACTAACCTCCAGCTCAAACGAAAAAGGCAGCCAGAAGGCACACCATACTAACTTCAAGGCCCAGTCAGAAGGCATACTACACTGATTCCAGGCCCAGTCGAAAGGCACAACATGCTGGCCTACCTGCCCCAATCGAAAGACACACCTACACTGGTTCCAGCCCCCAATCGAAGGAAGCCAGAAAGTGCAGAGTCGAAGGGTCTTCTTCCTCAATCGAAAGACCTTTATTTTTCTTACTTTTATTTCATTTTTGCCTTTATATTTTCGTGCACTTCAATATGGTTGTAATAATGTAGAATTTTATCTATCTGCATTTTATTACTTTTGTATGCTTGCTAGTAAAATAGGACATGTATGGCAAGATAAAAACAACAAGTAGACCACCCTGATCAAAAGACAAAAATGCATGCAATCAAACAAACTTTGAACATGTACACCTCTAGGGTTAACTCCACTTGTTGCCTTATGAAAAATGGTCATGTTATGCATGTGATACGTCTTAGCAAAAACAATCAAAATACAAGATCATAGTCCCTCGATGACGCTTCGAATGTTGCCTTACAAATGATCTTAGTCCCTCAAGAGAAATGCTAAGATATCTCACAATATTGCTATCATGACTATACGATGACCCACGCCCGTCCCTTCACATCCAATGATGGGGCTTCTTACCAAATCAATCGTAAGATAGCAACATATAAAGGAGGGGGAAAAGAACAATAAAGACCTTTGAGTAGGTAGGTTGCTCCTAGTTGCTCGCTTGCTCACAACAAAAACATTTTATACACCAACACTTTCATTTTGAAACATTTTCAAAAGACAACACTTTGTATGCGTTCTTATAAAGACGAGAATTATTACAAATACACCTTTTCAAAATCACTTTCAAAAAACAAACATTTCTTTGAACTATTTACAAAACAACACTTTGTATGCGCTCTTATAGAAACATAATCATTACAAAAGCACGTTTTAATAAAACTTTCAAAAAACCACACCACAAGCACATTTTCAAACAAAGGCAAGTGATCTAGCAAGCAACTAAGAGCCCGTAGATAACTATGGATGAAAAGGGTAATAACACCTTCCCTTTTCATAATCTACCCCCCGAACTCAAGAAAATAATCTCAAAGGTATTTGTTGTTCTTTTCACCCTTTCCTTTATTTGGATAAAAGAAAAGTCGGTGGCAACTCTTGCTATCTGCAACAATTGCGATAAAACGCAAAACACCCAAGTCAGTTCTCCCACCGTGTTACAGAACTGGCGACTATGCTGCGGAAAATAATGACTTAAAAGTGGGGTTACCTTAGGGATAGATCACCTTTACTTGCTTTATTTGACTTGTTTTCTTTATATTATGGTTATTTGTTTGGGCTTGTTTTTATCCTCTACCCAGATCTGAGACACCTTGTAGGTAAGTAGAAATAAGTTGTGGAAACTGTGCGGGGTATACCGACATGGTCTAAGAAATAGCTATGTTAGTGTGACACATTTGTTAGTACCGGTAGCCCTTCAGTAGTCAAGGAGAATACGGGGCCGCTGTGTGGTGTCATGAAGCACTAACTGACTTTAGAAACTTTACTTGAACAAACTTGGCCTTTAGGAAGTAGTGAGGTAGCCGACTTTGGTGCAGTCCAAAGTTGGTTGATACTCGATACTACGCTCATTGAGATCAGACTTTCTGGATATTTCGGTCGCCATTAAAAAGGCTTGCACTGAAAAAATGTCCAATGAAGAAAGATCAGTGATATTGAGATCCCCTAGAACCCGGTTACTATTACTAGGACAGGTTGAGCCAACTAAACTTCAAGAGGGTACTTACCTACAAACTCCATGCAAGTCTAAACCTAAGCACTTGTCTGCTTTGTGTACATGACTATTTGTACATAACAACTTGCTTACTTTCAATATTTGTACATAAAATCATAACATCATACCATGGTGTTGTACCCCGAAATTTTCCCTCTCATTTATCAAATCTTTTCTCACAAAGATATTTCTTGGTTCAAGATTGCACTAGGGTTGATCAGCTCAAGACACCTCCTTAAGCATTGGTGACCAAAATTAGGGTTTGAGATTGAACAAGGATATTTGAACTTTTAGTGCTTCATATTACTTTCATGTATCATTATGGACCCCCAAGATTACTCATGTCAATTTTCAAGCCTTGGATCACACTTTTGCTCAGTCATTTGAGCAGTTGACCTAAAAATCAACTGTATGGGGTAAAAAGTCAACTATGTCCAATTTACAGTCAAACTCCATAATTTTTTATCCACATAAATATTATAAACTCATATGTATCATTTGATCAATTTTAGATCACAATTCCTTAAGAAATTTGATCAAATCATCAAAAGGGAAAAATGGTCAAAATTAGGGTTTTGATTGAGAAAGGGAAATTTCTAATTTTTAACCTAGAAAATGGTCAATTGGTTTGAAGCATGATCTCAAGAGTTCACTTGCATCATTTTGACCTAATGACATGACCTAAAACATTGTTCAAGATCAATTGGATTGACAGTGAATTTTCAGTCAACTATATACTGAAAAGTCAAACTTTGACTTTTTGGTCAAAATTCAATGTCAAAGATCACAATTTATCAAAACATGTAAAAATATGAAACTTATTCATCAAGAAATCAAAAAATTCAAGATTTCATTTTGAAAAGTCAAAGTTTTCTAACTTAGAAATTTTTCTAAGTGTTTAAAACTTCATGTTTTTTCATAACTTTAAGCCAACTTTTCACCATGATGCAAGAGGATTAAGAAGAAACCTTCAACATAGAAGTTGTAGATCTCTATGATATCTACAAAATTTCTTTACACAACTTCTCCTAAAAATTCTTGGATCTCAAGTTATTAATTCCTAAAGTCATGGTCTTGAAATTGAACACTTAGTGAAATTTTGCCCTAGTTTTGGTCAGGATTTTGACCTAACTTCATAGCACTTTTTCATATAGTTCCAAATGGAATTTTCAAAAGTGATTCAAATAAGGGTTGAAGAGAACATTACAAGATTTCCAAAATGTCAAAGAACTCCTTGAGATCATTCTTGAGCAGGGAGAATCAAATAGATGAAGTTAGGGTTTTCACACTTGAAATACAAGTCATTTTGTGATGAACAAGATTCAAATTTCAAACCTATGTTGCACAATCTCTACTTTACAGGCCTCAAACATGTTAGGCACTCCATAATTAATTTCTTGCACAGCTGTTAGAGGTCTCAATTCAAGCATTCAATGCAAGGCCATGCTTTATATCAATTTTGGGAAGAAAGTGCACAATGCCATTTTGAGTTCTTGAGCCTTGCAATTGTTTTCTTCTGATCATACATGTCCTATAACTCAAGAGAAGTTTGTATAAACACTTACAATCACTCAGCCCATTCTTGTACTTCCTCTTGGAACCATACTTCCCACTTTTCTTCAAAATCAAGTAACATGGCAATCAGTCTAGAACTTGTACTTCTGACCCTCTCAAGCACTCAAGCCTTTTGCTTATACATACACAAGTAATTTGTCACAAAACACACGCATGCTTGAGCCCTGAAAAAAGCAAGAACTCAGATTTGCATCTCACACCTCCATTGTTGCATATTCTGGCAAGAAATCCCAAAACCAAAAACTACTCGTGCGTTTCTTGGCCTCTTGCTTCCAAAAGCTTCCAAGCATCATACACAAACAATCCCATACCCTGTTATAGTTCTGTAACACCTCCATCACCATCTTCCATTTCCAAAAATAGAGGTCGGCATCTTGACTTCTCCAGGCCAATTCAAATACTTACAACTCAAAGTAACCATTGGAATAGCTTTCAAGGGACTCAAGGAAGCTAACCTGATCATTACATCAACTTGAATCAAGCTCATTTGCAGAACATGATTTCCAGTTTTGAGGTAAGTTATCTCAACTTTGAATTCTTCATACACGCATCATTAATGTTTAATTTGTGAATGAAAAATGTAGACATCATTGTTCTGAAGCTAACCATGTCTTTAGATTTCATTTATATTGCTTAAGTAGTTAGAATTTTGAATCTGAACATCCTGGAAAAATTAGGTCAGAATTTGATACCATTCAAAATTCATGTTCATTCTTGAGAATTAGTTTAAGTTGTTTACATTTCTGGAATCATGGTAAAATTTTACACAAGTTTCATGTTTACATTTTTGCAAATGGATGAGAAATGAACAAGTTATAGGTGGTCTGGCTGGAGGTTGAAGATGAAGTGTAATCAGGGCACGTTTTGTATCATATATTTATTGTTTTGTTTATATCAACGGATGCATAGCCACCCAGTGGTAAAGCGCGCGCCTGTTCACCCTTAGGTCCTAGGTTCAAGCCCCAGCGTGACCTTTTGCAATTTTTCATAATTGTCTGACTTTCTTTTGTTTTTTTGGCAGCGTTTGGGCTCTCTTTGGGCCTAGTCTTTTTTTTCTCATATTACTCCTTGGGTTACTGATTCACCCCCCCCCCCCCCCTGACTTTTGTTATTTTTTTATTTTTTTTATTTTTATTTTATTTTTCTTTATTATTATTATTATTATTATTATTATTATTATTATTATTATTATTATTATTAATATTATTATTATTTTTATCATTACTATTATATTCATAAAATCACAAAGAAAATCCAAAAATATTTTTTTATTTATTTATTAATCATACTTATATATTTATTTTCTCCATAAAACAAAAGATTAAAAATATTTTCTTAAAGACAAATTAATTTCTTTTCTTAATTAGTTTAATTTAATTTAATTTAACTTTAATTAATTATTTTTATCTAATTAGGGCAAGACAAAAAAAACCCTTTCATAAAAAATAACAAAAACCATTTCCTTTTCCCTTTATATTATTGCATTTTTTGTACAATTTTCAATATGGTTGTAATAGATAATTATGTTTAATTTTATTGTAAATCCCCATTTGTAATTTGTACACCCCCCCCCCCTCCCACAAGTATTGTAATAGCGTAGTAATTTTAAATTCCGCAATTTATCGCTTTATGTACAAAATGCAAGTAATTCGGGTTTTGTATGGAAAGCTAAAATCAATCAATTAGCAAACCCTAATCAAAGACAAATCAAGCATGAAAAATTAACACACTTGCACACAAGCACCCCTAGGGTAAAATCCACTTGGTTGCCATACAAAATGACCATGTTATGCATGTGAGGTATCTTAAGAAAAACAAACAAACACAAGATCATAGTCCCTCAATGACGCTATCAAAAGTTGCCTTTCAAAATGATCTTAGTCCCTAAAGAAAGATGCTAAGATACCTTGCAACATTGCTAATCATGGTTATACGATGACCCATGCCCGTCCCGTTTACATCCAAAGATAGGGTTATTTACCAAATCAATGGTAAGATAACAATGTCAAAGGAAAGAAGAAATAAACATGAAAGACTTTTGAGTATGTAGATTGTTCCTGGTTACTTGCTTACTTTCAAAACAAAACATCCTTGCTATTTTAAAAAATACACCAACACTTTCAAAAAAACATCTTTCAAACTTGAAAACATTTTCAAAAGATCAACACTTTGTATACATTCTTACGAACGAGAATCATTACAAAATTTGCCTAAACGATGGAGCCTTTTCAAAATGCTTTCAAAAAACCACACAAAGCACATTTTCAAACAAAATCAAGTGATCTAGCAAGTAACTAAGAGCCCATGGAAAACCATGGATGAAAAGGGTGCTAATACCTTCCCTTTTCATAATCTACCCCATGAACTCAAGAAATAACCTCAAAGGTCTTTCCTGTGCTTTTTCACCTTTCCTTTTGGATAAAAGAAAAGTCGGTGGCGACTCTTACTAAGAGCAACATTTGTGATAAAACGCAAAACACCCAAGTCAGTTCTCCCACCGTATCACAGAACTGGAGACTCTGCTGGGGAAAATTTTAAAAGTGGGGTTACCTTAGGGTTAGATCACATTTACTTGCTTTCATTGTTTGACTTGTATGCTTTACATTATGTTTCTTTGTTTGGGTTTGAATCCTCTACCCAAATTTTGGATACCTTATAGGTAAGTAGCAATACATTTTGGAAACTGTACGGGGTATACCGACACGATCTAAGCAATATCTATGTTAGTGCGACATATTTGTGGGTACCGATAGCCCTTGAGTAGTCAAGGAGAATACGGGGCCGCTGAGTGATGTCATGAAACATTAATGAACTTTTAAAACCTTTACTTGACCAACTTGGCCATTAGGACGTAGTGAGATGACCAGCTTTGGTGCAGTCCAAAGTTGGTAGATACTTGATACTACACTCATTGAGGTTTGGTTTTTTGGGATATTTTGGTCGCCATTAAAGAGGCTTGCGCTGAAACAATGCCCAGGGAAACAAATCAATGATATTGAGCTCCTTAGAACCCGGTTACTATTACTAGGATAGGTTTGAGCCAACTAAACTTCAAGAGGGTACTTACCTATGAGACTCCATGCAAGCCTAAACCTAATGACTTGTTTTCTTTGTTTGTATATATATACTTGTACATAACATCATAAACATCATGACATCATACTAATACTCACTAACCATTTCAAGGATTTTTGGGATTTATCTTTGTTCTGTTTTGTAGGACATGGATTCTATTCGCAAGAAAACCATTCAAGTCAATCTCGTAAGGATCCCTCCTCAACTTAAAGAGTTAGCATCAAGGATTCCTGAAAATTCTCCATTCACCGAAAGACATGGTCGTCTACTAAACTTGGTCACCTCCAACATTGATGAAGACATGATGAAGGTGCTCTTTCAATTCTTTGATCCTCTACACCATTGCTTCACATTTCCCGATTATCAACTTGTACCAACTTTGGAAGAATTCTCCCAACTCTTGAGGATTCCCATTCTCAATCAACTACCTTTCAATGGTACGGAAAGAGATCCAAAGCCAGAAGAGATTGCTCAAGCTCTACACTTGCAACCATCTGATATCACAACTAATTAGGAAACAAGGAGAGGTGTCAAAGGTTTCCTAGCAAATTTCTTGTTTGAGAAAGCCCAAAACTGTTGGAACTCTTTGGATTTGCAAGCCTTTGAGGAAATTATGGCTCTCCTCATCGATGGGATGGTTTTGCTTCCAAATCCTGACCAACTCATAGATGTGAACACTGTCAAGATCTTTATGTCTCGTAACCCAGTACCTACTTTGCTAGGGGACATCCTACATTCTTTTCACACTCGCACCATGAGGAAAAGAGGTATCCTTATGTGATGTACTCCTTTTTTGGCAAGATGGTTTATTTAACATATTTTCCAATCTGTATTGAAGAATGAGCAAGGTTCAAGGTGGTCATATAGGTTGATGACGCTTATACATTTAGATATCCATTGGTGTTCCCGCTCTTTGGAGAATCCTACTATCATCGACCGTTGTGGAGAATTCCCTAATGTCCCTTTACTTGGCATTAGAGGAGGTATCACCAACAACCCTTGCTTAACCTTAAGACAGTTTGGTTACGGCCGAAGGGATGGTCCACACGAGATGATTATTCAAGGTTTGGTATTTGACTACGAGAGCAACAATCAAGGTTACCGTTAGAGGTTTATCCGATCCTGGAGGATGTTGAACAAGGTGGAGAGCAAGACGCTAGGACACAAGAATTCCATTCCCCTTGAGCCTTACCTTAAATGGGTGCGAGCTCGTGCTCAGAAACTTGGGATGCCCTATCCCTCCATCTTACCAGTCATCGTGGAGCCTGTGGTTGAAGGAGATGTTCCCTACACTATCCTCCATCCCGACATGCCTACCTCTCTCGAAGACTAGCAAAAGGGTTGGATCCAGCTGAAGGAAGAACAAGATACTTTCGAGGCCCAATTCTATGCTAGTGAGAAGAGGGTCTTGGAGCTTACGAAGAAATTACAAGAAGAGCAAAGTGTGAACGCATATCTCGCGCCAAAGAGGATGCGTTCAGTATTTTTATCTCAGAAAGCTATTTTGTAAGCCCAAGAGGCATGATGTAATCTTTCTTATTTTTCTAATGAAGATTAATGTTTGTTCATTCTTTTGTCTACACAAATTTAAATTTCATTAATCCTTGAAATCATTTGCATGTACATATTCCATGCATCATGACATGACAAGCTTTCGCATAACAGGTTTCCTTATCTTTCTACTGTTTATTTCAGCAAGATGGATCTAGAGAAGACTGTGACGGATCTCCAAGCTCAGAATTCTCAGTTTCAGGAAGCTCTACTAGCCCTAGCCAAGGGGAAGCAAGATATGATGGCTTTGATGGTCGTTAAGAAGAAGCCAAAGAAGAAAGCTCTACTCAACATGGGTAGAAGGTTCAAGGAGACAATCCGTCAAATACCAGTAGGAGGAGACTCATCTGAAGAGGACGAGAACCAGGTCGGTGAGGTCAAGAGTACTCAAGCTGAATGTGCTAATGATCAAAACTCTGATGATGATTATTTCAACGAGCAGTATCCACCCGCTGATATCAAATAGAAGCAGTTAGAAGACAGATTGAAAGCTGTTGAAATCCAAGTCGTCCCCGGTTTAGATTTTGATGATTTGGGTTTGATCTCTGGGATAGTCATTCCCCACAAATTCAAAGTACCACTCTTTGCAAAGTACGATGGGGTTTCTTGTCCAAAACTCCATTTGAAATCTTATGTGCGCAAGATATAACCGCACACTGCTGATAAGAAGCTCTGGGTTCACTTTTTCCAAGAGAGCTTGGCTGGAACACAACTTGAATGGTTTTATCAGTTATATAGTTCTCGTATCAATACTTGGGAGGGTTTAGCTACCGCTTTTTACCATCAGTATTATTACAACGCCGACTTGGCGCCAACGAGGGTTCAGTGGCAAGATATGGCCATGGGGAAGAATGAAGGGTTTAAGGAATATGCACAGAAGTGGAGAGACCTTGCTAGTAAAGTCCAACCTCCCTTGACTGATAGGGAGCACATCGACATGTTCATGGGAACTTTATCTGGTAATTTCTTTAATTTGTTGGTTGGCTACTCTTCTTCTGGTTTTACTGAATTAATCTTAACCGGTGAAAGAGTTGAAAGTGGCATCAAGAGTGGGAAGATATCTGTGGCATCTACCTCCACTTCCAATCCTATCAAGAAACCTTTTTCTGCAAATAAGGAATTCAATGTTTTGTATAGGGCAAGGGTCCATACCAAGAAGAATGATCACCCGTCTGTCAATACTCTTTGAATCTCCAATCCAACTCCTACTCCAAGACCATCTGCAAATCATCAATGTTTTGAAACTCCAAGAAGACAATTTACAAGGTTAGGCATGTCATTGTCTCAAGCCCTTCAACATTTGCTCAAGGCTAATTTAGTAACATTGCGCGATACTCTCGCCAACCCTGACACCTCATCAACAAAGTATAATCCGAATGCTAAGTGTGCTTAACATTCAAACAGCCCCCGGCACGAGACTGACTAGTGCTGGGCCTTGAAGAACAAAATCCAGGATTTGATTGACAACAAGACTACTGAGTTTAATCCTCCTCCAACTCCGAATGTAATTACCGCTCCGATTCCGAAGCATGACAAAGGTGTTAATGATGTCGAAGATACAATTTTTGTTGCCTCTGTTGAAGAATTGACTACTCCGCTCAATGTAATCAAGAACAATCTGTTGAAAGCTGGGATCTTCCCTGGCTGTGAAAAAGATTGTGTGTGTTGTACAAGACAACTCAATGGATGTGAAGGGATGAAAAAGGAATACAACGCCTGATGGATAACCACGAAATTCTGTTTTAAAAGACTCCACTTGCCAAGAGTTTGATTAACAAATGTGAAGACCTCTCCATTATTACCGTCTCAAACAAGCCTCTTAGGATCACCTCCGAAGGTCCTATTAGGATTTCAAATGAACTCACTATTTCTCCATTAATAATTACCAATCCCATACCGATTCCCTACTCTTCAAATAAAGCGGTACCATGGAATTACAGTGCTAAAGTGTTTTATCATGGGATTAAACAAGATGGCTGGATCGAAGAAGAAAAAGATGACAATGTTGGCAACATAGCTGGTTCAAGCAAAGTAACTAGAAATGGAAGAATATTTTCACCCAATATCTCACCACCAGTTGTTACAAGGACACCCAACCGCATTACTGTTGCCAGGCCAAGTACCGATATCAGAGGGAAGGAAAATTTTGTTGAGCCGGTTGTGATTGAAGTACCCTCCAAAGACGTAGTTGATGAAGAACCCTCCGCCCGTGAAACGGACGAGATTTTGAAGATCATAAAGAGAAGCGACTTCAAAATCGTAGAACAGTTGGGGCAAGGCCCTTCTAAAATTTCAATGTTGTCATTGCGGTTTTGCTTTGATGCCTATGCTCGAACATTAATCAAGTTCCTGAAAAAAGCTTATGTCCCACATGAGACAACAACAGATCAATTCGAGAATTGAGTGGCTAGCCTGACAACTGATAATGGCTTGGGATTTTCAGATGATGACTTAACACCTCTCGGGAAAAAATCACAATAAAGCTTTACATGTGTCAATCGAGTGCAAAGGGACTACCTTAGCACATGTGCTAGTCGACACTGGTTCTTCTCTTAATGTGTTACCCAAGGGGCGTTAGACCATCTTGACTGTAAAGATTTAATCTTGAAGCCAAGCGACATCATTGTAAGAGCATTTGATGGATCAAAGAGGACTGTTCATGGGGAAGTGGATCTTCCAATCAAAGTGGGCTCCCACATCTTCAACTTCACCTTCTATATTATGGATATTCGCCCGGCCTTTTCTTGTCTGTTAGGTCGCCCGTGGATCCATAAAGCTGGGGAAGTAACCTCAACCCTCCACTAGAAACTCAAATATCCAGTCAAGGGCAGAATAGTCACCTTCTGTGGAGAAGAAGAGTTTATGGTCAGCCACCTTAACTCTTTCAAGTACGTAGAGATGGATGGGGAATTCATTGAAACCCCATGTCAAGCCTTTTAGGTCGTACCACCGATGGTTGCTACTACTAAATGTTCTTCCGATGAGTCTAAAGCTGTTAAAGCCACGCCAAAGATGGTTTCAGTCAAGGATGCCCGCGCGGCAATTGAAGAAGGGAACTGTGATACTTGTGGGAAGTAAGGCATGCTCGTGCTGGAAAGCCACCTCTCCGCATTGGAAACTGTGAAGTCAACGCCGTGGGTGATTCTGATGAAGAAGCTACATTTGAAGAGTGGGTGTATCCAACTACAATAGAGCTGAAGAATTGGCATGCGAAGGACTTTGTGCCTATCTCCTTCATTGAGGAGTAATCTACTTGTTATTGGTTTCTTTCAATTCAAGAACTTGTTGTCTGTAATATTTTAACAATGACTTTTCAGCCATGTGCCTAGCCCGGGGAACTTTGGTCCATTTGTCAAGGGTTTTATTTATATTCATCTAATCATATGATCATTCAGTACATTGGACTCTTTTGCATTCAAATATTTGTGTTCATTGTCTTTCCTTTTTTTCAAATACATTTTTCAAAAAAATAGCCATGTATCTTACATGCATAAACACACACTCTTGCAGGTCCACATCCACTCTGGATCCTATTTCCAATGACTCTACCATTGCCGACTATGACTTTGAATGTCCTTTCAACCAAGCCGAAGACGAAGGCGAGGAAGATTGTGACATACGGGGAGAACTAGCCAGACTTCTATTACAGGAGGAAAAAGCTATTCAACCGCATGAAGAGTAAGTTGAAGTTATCAACCATGGTACTGAGTCAGATAAGAAAGAAATCGGGATCAGTGCTAATTTGAAAAGAAGTGTCAAGAGCAGGTTGGTTCAGATATTGAGAGACTATGTAGAAGTATTTGCTTGGTCTTATGAAGATATGCCTGGGTTGGATACCAACATCGTAGTTCATCATCTGCCGACAAGAGAAGACTACCCTCTTGTTAAACAAAAGGTTCGTCGCATGAGGCCTGATATGTCTGAAAAGATCAAAGCTGAAGTGATGAAACAATTTGATGTGGGGCTCCTAGCTATGACATCCTATCCTCAATAGGTTGCCAATGTGGTGCCAGTGCCAAAGAAAGACAGGAAAGTTTGCATGTGCGTAGACTATAGGGATTTGAATAGGGCAAGCCCCAAGGATGACTTCCCTCTACCACACATTGACGTCTTAGTTGATAATACTGCTCAGCATAAAGTCTTCTCATTCATGGATGGATTCTCGGGCTATAATTAAATAAGGATGGATCCCAAAGATAGGGAAAAGACTACTTTCATTACACAATGAGGCACCTTCTGCTACAAGGTCATGCCATTCAGATTAAAGAATGCAAGGGTAACATATCAAAAGGCTATGGTAGCTTTATTTCATGACATGATTCTTTATGAGATAGAGGTATATGTGGATGATATGATTTCTAGATCACAAACCTAAGAAGAACATCTCGATCACTTGCACAAATTATTTGAGAGGCTGAAAAAGTACAAGCTAAGGTTAAACCCTAACAAGTGCACGTTTGGAGTACGATCTAGAAAGCTTCTAGGTTTTGTCGTCAGCAATAAAGGCATTAATGTTGATCCTGCCAAGGTAAAGGCCATCCAGGAAATTCCAGTCCCTCATTCTGAAAAAGAAGTCAGAGGATTCTTGGGTCGTCTCAATTTCATTGCCTATTTCATATCTCACTTGATTGCTACTTGTGAGCCACTCTTCAAACTCTTGAAGAAAGATCGGGTAGTTAGATGGAACGATGAGTGCCAGATTGCTTTTGACAAAATCCAAGAATACCTACAAGAACCTCCTATTCTCATGCCTCCAGTTGAAGGAAGACCCTTGATCATTGTTGTACCCCAAATTTTGACCTAAGATACCATCTCCCATCTGCATCATTACATTGCAAGCGTTCTGATCTATTGATTTTAAAATTCATAACTTTTTCAAGTCGAGAGATGTTTATTTTTTGAACGCTAAGTTTATTAACTGATCAGACAATGTTTATTAATTATTTATTATCTTAAATTTAAATAATTGGAATTTATTTTCAGTTATTATATAATTTAAAGATTTATAAATAATAAAGTAAATATTTGAAAAGAGGTATATTAATTGATCAAACGATGTTATTTAATTATTTATTGTTCTAGGTTTAAATAATTGAAATTTTATTTTCAGTTATTATAATTTAGAAGAATTATAAATAATGAAATAATTAATTGAAGAGAAGTTAATTGGTCAAGGATGTTTATTTAATTGTTTATTATTCTGAATTTAAGTAATTGAAATTTATTTTCAGTTATTATATAATTTAAAGAATTATAAACGGTAAAATAAACAATTGGAAAGAAAAAGAATTAATTGGCAACTAATAGAATTTTTTATTCATCTTTATTCTAATTATTACAATTGTTGTTTAAATACTATTGTACAAAGTATTTATAATGACAATTACATAAAAAGTTTAAAATGAAATAAAAACTATCCTATTTTTTTCCTAAGTTCTAAAACCTTCATTTTTCATCCAATACTTCTTTGATTGATCATTTGATTTTACCTGCAAAGATTAAAAGAAAAGGAGTCAGAAATAAATAATTAAAAGCAGAAAAATTAATTTTAGTGTTCATCATTAAAAGCAAATGGCTGGAATCAGTTTTTTACCCTTTTTGTAAATCACGGGATTTCTCCCGGTTCACAAAAAGGGATGAATTTTTAATTGATAAAAATGAATGCACAATTTAAAAACATGCACAAATTCATTTTTTGTCAAAATTGCATTTTAATTGAAAACTGCATTTTTCAAATTAATTGCAAAAACCCACTGCATAATTAAAAAAGCCATTGCATATTTCAAAAGCATAGTTCAACAGTAACCAAGTCAAGTTACATTTTCAAACAGCATATGCATTTTTCAAAGCAAGTATGTAACGTAAACTAACTGTCCATGCATATAGGAAGAGGCCAAAATATAAGGCTCTTCTACTGTTACATTGCAAAGACAAAGAAAATTTGCAGTTAAAACCAACTATGCAAGCATAATATATTCCTTTTCTCATCATTTTCCAGCATATTACTTTTTCAGAACAGTAAAGTACATATCACATTTTAATGTATCAATTGTACTTGAGAGAGAGAAGAGAGGAAGAATTGGTTTTTACAGGTTTTGGTTTAGGCAGAAGTGGATACAAAACAAACTGCAGTAACACAGTCAATAAGAAAAGGAAGCATGAAATAGAATACCAACAAACTGATGTAGCAGCATATGTGCAGAGGCCAAGAAAATATAAAAAATATTCAAACCTGAGCCATCAAACATATGCCAAGCAAACGGTTATAACAACAAACAAACCCCTTCAAAACGGGAGAAGTGTTCAACCTGCCTTCAAGCTTTCAAAAAACAAAACTATCAAAACAAAACCATTTTCTCCAAGTCTCAAAACAAAAAACCAGTAGAACCTACTGGAAAACCAGAACGTACATAACCATTTCAAAACCCTATGGCCTAAAACCATGGAACCTGCCATCACCAAAATCAAAACCATTCCAAACCTGTGTAAAAACCAGTAAAGCCATAAACCAACAAATCATGCTCAATTAAGAAACCAGAAAAACCAGAAAATCAGTAAAACCTTATGGCCTAAAAACCAATACACCTTGTTCAACCATGAAAACCATGATCAACCACATAACCTGCACAATCATCACACGCCCAACCTGACCGAAATCACAAACACATAGCTTAAACCACAAAAAGCCACCATCAAGCCTAACCGTCAAGCCTAAAACCTTGTAATAGTTCAGGCCTTACCTGATTCAAACTCAAGGCAACCAAAAGCAAAGCCAACAGTAAGGCAACCAAAAGCAAAGCCAACAGTAAGGCAACCAAAAAGCAAAGCCAACAGTAAGGCAACCAAAAACCTCAAACCAATGTCAAGCATCAAGGCCTCAGATATGTTCATCATTGGCCATTAGAAAGCAGTAGCAAGGCGAGAAGAAGAAGAAAAGAAGCAAGTCAAACGAAAACATTTCAACAGTAGCAATGTCAAGCATCAAAGCTTCAGAAATTCCATCATAGGCAATAACAAAGGCGACAGAATCACAGCAAAAGAAGAAGATAGGAAAAGTTTTCGAAGGCATCAGAAGCATCCAACACAAGCATACAATGAAGACCTCAGAAATAATCATCCTAGGCTAATACAAAAGGGCAACAGAAGAAGAGAAGAAAGATACAAATACAGAGTACCAGTAGTCAGAAGCAAAGCTAGCATAGCGTCACTGTCCTCCCCGCTTGCCTTGGCCTCCTACGCGCCCCAACCTTCCTCCTCCGTCTCCAGGTAACATTTCTCTCTCTTTCTTTCAAAAATTCCTCAAATAATCATGTAAGAAAATGAAGTCAGAAACGAAAATGAACTCAAATCGTAACATGCAGTAATCAACAAACCCTAATGAATAGAAAACGAATTTACCGTAAATCCGCCGCCCCTCTAACGCTTTGCTGAAGGGAAGAAGAAAGTGAAAGACACCGGTGGCCGTGGCAAGGAACTCAGGAAAGGTGGAAGAAGATGAATCAAAAGCATGAAGAAGACGAACGCGTGAACGATGAAGATGCGCCGCTCTGTACCAATTTATGAACCCTAATCCCTTTTCCTAAACTAAACTTTGTTTACCCTAAAACAAAATTATGAGAATGGACCTGGCCTGCCTCCACCTAAAGCCCAAACGAATTTCTAATGCACCCCTCCCCGTTTCTGTTTCTTTGATTGGGCCTCTCTTTGGATTCCTTTGGCCCATGCATTATTTATGTTTTACCTCCCCCTTGGATTATTAATACTCCTATTTCTATTGGTTTTCTTTAACCCTTGTTTTTTTGAAATTTTATTAATTTAGTAATTATAAGACTTAATCAAATGGATGTTAATTTAATTAAAACATTTTAGATAATTTGATCCTTTTTTATTAGTTTAAACTTTAGGTTTAATTTAATAAGTTTAGTTTTCCCTATTTTAATTAGATTAAATTAATAACTTTAAGTTTTAATTTAGTTTAATTATTTAATAACTATTAAAGTAATACTTTATATTAATATTAAAAAACATAAAAAACTTAAAAATCAAAAACATTTTATTTTATCTAATTATTTCCCTCGTTTTAGTTAACACTAATACAAAAAATAAAATAATAGAAAACACAAAAACATTTAAGAATTAAAACATTTTACTTTATTAATTCTCTTGCGTTATTAATATTAAATAAAAATATAAAAAATGCATGTTCACACCATTTAGTCTTTTATTTAATTGTTTAATCATTATCCGCATAATTTTCTGTTTAATTATTTCATATTTACATGATTATTCTGTTTACGTCTATATCCAAGGGAAAAACGATTAAATTTGTTGACTTCATGTCTTCAAATCCAATCACGCGAACATTTTGCATTCCATTAAAACTTAAGACAATTTTTTCTCAAATATCCAATCTTTTCAAAACTTATACCTTTTAAGCAAAAACTTCGACATTAGGTCGTCGTATCTTCAAAAACCCGTCCGTACCCCTTTTCGGCCAAAACAATTTATTTTTAATCAAACGAACATTTTAATAAACAGATATTTCAAAAGGTTCCTATAGAGTACTATACATACATTGGGTGCTAATACCTTCCCACTGTATAACCAACCCCCGAACCATAGATCTCTTTCCAAAAACGCCTTGTATTTTTATTACTTTAAAAAAGTTTTATTTTACATTGCATATTTAGGGTTTTATTTCGCTCTTTTCCCTTTTCCCTTGGAAATAATAAAGCGCGGTGGCGACTCTTGCTTTTGTGAGACGGATTAATCAATAATTCGATCTCCGATTTACCCCGCTACATTTTTTATCGCTACAGAATTGGCGACTCTGCTGGGGACAGATTGACCTCTTGCTGGTCCATCCCAAAGTGGGTTAAGCCTAGTTTGTTTTATCTGTTTTATTATTATTTGATTTGTTTGATTATGTGTTTAAATTAGGGTTGTTTGGGTTTTTTGTAAAGGACAAATCCTATACCCGGATTAAGTTACACTTAAGAATAGGACGGGCGGTATAGTCATGTTAACTTTGAGGGAGTAATCCCGAAGAAGGAGGCATGAGATCCCCCACTCAATGGAAGGCCCTCTTGAACTTAATATTTGTTTACCGAGTAATCGGGAAGACATTATTATTTTCGACCTAGGAGCCAGAGAAATTGAGGACCGTAGAACCCTAACCCATCTTGGCCTTTTTAGGTGTAGTGCGGAGACTATAACGGAGTAATTCGGAAGTGGTTGTCACACGATGCTACGCTCGGACGAGTTTCTCTTGAGAATATTGCTAATTATTGAGTAATCAAGACGTTGGTAATATCCGAAGGAGAAATGTAGACTCTGGGAACTCTTAGAACCTTGTCTTGCAGGTGATTGAACCGATAGTACATACCTTGGGGTGGGCTTTACCTTTGACTCCATGCTGAAACGTTGAACCTTTGAACCCCATGTTTGTGAACTTGTGTGTAACTATTGCATTATCATTCATTCATGCATTCATCAACATTTTTGTAAAAAAAACTTATTTTTCAAGGAGCTTAGGAATGATTTTTGTAGACATCTCAGTTATTATGGAATTTGGAAGGAGAAACACTCGAAGTTTTAGTTTTAAGGAGCCCGAGTTTGAGGAACTGAAGAGTTTAATTCCTAAGATCGAGAACCCGACGGATTTTCAGAGAAGGTATGGGTCCATTATACCTCTCATGAAGCGCAAGATGAAGGAAGGCATCCTTAGTACGTTGGTCCAATTCTACGATCCTTTGTACTGATGTTTCACCTTTCCGGATTACCAGTTGATGCCCACCTTAGAAGAGTATTCCTACATACTTGGTTTGCCGATCACCGATTGTGTTCCTTTTTCCGGCTTAGAAGAGGAACCCAAATCTCACGAGATAGCGACCATCACCCACTTGAAGAAGTCAGAGATAGAGGAGAACATGACTACAAAAGGGGGAATCCGAGGTTTGTCTGCGCAGTTTCTGTTGAGGAAAGCTCGTCATTTCGCTGAGATAAAAGATACTATTGCCTTTGAAGACGTCTTTGCTTTACTCACTTATGGTCTATTCTTGTTCCCTAACGTTGATAAGTTTGTGGATATCAACGCCATCAGAATTTTCTTGATTGGAAATCCGTTCCCTACGCTACTAGGAGATACCTACTACTCCATTCATCTTCGAAACTCTTATCAAGGAGGGATGATTATTTGTTGTACATCGTTGCTGTATCAGTGGTATGTTTCGCATCTACCTGGGTCTGATGTTTTCTGGGATCTCGAGAAGGAGCCGCGTTGGGCGCCAAAGATTATGGCACTCACTCATTTCGACATTGATTGGTATAATCGAGTTTACTATGACGTGAAGATCATCGATAGCTGTGGTGCTTTTCCTAACGTGCCTCTTCTTGGTACGAAAGGTGGAATTAACTATAACCTTGTTCTCGCGCGCCGTCAGTTTGGATACCCGATGAGGGACAAGCCAAACAACATCCATGTGAGTGGTTTCTTTCTTCAAGAAGGACAAGATCATCAGGCAGCTAAGACGGAGATCGAAGGAGCTTGGCGCCATATCCATAGGAAAGGGAGAGACATGTTAGGACATATAGGTGCCGTTTCTTTGGAGCCTTACCTACAATGGGTCCGCGCTAGGGCTTGTGCTCTCAAGATGCCCTATAAACCTGAGAAACCTTTATTCCCTATCGTTGCATCGTCATCTGTTGATATCCCTATCGAGAATATGGGAGAATACCAAGGAAATATGGCTAGGATGAAGTCCGAGAGAGATGCTTGGAAAGAAAAGTACAATATGTCGGAATATGAGAATCGGGTCCTGACTCGACAACTAAAGGAAAAGGAGGATTTACTCTTTATTCAAGACGGCTGGTTCATTGATCATGATGAGAAGCTTCGTCAAAAGGATGCTTTACTGAAGAAATATGCTAGTGAAAGGAAGAGAAAGAAGGAAGGTTCGGTAAGCGTTGCTCTTGTTCCTATTCCACAAAAGGAAATCGTTGATCGACTGGTAGCTGAGAAGAAAGAGATGGAAGACTTTTATGAAGAGAAGATCAAGAAGCTCCGATTACAATTGGCATTTGGTTCTTCATCTGATGATTCTGAGTGACCTTTAGTTTT
This sequence comes from Vicia faba, assembly GCA_948472305.1. Lineage (NCBI taxonomy): Eukaryota > Viridiplantae > Streptophyta > Magnoliopsida > Fabales > Fabaceae > Vicia > Vicia faba. The sequence goes on from OX451735.1 coordinate 474,766,281, forward strand.
TTAATTTTATTTTATTGATGTCATTTTGTAAACCTTTGTAAAAGGGCTTCATGTTCCAAAGTTGTAATTTACTGCTTTTATTATGGACTTCATGTCCCAAAGTTGTAATTTATTGCTTTATTATGGGCTTCATGTTCCAAAGTTGTAGTTTACTGCTTTTATTATTGGGTTGTTATCCCAAGTTGTAATTTATTGCGTTGCTGTTCCAAAGTTGTAAGTTGTAATTTAGCGCTTTTGATTAATGGATTGAGTTTTTGTTGTTCCAAATTCCTTTACCATTGATGTGTGCAAAATTATTGAAGTTCCTTGAAAAAACTATTAAAATGAATCATCATTTGCATCACACATCATGCATCATCCAACTTTCCACTTCACCATTTTTCTAGAGTCTTATCCTTGTTTCTTTTTCCACTCCAAAGGTTGTCAAGCTGTCTCATCGATACGATACTCGAGCCAATCGTCAGAGGAAGATGGAAGATCTGGAACAGGAAAACCATGAGCTTCGTGAGGAGGTCGCTACCCTTCGTGTCGGTATGGAAAAGTTAACTGCACTAATGGAAAGTTTGATGGCTGTTCAGAATCAGCCATCGACTACAGCTGCTGAGATTCAGACTTCAACTACTGTGGTTTCCGAGATTGTCACCGTTCCTACATTTGTGACTCAAATCAACTCTCCGCTTCAACATCAGATGCCGAAAGGTTTTCCGTGGGGAATGCCTTACAACTTTGTGCCAGAGGGGTATCAGCCTGTCGTACAACCTTTGTTTCAACCTGCTTTGTCTCTTCCTCAGCCAGAGACAACTGCCATGCCGCCAGTAATCCCGTCTGTGACACCTTTTCCGCAACCGGTAATGACAACTGTCGCTCCTGTGGTTCACTCCGTGCCATACTTGAATGAACCTACTTATCCTGCCGAGCCTGCTGAAAGTTTGGGTCTTTTTGATAGAATGGAAGAATTTCAAGATCAATTCCAAGAAATGCAGAAGGAGCTCAGAGCGTTAAAGGGGAAGGATTTGTTTGGGAAGAACACGCATGACCTTTGTTTAGTTCCGAATGTCAAGATTCCAGCAAAATTCAAAGTGCCAGACTTTGAAAGATATAAGGGTGATTCGTGTCCTCGAAGTCACTTGACTATGTACGTGAGGAAGATGTCTACGTATTCCGATGATCATGACTTATTGATTCACTATTTTCAAGACAGTTTGACGGGTGCTGCTCTAAAGTGGTATATGGGTTTAGACAGTATTCGGATCCGCAACTTCAACGATCTTAGCGAAGCCTTTGTCCACCAGTATAAGTATAACGTTGACATGGCGCCGGACAGGGATCAACTCCGGGCGATGTCGCAGAGAGACAGAGAATCTTTTAAGGAATACGCCCAGAGGTGGCGTGAAATTGCTGCTCAAATCTATCCACCTCTTGAGGAGAAAGAGATGACTAAGATATTCTTGAAGACTTTAGGTTCCTTTTACTATGAAAGAATGATCGCCAGTGCACCCAGTGACTTCACCGAAATGGTAAGCATGGGCATGCGGTTAGAGGAAGGGATTCGTGAAGGGCGTTTGGTTAAAGAGGGAAGTCCGTCTAGCAGTACTAAGAAGTTTGGAAGTGTTTTCCCGAAAAGAAAAGAGCAGGATGTTAGCGCATTGTTCCCAGGGAGACCAAGGAGAGGTTACTCACACGTTGCGGCAGTCACTCCGGCTGTCCGCCCAGCTTTGATGACCCCAGCTCATCAAACCCCACCAGCTCAACAACGGCCATTTCAGCAGCAGCCTCGACAACAGGCTTATCCATTCAACAATCAGAACCGTTCACCAAGAAAACCGCAGTTCGATGCCATTCCTATGACTTATACTGAATTGTTCCCTGCTCTTATCAGAAAGAATATCATAGCGACAAAGCCTCCTCCTGTCGCACCAAATAGTACTTCTTCGTGGTACAAGGCAGGTCAGTTTTGTGAATATCATCAAGGGTCACCGGGGCACAACCTTGAAAGTTGTTTTGCTCTAAAGGCGGACGTGCAGAGATTGATTAAGAATGGTATCTTTTCTTTCAAGGATGTTAATCCAAATGTTAGAGATAATCCTTTGCCTCGACATGGGGCAGCATCAGTGAATATGGTGGAAGGTTGTCCGGGATAGTTTCGAGTTTTCCAAGTTGAACACATTAGAGAGTCGTTGATCAGGTTACATCAGAGTTTAAGAAGACTTGCCTTTGTTAGGCATCAGCATGATTATGATGTTTGTGAATTTTGTTCAAGAGAGGTTGATTGTTCTATTGTGAAGGGGGATATTCAGAAGTTGTTAGACCAGAGAGTTATCACTATTACATATGACCGAGATCCGGAGGATGAAGTGAATGTTATAATACCGCAATTCAATTTGCCTGAATCAGTAGAGATCACTTACGACAGTCAGACCGCACCTGTTGCTCCTTTGACCATTTACCCACCTGGTCCTGTGCCTTACGACTCGGACCAAGCTGTACCGTATAAGTATAATGCCACAATGATTGAGAATGGGGTAGAAGTCCCTATACCGACAAGGCCGTCTTTTGTTAACATTGCTGATGTGAGTAGAGTTACGAGAAGTGGACGTGTCTTTGCAGCAGTACCTTTGAAGAGACCAGAAGTTCAAGTCAGGAGGCCCGTACCGGCAGAAATTCCAGCGAGAAATGTTGAACCGAGGGTTGAGATAGGCCGATCCAATGAACCTATCCCTCGCCCTGAGGATGATGAGATTCTGAAGCTCATCAAGAGAAGTGAATATAAGATTGTGGACCAACTTTTGCAAACTCCTTCCAAGATTTCTTTGCTTGCTTTACTGAGAGATTCTGGTGCCCATAGAGAAGCTTTGATGAAGGTCTTGGACCAGGCGTTCGTGGATCATGATGTGACAGTTGACCAATTTGATGGAATTGTGGGAAATATTACTTCGTGTAACAATCTTGGTTTCAGTGATGAAGAACTTCCGGAGGAGGGAAGGAACCATAATATGGCTTTGCATATCTCAATAAGTTGTGGAAATGATACTTTATCAAGTGTGCTGGTAGATACAGGTTCGTCGTTAAATGTAATGCCCAAAACTACATTATCTCGACTCTCATATCAAGGTGCTCCCATGAGACCTAGTGGAGTAATTGTCAAAGTGTTTGATGGTTCTAGGAAGACTGCCATTGGTGAAGTGGATCTTCCTATAGTAATTGGTCCTCATACTTTTCAGATCACGTTTCAAGTAATGGATATTCGTGCTGCCTACAGTTGCCTATTGGGTCGTCCATGGATCCATGATGCAGGGGCAGTCACTTCCACGCTCCATCAGAGACTGAAGTTTGTGAGGCATGGAAAGCTGGTAATGGTTGGTGGAGAGCAGGCTATGGTGGTAAGCCATTTGTCATCTTTCTCTTTTATTGACGCTGATGAGGATGTTGGAACTCAATTCCAAGCTCTGTCTGTTGCCAAGAATGAAGTGAAGAAGCAAGGGGCGTCTATTTCTTCTTTTGAGGATGCGCGACGAGTGGTGGAAAGTGGTTCGGCTGAAGGTTGGGGCCAGGTGCTGACTTTGCCCGAGAATAAGTCTGGAGAAGGTCTTGGTTTTCGTCCCGTGTCTGCGAGAGTCAAGCAGGAGGTGGTTGCTCGTCCGATTCAAGAGGTTTTCTGAAGTGCAGGTTTAATCCATCTGACTCCTCCTGAGGTTGATGCTATAATAGGAGATAATTCCGAGGAGGATTTACCCGATTTTGTGACGCATAGAGTGGTTTTCCAAAACTAGATAGCTGTTGATGTTCCTGTTGTGATGCACATTTCCGAGTAATGTTTTGTTTTGTTTTTGAAAACTTTCGCTCTGCCCAAGGCGAAAATTATTTTGTGTCGGGCTATGATAAAAATAAATCCTTTTGCTCTGCCCAAGGCAAAAGAGAAATGTCTGGGCTCTTTGTTTCAAGTATTTCCCTTCAATGAATAAAAATGTTATTTTGTCCACTACTGTTTTATTTTTCACATTTTTTCTGGGAAATAGTAATGAAAATTAATTGGTAGTAATAGGAAAATATAATAATTTTTGTTTCATTTATACAACATTCATATTAATCGATTTCTAAAATAAAGCATAATCATATGTGCAGATTAATCCATGACTTAACCATTGAAAACAATGATCCTATGCCCTCTCCCAACTTTGAATTCCCTGTGTTCAGAGCCGAAGAAGAGGATAGTGAAGAGATTCCTGTGGAAATTTCCCGATTACTTGAGCATGATGAAAAGATTATTCAGCCATTTGAAGAACCTGTGGAGTTGATCAATTTGGGTGATGAAGAAGATAAAAAGGAAGTTAAAGTCGGAGCATTGCTTATCCCAGAGGTTAAAGAGAAAATGTTGGAACTTCTCAAAGAGTATGTTGATGTGTTTGCTTGGTCCTACCAAGATATGCCGGGTTTGGACAATGATATTGTGGAACATCGTTTACCGTTGAGACCCGAATGTCCGCCGATTAAGCAGAAGTTGAGAAAGACTCGTCCCGATATGGCTGACAAGATCAAAGAAGAAGTTCAAAAGCAGATTAATGTAGGTTTCCTTGTTACATCAGTCTATCCTCAATGGTTAGCCAATATAGTGCCTGTTGCTAAGAAGGATGGCAAAGTTCGGATGTGTGTAGACTATCGAGATCTGAATAGAGCTAGCCCAAAGGATGACTTCCCATTACCGCACATTGACGTATTGGTCGACAGTACTGCAAAGTTCAAAGTATTTTCTTTCATGGATGGTTTCTCTGGTTACAATCAAATCAGGATGGCACCAGAAGATATGGAGAAGACAGCTTTCATTACACCTTGGGGAACCTTTTGTTATCGGGTTATGCCGTTTGGTTTGAGGAATGCTGGTGCGACATACCAAAGGGCCATGACTGCTTTGTTCCATGACATGATGCATAAATAGATCGAAGTTTATGTGGATGACATGATTGCCAAATCACAAACTGAAGAAGATCACTTGGAACATTTGCTGAAGTTATTCCAGCGTTTGAGAAAGTATAAACTCCGCCTGAATCCCAACAAGTGCACTTTTGGTGTTCGTTCTGGAAGACTTCTGGGTTTCATTGTCAGTCAGAAAGGTATTTAGGTAGATCCTGATAAAGTCAAAGCTATTCGGGAAATGCCCGCACCCAAGACGGAAAAACAAGTAAGAGGATTCCTTGGGAGACTGAACTACATTTCTAGATTTATATCTCATATGACTGCTACCTGTGGGCCGATTTTCAAGCTTCTCCGAAAGAAGCAAGGATGTGTGTGGACAGAAGATTGTCAGAGAGCTTTTGATAGTATCAAAGAATATTTACTTGAACCTCCCATTTTGATTCCTCCGGTGGAAGGAAGACCTTTGATTATGTACCTGACTATATTGGAAGATTCCATGGGATGTGTGCTTGGTCAACAAGATGAGACTGGAAGAAAGGAACATGTCGTATATTATCTGAGTAAGAAATTCACATACTGTGAGTCTCAATACTCATTGCTTGAGAAAACCTATTGTGCTTTAGCTTGGGCTGCTCGCCTTCTGCGCCAGTATATGATTAACCACACCACTTGGTTGATCTCCAAAATGGATCCGATTAAGTATATCTTTGAGAAGCCCGCCTTATCTGGAAGAATAGCCCGTTGGCAGATGTTGTTGTTCGAATATGACATTGAGTATCACACTCAGAAAGCAATCAAAGGGAGTATTTTAGCTGACCATTTGGCTCACCAACCAATTGACGATTATCAATCCATCAAGTTTGATTTCCCAGATGAAGATGTTATGTACTTAAAAGCTAAAGATTGTGAAGAGCCGTTACCTGAAGAAGGACCTGATCCCGAATCCCATTGGGGTTTAATATTTGACGGAGCTGTGAATTCCTATGGAAATGGAATTGGGGCAATCATCGTCACTCCCTGAGGCACTCATATCCCGTTCACGGCGAGATTGAAGTTTGACTGCACGAACAACATGGCTGAATATGAGGCATGTATTATGGGTCTCGAAGAAGCAGTGGATCTAAGGATTAAGATTCTTGATATTTACGGAGATTCGGCATTTGTAATTAATCAAATCAAAGGAGAATGGGAGACTCGTCATCCTGGTTTGATCCCTTACAGAGACTATGCTAGAAGATTGTTAACTTTCTTCAACAAAGTGGAATTACATCATATCCCTAGAGATGAGAACCAAATGGCTGATGCTTTAGCTACTTTGTCTTTAATGTTTCAAGTGAATGGTTGGAACGATGTGCCTACAATCCGGGTTATGCGCCTCGACAGACCTGCTCATGTGTTCTCAGTAGAAGAGGTTACCGACGACAAACCTTGGTTCTATGACATTAAACGTGTTCTTCAAACTCAAGAGTACCCGCCTGGGGCATCCAATAAAGATAGGAAGACGTTGAGGAGATTAGCAAGCAGTTTCTTCCTCAATGAAGAAGTATTGTATAAGAGGAATTATGACATGGTCTTGCTCAGATGTGTAGACAGACGTGAATCAGACATGCTGATGAAAGAAGTACATGAAGGATCCTTTGGCACTCATGCCAACGGACATGCAATGGCTAGAAAGATGTTGAGAGCTGGTTACTATTGGATGACGATGGAATCTGATTGCTGCAAGTATGTGAAGAAATGTCATAAATGCCAGATTTATGCGGACAAGATGCACGTGCCACCGACCCTCCTCAACGTTATCTCTTCACCTTGGCCTTTCTCTATGTGGGGCATTGATATGATTGGAATGATTGAACCCAAAGCTTCAAATGGTCATCATTTCATTTTGGTAGCGATCGATTATTTTACTAAATGGGTGGAAGCAGCATCTTATGCTAATGTAACCAGACAGGTGGTAGTCAGATTTATCAAGAACCAGATCATTTGTCGATACGGTATCCCGAGCAAGATCATCACTGATAATGGTTCGAATTGGAATAACAAGATGATGAGAGAGCTTTGTGAAGAGTTCAAGATCGAACATCATAATTCTTCTCCTTACAGACCGAAGATGAATGGGGCTGTTGAGGCTGCTAACAAGAACATCAAAAAGATTGTCCAGAAGATGGTGGTAACTTATAAAGATTGGCATGAAATGCTTCCGTTTGCTCTGCATGGATATCGTACTTCAGTTCGAACTTCAACAGGCGCAACTCCATTTTCCCTAGTTTACGGTATGGAAGCAGTACTCCCCGTGGAGGTTGAGATTCCGTCTATGAGAGTGTTGATGGAAGCTAAACTTTCTAAGGCTGAATGGTGTCAAAGTAGATATGATCAGTTGAATTTAATTGAAGAGAAGAGATTGACAGCGTTGTGTCACGGTCAATTATATCAGCAGAGAATGAAGAAGGCTTTTGATAAGAAGGTTCGACCTTGCGAGTTCAGAGAAGGTGACCTTGTGCTCAAGAAGATATTATCTTTCCAACCTGATTCTAGGGGCAAGTGGACTCCGAATTATGAAGGACCGTATGTCGTTAAGAAAGTTTTCTCTGGAGGTGCCTTGATTCTCACCAATATGGACGGTGAAGAGCTCCCACGTCCCATGAACGCCGATGCAGTCAAGAAGTATTTCGCTTAGGTTTGAGTTGACAGTTTGGTAAGTTGAAAACCCGAAGGGGCGGCTTAGGCAAGCTTTTGGTCAGACCAGCCTTGGCATTTGAGCACATTTCGAATTCTAAGTTGTTAGGGAGAATGGTGATCATTGTTTTTGTGTAACCTTTTTCTTTCATGTACTATTTCCCAAACTTTTGTAAACCGTTGGAGTCGCATTGTTAGCGAACTACCATCTTATTAATGAAATTTGAGCACTTACCTTTTGTGGGCAAAATTTTAATTTTTACGGCAATATTTGAAACAAATTTATTTAAAGTATTCTTATTTTAAAAAAATGTGTCGTGAATAATGAAAGGAATATTAACAGTTGTTCCGAGGATGGTCAAGCCATGAAATGCAAAACAATACAGTAATTTATCCTTGCATGATGAACATGTTTTATTTCGAAATCGTCTTAAGGTGTTGGTTGTGTTAAGCTTGCGTTTCTCGTGGTACTAAGTTTGTTGACTCCCCGGTTGTTCCAGTTAAGCGTTGTTTTGATTACCTTTATTTGGGCGATTTCTGAAGTGTGGTACGCTTTGTCTCATGCCAGTGGTCTATTGGTATTAGAAGGTTGGATTTGAATACTTTTCTCCTCAGAAGATTTGAACCTTGTGGCGTGTTATGCTCTGACGTTGCTCTATGGTTCCAGTTCCAATTTATTTTCTGTCTTTTTTAAGATTGGCCGAGTATCTATCTTGTCGTGACATCTTATTGTCTTCAAGATATTCCGTCTGCTCGTTTCGTCAGCATAACATTCATTTATTCATTTACACTTATACCACGCATGCATATTCACATTTGCCGTTGATTTTGGGTTGTACTTTGTTTATTCAAACAGCGTACATGTTTCTTTCCAAGTAGAAAGCTAGCTTAAGTAGAAAATGTGCTTCCTTTCTAAATTCCCCAACTGAGCTAATCCTCGTGGATGATTTTTGATTTAGCCTGCCCTGTCCATTTCTGGATAGGATGAATCCCCGATCAAGTTACTTTCTCATTGGGTAGAGTCTTGTTTGACTGTTTTCTCTCTAGTTATTCCTGGATGAAGTTGTTGTCTCTTGCATAGGCTATCTCATGATTTTCCCCAGTGAAATCGCGACCTAGACGAATGGTGCATTTATTTTGCACATTTAAGTATATGATCTCCTCGGGAAAGATTCATTCATGTTTCTCTTTGACGAAGATTTTATTCTCTGCCAGTGTCATCGCAATTTCCTTCTGAGTTATTTTTGGAAAACGACAAGCGGCAGCTCTTCACGAGAAACTTGTGCGTTATTATTTGTGGAAAACGACAATCGGCAGCTCTTCACGAGCAACTTGTACGCTATTATCTTGTGGAAGACGGCAAGCGGCAGCTCTTCACGAGCAACTTGTACGTTATAGACATTGTTGGAAAACGACAAGCGGCAGCTCTTCACGAGCAACTTGTGCGTTATTATCATTTTGGAAAACGACAAGCGGCGGCTCTTCACGAGCAACTTGTGCGTTATTATTTTGGGAAAACGACAAGCGGCAGCTCTTCACGAGCAACTTGTACGTTGTTATTTTTCTGGAAGACAGCAAGTGGCAGCTTCTTTATTTGAGCAGCTTGTATGTTATTGGTATTTTCTGGAAGACAGCAAGTGGCAGCTTCTTTATTTGAGCAGCTTGTATGTTATTGGTATTTTCTTGGAAAACAGCAAGTGGCGGCTTCTTTATTTGAGAAGCTTGCATGTTATTGACATCCCTGGACGACGGCAAGTGGCAGCCTCTTTATTTGAGCAGCTTGTATGTCATAATACTTTTTAGGAAGACAGCAAGTGACAGCTTCTTTATTTGAGCAGCTTGTGTATCTACAATCTCATATCTCAGCATTAATCGGTATATCTCCGGAAATCTCGCAGAGAAGCTTGTCATGAATCATTACCTTCCGAAGTCGGTAATCCATTATCAGCAAAATTGATACATCTTTTGCCTATCTTTGACCTTTAGTTGCGAACTCACTGTTATTTTGGGTCAATAATCTATTTTATGGCCTATGCAAGACGCTTTCTTTGTTAGGTTCAGAGCTCGTATTCCTTCAATTTTATTCGCTGTCAAGATTCTGTCATTTGAAGTCGATGGCTCGTTTCCCCAGTAGTGTATAATCCATGTCTCTGTGTTTTGTTGGTGTTTGATTCCTCCAGCATTGTCTTGTCTCATACAAATCTTTCTCTGTGAATTCAGTCACTACATTCATATCAAACATAATGGCGGTATCTTAGGGTAAAAATTTGCGTATTATGTATTTAAGTACCTTCAATCTCGTCGAAACGAAGATTTTAATCTTCATATCTCCGGATAGAAGAAACTTAAATAAGGGCAGTTGTTGTACCCCAAATTTTGACCTAAGATACCATCTCCCATCTGCATCATTACATTGCAAGCGTTCTGATCTATTGATTTTAAAATTCATAACTTTTTCAAGTCGAGAGCTGTTTATTTTTTGAACGCTAAGTTTATTAACTGATCAGACAATGTTTATTAATTATTTATTATCTTAAATTTAAATAATTGGAATTTATTTTCAGTTATTATATAATTTAAAGATTTATAAATAATAAAGTAAATATTTGAAAAGAGGTATATTAATTGATCAAACGATGTTATTTAATTATTTATTGTTCTAGGTTTAAATAATTGAAATTTTATTTTCAGTTATTATAATTTAGAAGAATTATAAATAATGAAATAATTAATTGAAGAGAAGTTAATTGGTCAATGATGTTTATTTAATTGTTTATTATTCTGAATTTAAGTAATTGAAATTTATTTTCAATTATTATATAATTTAAAGAATTATAAACGGTAAAATAAACAATTGGAAAGAAAAAGAATTAATTGGTAACTAATAGAATTTTTTATTCATCTTTATTCTAATTATTACAATTGTTGTTTAAATACTATTGTACAAAGTATTTATAATGACAATTACATAAAAAGTTTAAAATGAAATAAAAACTATCCTATTTTTTTCCTAAGTTCTAAAACCTTCATTTTTCATCCAATACTTCTTTGATTGATCATTTGATTTTACCTGCAAAGATTAAAAGAAAAGGAGTCAGAAATAAATAATTAAAAGCAGAAAAATTAATTTTAGTGTTCATCATTAAAAGCAAACGGCTGGAATCCGTTTTTTACCCTTTTTGCAAATCACGGGATTTCTCCCGGTTCACAAAAAGGGATGAATTTTTAATTGATAAAAATGAATGCACAATTTAAAAACATGCACAAATTCATTTTTTGTCAAAATTGCATTTTAATTGAAAACTGCATTTTTCAAATTAATTGCAAAAACCCACTGCATAATTAAAAAAGCCATTGCATATTTCAAAAGCATAGTTCAACAGTAACCAAGTCAAGTTACATTTTCAAACAGCATATGCATTTTTCAAAGCAAGTATGTAACGTAAACTAATTGTCCATGCATATAGGAAGAGGCCAAAACATAAGGCTCTTCTACTGTTACATTGCAAAGACAAAGAAAATATGCAGTTAAAACCAACTATGCAAGCATAATATATTCCTTTTCTCATCATTTTCCAGCATATTACTTTTTCAGAACAGTAAAGTATATATCACATTTTAATGTATCAATTGTACTTGAGAGAGAGAAGAGAGGAAGAATTGGTTTTTACAGGTTTTGGTTTAGGCAGAAGTGGATACAAAACAAACTGCAGTAACACAGTCAATAAGAAAAGGAAGCATGAAATAGAATACCAACAAACTGATGTAGCAGCATATGTGCAGAGGCCAAGAAAATATAAAAAATATTCAAACCTGAGCCATCAAACATATGCCAAGCAAACGGTTATAACAACAAACAAACCCCTTCAAAACGGGAGAAGTGTTCAACCTGCCTTCAAGCTTTCAAAAAACAAAACTATCAAAACAAAACCATTTTCTCCAAGTCTCAAAACAAAAAACCAGTAGAACCTATTGCAAAACCAGAACGTACATAACCATTTCAAAACTCTATGGCCTAAAACCATGGAACCTGCCATCACCAAAATCAAAACCATTCCAAACCTGTGTAAAAACCAGTAAAGCCATAAACCAACAAATCATGCTCAGTTAAGAAACCAGAAAAACCAGAAAATCAGTAAAACCTTATGGCCTAAAAACCAATACACCCTGTTCAACCATGAAAACCATGATCAACCACATAACCTGCACAATCATCACACGCCCAACCTGACCGAAATCACAAACACATAGCTTAAACCACAAAAAGCCACCATCAAGCCTAATCGTCAAGCCTAAAACCTTGTAATAGTTTAGGCCTTACCTGATTCAAACTCAAGGCAACCAAAAGCAAAGCCAACAGTAAGGCAACCAAAAGCAAAGCCAACAGTAAGGCAACCAAAAAGCAAAGCCAACAGTAAGGCAACCAAAAACCTCAAACCAATGTCAAGCATCAAGGCCTCAGATATGTTCATCATTGGCCATTAGAAAGCAGTAGCAAGGCGAGAAGAAGAAGAAAAGAAGCTAGTCAAACGAAAACATTTCAACAGTAGCAATGTCAAGCATCAAAGCTTCAGAAATTCCATCATAGGCAATAACAAAGGCGACAAAATCACAGCAAAAGAAAAAGATAGGAAAAGTTTTCGAAGGCATCAGAAGCATCCAACACAAGCATACAACGAAGACCTCAGAAATAATCATACTAGGCTAATACAAAAGGGCAACAGAAGAAGAGAAGAAAGATATAAATACAGAGTACCAGTAGTCAGAAGCAAAGCTAGCACAGTGTCACTGTCCTCCCCGCTTGCCTTGGCCTCCTACGCGCCCCAACCTTCCTCCTCCGTCTCCAGGTAACATTTCTCTCTCTTTCTTTCAAAAATTCCTCAAATAATCATGTAAGAAAACGAAGTCAGAAGCGAAAATGAACTCAAATCGTAACATGCAGTAATCAACAAACCCTAATGAATAGAAAACGAATTTACCGTAAATCCGTCGCCCCTCTAACGCTTTGCTGGAGGGAAGAAGAAAGTGAAGGACACCGGTGGCCGTGGCAAGGAACTCAGGAAAGGTGGAAGAAGATGAATCAAAAGCATGAAGAAGACGAACGCGTGAACGATGAAGATGCGCCGCTCTGTACCAATTTGTGAACCCTAATCCCTTTTCCTAAACTAAACTTTGTTTACCCTAAAACAAAATTATGAGTATGGACCTGGCCTGCCTCCACCTAAAGCCCAAATGAATTTCTAATGCACCCCTCCCCGTTTCTGTTTTTTTGATTGGGCCTCTCTTTGGATTCCTTTGGCCCATGCATTATTTATGTTTTACCTCCCCCTTGGATTATTAATACTCCTATTTCTATTGGTTTTCTTTAACCCTTGTTTTTTTGAAATTTTATTAATTTAGTAATTATAAGACTTAATCAAATGGATGTTAATTTAATTAAAACATTTTAGATAATTTGATCCATTTTTATTAGTTTAAACTTTAGGTTTAATTTAATAAGTTTAGTTTTCCCTATTTTAATTAGATTAAATTAATAACTTTAAGTTTTAATTTAGTTTAATTATTTAATAACTATTAAATTAATACTTTATATTAATATTAAAAAACATAAAAAACTTAAAAATCAAAAACATTTTATTTTATCTAATTATTTCCCTCGTTTTAGTTAACACTAATACAAAAAATAAAATAATAGAAAACACAAAAACATTTAAGAATTAAAACATTTTACTTTATTAATTCTCTTGCGTTATTAATATTAAATAAAAATATAAAAAATGCATGTTCACACCATTTAGTCTTTTATTTAATTGTTTAATCATTATCCGCATAATTTTCTGTTTAATTATTTCATATTTACATGATTATTCTGTTTACGTCTAAATCCAAGGGAAAAACGATTAAATTTGTTGACTTCATGTCTTCAAATCCAATCACGCGAACATTTTGCATTCCATTAAAACTTAAGACAATTTTTTCTCAAATATCCAATCTTTTCAAAACTTATACCTTTTAAGCAAAAACTTCGACATTAGGTCGTCGTATCTTCAAAAACCCGTCCGTACCCCTTTTCGGCCAAAACAATTTATTTTTAATCAAACGAACATTTTAATAAACAGATATTTCAAAAGGTTCCTATAGAGTACTATAGATACATCGGGTGCTAATACCTTCCCACTGTATAACCAACCCCCGAACCATAGATCTCTTTCCAAAAACGCCTTGTATTTTTATTACTTTAAAAAAGTATTATTTTACATTGCATATTTAGGGTTTTATTTCGCTCTTTTCCCTTTTCCCTTGGAAATAATAAAGCGCGGTGGCGACTCTTGCTTTTGTGAGACGGATTAATCAATAATTCGATCTCAAATTTACCCCGCTACATTTTTTATCGCTACAATCATGTACTTGACGGTATTAGAGAACTCTATGGGGTGTGTTTAGGGCCAACGTGACGAGTCTGGCCGAAAAGAGCATGCTATGTATTACCTGAGCAAAAAGTTTACCGACGGTGAAACCTGATATTCACTGCTCGAGAAAACTTGTTGCGCTCTAGCATGGGCTGCTCGCCGGCTAAGACACTATATGTTGACTCATACCACTCTGTTGATTTCTAAGATGGACCCAATCAAGTACATCTTCGAGAAACCTGCCCTTTTCGGACGGATAGCAAGATGGCAAATGATCTTGAATGAGTACGACATTCAATACACGACTCAAAAAGCCATCAAAGGAAGTGTACTAGCAGATCATTTGGACCATCGAGCTGTGGATGATTATCAGTTAATGAACTTCGACTTCCCTGATGAGAACATCATACTGGTAACCTATTGTGCAAAACCTGGACCGTATAACGGACCTGAACAAGGATCCCGATGGACTATGGTATTCAATGGAGCTTCCAACGCCTTAGGTAATGAAATTGGTGTTATGATCATCTCTCCTGAAGGTTGCCACACTCCTTTCACTGCCAGACTATGCTTCGATTGCACAAATAATATGGTCGAGTATGAAGCATGCATCTTAGGTCTAAAAGCTGCTATCGACCTAAGGATCCAGCATTTGGATGTGTTTGGGGATTCCGCCTTAGTGATCTTCCAAGTAAAAGGAGATTGGGACACTAAACACCCTAATCTTATCCCTTACAAGAAACTTGTGCTATCCCTAATTCCTCACTTCGAAGACATCACTTTTGAGCACATTGCTATGAGCTTGACACTAATGCGGAAAAGCCATGGTACCATGAGGTTATGAAATACCTTGGAGCACAAGAGTATCCATAGGGGGCATCTATCAATGACAAAAAGTTCTTGCAAAGATTTGCAGCCAAATTCTTCCTAAGTAACGGGATATTATACAAGCACAACCATGATTCAACTCTACTCCGATGTGTGGACAAGAAGGAGGAAGCGGAAATTATGGAAGACATTCACGATGGACTCTTTGGTACTCATTCAAGTGGATATACGATGGCTAAGAAAATATTAAGAGCCGGTTACTATTGGTCAACGATGGAGACTGATTGCCATCAACATTCAAGAACTTGTCACAAATGCCAAATCTACGCTGACAACGTCCATGTGCCTCATATTCCTCTAAATGTCATGACTGCTCCGTGGCAATTTGCAATGTGGGGCATTGACATGATTGGAGAGATCAAGCCCACAGCTTCCAACGGACATCGCTTCATTCTTGTTGCTATCGACTATTTTACCAAATGGGTCAAAGCCGCCTCATTTGCCTCAGTCACCAAGAATGTGGTAGCCAGATTCATCAGACACAACCTTATCTGTTGTTATGGAATCCCCGAAAGGATCATCATCAACAATGGGACTAACCTCAACAATGCTATGATTACTGAGATTTGCACTCAGTTTAAGATCAAGCATCACAATTCTTCTCTGTGTAGACCAAAAATGAATGGCGCAGTTGAAGCGGCCAACAAAAATATCAAGAAGATTATGCAGAAAATGGTGGTAACCTATAAGGATTGGCATGAGATGTTGCCGTTTGCTCTACATGGTTACCGTACTTCAGCTAGAACATCAACTGGGGTAACTCCTTTTTCTCTAGTCTATGGCATGGAAGTTGTTTTTCCAGTGGAAGTTCAAATTCCCTCGCTGAGAATTATGAATGAGGAAGCCCTAGGCGAAGACGAATGGATTCAAATGAGATTGGATCAGCTAAACTTGATTGACGAAAAACAATTATTTGTTGTTTTCCATGGTCTAACGTACCAAAAATGGATGATCAAGGCTTTCAACAAAAAGGTCAAGCCTCAAGTATATCAAGTTGGTGACTTGGTGATAAAGCGCATCATTTTACCACAAGGCGACCCCAGAGGCAAATGGACTCCCACCTGTGAAGGGCCATTTGTTGTCAAGAAAGTTTTCTCTGGCGGTGCCATGATGCTGACTACCATGGATGGTGAAGATTTCCCACATCCTATAAACACAGACATATTTAAAAAATACTATGCATAAGAGACCCGTTAGGTTGACACACCTAAGCAAAATAAGGGCATCCCAGAAAACCAAGGGTTTGGGCAAAAATTAGGGATATATGCAAAAGATTGTACACCCGGCAAGTTGAAAACCCAAAAGGGCGACTTGGGCAAAAAAGGGTATCCTGGTGGGCTGAAAACCCGAAAGGGCGGTCTAGGAAAAAGTTAAGGATTAAAAGCATATGAATATGTCTCGTGGAATCAACACAGTCAATTTTATCACCAAGGTCCAAGTTCAAACGGTCCAAGATCAATCCAATCAACTTCTATCAAACGACAAGGGACATTCGAAGACATTGGGGCAATAGTGGAGTTGGAAGGAAATAAGATCATTTCACATGGCTATTTGCTTGCATTCTCAATTTTTTTTCCTTTCGACGATTTCCTCTTACTAGGATCTTCGTCTCTCTGTATAGAAAACGCCTATTCATGGGCAAAATATCAATACAAATATACTTTGAAGTGCAAAATCTTTGTCTTTGTTTTGAATGCAAATTTGTCCAATGACTAAAATTGAATGAACATATACATATGAACATAATTAAAACTATTTGGCACATGTGTCCTACTAAGCAGCAGCAAGCATCTCTTTAATATATATGAAATATCCCCACAAAGTTATCTCATTATCATTATCCCCATGAGGACGGCTGCAATAAACCTTTCCCCAATAGGTTTTATTTCCCAAAACAATAATCGAGGAACCACAAAACTCCCCTACCGAGTTCAAATTTCCTCAACATACAACAATCAAGACACCGCAAAGTTCCCCAGCTGAGTGTATCTTCCCCCGGCCAAGGCTAGTATCCCCAAACAGAGTCTATCCTCCTTAGTTGAGAGTATCCTCCCCAAGCTGAGTATGTCCTACCCAACTCAGTCCATAGTCTCCAGTTTGAATTTTCCTTTCAGATTATTGCAAATCATAGGGCCACAACCCCTGATCCCTAGTAAAGACATCAACAAAACCTTTACTATTTCCAAAAACATACTATGAAGCCTAGACCCGACCAGATATTAGTACAATTTTCAAGTTATTACTAAATCCTGGACCCGACCAGATAATAGTTTGACTTCTTCAATTACTGAAACCTGGACCCAACCAGATGACAGTTTGAGTATCTGAAACCTAGACCCGACCAGATAACAGTTGATCTCAAGATGCTATCAAACCTAGACCCGATCAGATAATAGTCTAACTCTTCAAAGATATAGAAGAACCTGGACTCAATCTGACCAAGGTTTAACTTATTTTCCCTAGTAGAGTTTGCATATGCCCCAACAAATTACTGTGAAACCTGGTTCCGACCATGTTGTACCCCAAAATTTGCCCTCGCATTTTTCCACAAGAAATCACAATTTCGGACTCTTCCTGATTTTTTCAGACTGGCTCAAGAATCGGTCAAACAGACTTTTCTCGTCAGTCAGACAAAATTAGGGTTTTCATTGATTTTCATGGCTCTGGAACAATTCAAGCAGTTTGTTTAGGGTTTGTTTGATTTTGGCTCAACTTTGATCAGGCGAACGTTTCTTTGACATTTGGCCAGGAATTAGGGTTTTTATGCACGGTTCCTCAGAAAGACTAATCCTACAGTGCTTTTCGAGTTTATTCTGAGATGTGGACTGAAATATTTGGATGGAATTCGCAGTGTTTGATTAAATCAGTGAAAAGATACATTTGGAGTGAATTTGCAGTGTTTGGTAAAAATCAGTAAAAGGAAAATACGTCTGGGCAATTGTTGTGATTAACTGTTGTTTTGCTTTGGATGTTGGAAGCGCCAAGTTTAATTGATCAATGCTGAAGCAATGTTTATTTAATTATTTATTATTCTAAGATTAAATAGTTGGAATTTATTTTCAATTATTTTAATTTAAAGAATTATAGATAATAAAGTAAACAATTGAAAAGAGGAAAAGAATTAATTGGATAAAAAAGCTTTTATTTATTTGTATAATTGTTTTTGTTTACAAATTGTTTACAATAATGATTTTACAGTAATTAAGACTATCCTAATTTTTTCTAAATCTTCAATTCTTCATTTGATGCTACCCCTCTCCATTTAATTTTTATCTGCAAAGAAAAGGAAAAAAAAGTTAGAAACAGATAAATTGAATTAAAGAGACAGACAATTTAATTTAGGCTTATCATTAAAGGCAACTGACTGGAATCAGTTAGCCCTCTCTGCAAATCACGGGATTTCTCCCGGTTCACAAAAAGGGATGAATATTGCTTGCTAATCATGAATTCACAAAGTTGAAATTCACAAGTCAAAATTGTCGAAGCTGCATAGTCCAAAAGTTTCAAATTGAATGGTATAAACAAAGTCCAACTAAGTTCCAAATTCAAACTTGCCACAAGCTGCCAAAAAAAGTTGTCAAAGATATCAAAGTATCACAAAAGCGCAGCACAAAGTATGGAAAAGAGAGATAAAGTATGCAGAGGCAAAGCAACTAGTGCAAGCAAAGAATCATTTCATCATTTTTCCAGCAGTGCCTTTTCAGAACATAGTACACTTAAGCAATATTAAATGCTTTATTTTGTACTAGAGAGAGAGAGAAGAGAGAGTGAAAGAAAGCAGGCTTACAGGGCTTAGGCTTGAAGAAAAAAATGATATAAAACTAACTGCAATAGAACTGTAGAAAAGGGCAGGAATATCACAAAAGAAAAAATACAAAAAAAACTGCACCAGTCTCCAAACCTTCAACCTGTTTTACCTGCCTAAACATCAGAAAATCACAAACCAAACAGAACTGAGAACATAAGCTCCCAAGCCTAAAACCAGTTCACTCAAAACCAGCATAAGCCTGAAGCCTGAAGCATAGCTTCATAAAACACCAAACTTGTCAAGCCAAAGCCAAGACCACTAGCCTAAAATTGTTCCAAACCTTTCAATCAAAACCAGTTAACCTGCATAAGCACGAACAGAAGCCAAGTCTCAAACTTACACTGTCTAAAAGCCAAAAAGCCTCAATAACCATTCAAAGCCAAACCTTTGATGTCCAAAACCAGTAAGGCCAAAACCTGCTGAAACAAAATCCCAAACAGCACAAATAACCTGTTAAGGCCCCTCAAGCCATCAAACATGTCCAGCCTTAACCATCAAACAACATAAAGCCTTAACCACCAAACCAGTAAAGCCATAACATAACCAGCAAAACCCAACCAGTAAGGCCATAAACCAGTCAATCCTGTCAAGACCTCATATGCCCAAAACCAAATTTCAAACCAACACAAGCCCTCAGAGTTTTCTCATCATTGGGCTATCATTATCACATTCCAGCACAAGCATAGCAACCAGAAAGAGAAGTAAACAGAAGCAAAGCATCAAGGCAACGAAGAAGAACGAAATGATATCAAAAAGGTTCTCAGGTCGTAATCATCATCAAACCTAAGGGGCAAAAATACACAAACCAGGAAGCAGAAGCTTCATCATCATCATCCCCTCGCAGTCCAAAGCCAGTGTCATCGCGTCCTCCACCCTTGGCCGCCCACAACGCCTTCCAATCCATCTCATCATCCCCTTCCAAAGGTATAAACTTTCTTCTTTCTTTTCCAACATCTTGCACAAACATCAAAACAATGTAATCAAGAACCAGAAATAAGCAACAACATGTAAAGGCATAAAACATTAGAACGAAAATCAAACCTCGTAACCATCGCTTGGGGTAACCTTGTGGAAGGAGGAGAAACAGAGTTGGCATTGGGTGGTCGTGGATGGTTAGAAGTAACTCAGTAGCCATGGAGAGGATGACAAACGGAGAAGACGAAGCAAGCGCGTCGCTCTCAGCAAACCCTAAGTTTTTCCCATTTGAAACAATCACTCACAACCCTAAACGAAAACATTGTAAGACAATTGGGCCTTGCCCACCTCTGAAGCACTGAAGCCCAAGCGAATTTCCAATTCATACCCCCCCTTGTTCTATTCATTTTTCTCTATAATTTGCATTTGGGCCTCAAACCTTAAAGCCCATTTCTGATTTCTTTCAAACTATTTTTTAACTATCATATCCTTTTTTTATATACAAATTAACATGACTTTTTTTAACATAACTCTAATTTTGAACACAATATATATTTTCTCAATTTTAAAACATTTTCTTTCAATTAAAATTCTTGTATAGATATATATATATTAATACTAATTACTAATATATAAGAAATAAAACTTAAAATATTTTTATTTGTACATTAATACATTAATACATAAAATACATAAAAATGCATTATTTAAAACACTTTTTTTATTTTATTAAAACTTATTTTGATTTATACATAAATTCCCTTTAAGTTAATACAATTTCTTAGAAATGATTTGTACATAATCAATTAAAATACATTTTTTTAATATACATAATATAATTTAAATTTAAAACATTTTTCTTTCTTTTAAGTAAAATACTTTTTTTGTACATATTAAACAAAAAATATAAAGATACAAATTTAAATCAAAAGCGGACAACAATACTTGATGAATAAACGATATTTAATTTTCTTATTAAATTCACATTTCGCAACTTGTAAACAATTCTCATACATGTACACTTACACAATACATTTTACATTTGATGCATTATACATTTGCTATACTTTGCTATACCTTGATTATATTTGATCGCAGTTCGATTTGGTTGTAAATACCTAAGTCTCATCCCCATTTGTGAATTTGTACCCCCACTCCCGGATACTATTTGTAATAGCGTAGACTTTAAATTCTTGCAATTTACCGCTTTCGAAATTATACCATGGTTAGACCTAGGGTTTGTATGTACATAAAATCGAACGCTAGATAACCTAATACAAAGACAAATGCATGAAATCAATACACAATCACACTTGCACCCCCTAGGGTAATCCCACATGTTGCCTTCCAAAATGGGCCATGCTTGCACGTCGAGTTTCTTTGGCAAAACAATCAAATGATCATAAGTCCCTCGATGACGCTTTCGAAAGTCGCCTATCAAAATGATCAAGTCCCTTTAAGCAAATTGCCAAAGACACTTGGCACCATTGCATTCATGGTCCATACAATGACCCGCGCCCGTCCCGTTAAACTTCCTAAACGCAAGATTGTCCACCAAATTCAATGGTGGAACAAAATTGTTAAAAAGGGGTTGAAAACATAGAGAAAACCTTTGAGTACAATAGGGGTAGACAAAACTCTTAGTTACTTGAGATCAACTTGCAAAAACACTTGCCTCCTTTTCAAAAACCACACTCCACAAACACTTTCAAAACAAACTCTCAAAAACATTTGAAACATCTTTTCGAAAAGATAAACACTTTTCTAAAACACTCAAAACACGAGTCAATTACATTGATTGCCGAAACAAAGGCGTCTATTTCAAAAAACATTTTCAAAACACACATATACACCACAATTTCAAGCAATCAAGGCAAGTGATATAAAAAACCAAGTAACTAAGAGCCCATGGATAACCATGGATGAAAAGGGTGCTAATACCTTCCCTTTTCATAATCTACCCCCCGAACCCACGAAATATCTCAAAAGGTTTTTGCTGTGCTTTTTAACCTTTCCTTTAGGATAAAATAAAAAGTCGGTGGCGACTCTTGCTCAACCGAACAAGTGCGAATACAAACGCAAAACTCAAGTCAGTTCTCCCACCGTGTCACAGACCAGATATCAGTTTTCAATTCCATCTTTTCAAGCAAGTCGTTGTGAATCCTGGATCCGACCAGATAGTAATCACCCTCAAGAGATTTGTTGTGAAACCTGGAAATCGACCAGATAACAACTATATCCCCAAATAGTTTTTTGTGAAACCTGGACCCGACCAGATAGCATTTGACCTCATCAATCTCATAAATCTGTAAAGCCTGGACCCAACACGATAACATTTTTTCAAGCATTTTATCATAAAACCTGGAGCCTGACCAGTTAACAATTAACTATGATCCCCAGAGACACTATGAAGCCTGGACTTGACCAGATAATAGTACAACTTTTCAAAAAAACCATGAAACTTGGACCCGACCAGATAGTAGTCATCACTTCAAGTTACTGCGAAGCCTGTATCCGAACAGATAATAGTTAACTTTCGTATCCTCAGCAAGTTGTTATGAAGCCTGGATCCGACCAGATAACTATTCAATTTCAAGAAAATTTTCTACAAAGCCTGGAATCTGACCATATAGCAGTTAATTTATCTCTTCCCTCACCAAGTTGTCGTGAAGCCTGGATTTGACCAGATAGCATTTGACTACTTCATTCTATGTAAATTGTGAAGCCTGGATCCGACCAGATAACAACTGACATTCAAGAGATATTCTCCAGTGAAAGCATCCTTTCAACAAAGTTTTAAGATATGCGTATTCTTCATCCCCAATGGAAATCATGGATTTGACCCCCCAGAATTTCCTCAACAGCAGTCAGGGATTTATTTTCCCGGACAAAAACATACATCTCACATTCATACATCATAGCATGTACATACCATATGCATTTAACATAATACCACATTTGGTGAGTCCCATGCAGGCATCTATATTTTACTAACTCTTTTTCTCACAGGTAAAACATCAAGTTTTAGTATAAATCAACGAGGTATTTATGCTGATACTGCTTCCAGTATTTACCAATATTCCTCAAAATGGCATCTATAAGCCCATTCACCATCCATCTTTGAGTGCAAATTTCTGGGCACTTTAGTGTTCAATCATCTTTCACCTTCAAGTCACGAATGGCGGATCCTCCAATCTAACTCTTCAGGTTTAAAAAGATTGAACAAGGGAAGCCGTTGTACACCAAAATTTTCCCTCTCATTTATCAATTCTTTTCTCACAAAGATCTTTCTTGGCTCAAGATTGCACTAGGGTTGATCAGCTCAAGACACCTCCTTAAGCACTGATGACCAAAATTAGGGTTTGAGATTGCACAAGGATATTTGAACTTTCAGTGCTTCATATGACTTTCACGGATCATTATGGACCCCCAAGATTACTCATTTCAATTTTCAAGCCTTGGATCACACTTTTGCTCAATCATTTGAGCAGTTGACCTAAAACCAGTTTATTGGGGAAAAAGTCAAATATGGCCAATTTACATTCAAACTCCATAATTTTTTATCCACATCAATATTATAAACTCATATGTATCATTTGATCAAGTTTGGACCATAATTCCTCAAGAAATTTGATCAAATCATCAAAAGGGCAAAATGGTCAAAATTAGGGTTTTGATTGAGAAAGGGCAATTTCTGATTTCTGACCTAGAAAATGGTCAATTGGTTTGAAACATGATCTCAAGAGTTCAATTGCATCATTTTGACCTAATGACATGACCTAAAACATTGTTCAACATCAATTGGATTGACAGTGAATTTCTAGTCAACTGTACACTAAAAAGTCAAACTTTGACTTTTTGGTCAAAATTCAATGTAAAAGATCACAATTCATCAAAACATGTCAAAATATGAAACTTATTCATCAAGAAATCAAAAAATTCAAGATTTCATTTTGAAAAGTCAATGTTTTCTAACTTAGAAATTTTTCTAAGTGTTTAAAACTTCATGTTTTTTCATAACTTTTCACCATGATGCAAGAGGATTCAGAAGAAACCTTCAACATGAAAGTTGTAGATCTCTATGATATATACAACATTGCTTTACACAACTTCTCCTAAAAATTCTTGGATCTCAAGTTATTAATTCCTAAAGTCATGGTCTTGAAATTGAACACTTAGTGAAATTTTGCCCTAGTTTTGGTCAGGATTTTGACCTAACTTCATGGAACTTTTTCATATAGTTCCAAATGGAATTTTCAAAAGTGATTCAAATAGGGGTTGTAGAGCGTATTACAAGCTTTCCAAAATGTCCAAGAACTCCTTGAGATCATTCTTGAGCATGGAGAATCGAAGAGATGAAGTTAGGGTTTTCACACTTGAAATACAAGTCATTTTGTGATGAATATGATTCAAATTTCAAACCTATGCTGCACAATCTCTACTTTACAAGCCTCAAAATTGTTAGGAACTCCATAATTAATTGCTTGCACAGCTTTCAGAGGTCTCAATTCAAGCATTCAATGCAAGGCCATGCTTTATATCCATTTTGGGAAGAAAGTGCACAATGCCATTTTGATAAAGTAGCTTTTTGCACAAAACTTGTTCTTGAGCCTTGCAATTGTTTTCTTCTGATCATACATGTCTTATAACTCAATAGAAGTTTCTCTAAACACGTACAATCACTCAGCCCATGCCTGTACTTCCTCTTGGAACCATACTTCCCACTTTTCTTCAAAATCAAGTAACATGGCAATCAGTCTTGAACTTGTACTTCTGACCCTCTCAAGCACTCAAGCCTTTTGCTTATACACACACAAGTAATTTATCACAAAACACACGCATGCTTGAGCCCTGAAAAGAGCAAGAACTCAGATTTGCATCTCACACCTCCATTGTTGCATATTCTGGCCAGAAATCCCAAAACCAAAAACTAATCGTGCGTTTCTTGGCCTCTTGCTTCCAAAAGCTCCCATACATCATACACAAACAATCCCATACCCTGTTACAGTTCTGTAACATCTCCATCACCATCTTCCATTTCCAAAAATAGAGGTTTGCATCTTGACTTCTCCAGGCCAGTTCAAATACTTACAACTCAAAGTAACCATTGGAATAGCTTCCAAGGGACTTAAGGAAGCTAACCTGATCATTACATTAACTTGAATCAAGCTCATTTGTAGAACACGATTTCAAGTTTTCCGGTAAGTTATCTCAACTTTGAATTCTTCATACAAGCACCATTAATGTTTAATTTGTGAATGAAAAATGTAGACATCATTGTTCTGAAGTTAACCATGTCTTTAGATTTCATTTATATTGCTTAAGTAGTTAGAATTTTGAATCTGAACATCCTGGAAAAATTAGGTCAGAATTTGGTACCATTCAAAATTCATGTTCATTCTTGAGAATTAGTTTAAGTTGTTTACATTTCTGGAATCGTGGTAAAATTTTACACAAGTTTCATGTTTACATTTTTGCAAATGGATGAGAAATGAACAAGTTACAGGTGGTCTGGATGGAGGTTGAAGATGAAGTGTAATCAGGGTGCATTTTGTATCATATATTTATTATTTTGTTTATATCAACGAATGTATAGCCACCCCAGTGGTAAAGCGCACGTCTGTTCACCCTTAGGATGAGGGTTCAAGCCCCAGCGTGACCTTTTGCAATTTTTCATAATTTTCAGACTTTCTTTTGTTTTTTTGGCAGCGTTTGGGCTCTCTATGGGCCTAGTCTTTTTTTTCTCATATTACTCCTTGGGTTACTGATTCACCCCCCCCCCCCCCCCTCCCCCCGAATTTTGTTCTTTTTTTCTTTTTTTCTTTTTCTTTTCTTTTTCTTTTTCTTTATTATTATTATTATTATTAATATTATTGTTATTTTTATCGTTACTATTATTTTCATAAAATCACAAAGAAAATCCAAAAATATTTTTTTATTTATTTATTAATCATACTTATATATTTATTTTCTCCATAAAACAAAAGATTACAAATATTTTCTTAAAGACAAATTAATTTCTTTTCTTAATTAGTTTAATTTTATTTTATTTAACTTTAATTAATTCTTTTTCTCTAATTAGGGCAAGACAAAAAAACTCTTTCATAAAAAATAACAAAAACCATTTCCTTTCCCATTTATATTATTGTATTTTTTGTACAATTTTCAATATGGTTGTAATAGATAATTAGGTTTAATTTTCTTGTAAATCCCCATTTGTAATTTGTACACCCCCTTCCCACAAGTATTGTAATAACGTAGTAATTTTAAATTCCGCAATTTATCGCTTTATATACAAAATGCTAGTAATTAGGGTTTTGTATGGAAAGACTAAAATCAATCAATTAGCAAACCCTAATCAAAGACAAATCAAGCATGAAAAATCAACACACTTGCACACAAGCACCCCTAGGGTAAAATCCACTTGGTTGCCTTACAAAATGACCATGTTATGCATGTGAGGTATCTTAACAAAACCAAACAAACACAAGATCATAGTCCCTCGATGACGCAATCAAAAGTTGCCTTTTAAAATGATCTTAGTCCCTAATGAAAGATGGTAACATACCTTGCAACATTGCTAATCATGGTTATACGATGACCCATGCCCGTCCCGTTTACATCCAAAGATAGGGTTATTTACCAAATCAATGGTAAGATAGCAATGTCAAAGGAAAGAGGAAATAAACATGAAAGACTTTTGAGTAGGTAGATTGTTCCTAGTTACTTGCTCAATTTCAAAACAAAACATCCTTGCTATTTTCAAAACAAACACCAACACTTTAAAAAAAACATCTCTCAAACTTGAAAACATTTTCAAAAGATCAACACTTTGCATACATTCTTACGAACAAGAATCATTACAAAGTTTGCCTAAATGATGGCTCCTTTTCAAAATACTTTCAAAAAACCACACAAAGCACATTTTCAAACAAAAGCAAGTGATCTAGCCAGTAACTAAGAGCCCATGGAAAACCATGGATGAAAAGGGTGTTAATACCTTCCTTTTTCATTATCTACCCCCCGAACTCAAGAAATAACCTCAAAGGTCTTTCCTGTACTTTTTCACCTTTCCTTTTGGATAAAAGAAAAGTCGGTGGAGACTCTTGCTAACCGCAACATTTGCGATAAAACGCAAAACACCCAAGTCAGTTCTCCCACCGTATCACACATAGAATTTTCATTAACCATTTCAAGGATCTCAAGGGCCTATTGTGGTCGGTGGGAATGGAGAACTGACTATTTTGGAATGCTGGTTCGCGTTTGCGTTTGTTTTTGCAAAATGTCACGGTAAGCAAGAGTCGCCACCGTCTTTTATTTTATCCAACAAGGAAAGGACAAAAGCACAGAAAAATTCCTTTTCGATATTTTTCTCGGGTCCGGGAGGTAGATTATAGAAAGGGAAGGTGTTAGCACCCTTTCTATCCGTGGTTATCCACGGGCTCTTAGGTACTTGCTCACTATGTTTTCAAAAATTTGCTTTTCTTTGTGATTGTGGGTTTTGAAAAGAGTTTTTTTTTAAGAGTGTAAGTGCAAAAAGTTTTGTTTTGTTTTTTAAAAGGAGCAAGTACTTAAGAACCTCTACCTACTCAAAAAGGAATTAAACTGTGCAAATGTCCTTTAGACAGTGCTATCCCACTATTGACGAGTACGTAGCACCATCGTTGGAGTTTTCGGGTCAATTCGATTTATGGGACGTGTGGTCACTAAAGCAACGTTAGGACGCCTTAGTGGTAACCCTAATGTCTTAGATCATTTTATCCGAGGCAACCGTTTCAAGGAAACTTATGCACAAAAAGGGGCGACCTCTAAAACATCCTATGCTCAATGACCACGTTCGAGGCAACCAAGTGAGGCGTACCCTAAGCGTGGTATGTGCGAGTGTGTCAATTTTCAGTTTATATTATCTTTACATGTCATGGTGAGCTACTGTTGATTTTAAGTTAAGAGTTAATCTTGTCATGCATAGCCTAGTTAGCATACATCTAAACAGTTAATATATGTACAGGAATTTAAAGTGCGGGAATTGTAAATCCTATGCTATTACAAGGCTTCGGGGAGGGGGATTATTTACATGTCCAAAATTGGGGGAATAAAGCAGTAAAGTAAAAGTCTTAGTTAAGCTATTACAAACCAATAAGCAGTTATAATAAAATAAACGCGCGTGAATCTGAACATAACCTCTAAAAAAATCCTAAGAATAAAATCTTTTTGTTGTTTTATTTTATTTTGAGAAATGCTAAATGTTTAATTAAGTCAAATTTAATTAATTAAAAATACTGATTAAAATTAACTCTAAAACATGCCTAATATTTTTTGCATTTTTTTTGTTTATGAAAAGGATTGAATTTAAATAAATCCTAAGTCTACTGATTTTAAAATTGAAGAAAATAAGTTAAAATAATTAACTAAATTAAATCCTTAAAAAATGAAACCTAATTCTAAGTTACTTATGTTTTATGATTTTTTATATTGATTAAAAAAACAAATAAGATGGTCAAAACAAAAATGAAATCAGACAGTAAATCAAGAAAAAAAATATAATTCTGGAGGCCTGGGTCGAAAGAGGTGTAGGATGTCTTTCGACCCAGTGAAGAGGCTTGATCGAAGGTGCATGAGGGGATGCACTCTGAGGGTGTTCGATCTGGATATGTCATCCTTCGATCTGGAAAGGTCATCCTTCAATCTGGAAATCCTGGATCTAGTTCGAAGCTAAGCTGCTAAGCTTCGAAGCTCTGAACAGGATTCTGAGAATATATTTCCTGCAAAACGAAACAAATGTTAAAAGGTCCAGGGGGGACTTTTACCCCCTTGATTCGAATCTCCTCCCAATTCAAACCTGCTGAATCTGGGTCTGGGTTTGTTTTATCCTGGGATTCGAAGGAGAAACTCAGATTGTGCCCAAGCAATGGCACAATCTCAACTTTGCGCTGTAGCTTACATGTATCACATTAAATCATTCACAAACAACAATAATAACGTGAATATGCAATCAAAATGAATTTAAATCAGAGATCGAATGAGTTTGAGATTAGATTTTTTTTACCAAACAGAGGTGCTTTGATCTGTAGTTCTGAGTGTGGAATGGCTGCTTTGGCTTGGATGAAAATGCTGATAACCTTTGGTGGGTTTGTGGGCAGCGTATCTCCAAATCCTCTATTTTTTTCTTTTCTCTATTTTTTCTGTGTGTTTTTCCATGTCTCCTGGATATGTATGCTGGCCTCTGTATTTATAGGGGTGTGACGGTGCAGTAACTGCAAGAGACAACCATTTAAACAGGTCATTAAAGCCATGAGACAAGAATCAGACACATTAAAATATTTCCTTTTTTTGAAATATTCGTGTCTCTTGAATGAACCTGGACACTTTTGAATTTTGAATGCCTTCAGGCCCTGCTCTTCGATTGGTCCTAAGTTGCCTCCTTCGAATGGACTTCTTCTGCTTCGACTGCTTAATTTGAAAAGAGTCACTCTGGTCGAATCAGCTCTTTAGGAACAGAAAAGGCAAGAATCTGGCCTTTAACTCAGGAATTAAATCCACAATCAGCATTTAATTATTGCCATATTTGCAAGGAAAACATGCCATCTTCTCATGTTCAGTGTACCTGGACATGTTTTTTGAGTGCCCTCTTGATGGCCTCTTTCGAATGGCCTGGAAGGAGTTCTTCAAATGGCCCTTGTCCAAACATCAATCGAAGGGTATTTATTGAAATTCCAATTGAAAGGCTTTGTTAAAAGGCCAATCAAAAGGTGTTGTTCATGCTAATCGAAGGATCCCTTGACATGCCAATTGAAAGGCTTGGCCCAGGGTGCCAAACGAAAAGGTCTTTCAGAATTCTAATCGAAGGGCTTTGACATAATGCCAATCGAAGTGCTTGTCCATAATGCCAATCGAAAGGCTCATTCAGAATACCAATCGAAGGGTCTTTCAGAATG
Source organism: Vicia faba (assembly GCA_948472305.1). NCBI lineage: Eukaryota > Viridiplantae > Streptophyta > Magnoliopsida > Fabales > Fabaceae > Vicia > Vicia faba. The sequence continues at coordinate 474,795,824 of OX451735.1, forward strand.
CCAATCGAAGTGCTTGTCCATAATGCCAATCGAAGAGCTCATTCAGAATACCAATCGAAGGGTCTTTCAGAATGCCAATCGAAATGCTCCTTCAGAATACCAATCGAATGGTCTTTCAGAATGCCAATCGAAATTCTCCTTCAAAATACCAATCGAAGGGTCTTTCAGAATGCCAATCGAAAGGTACTTTAAAGCACCACTCAAAATCTTTCTTTTTCCTTAGGCAAGGGTTTGTGATCAACCATGCAGGGGGGAGACTTTGGAAAACATGAGAGGGAAAATTTTGGGGTACAACAGTTGCCCCTGTTCAATTTTCTTAAACCTGAGGATATAGATTGGCTTTCGAGCCTTTCGTGATCCAAAGGTGGAAGATAATTGAACACTAGAGTGCCCAGAAATTTGCACTCGCATGGTGTAGTATCAGCATTGTGACATCGGGAATAGGCTTACAGATGCCATTTGGAGATTGTTTGTAGGAGGATGGGCTTATAGATGCCATCTGCAGGAGTGTCGATCGCATAAGAGATTCCTTAGCGAGAAATTGCATACCTGTTTGTTGTAGAAGATTCCGCTGGGGAAGTCTAACTTGGTTGAGATTTAGGAACATGCCTGTACTTCAATTGAGAGAATGCTTCAGCTAAGTTTTAAGAACCTGTTCATAATTCAATTGGGGGGAAACATCTTCATCAATATCTAGGAACTGTCTCGTGCCCACCGGGAATATACCGCTGAGGTTATAAAACTTGCCCACACTATGACGGAGGAAAACATCAAGATCTAGGAACTGTCTCGTGCCCACCGGGAATATACCGTTGAGGTTATAAAAGTTTCCCACACTATGACGGAGGAAAACATCAAGATCTAGGAACTGACTCGTGCTCAAAGGAGTATACCGTTGAGGTTATAGTACTCGTCCATACTATGACGTAGGGAAACATTTTCATCAAGATCTAGGAACTGACTTGTGCCCACCCGGAGTATACCGCTGAGGTTATAGAACTTGTCCACACTATGACGGAGGAAAACATCAAGATCTAGGAACTGTCTCGTGCCCACCGGGAATATACCGCTGAGGTTATAAAACTTGCCCACACTATGACGGAGGAAAACATCAAGATCTAGGAACTGACTCGTGCTCAAAGGAGTATACCGTTGAGGTTATAGTACTCATCCATACTATGACGTAGGGAAACATCTTCATCAAGATCTAGGAACTTACTCGTGCCCACCGAGAGTATACCGCTGAGGTTATAGAACTCGTCCATACTATGACGTAGGGAAACATCTTCATCAAGATCTAGGAACTAACTCGTGCCCACCGGGAGTATACCGCTGAGGTTATAGAACTTGTCCACACTATGACGGAGGAAAACATCAAGATCTAGGAACTGACTCGTGCTCAAAGGAGTATACCGTTGAGGTTATAGTACTCGTCCATACTATGACGTAGGGAAACATCTTCATCAAGATCTAGGAACCGTCTCGTGCCCACCGGGAGTATACCGCTGAGGTTATAGAACTTGTCCATACTATGACGAAGGAAAACATCAAGATCTAGGAACTGACTCGTGCTCAAAGGAGTATACCGTTGAGGTTATAATACTCGTCCATACTATGACATAGGGAAACATCTTCATCAAGATCTAGGAACTGACTCGTGCCCACCGGGAGTATACCGCTGAGGTTATAGAACTTGTCCACACTATGACGGAGGAAAACATCAAGATCTAGGAACTGACTCGTGCTCAAAGGAGTATACCGTTGAGGTTATAGTACTCGTGCATACTATGACATAGGGAAACATCTTCATCAAGATCTAGGAACCGTCTCGTGCCCACCAGGAGTATACAGCTGAGGTTATAGAACTTGTCCACACTATGACGGAGGAAAACATCAAGATCTAGGAACTGACTCGTGCTCAAAGGAGTATACTGTTGAGGTTATAGTACTCGTCCATACTATGACGTAGGGAAACATCTTCATCAAGATCTAGGAACTGTCTCGTGCTCAATGGAGTATATCGCTGAGGTTATAGAACTTGTCCACACTATGATGGAGGAAACTGTCGAGATTGAGAACCTTATCTGAAATTCAGCCGAGGATAATTCAATTGAGATTTTTAGGAACCGGTCAGGTCTTCGACGAAGCTGGGGACTTAACTGCATCTTTCCTGACAAGTAAAAGGTCAGTCATATGCAATGCATGATATGGGTCAAGCAATGACGTTCTCAAAATAAATGAGATTGTATTCGTATGATGCATATATGCATGTATCATGATGTATGGGAATGCGATGTTTTAGCTGAGGAAAATAAATCCCGGAGCTGTTGGAGAATAGAGTTGAGTTATTTGTTTCCGCTGGGGATGATGAACGAAGATGATTGTGAGAATAAACCTGCAGGAGAAAAGAACTCCGTTGGGGAATAAACTTGATGAAGAGATTACTCTGCGGGGAATTACTCTGTGGGGAGAGATGTTCTGCTGATGATTTTAACGATAACTCCACTGGGGGTTCCATTGATAAGCTCTGCTGGGGATGAATTACCGTTGCTGGTGATATTGAATTTGTTGAGGATAGAAGTCCTGCTTGAGGAAAGAAAGAACTTCGCTAGGGATGATCTTTCAGTTGCAACTTGCTGAGGATAACCCAGTTATATTCTTGTGAGGATAACCTTCTGAATTTGGCTGGGGAGATTTATTTTGTACTTTGTAGGGGATGAGCTTCCAGAATCCACTGGGTAAGATGACTTAATCCTGGCGGGGAAGATTTTTTAGACTGCGCTGGGGAAATGGCTCCAATGGGGGTGTCTTGTATTCCGCTGGGGAACATTCTTATACTCCACTGAGGAATGTTAAGACCTTCTGGGGATACCAAGCCTTTTCGGGCTGATGGTAGATCAACTCTGCTTGGGAAGAGTCTTGCTGATTTGTTCATGGTTGCAAGTCTCAGTGGGGAGAGCTATCATTACTGTTATTTTTTTATTCTGCGGGGAGTGAAGGTATCTTAGCCATATTCTTCAGCTGAATATATCTTGGTACCTTGGTGGACAGAGCAACTAGACAGCTCGGACAATTCTTATTGCCCCTGTTTCTGATATTACTAGTAATTCATCTTTCGTTTCGCATGTAAGTATTTATGATCAGCAGTTAATGTCAAATGCATATATCAAAAATGAACATTGGACGTTCTTGGCAAAACAAAACAGATAAAGGAAAAACAGTTTGAAATTTGTTTGAAAATGAATTTGTATTAATTTTGAAGTTTGGCCTGTAAATAGGCGTTTTGTACAAGAGGCTGACGTCCTAGTAAGAGAACGCCGCCGAACAAAATAGAATTTATACAATTTGTGAAAAGAAAACAAAACAGCTATGTGAATAGTCCCACTGGGTTCCAGCTCTGCTATTGCCTTTATATCTTCAAGCATCTCATCACTTTTTTGCTTAGTTAAAGATGAATCTGATTGACTGGCGTCGTCCGAGCCTGATAGTTGATACCAAAGTCCGGATGCGAGGTGATCCAATGAGACATAGTGTTACGCTTTAATCCCTAATTTTTTCCTGGACCGCCCTTTCGGGTTTTCAGTCCACCGGGATACCCATTTTTGCCCAAGCCTCCTTTTCAGGTTTTCGACTTGCCGGGTGTACAAATTTTTTTTTATTTTCATCCCTTATTTTTGCCCGAACCCTTTTGGTTCGCCGGGAAGCCCTTATTTTTGCCTAGGCCAGTCAACCTAGCGGGTCTTTGATTATGCGTAGTATCTTTTTACTATGTCTGCATTGACAGGGTGAGGAAGGTCGTCACCATCCATGGCGGTTAGAATCATCGCTCCTCCTGAGAAGATGTTCTTAACCACAAATGGCCCTTCGTAAGTAGGGGTCCATTTGCCCCTGGGATCACCTTGAGGTAGAATAATGCGCTTGATTACCAGGTCCATAACTTGATACTCTTGTCGTCTAACTTTCTTGTTAAATGCCTTGATCATTCGTTTTTGGTACGTCTGACCATGACAAATATCAGTAAGTCTCTTTTCGTCGATTAGGTTTAGTTGATCAAGTCAGGTCTGAATCCAGTCATCTTCGCTCAAACCTGCATCCTTCATGATCCGGAGAGAGGGTATCTGAACTTCGATGGGCAAGACTGCCTCCATACCATATACCAAGGAATAAGGTGTTGCCCCTGTTGACGTCCGTGCTGAGGTACGGTACCCGTGAAGAGCAAATGGTAACATCTCGTGCCAGTCTTTGTAGGTCACTGTCATCTTCTGCACAATCTTCTTAATGTTCTTATTTGCCGCTTCGACGACCCCATTCATCTTCGGCCGGTAGGGAGAAGAGTTGTGGTGCTGTATTTTGAATTGCTCGCAGAGCTCAGTGATCATTTTATTGTTAAGATTGGTACCATTGTCCGTAATGATTCTCTCCGGTACACCGTATCGACAGATCAGGTTGTGCCGAATGAACCGTGCCACGACGTTCTTGGTTACGGTAGCAAAGGAAGCTGCTTCAACCCACTTCGTAAAGTAATCAATCGCTACCAGGATGAAACGATGCCCGTTGGATGCCGTAGGTCTGATCTCGCTGATCATATCAATGCCCCACATTGCAAAAGGCCATGGCGCTGTCAAAACATTCAGAGGAACTGGAGGAACATGCACCTTATCAGCATAGACCTGGCACTTGTGACATGTCTGAGAATGTTGATAACAGTCGGCTTCCATTGTGGACCAGTAATATCCTGCCCGAAGGATTTTCTTTGTCATGGTATGTCCACTGGAATGAGTTCTGAAAGCACCTTCATGCAGCTCTGCCATGATCCTTTCTGCTTCAATTTTATCCACACAACGCAGTAAGGTTGAATCATGGTTACGTTTGTAAAGAATGCCATTGCTGATGAAGAACTTTTCCGCGAACCTTCTCAGAAACTTCTTGTCATTAACAGATGCACCCTCGGGGTATTCTTGAGCTTCAAGGTATCTTTTTATTTCGTGATACCAGGGCTTTTCTGTTACCTCTTCAATCTCAAGATCACAACAATGTGCAGGTTCATCCAATTTCCAAATAATGATCCGGGGGGCCTCGTTGTCCCATTTGACTTTGAACATAGAAGACATCGCAGCCAGCGCACCTGCCAACTGATTCTCCTCTCTTGGGAAGTGTTCAAAGGTTATTTCCTCGAAATGAGGAAGCAACGTCAATATATACTCCTTGTAAGGAATAAGATTCGGGTGTTTCGTATCCCACTCGCCTTTGATTTTACTGATCACGAGAGAGGAATCTCCGAAGACACTTAGAAACTTAATCCTTAGGTCAATTGCAGCTCGAAGACCCATGATGCATGCTTCATACTCCGCCATATTGTTGGTGCAATTGAAACATAGTCGGGCGATAAATGGAGTATGAGAGCCTTTAGGAGATATGATCACGGCGCCAATGCCATTACCCAAAGCATTTGAAGCTCCATCAAAGTACATAGACCATCGGGATCCTTCCTCAGGTCCTTCATCCGGTCCAGGTGTCTCACAATCAGTCACTACCATGATATTCTCGTCCAAAAATTCAAAGTTCATAGACTGGTAATCATCCACTGCCTGATGTGCCAAATGGTCTGCCAATACACTTCCCTTGATTGATTTTTGAGTTGTGTACTGGATGTCATATTCAGTCAAGATCATCTTCCATCTTGCTATTCTTCCGGACAAGGCAAGCATTTCGAAGATATACTTGATTGGATCCATCTTTGAAATCAACAGAGTAGTGTGAGTCAACATATACTGTCTCAGCCGGCGAGCAGCCCATGCCAAAGCGCAACAAGTTTTCTCGAGCAGTGAGTATCGGGTCTCACAGTCGGTAAACTTTTTGCTAAGGTAATAAATAGCATGCTCTTTTCGGCCAGACTCGTCATGCTGGCCTAGCACACACCCCATTGAGTTGTCGAGTACTGTCAAGTATAAGATTAGAGGTCTCCCTTCCACTGGTGGCATCAGAATGGGTGGCTCCTGGAGATACTCTTTAATTCTTTCGAAAGCGGCCTGGCATTCATTGTTCCAACGTACCACTTGATCTTTCTTCAGCAGTTTGAAGATTGGCTCGCAAGTAGCAGTTAGGTGCGAGATGAATCGGGAAATGTAGTTTAGACGTCCTAGAAAGCCTCTGACCTCTTTCTCTGTCTTGGGAGCTGGCATCTCTTGTATAGCTTTCACTTTGGCAGGGTCCACCTGAATACCTTTGTCGCTTACAACAAAACCCAGCAGCTTACCGAACCGTACCCCGAAGGTGCATTTGTTTGGGTTCAATCTCAACTTGTATAACTTCAACCTGTCAAACAGCTTTTGTAGATGGTTAAGGTGTTCCTCCTTAGTTTGGGACCTCGCAATCATATCGTCAACGTATACTTCAATCTCATGATGGATCATGTCATGAAATAAAGCAACCATGGCACGCTGATATGTTGCCCCAGCATTCTTCAGCCCAAAAGGCATGACCTTGTAACAAAAGGTACCCCACTGTGTAACGAAAGTGGTCTTTTCCATGTCTTTAGGGGTCATCTTGATTTGATTATAACCGGAGAAACCATCCATAAAGGAGAATACCTTGTGCTGAGCAGTATTGTCAACCAGAACGTCGATGTGAGGCAGAGGGAAGTCATCTTTAGGGCTTGCCCTGTTCAAATCCCTGTAGTCAACACACATTCGGACCTTACCATCCTTCTTCGGTACCGGAACCACATTGGCAACCCACTGAGGGTAAGAAGTTACTGCTAGAAAACCGGCGTCAAACTGTTTCATAACCTTGGCCTTGATTTTCTCAGACATCTCTGGACGCATACGGTGAACCTTCTATTTTACTAGAGGACAGTCTTCCTTGGTAGGCATACGATGAACCACAATGTCGGTATCCAACCCAGGTATATCTTCGTAAGACCAGGCAAAGATTTCCACGTAGTCATGCAGCATCTGAATCAACCGCTGTTTCACACTAAGCTCCAGAGTTGCACCGATCTTGACTTCTTTCTTGTCTGTCTCAGTACCCAGATTCACTGTCTCCATTAGCTCTTCATGTGGCTGAATGGCCCTCTCTTCCTGGAGTAGCAGTCTTGCAAGTTCACCAGGAACTTCTCAATCATCTTCGCCTTCGTCTTCGGCTAAGTTGATCGGATTTTCGAAGTCATAACTGGCAGTAGCAGAATCGTTACCAGTGAGATCCAGAGTGGATTGGGACCTGTATATGTGAGTGTGTGTAAAATAGCCATTTTTGTAATATATAATAAAGAAAGACAAGGAGCACAAAATTTGAAATGCGAAAACGTCCACTGCTTTTATTAATGATATATGAAAATGGCATACAAAAGCCCTCACAAATGAAGCCACGGTGTTCCGGGTAAGACACCGGGCCATAAAGTTTCACAATATTGTCTGTTACAAATTCAAAACAAAGAGTTCATTACTGGGTAACAAAAGTAATAGGGATGAAGTCCTTTGTCGTCCAGTTTCTTGGTCCACCGTTGGTCGTAGGATAGATCAAGCTGTCGAATTCAGACTCCTCTACGTCATCTTCGATGGCATTTACTCCCGAGTTGCTGATAAACACATGCGGTCTTCCAATCCTTGCACTTCGAACAGCCCTTTGAGCTTCTGCTGTGAAACCCAACCCAAACTTGTTAGTCTTTTGAGTGAAATCAGGAAGTCGGCCCCAGTTTGCATACTCACCCTTCTCAATAACAGCCCGGGCATCCTTTAAGGAAGCCATCTTCATAGGAGAATATTCAATCACAGTCTCAGCCGATGCCAATGTCTGAGGAACCTCTTCAAAGTGTTGAAATGGGGTCTCAATGAACTCCCCATCCATCTCTATGTACCAGAATGAGTTGTGGTTGCTGACCATGTATACCTCCTCTCCTTGTACTATCACAATCTTCCCTCTGACCGGGTACTTCAACTTCTGGTGGAGCGTTGAGGTTACGGCTCCAGCTTTGTGGATCCATGGAAGACCCAGCAAACAAGAATAGGATGGCCGAATGTCCATCACGTATGTAGTTGTTTAGTTATTGGCTTGCATTTTTGGTAAAACCAAGTGTATGTGTGAATGTCATGACTGATGTCATAACATTCTAGTTTAGTTTGTACTGATTCATTAGGTACCTTTGCAGAAAAATATTGTCTTACAGGTGCTGCTGTTTATAAGTGTGTATCTGAGCATTTTGCAAAAAGATCACATTTACCTAAATCAGTAGACAGGGTTTCAGATGTCATAACAAATGTTAAGACATCCAGTTCTGATCTAACAGTTGGCAGTTTGGGTTATTCTGAGTTTTTTCAGGATTATGACTCAGTCTTTCCAGAACAGAAAATGTCGTGGACTTGGGGTTAACCTAGCTCAACCCTAACCTGGTTGATAAAGTCATGTGACCTAGTCTTAAGGTCAAACGGAATTAACCCTAGCTTTTTGTGGAAACCCTAACTGAAGATGCAGCTGCTATATATTCAACAGAGCTGCTGTCTTGGAATGCATCCCTTTTTGACATAAGATCATTTAGAAGCTGTATAGTTTTAACTATTGTAATCCAAGAAATTATCATTGTGATAAGTGACTTGGAATAGGTTTTAATTGTAAGGGTTGTGTATCACTCAAAGCTTTGAAGCAAGAGTGTTTGTATGTCTCTTGACTAAAGTTGTGAAGCAAAGTCAAGTTAGGTTTGTGTATCACTCAAAGCTGTGAAGCAAGAGTGTTTTTGTTGCTTGATTAAAAAGTTGTGAAGCATAATCAAGTTTATGTTTTGAAGAGTGTCTTCATTAATTCATTAGTCAAATTGTTTTATGTATCACTGTTGTGATTGAGGGGGAGTGAGTAGGAACTCAGGTTTAAGTTGTACTTAGATTGAAGTTGCATTGGGTAGGTCTTAAGTGAAGGAGATAAACTGGTTGGTTTATTCCTGAATTAATATCTCTTATAGTGGATTTCCTCCCTGGCTTGGTAGCCCCCAGAGTAGGTGTTGTTGCACACCGAACTGGGTAAACAATTGACTGTGTTCTTTACTGTTTTTGTATTTACTGTGTTATAGAAAGTCAGATACGGTGTCATAACATTGAACGTGACATTGAGTATCTGCATCCAGAATTTCAATTGGCATCAGAGCAGGCACCCTGCTTGTATTGCTGGGTGAGATCTAGGGATATCACTTTCTGGCACTATGGACAAAGAAGGAGTTTTTGGAAATAGACCACCCATTCTGGATGGAACAAATTATGACTACTGGAAACCTCGTATGATTGCCTTCTTAAAATCTCTGGACAAAAAGGCTTGGAGAGCTGCTGACAAAGGATGGATCCATCCCACCATAACTGAGAAAGATGGGACAATCAGTTTGAAGCCTGAGGAAGATTGGAGTAAAGAAGAAGATGAGTTAGCCCTGGGAAATTCCAAAGCTTTAAATGCCTTGTTCAATGGAATTGATAGAAACATTTTCAGACTAGTACATCAATATGAATTGGCCAAGGAAGTTTGGGACACTCTCAAAACTACTCATGAGGGCACTTCCAAAGTGAAAATGTCAAGGCTTCAGATGTTGACTACCAAGTTTGAGAATCTAAAAATGATGGAAGATGAAACCATTCATGAGTTTCACATGAACATCTTGGAGATTGCCAACACCTCAGGAGCACTGGGAGAAAAGATGTCAGAAGAAAAACTGGTGAGAAAGATTCTCAGATCCTTGCCTAAAAGATTTGCAATAAAGGTAACTGCCATAGAGGAAGCCCAGGAGATCAGCAAGTTGAAAGTGGATGAACTTATTGGGTCTCTTCAGACTTTTGAGATGGGGATCACTGATAATGGTGACAAGAAGAACAAGAGCATAGCACTTGTATCCAACACTGATGTTGAAAACAAGGAGGATGAAGAAGAAAATATTTCAGAAGCTATAGCCATGCTTGGAAGACAGTTCAACAAACTCATCAAAAGAATAGATCCAAAGTCAAGGTCTAATGTTCATAACATTCCCTCTGACATTGACAGTTCCAGCAGAAGACCAAGGTCAGAAGAGAAGGGAAACCAAGGCAGAGGAATTCAATGCCATGGTTGTGAAGGATATGGGCATATTCGAGTTGAATGTCCAACCTTTCTTAAGAAACAAAAGAAAGGAATGACTGTTACTTGGTCTGACTGTGATTCAGAAAGTAATTCTGAAGAAGAATCTGCCAAACTAGTTACTGCTCTAACTGGTGTTTGTACTTCTGAAAGTGACACTAGTGATGAAGAAGTGACATTTGAAGAACTGGCTGATACTTACAAGAAATTGTGTATCAGAAGTGCTGAAGTCTGTGTGCAGAATGAGAAACAATCAAAACTCATCATAAAGCTGGAGGCTGAAAAAAGGGCAAACCTTGAAACTATAAGTCATCTAGAAGGGGAAGTTCAATTGCTGAACTCACAACTGAATCAAATGACCAAATCTGTCAAGAGGCTGACTAATGGGACAGACAAATTGGAAGACATCCTTCAGGTTGGACAAAATGTGGGAAATAAATCTGGACTAGGATTTATGGAAGCAAAGAAATCTGGTACAGATAAGAAGATCAGGCCTGATAAGCAAATGTCAAAACAGATGTCTCAACACAACTCTCAACATCAGGAACAGAGACATATGAAGAAAAGGTACCAAAGATGGAGATGTCATCATTGTGGGAGATATGGCCACATAAAGCCTTTCTGCTTCAGATTGCATGGATACCCTAATCAGAACTCAGGTGTCAAACCTAAGTCTAAAAAGGTACCACATGCTCCTAAATGGAAGAAAAAGGCTACTGCCCTGATAGCCCACACTTCCCTGAGGGTCTCTGCAAAGGAAGACTAGTACTTTGACAGTGGGTGTTCCAGACACATGACTGGAATCAAGAACCTCCTCAATAATGTTAAACCTCACACCACCAGTTTTGTGACCTTTGGAGATGGTGCTAAAGGTGAAATCAAAGGAGTTGGTAATTTGGACTGCCCTGAAGTTCCAAATCTAAATGAAGTTCTATTGGTGAAAGGCCTGACTGCTAATCTCATTAGTATCAGTCAATTGTGTGATCTAGGATTCAAGGTCATCTTCTCAAAATCTGAATGTCTAGTAATTAATGAAAAACTAGAAGTGGTAATGAAAGGAATCAGATCTAAAGATAACTGTTACTTATGGCAGCCTGAGAACACTAATAACTCCACTATGTGTTCCATTTCCAAAGAAGAAAAAGAGATGAAACTGTGGCACCATAAGCTTGGCCATCTTCATCTAAGAAGAATGAAAAGAACTATCTCTATGGAAGCAGTCAGAAGGATTCCAAGACTGCAAATTGATAAAAGGAGGGTTTGTGGTGAACTTCTAATTGAAAGGCTTGGTAAAAGGATACATGTCTATGATGTGGTGAATAAACTTGAAGAAGGATGTGTTGTCAGAACCAGAAGTAATCATGACAAAAAATTTGGAAACAACAAGGTTGATAAATTCTGTTTTTCAAAAAAAAAGAGTCACGAAGTCTCCTCTCCTATAACTCATCATCAAAATGGAGTTGACAAAAAGAAAAACATACAAGAATCTGCCAGAGCTATGATTCATGTCAAAAGAATGCCCTCCCAACTCTGTGCTGAAATAGTTGCAGCTGGTAGAAGCTATTCTCAAAATATCTGGGCAAAACAGATGCTCACTGAGTATAATGTCTCACAAGATGTTGTGACATTGTATTGTGACAATCAAAATACACTCAATATTTCCAAGAACCCTATTCAGCATAGCAGGACCAAGCTCATTGATTTTGTAGAGAAGAAGACAGTTAAACTGGAACATGGTGTCATCAAGCTTCAGCTAGCTGACTCTTCTACCAAGGCTCTTGTTGGAAATCAACTTGAAAACTTGAGGGGCAAGATGGGTATTTGCCAACGTGAAAAATTATAGTAATTAATCTTGCTTAAACCAAGGGTTGAAGGAGTTATTTATGTTGAGTCTATTTTTAGTAGGTTAATCATATGTCTTTCCAACTCCTTCAAATTTGTTAGACTCTCATTTGCCTCCTACCTCTCTCGTCTTTGCAACCTATTCCTTCCTCTCATTCAAAGTTTTCACTCAAATTGCTACTGGTGCTCTAAGTCATTCAAAATGTCTCAAACATCATCTTCAACCAAGGCGACCACTTCATCTTCATCATCTGACCAAGATTCTCGAGCAATCACCACATGCATAGATTCTGATGTCCTGGAGATCACCCCTCTCAGAGAAATGGCAACTGACCCCTCCAAAGTCAAAAAGCTGAGAACTAGGCATGCAGGAAGAGCTCAAGCTACTGCTTCTGGTAATCCTTCTCATCCTTCTTCCTCTGTTCCAAATAGGGAAGGATCAGTTCAAGTTCATCAAGCAATTGCTAGGATTGTGACAAGTATACTAAGCGGGAACCAATCTGTACCGGGGATTTATGTCCCATTAAATCAATCAGGAAGCCCAAATGTGGATGTCTCTGAGAATGTAGATGTCTCTGAGAATGTTGTGACACAAAATGACAACATTCAGAACCCTTCAGAAAAGACTGTTGATCCACCTATCATTGATGTGGATGAGGAATACTCAGACAATGATCTGATTGCCAATGTAAACCCTAGCATAGCTAGGAGAATGATGAAAAGAAAGGGTAATCAGAATGATGCAAAATGTGTGTCCAAAGATAAACCTGCTATTAAGAAATCCAAGGCTGAAGGCAAGGCTGGGGTAGAATCTGTGAAAACTGGTCAGTCCAAAGGGAAGGTGAAAGCCCAGGTGTATACTGGTAGACAACCAATTACCAAGAAGAGAAAAGAACCTGAATCTTCTGATTCTGATGAGGAATCAGAGTTTGAGATTGATGTTGAAGAAATTCCTATCATAAGGAAACTGCCCTCCAGCAAAATTGCTAGAGTTCCTGAAGTCCCAACAGACAACATCTCTTTTCACCATCCTGACAATGCAAACAGATGGAAGTATGTTTGCTTGAAGAGAATAGCTTTAGAAAGAGAGCTCAACAATGATGCCATGGAGTGCAAGGACATCATGGACCTGATTAAGAATGCTGGACTGATGAAGACAGTGATAAAATTTACCAAGTGTTATGAAAATCTGGTCAAGGAGTTCATAGTTAACTTGTCTAATGAATGTGCTAATGGAAGGTCAGCTGACTTTGAAAGTGTTTTTGTTAGAGGAAGAAGAGTTAATTTCTCTCCATCATAAATTAACAAATTTCTTGGAAGATCAAATGAGGATTGTCCTGATCTGGAAGTCACTGACAATGAAGTTTGTCAAACCATCACAGTAAGGCAAGTGAAGTGCTGGCCCTTGAAAGGCAAGCTGAATGCCAGCAAACTTAGCATGAAATTTGCCATCCTGCACAAGATTGGTGCAGCCAACTGGGTCCCTACAAACCATAAATCAACTATCTCCACAGGATTGGGGAGATTTATTTATGCTGTGGGAACCAAGACTGCTTTTGACTATGGCAGGTATATTTTTGAACAAACTTTAAAACATGCGGGTAGTTATGCTGTCAAAGGCCCAATTGCCTTTCCCTCCCTCCTTTGTGGAATTATCCTTGAGCAATACCCTGATATCCTGGTGGCAAGAGATACTGCTTGCAAAAGAGCTCCTGCCCTTGGGTTGCACTACAAACTGTTTCAGGGATCTCATGCTCCTAATATTGTCATAACATCAGCTGAGACATCTTCTGTGAAGACTCAGTCCAAAACATCTGATGTTATAGCTGTATTAAAAGAGACCTGCAAAGAACTGGAAGCTAGGAAAAAGACCCTAGAAAACCTAATTGCCAGGTTAGAAAAGGAGGAAGCTGAAGGAAACAGAAGGAAAGAGGGTGTAGAAGCTGAAGATCATCTCAATACTGAAGAAACTAGCTCCTCTGAGTCTGATGACAGTGCTTAAAGGTTGGTGGAGTTGCTGATTGGTGGAGTTGATGCTGGTCCCTGGTGGAGTTTGCAAAGTGTGTTCAATTTTTTGTCTTGTTATGTTACTTTTTCTGGATGACTGTAAATTTTAAGAACATGTATCTTTGGCCCATTTGTGGCTAAAGAGGGGGAGATATATTTTGGTACTTAATTAGACATTCTATTTTTCTGCAGTCATTTCTTTTTGCTGCTATCTATCTCTGATTGCTTAGGGTCTTTAGCCAAAAATCTGCCAAAGGGGGAGTTTGTAGTTGTTTAGTTATTGGCTTGCATTTTTGGTAAAACCAAGTGTATGTGTGAATGTCATGACTGATGTCATAACATTCTAGTTTAGTTTGTACTGATTCATTAGGTACCTTTGCAGAAAAATATTGTCTTACAGGTGTTGCTGTTTATAAGTGTGTATCTGAGCATTTTGCAAAAAGATCACATTTACCTAAATCAGTAGACAGGGTTTCATATGTCATAACAAATGTTAAGACATCCAGTTCTGATCTAACAGTTGGCAGTTTGGGTTATTCTGAGTTTTTTCAGGATTATGACTCAGTCTTTCCATAACAGAAAATGTCGTGGACTTGGGGTTAACCTAGCTCAACCCTAACCTGGTTGATAAAGTCCTGTGACCTAGTCTTAAGGTCAAACGGAATTAACCCTAGCTTTTTGTGGAAACCCTAACTGAAGATGCAGCTGCTATATATTCAACAGAGCTGCTGTCTTGGAATGCATCCCTTTTTGACAGAAGATCATTTAGAAGCTGTATAGTTTTAACTATTGTAATCCAAGCAATTATCATTGTGATAAGTGACTTGGAATAGGTTTTAATTGTAAGGGTTGTGTATCACTTAAAGCTTTGAAGTAAGAGTGTTTGTATGTCTCTTGACTAAAGCTGTGAAGCAAAGTCAAGTTAGGTTTGTGTATCACTCAAAGCTGTGAAGCAAGAGTGTTTGTGTTGCTTGATTAAAAAGCTGTGAAGCATAATCAAGTGTATGTTTTGAAGAGTGTCTTCATTAATTCATTAGTCAAATTGTTTTATGTATCACTGCTGTGATTGAGGGGGAGTGAGTAGGAACTCAGGTTTAAGTTGTACTTAGATTGAAGTTGCATTGGGTAGGTCTTAAGTGAAGGAGATAAACTGGTTGGTTTATTCCTGAATTAATATCTCTTATAGTGGATTTCCTCCCTGGCTTGGTAGCCCCCAGAGTAGGTGTTGTTGCACACTGAACTGGGTAAACAATTGACTGTGTTCTTTACTGTTTTTGTATTTACTGTCTTATAGAAAGTCAGATATGGTGTCATAACATTGAACGTGACATTGAGTATCTGCAGCCAGAATTTCAACGTAGAATGTAGAATTGAAGACCTGAGAACCAACCTTGATTGGAATATCAACCTCACCATGCACCATCCTTTTAGACCCATCAAAGGCCCGGACAACAATGTTACTCGGTATTAGCTCCAAACCTTCGCAATCCAGCCTGTCTAGAGCTTTCTTTGGCAAGACGTTCAATGAGGAACCAGTGTGAACTAACACATGTGCAAGAGTAATGCCCCTGCATTCAATGGAGACATGCAGGGCATCATTATGGTTCTTCCCTTTAGCAGTCAGATCAGCGTCGGAGAAACCTAAACCATTATCAGCAGTTAAATTGGCCACACAATCGGTAAACTGATCAGCTGATGTCTCTTGTGGTACGTGGGCCATCTTCAGGAAAGTAATCAGAGCCTTGGCATGGGCCTCTGAACACAACAGCAGTGATAACATAGAAATCTTGGATGGGGTTTGCCCCAGTTGCTCAACTACATTATAATCACTCTTCTTAATAATCTTCAGAATCTCTTCCATCTCCTGTTTGGAAGCTTCAACAGTGATTGTATTTGGCGCCTCCGTTTGGGCAGGCATATCAGTGGTGATCCCTTTGCCCCGAGCGTTAGATGACTCGGCGACAGGGGTAGGAACTTGATCAGGAATGGAAGTAGGTACACTTGCAGGTGAAATGACAACAGGTCTTCGGGCCGCTGGTGGAGCAATATCAGGTGAGAAAAGTCTACCACTACAGGTGACTTTAGCAGGCCCAGTAATGTTGTTGACGCCGGTATCAGCATCAAACTCTTTCTTAACTCCGAGAACATAAACATCTGCCCCATAGTGCCAATGGACAGCTTTGTCAGAGGTGTAGGGGATGGGCCCCAGAACAGTGATGATTACAGGTGCGATCTTCGGAACAGATGTAATTCTAATAGGCGTCCTCGAGGGAGCCTTGGAAGAATTGTCGAAAATGGTTATGATGGCAACTTCTTCAGAATGAACGGATGGAACAGCAGTCTTCTCAAACAGAATCTCTTTACTATCCATCAGGTTTTGGATACCTGACTTCAGAGATGGGCAACCAGTAGGTAAAGCAGAACACATATGGCAACTTTCACCACAACCCAGAAATAAACCGGCTAGCAATAGGTTCTTCTTGATAGTCATCAGAGGGGTAACAATATCATCCACATATACTACAAACAAATCTTCCTCTACAGCATTTACTCCATGTTTGGGCATGGGAGCAGTCACAACATTAGGCCTCTCGTGCGCCTCGAACTCAATTTCCTTTGCATCAATTAAGTCTTGCACCTTGTTCTTCAAAACCCAACACTCGTCCGTATTATG
The DNA here is from genome assembly GCA_948472305.1 of Vicia faba. Classification (NCBI taxonomy): domain Eukaryota; kingdom Viridiplantae; phylum Streptophyta; class Magnoliopsida; order Fabales; family Fabaceae; genus Vicia; species Vicia faba. Next base: position 474,812,430 of record OX451735.1, read on the forward strand.
CCCCGGGCTATCAGAGTGAAAAGCACAGCGGGCATTAGGGTTATACCTTGGTGACGCTGTATTTGAATTCTTTGGAGCTTCTTTTAGGGTCACCAGATTGGCCTTCAGCAACTGCGGCAGAATTTGAGACAAAGTCATGCTGAGACGAGTGAATTGCCTTCGAGGTCTCTCGTCCCTTTGTTGGTTGTGATGCTGAGGAGCACCAGCAGGTTTTGAAATAACAACCGCATTGAAAGCTTGGCGGTGTTCAAATCTAATTTGTCTTCTTGAACTGTAGACAGCACCAGACTCTTTCTTAAATGGCTTCTTCTCGGTGCCCGATGAGGCACCCTTCTGTATCTTCCCAGCCTTAATACCAGCTTCAATCCTCTCACCAGTCAAGATAAGGTTTGTAAACCCGGCAGAAGAGCTTCCAATCAAATGGTTAAAGAATGGACCAGACAGGGTCCCCAAAAACATATCAACAAGTTCACGATCAGCTAAAGGTGGTTGCACCCTTCCGGCAAGGTCTCTCCATTTTTGAGCATACTCTTTAAATCCTTCACCCGTCCCTATTGACATACCCTGGAGTTGGGTATGCGTAGGAGCGAGGTCAGAGTTATACTGATACTGCCTATAGAACGCAGCAGCCAAATCCTCCCAGTTGCGGATATTGGCTCCTTCCAACTGATAGAACCATCCAAGCTGAGTCCCTGAAAGATTGTCTTGAAAGAAATGGATCCACAAGTTCTTATCAGCAGTGTAAGGTTGGATCTTCCTCACATATGACCGGAGGTGTAGCTTTGGACAGGAAGCTCCATCATACTTGGCAAAGGCAGGTGCCTTGAACTTATGGGGAATCACCACCCCAGATGATAGACCTATATCTCTGAAGTCCAAACCGGGCACCTTCTGTATTTCCATAGCGTTCAAACGGTCTTCCAGCTGTTTATACTTATCCTCAGCAGGAGGATATTGTTCTTCATCATAGTCTGTTTCGTTGTCGGAGACCATATGGCTAGGAGCCCTTCTTTCTTGTGGACTATCCTTCCCCTCAAATGGGGTGGTCAGATTAACCTTATTCTGCAGCCCGTTTCCAAACCTGCGTCCAGTATTGAACAGGATGGTCCTCTTCTTCTTCTTCTTCCTCTCTTTCAGAATCAGGGTCTTCAGGTCCTGCTGACCCTTAGCTAGGCTCATGACCAACTCTTGAAATTGGGCATTCTGGGCCTGGAGGGCCTTGATAGCTTGCTCAGTGGAAGGTTCAGCAGACATGATGATTGCTGAAATAAACAGCGAAGAAGATAAGATACCTGTAAAAGGGGTACCTGTTTATGAAGTGCATGAGATGAAATGCGTATGATTTTTGATTTCAAAGACAATCGGGATTCAAATTTGTAAACAAGAAAGGAAACATACTTTATTAGATTTAACTTCAGAATTTAAATTGTTCAACAAATTGCCCTTAGGCGTTACAAGAATGGAAATACTGAAAAGTAAATAAAAACTGTAAAAGAAATCAATAAAGGTCTATCAATGCTCTCATGGTCTCTTCTTCTCAGTGCAGACATAATCATTCAGGATCCTCTCATTTTCCAGTTGCTTAGTCAGCTTCTGGATCTTCTGTTCTTGTTCATTGAACTTCTCCCGATAAGAATCCCGTTCTTCCCGCAGTTGTGTCCAAGACCTCTTCAGTGTGCCACCATCAGTGGGCATATGAGGATGGAGAATAGTTGGAGGAACTCCGTCTTTATCAGCAACTTCAAGAGTAACATGCCTGACCGCCTCATATGGCATACCTAACTTCTGGGCACGGATGCGGACCCATTTGAGATATGGCTCCATTGGCAGAGAAGTCTTTGGTCCCAACTCATGTGGGTCAGATTGGTGAACTCTATCCCAAGCCCTGATGAATCTACGATGCAGTTCATCGTTGTCTCTCTGAGAATCAAAGATGATATGAGGCATCAACATCTCATGAGGCCCTTCTCTTCTGGCTCTTCCAAACTGACGGAGAGCTAAACATGGGTTATAAGAAATTCCTCAATGGGTTCTGATCAATGGAACATTAGGATACTCTCCACAACGATCAATGACAGTCACCTCATCCAAGCCTTTGAGAGTCCAAATAATGTCATTATTAGTAAGAGACATTAACCTATGAGCCCAGCCCATTCCTTCTTTGTTCTTCAGTACGGATTTAGGGAGGTGCGAAATAAACCACCTCGATAATAAAGGAGCACAACACATCAAAGTTCCCCGCTTTCGGGCAGTACGAGCATAGAGCTGATAAATAATATCACCCAAGAGAGTGGGTACAGGGTTCCGAGAGATGAAGATCTTTATGGCATTAACATCAACAAAAGTGTCATGATTTGGAAACAATACCAGACCATAAATCAAGAGAGCTAGAATGTCCTCGTACGCCTTAAAGTCTAAGCCCTCCCAGAAGTAATTAGCTTTGTCAACCAGAAACTTAGCCAAAAAGCCCTTGGCTCCACTTCTAGTCTCCCAGTTAGCCATTACCTATTCTTTGGTCAAGTGAAGGGCTGCAGCAATTTCTTCGGGCTTGAGAGTCTTTTCCCAACCAGTAAATGGAGTCTGCTCCAAAACAGAGATACCAAGCAACTCAGAGAATTCTTCCAGGGTAGGGACCAGCTGGAAGTCTTGAAAGGTGAAGCAATGGTATAGCGGATCATAAAACTGGACCAAGACGCTCATCATTTGTTCGTCCAATTTTGAGGTGACTAAACTGAGAAGAGAACCATGCCTCCTGATGAAGGAAGTAGTGTCTGGAATCCTGGCAACCAACTCTTTAAGCAAAGTAGGTACTTTAACAAAGTTGATCCGAATAGTATTCCTACGCATGGGCATCATGATGTCCTACAAAACAGATCAAAGATGAAACCCTCTTGTCTTTGAAATAGGTTAGTCCTCATGCAAGATGTATGCAATGTTATGATGTCATGATGTTACGGTAAAGGCACACCACAAGTATTCATAAAAGGCAAACATGGTAAAGGCACACAAGTCACATAAAAGAGCCCTTAGATTTTACGCTGCCATGAAGCTTAGGTACTACCCTCTTTTAGTTTCAGTTGGTTAAGACCTGTCCTAAAAAATAGTAACCGGGTTCTAGAGGATCTCAATATCACTGACTACCCTCAATCAGTCATAATTCCAATTTAGCAACCTTTTCTTGCGGTCGGAATCATCGCGAGAGTTTAGTCTCAATGAGTGTAGCATACTGCTACTGTTCTATGGCCAAGTTGGTCAATTTAAGGTTCTAAGGTCAGTTGGTGCTTAATGAATCCTTAGAAGACCCATATTCTCCTCGTTCCAACACAAGGGATATCGGTACAGACTAAGGTGCCACACCAACGTAGCTACTGCTTCATCCGTGTCGGTCTATGCCGGACATATCCCTCACAGTTTATTTCTACTTACCTAAAAAGGGTACCCCCAGATCCGGGTTAGGATCTATAGAACTCCAATACAAGCCCACAAAATTTAAAGCATACAAAACATACAATTGAAAACACAAGTGGTCTAGTCCTAAGGTACACCTCACTTAATCTATTCCCAGCAGAGTCGCCAGTTCTGTGGTCGGTGGGAATGGAGAACTAACTGTTTTAGAATGCTGGTTCGCGTTTGCGTTTGTTTTTGCAAAATGTCACGATAAGCAAGAGTCGCCACCGTCTTTTATTTTATCTAACAAGGAAAGGACAAAAGCACATAAAAATTCCTTTTCGAGATTTTTCTCGGGTCTGGGAGGTAGATTATAGAAAGGGAAGGTGTTATCACCCTTTCTATCTGTGGTTATCCACGGGCTCTTAGGTACTTGCTCACTATGTTTTCAAAAATTTGCTTTTCTTTGTGATTGTGGGTTTTGAAAAGAGTTTTTTTTTTGAAGAGAGTGTAAGTGCGAAAAGTTTTGTTTTGCTTTTTAAAAGGAGCAAGTACTTAAGAACCTCTACCTACTCAAAAAGGAATTAAACTGTGCAAATGTCCTTTAGACAGTGCTATCCCACTATTGAGGAGTAGGTAGCACCGTCGTTGGAGTTTTCGGGTCAATTCGATTTATGGGACGTGTGGTCACTAAAGCAACGTTAGGACGCCTTAGTGGTAACCCTAATGTCTTAGATCATTTTATCCGAGGCAACCGTTTCGAGGCAACTTATGATCTTTGGACAAAAAGGGCGACCTCTAAAACATCCTATACTCAATGACCACGTTCGAGGCAACCAAGTGAGGCGTACCCTAAGCGTGGCATGTGCGAGTGTGTCAATTTTCAGTTTATATTATCTTTACATGTCATGGTGAGCTACTGTTGATTTTAAGTTAAGAGTTAATCTTGTCATGCATAGCCTAGTTAGCATACATCTAAACAGTTAATATATGTACAAGAATTTAAAGTGCGAGAATTGTAAATCCTACGCTATTACAAGGCTTCGGGGAGGGGGATTATTTACATGTCCAAAATTGGGGGAATAAAGCAGTAAAGTAAAAGTCTTAGTTAAGCTATTACAAACCAATAAGCAGTTATAATAAAATAAACGCGCGTGAATCTGAACATAACCTCTAAAAAAATCCTAAGAATAAAATCTTTTTGTTGTTTTATTTTATTTTGAGAAATGCTAAATGTTTAATTAATTAAAAATACTGATTAAAATTAACTCTAAAACATGCCTAATATTTTTTGCATTTTTTTTGTTTATGAAAAGGATTGAATTCAAATAAATCCTAAGTCTACTGATTTTAAAATTGAAGAAAATAAGTTAAAATAATTAACTAAATTAAATCCTTAAAAAATGAAACCTAATTCTAAGTTACTTATTTTTTATGATTTTTTATATTGATTAAAAAAAACAAATAAGATGGTCAAAACAAAAATGAAATCAGACAGTAAATCAAGAAAAAAAATATAATTCTGGAGGCCTGGGTCGAAAGAGGTGTAGGTTGTCTTTCGACCCAGTGAAGAGGCTTGATCGAAGGTGCATGAGGGGCTGCACTCTGAGGGTGTTCGATCTGGATATGTCATCCTTCGATCTGGAAAGGTCATCCTTCGATCTGGAAATCATGGATCTAGTTCGAAGCTAAGCTGCTAAGCTTCGAAGCTCTGAACAGGATTCTGAGAATATATTTCCTGCAAAACGAAACAAATGTTAAAAGGTTCAGGGGGGACTTTTACCCCCCTGATTCGAATCTCCTCCCAATTCGAACCTGCTGAATCTGGGTCTGGGTTTGTTTTATCCTGGGATTCGAAGGAGAAACTCAGATTGTGCCCAAGCAATGGCACAATCTCAACTTTGCGTTGTAGCTTACATGTATCACATTAAATCATTCACAAACAACAATAATAACGTGAATATGCAATCAAAATGAATTTAAATCAGAGATCGAATGAGTTTGAGATTAGATTTTTTTACCAAACAGAGGTGCTTTGATCTGTAGTTCTGAGTGTGGAATGACTGCTTTGGCTTGGATGAAAATGCTGATAACCTTTGGTGGGTTTGTGGGCAGCGTATCTCCAAATCCTCTGTTTTTTTCTTTTCTCTATTTTTTCTGTGTGTTTTTCCGTGTCTCCTGGATATGTATGCTGGCCTCTATACTTATAGGGGTGTGGGGGTGCAGTAACGGCAAGAGACAGCCATTTAAACAGGTCATTAAAGCCATGAGACAAGAATCAGACACATTAAAATATTTCCTTTTTTGAAATATTCGTGTCTCTTGAATGAACCTGGACACTTTTGAATTTTGAATGCCTTCAGGCCCTGCTCTTCAATTGGTCCTAAGTTGCCTCCTTTGAATGGACTTCTTCTGCTTCGACTGCTTGATTTGAAAAGAGTCACTCTGGTCGAATCAGCTCTTTAGGAACAGAAAAGGCAAGAATCTGGCCTTTAACTGAGGAATTAAATCCACAATCAGCATTTAATTATTGCCATATTTGCAAGGAAAACATGCCATCTTCTCATGTTCAGTGTACCTGGACATGTTTTTTGAGTGCCCTCTTGATGGCCTCTTTCGAATGGCCTGGAAGGAGTTCTTCAAATGGCCCTTGTCCAAACATCAATCGAAGGGTATTTATTGAAATTCCAATCGAAAGGCTTTGTTAATAGGCCAATCAAAAGGTTTTGTTCATGCTAATCGAAGGATCCCTTGACATGCCAATTGAAAGGCTTGGCCCAGGGTGCCAAACGAAAAGGTCTTTCAGAATTATAATCGAAGGGATTTGACATAATTCCAATCGAAGTGCTTGTCCATAATTCCAATCGAAAGGCTCATTCAGAATACCAATCGAAAGGTCTTTCAGAATGTTAATCGAAGTGCTTGTCCATAATTCCAATCGAAGGGCTCATTCAGAATACCAATCGAAGGGTCTGTAAGTCTAAGAGTGCCTAAGATGGGGGGTGAATTAGGTATATAAAAATTTATTCGGTTTTATGAGAATACTTGTAGTAATTTGTGGTTAAGTGTTTGAAGGTTTTTGACTATATCTTATCTTTTCTTGATTATGGTGATGAAAATGATAAAAGCGGAAAAGTAAAGAACACGACGATATATCCTGGTTCCCCTCACAATCCGAGAGTACTCCAGTCCCCTTTCCAACAGGAAAGAGATTTCACTATAGTTTAGAATGATTGTACAACCTATGCTTACTATCTAACCTATAGGGTGACCAAAGGTTCTTAACACCTTTAAGGTCAAACAAACACTAATGTGAATGAAGAACAATCCTCTTCAAATCACAACACTTACTTCCAACAATCCTGGATAGTAAGGGAATACTTTCTTTTGTAATACAATGATTTATTTGAAAGAGATGGAGAGCACTATCAATCTTTGATTGATCTTCTTCTTCAAGAAAGAAACAATTCTCAAGCAATGATTATAAATGTTCACAATGAATGTATGAAACTTGTAATGATTTCTTAATGAAAATGTATATGGCAAGTTTCACAAAATTTATGATTTGTAAGAACACTTGAAAGTTTGTAAGAATATGCAAATTTGAATGATGAAAATTGTTAATTGAAGAAGGTTATTTGAATTTGAAAATCTGCACAATTTATAATGTCACAAATACCTCTTCATTCATGCCATTTGATATGAAAAGATGCAATGCAATCATGAAAGAATACCATTTGAATTATGTTCAAAAAACAAAAGAAAATCTGTACTGGTTCGCTGGGAACCGGTTCCGACCCAGGCAGAACCCGGTTCTAAGTGAACGTTATAACCCAGAATTCAAAAATAACACGCAGGAATCGGTTCCCCTATAGGTACAACTCGGTTCCTGGTACAAATTCCAGGGAAGTGATTCTTGAACAAGTTTGGAACCCGGTTCCCTGTTAGGTAGGAACCGGTTCCTGAAAGTTTATTTTCAAAAAAATCCTTTTGAAAAAGATTTCAAACATAGTTTTTCTTATTGTTAAAAATGTGGGATATGTATATGATTATGAATGCATATTTGTGAACATCTATATTCAAGTTTAAGAATTATTTATACCTTTTGACATTTGTTGTTTCTTTAATAATTCTTCTTCTAATCTTCAAGACTTGTAACAAGGTTTTATATGATATTGATAAACTTTTTGCACATCCTTTGAATGTTGATATCCATGTTGTCTTCATCAAAACCAAGGCTTTAAACATGACTTGAGAAGCTTGCAATTACATTCTCCCCCTTTTTGATGATGACAACCAAGTCTTGAAAACAATTCTTGAAATGTTTATGTTGTTTTGTGTAGCAAAAATGTTAAGCAAATGTAAGGCTCCCCCTAAATTGTATGATAGTTATTTTGGAGTGAGTTTTATGATAGTTATTTTGGCCTGCAATTTCTTTGAAACAAAACAACACATATGCATATTCTTCTCCCCCTTTGTTAACATCAAAAAGGATGGGGAAAAAGAGTGAAACAAATTCATTTAAAAAACACAAACAATTTTAAACACAACCACACACTAAAACACGAACATAACGAATTGTACGATACAACATATAACAACGAAACATAAGAAACCTAAACATCACGAAACATAAAAATTTTTTGAAGAAAAATTAAGACGTGCACCTTATGAGGAATATTTAGAGATCACCTTCATCCAAAATACCAAGTTCTCTTTGGATTTTGAAGAATGGTTCTCGAGCAAGCGGTTTTGTGAAGATATCTGCGAGTTGGTTATGAGTATCCACAAAAGTGACTTTGACATCTCCTTGAAGTACATGATCACGGAGAAAATGATGTCGAATATCTATATGTTTGGTTCATGAATGCATGACCGAATTCTTTGTAATATTGATAGCACTTGTATTGTCGCATCGAAGAGGAATGCATCTGAGATCAAGTCCATAATCACAGAGTTGTTGCTTGAGCCAAAGAATTTGTGAACAACAACTACCCGCTGCTATGTATTCTGCTTCGGCCGTGCTAAGAGCAACACATGCTTGCTTTTTACAAGCCCATGATACTAATGCATTTCCAATAATGTGACAAGTACCACTTGTGCTTTTACGATCAGTTTTACAACCTGCATAATCCGCGTCAGAATAACCAATTAAAGTGCAAATACTACCTTTAGGATACCATAAGCCGACATTGGTTGTTCCTTTGAGATACTTCATGATCCTTTTAACTGCCATGAGGTGTGATTCCTTTGGATTTGCTTGAAAGCAAGCACAAAGACAAACACAAACACTAAACATTATGTCAGGATGGCTTGCCGTCAAATACAATAAGGAACCAATCATACCTCGGTATTTTGTAATATCAATTGGAGTATCGGATTCATCTTGATCAACATATGTACCGGAGCCCATTGGAGTATTCATTGCTTTACAATTGTCCATATCAAACTTTTTCTATAATTCTTTGCAATACTTAGATTGGTTGATGAAGATTCCATCTTTTAGTTGCTTGATTTGTAGTCCAAGAAAGTAGTTCATCTTTCCCATCATAGACATCTCGATTTCTCCTTGCATCATCAATGAGAATTCCTCACACATTTCTTTGTTAGTCGATCCAAAAATGATATCATCAACATAGACTTGAACCAATAAAGTGTTACTTTTGATTTTCTTAATGAATAACGTTTTATCAACCTTACCCTTTTCGAAACCTTTTTCACACAAAAAATTGCTAAGTCTATCATACCATGCTCTTGGTGCTTGCTTTAAGCCATAAAGAGCCTTTCTCAACTTAAAGACATGTGTAGGATGTTTGAAGTCTTCAAATCCCGGAGGTTGTTTGACATAGACTTCTTTATTGATGTATCCATTCAAGAATGCTCTTTTGACGTCCATTTGAAAAAGCTGAAAATTTAATGAACAAGCATAAGCAAGTAAAAGACGTATAGCTTCTAACCTTGCAACCGGAGCAAATGTTTCTTCAAAGTCGATTCCTTCCTCTTGATTGTAGCCTTGGGCAACCAACCTTGCTTTGTTTCGAACAATTAGACCATTATCATCAAGTTTGTTCTTAAACACCCATCGGGTACCTATGATGCGTTTACCACTTGGTCTAGGAACAAGTTCCCAAACTTGATTTCTCTCGAATTGATTTAATTATTCTTGCATAGCAATAATCCATTGATCATCTCCTAAGGCTTCATCAACTTTGGTAGGTTCAATTTGAGAAACAAACGCCATGTTTAAGCAAGCATCTTTTAGATTTAATCTTGTTGATACTCCTTGGCTAATGTCACCAATAATTTTGTCAATAGGATGGTCTCTATGAGTTCTCCATTATTTTGGTAGATCATTGATGTTTGAATATTGTTGTACAATGTCTTCTTGATTTTCCGGTGATTTCACAACTTGATCATTTGAAAGTTCTTCCGGGGGTAAATCTATAGGATCATCATCATCACACACAACTACTTCCTCTTTAGAGGTGTTAGTTTCATCAAAAGATACATGCATAGATTCTTCAATAGTTAAAGTTCTTTTAATATAAATTCTATATGCTTTACTAGAAGAGAATAACCAAGAAATATACCTTCGTCGTATTTCTCGTCAAACTTACCGAGATTGTCTTTGTCATTGTTAAGAACAAAACACTTGCATCCAAAAATGTGGAAGTGAGCAATATTTGGCTTTCTTCCTTTGAAGAGTTCATATGGAGTCTTCTTTATTATAGGTCTAATGATAACTCGATTTCCAACATAACATGCCGTACTAACCGCATCCGCCCAAAAATATTTAGGAAGATTTGCATCACTAAGCATTGTTCTTGCAAGTTCCACTAGAAACCTATTCTTTCTTTCAACTACTCCATTTTGTTGTGGAGTTCTAGGTGCTGAAAAACTATGAGAGATACCATGTTCTTCACAAAATTCTTCAAATTGTGCATTTTGGAATTCTCCACCATGATCACTTCTTATGGATACAATATTTAGTGATTTTTCATTTTGGATTTGCTTAGCATACTTCTTAAAAGCTTTAAAGGCATCACTTTTCTGCACAAGAAACAAAGTCCAAGAATATCTAGAAAAATCATCAACAATAACCAAAGCGTATACATTACCTCCGAAGCTTTTTGTTCTTGATGGACCAAAGAGATCCATGTGTAACAATTGAAGTGGTCTTGTTGTTGAAACCACATTCTTTGGTTTGAAAGTTGATTTGTTTGTTTCCCTTTTTGACAAGCATCAGAGTCTATCTTTGACAAATTTTCTCTTAGGAAAACCAATGACAAGATCACGCTTGATTAGTTTATTCAAGTGTTCCATATGAATATGAGCAATCCTTTTGTGCCAAAGCCATGAAATATCATTGTTTGCCATGAGACATTTTACCTTCAAGGATGGATCATCAAGGGAAATCATAAATATATTATTAATTCTTTTACCTTTGAGTTTTACCTCATTGGTTGCCTCATCCATAATAAGGCATTCTTCTTTGTTGAATTTGATCTTGAACCCTCTATCGCAAAGTTGACTTATGCTAAGAAGGTTTTGCTTTAATCCTTCAACATAGAGAACATCCTCAATTTGAATGGATAGAGGTGTGCCAACTATTCCAACGCCAAGTATCTTTCCTTTGGTGTTGTCTCCATAGGTGACATACCCTTTGGCTTTATGTACTAGATATGAAAATTGGTGTACATCTCCTGTCATATGCTTTGAACATCCACTATCAAGATACCAAACATTTGATGTGGATTTCAAGCATACCTACAAAAACAAATTATTTCTTGTTAGGTACCCAAGTTGCCTTGGGTCCTTCATAGTTAGTTCCCTTTTTCACCCATGCATAATGTCCACTAGCCATACTGAAATTTCTAATATAGCATGCATTGGGTGTGTGACCAATAATACCACAGTAAAAATAGTTTGGAACAAATTTGCTCTTGTATCTAGGAATTTTTTTTCTTTTAGATACATTAGCCTTTTTCTTTTGATGATTATGAACAACTTGCTTCTTTTCTACTTTCTTGGGATTGGAACTATTACTAGCCTTTACAAAAATAGCAGGATTGTTACTTGGTTTCTTAGTATTCACATAACCAAGACCTCTTTTATCATTTGGATAACGTTGTTGGCTTAGTAATCCTTCCAATCCTATTTGTCCTTCTTCATATCGTTCAATGACTCTTTTCAATTGAACAATTTGAAAGACATTTGATTCACACTTGGAGCATGCAAAGTTTTCCTTTTCTTTAATAAAATTTTGTTTTTGAAGATCAAAATCTTTAGTCATGGTGTCAATTTTTTCTAGACAAATTAGAAGTTCTTTTTCTTGTTTTGACACCTTTTTGTATAAACTTTTGCATTCTTTCAAGAGTTAATCAATTGCACCTTGAACATCATCATCAACAAGATTAAATTCATTACTAACCTCTTCTTCATCGTCGGAGTGATGTGAAGCCATCAATGCTAGATTTGAACTTTCGTCATTATCCGAATCGGATGAAGAACTTATCTCATTATCTTCCCATGCAACATAAGCCCTTTTGTGCTTGAACTCCTTTTTGCCTTTGAATCCATTTTTCTTGGAGAGTTTTGGACAATCCGGCTTTATGTGACCTTGCTTTCCACATTCATAGCATGTGACATCTTGTGTTGATATGGAGGCTTCTTTATCTTTATGCTTATAAAATTTCTTTCTTTTGACAAAGTTAGCATTATGAAGATTATTTTTATGACCAAAATATTTTCCTAACCTTTTTACAAGAAGCAAGAAGTTTTCATCTTCCTCCGATGCATCTTTATCTTGACTTTCTTTTGAATCAACTTTCAAAGCAGTGCCTTTGGATTTCTTCTCATGATTCTCATGTTTTTCAAGCCTTCCAAGTTTCGTCTCATATTCTTGAAGCTTTCCGAAAAGTGTTGCGGAAGTCATAGTTGCTAGGCTTTTCTTTTCGGATATTGCCGTCACTTTTGGTTGCCATTCCCTAGTTAAAGACCTAAGCACTTTAAGATTTAATTCATCGTTAGTTAAAGTCTTACCGAGTGCCTTTAAATGGTTTGTCAAGTGAACGAATCTCTTTTGCAAGTCAAGGATGGATTCTCCGGGAAGCATTCTGAATAATTCATATTCTTGACTCAAAGTGTTCAATCTAGACCTTTTGACTTCGGCGGTTCCTTCATGAGTTTCTACAAGAGTATCCCAAATTTCCTTTGCCGTTGTACATGCTGATACTCGGAAAAATTCATCCATACTAAGAGCACTTTGGAGAATATTGATTGCCTTTTTGTCAAAGAGAACTTTTTTCTTGTCATCGTCATCCCATGATGCTTTAGGCTTTGATGACCCAACACCATTGACAACACACACCGGAGTAAATGGACCATTCTCAACAGCATTCCATATTTCTTCTCCTTGTGCTTCAAGATGAGCCTTCATGCGAATTTTCCAAAAGTCAAAGTATTCACCACAAAACAATGGAGGCTTGTTGTTACTACCACCATCTTTGAAATCCGGATTTTGATTTGTGGAAGCCATTCTGGATCTTTAGGAACAAGTTACCTATAACTTGCTCTGATTCCAATTGTAAGTCTAAGAGTGCCTAAGAGGGGGGTGAATTAGGTATATAAAAATTTATTCGGTTTTATGAGAATACTTGTAGTAATTTGTGGTTAAGTGTTTGAAGGTTTTTGACTATATCTTATCTTTTCTTGATTATGGTGATGAAAATGATAAAAGCGGAAAAGTAAAGAACACGGCGATATATCATGGTTCCCCTCACAATCCGAGAGTACTCCAGTCCCATTTCCAACACGAAAGAGATTTCACTATAGTTTAGAATGATTGTACAGCCTATGCTTACTATCTAACCTATAGGGTGACCAAAGGTTCTTAACACCTTTAAGGTCAAACAAACACTAATGTGAATGAAGAACAATCCTCTTCAAATCACAACACTTACTTCCAACAATCCTGGATAGTCAGGGAATACTTTCTTTTGTAATACAATGATTTATTTGAAAGAGATGGAGAGCACTATCAATCTTTGATTGATCTTCTTCTTCAAGAAAGAAACAATTCTCAAGCAATGATTATAAATGTTCACAATGAATGTATGAAACTTGTAATGATTTCTTAATGAAAATGTATATGGCAAGTTTCACAAAATTTATGATTTGTAAGAACACTTGAAAGTTTGTAAGAATATGCAAATTTGAATGATGAAAATTGTTAATTGAAGAAGGTTATTTGAATTTGAAAATCTGCACAATTTATAATGTCACAAATACCTCTTCAATCATGCCATTTGATATGAAAATATGCAATGCAATCATGAAAGAATACCATTTGAATTATGTTCAAAAAACAAAAGAAAATATGTACTGGTTCGCTGGGAACCGGTTCCGACCCAGGCAGAACCCGGTTCTAAGTGAACGTTATAACCCAGAATTCAAAAATAACACGCAGGAATCGGTTCCCCTATAGGTACAACTCGGTTCCTGGTACAAATTCCAGGGAAGTGATTTTTGAACAAGTTTGGAACCCGGTTCCCTGTTAGGTAGGAACCGGTTCCTGAAAGTTTATTTTCAAAAAAATCCTTTTGAAAAAGATTTCAAACATAGTTTTTCTTATTGTTAAAAATGTGGGATATGTATATGATTATGAATGCATATTTGTGAACATCTATATTCAAGTTTAAGAATTATTTATACCTTTTGACATTTGTTGTTTCTTTAATAATTCTTCTTCTAATCTTCAAGACTTGTAATAAGGTTTTATATGATATTGATAAACTTTTTGCACATCCTTTGAATGTTGATATCCATGTTGTCTTCATCAAAACCAATGCTTTAAACATGACTTGAGAAGCTTGCAATTACAGGGTCTTTCAGAATGCCAATCGAAATGCTCCTTCAGAATACCAATCGAAGGGTCTTTCAGAATGCCAATCGAAATGCTCCTTCAGAATACCAATCGAAGGGTCTTTCAGAATGCCAATTGAAAGGTACTTTAAAGCACCACTCAAAAAATTTCTTTTTCCTTTGGCAAGGATTTGTGATCAACCATGCAGGGGGAAGACTTTGGAAAACATGAGAGGGCAAATTTTGGGGTACAACACCTATGATGCAGGGTCACATTGAACCAGACGTCTATCAAGGGGCAAGAGGATTTATTTTCCTCTAACCAAATGTCGTCAAGACCAAAGCACTGTAACTTGAGTCAAGGGCTACGAACCACTTGACATGGTGAGCTTGATTCTCGTTGAAGGACATACACCGATACAAAGTTCTCCAATCAAAGTTTTTGATCAAAATTCAACTTCTAACATTTTCTTGTTTTTATCCCATGAGATCCTTAAAAACATTGCATCCACATATCATGCATATCATCATAACAGGTTTTCCTGCACACAGGTCTCTCATCTGCTTACTGTTTATTTCAGTAGAGATGGCTCTAGAACAGATTATCAAGGACATTCAAATTCAAAATGTTCAATTGCAAGAGATGTTCTTGAACCTATCCAAGGGGAAAGAAGAGTTGAAAACACTGTTCATTGAGAGCGTGACCAATGACGATCCTGAAGGCGACAAGGAAAGTCAGATAAGACATTTGCAAGCGGAGGTAGCAATAATGAGAATCCAGATGTTGGGACAAATGGCTCTCATCCAAAATTTAGCTCGGGGGACAAGAAGAGCTAAGAAACCTCGTCAACAAACTTCATCAAGACGGTTGCAATCGTATGAAACAAATGGTCAAGATTGGGGATCAAGGCACTACTTAGCCTCCCATGAGACAAGAGGTTGGCTTGGTGGAGAGTAGACCTTCCCAATTTGCTACTACATCACGAGCCCAACAACAAACTCGCCAATAACAATGAGGCAATCGGTGTAAGGAGGATACATCCAATAGGTAATATACCAAACTCAACATGCCGATGTTGCAAGTCTTGCAGCACATGTTGAATTTGAATTTGGTCACATTGAAAGGTCCTCCTCGAAATCCTAATAATTATGCTCCTAGCTATCATCCTAATGAAAGGTGTGCATATCACTCCAACAGTCCGGGGCATGATACTGATAACTTTTGGATGCTGAAATATAAAATTCAAGACCTGATCTATGAAGGAGCGTTGGAGTTTGCACAAGATGGTCAGATTGAATTTTTCTGTCGAACCTCAAGGACACACCATCTGAAGTGGCAAATTTAGGCGGGGAAATTTTTGTTCATTTGAATTTTCAATTGTAATTTCTTTTGTTGTTCAAACACTTATCTATTAATGTTAAACTCTGTTTCATTAATGCATTGCATATGTTTGTCTTGAATTCATCCATTCGTTTTCACTATATTTAAGCTATGCTTTTTACTCTCTTTATGACATTCAACTCTTGCTAAAAATTATAAGCCTTTAAAGGTAGGATGACGAAAACAATGCCATAATCTCATACAATATGCTTTTGGACAGTCCTTGCTGACAATGTACATGCGTTTCTTTCAATTCCTAATTACTGGAGTTATAAGGAGGATAATCCCTAGTCAACCCCTTTGAGCCAAAGATATAGGAGTTTCCTTTTACACAATTTGAAATCATTAATCAAAACCTAGGGCATGGTAGTCTCTCAGTTAATTCAAATGCGCGCTCAGTCGCAAACTTTCACTTCGTATACAACGAATGACATCAAAAACATTCCTTCTGAACCAAGAGATGGTGATGGTTCCCTATCAAACATGCAGTCATTATCTCTCAAAAGAAAAAGTCAACTAAGTCAAAACCTATGAAGGAGACTTAAGAAAAACTAGGGCATCCCGCTGACTGTAATCTAAAAAACAAGAACAGTCAGGCAAAATCAGGGATAATAAATAAAAAAAGAGGTCACTACAAATCCTCAAAAACATGAAAAATGTTGCAAAAGTGATCTCCTTCCAATATACTTAACTTGTCTGAACCATCACCAAAATGTCATTCCAGACTCAATTGGATTTAAAATGCATAATTAACTGAGTTTAGGACTGAAGAACATCACGAAGAATGGGAGGATACAAATACACTTTGAGCCTTATCCTTTGTTTCTTAAAACATGAACCAAGCCACATTACAACCCTTCAAAATTCCTAATTAAAGCATGGGTTAGTTCGAAAGCATACTATTGCAAAAGGTATCCTGACTCCTGTAGGGCTCTACTCCAAATCCTGAGTTGAATTTTCTTACAAAAATTCTTTTATCTGCTAAAACGCACTTCCAAAATTTCAAGACAAGCATAAACTTTGCATTATTTGAATATCATTTTTTGAATATAGCTAGTTGTTTGGCAACAGGAGAATTCACCCGACGAATATCCAGTGAACAAAAACTCTCCCAATGAACAAAATCACTTCAAGTGGGAAGACACTTCCAATAACAAGATCTCCTATAGGCAAGGAGGCATGGCGTATCACTATCCAACCCATATGGGGAAGTCCAGTCAAGATTCCAAGAAATCTCTAAACAAATGCTGAATAACCAGGGGTAGGCCTGTATCTGAATCACTTGGGGCACTGAGCATGAACTCAAACAAAGAGTTGTACACAGTTAAGAAAATGTTTCCTAGAAATACTACAAGTACTTGCTACTAGGGGCAATGACAAATCCCTCATAAAATCCTTTTCATAGGGTGCTCCCCAGCCAGAGTTTTAAGCTCTGAAAACTTCTCGTCAACTGAGCGGAGCTCAAGAATCCTCGAGGAGTTCTTCCAAAAGAAAACACCTCTCCAGCAAATTGGAAACATAGTTTATTTCCCCCAATTAACTTCATTCCCTCAGTAAGTTACTGCGAAGCCTGGAAACCGACCAGATAACAGTTAATTTCAGTAAGTTGTTATGAAGCGTGGAATCCTACCAGATAACAATTAACTTCATTCTCTCGGAAATTTATTGTGAATCCTGGAAACCTACCAGATAACAATTAAATTCAGTAAGTTATTGTGAAGCCTGGAAACTGACCAGATAACAGTTAACTTCAGTAAGTTTGTTGTAAAGCCTGGAATTCGACCAGATAACAATTAACTTCATTCTCTCAGATTTATTGTGAAGCTTGGAAATCGACCAGATAATAATTAAATTCATTAAGTTATTGCGAAGCCTGGAAATCGACCACATAATAGTTAAATTCAGTAAGTTTGTTGTGAAACCTGAAATTCGACCAGATAACAATTAACTTCATTCTCTCAGATTTATTGTGAAGCCTGGAAACCGATCAGATAACAATTAAATTCAATAAGTTATTGTGAAACCTAGAAACCGGCCATATAACAGTTAACTTCAGTAAGTTTGTTGTGAAGCCTGAAATTCTACCAGATAACAATTAACTTCATTCTCTCAGATTTATTGTGAAGCCTAGAAACCGACCAGATAACAATTAAATTCAGTAAGTTACTGCGAAGCCTGGAAACCGACCAGATAAAGTTAACTTCAGTAAGTTGTTGTGAAGCCTGGAATTTAACCAGATAACTATTAACTTCATTCTCTCAGATTTATTGTGAAGCCTGGGAACTGACCAGATAAAAATTAAATTCAGTAAGTTACTATGAAGCCTAGAACCCGACTAGATAATAGTTTAACTTCTCAAGATACTATGAAGCCTGGACTCGACCAGATAATAGTTTAACTTCTCGAGATATTGTGAAGACTAAAGTTCGACCAGACAAATGTTTAAATTCTTTTCCCCAGTAGAGTTTTCCTCTACCCCCAACAAGATACTATGAAGCCTGGACCCGGCCAGATAATAGTTTAACTTCTCGAGATATTGTGAAGACTAAAGCCCGACCAGATATCAGTTCAACTTCCCTCTTTCAAACAAGTTACTGTGAAGCCTGGAACCGACCAGATATCAGTTCAAATTCCTTCTTTCAAACAAATTATTGTGAAGCCTGGACCCGACCAAATATCAGTTCAACTTCATCCTTTCAAGTAAGTCATTGCAAAGCCTGGAGCTCGACCAGATAACAATTAATGTCATCCACCTCAGAAATTTGCTTTGAAACCTGGAATCCGACCAGATAACATCCTAACTTCACTCTCCCAAGTAATTTCCTATGAAGCCTGGAATCCTACCAGATAACAATTAATCTAATCTTCCCCAGTAAGTTGTTACGAAGCCTGGAATACGACCAGATAACAGTTAACTTCATTATCCTCAACAATTTGCTGCCAAGCCTGGATTTCGACCAGATAACAGCTAACTTTTGATTCTCTCCCCAGTCAGGAATAACTCCTCAGTAGAGAAAAGAGTAGTTAAGACTCCTAAACTCTTTTCCCCAAGCAGAGATCAACACTCTCCATAGAGTCTTCTTAAACAAGTCAGTATTTCCCAGCGGAGTTTCTCCTTAAACAATAGAACAGGAATTCCCAGCAGAAATATTCTAAACAAAGTTGAAGATACAACTATTCTCCAACAACAGTTAGGGATTCAACCTCCCAAGATTCCCCAGCATGTTGTCAGGGATTTATTTTCCTAGACAAATACACACTATAATAAACGCATCACATTCATAAACCATGACGCATATATAACAAATGCATACATCATAATCTCTTGAGAACATCATTACGCCATGCATACATCTGCATGCAACTAATCCTTTTCCTTGCAGAAAAAAACCAATCATCAAATGAAGACCTCTTTTGGTTAGATTTATCTCTTCTAGTTTAAAAACAGGCAAAAGACACCTATTGTTTCAGTATAAATCAATCAAAAGATTTATCCTGATACCTCCCCTCAGTCACTCTAGATGACATCTTTAAGCCCATCTTTGACAACTATTTGTCATCTCCTCTAAATGGAATCTGTAAGCCCATTCCCTACATCATCAACTATCAGTGATATTTCATGCGAGTGCAAATTTCTGGGCACTTTTGTGTTCAATCATCTTCCACCTTCAAGTCACGAATGGCAGACTCGCCAATCTAACTCTTCAGGTTTAAGAAGATTGAACAGGGGCAGCTGTTGTACCCAAAAAATTTCCCTCTCATTTATCAAGGGATCATCCTGGACCCTCGGGATAACTTCTGTCAAGTTTCAAGTCTCAGATTATAATTTTTCAAGAAAGTCATTCACAAGGGCAAAATGGTCAAATGCATACTGAAAAGTCAAACTTTGACTTTTTGATCAAAATCAAGTTTCAAAAATAATACTTCATCAAGGCATGAAGTTGGTTCATCAAGAAATCAAAAGTCAAAAATTACTTTGAAAAGTCAAATTTTTAAGCACTTAGAAAATTTTCTAAGTGTTAAGAAAATATGATAATTACTTAATTTTGGGCCAGATTTTCATCATGATGCAAAATGATTCAATCAGAACTTCTGACATGAAAATTATAGATCTCGATGAGATCTAAAACATTTCTAAATAGAACTTCTCCTAGAAATGCTGGGATTTCAAGTTATAAATCCTTGAAGACACGTTCATGAAGCTAAAATACTTAGTAAATTCTGGGTATTTTTAGTCAAAATTTAGACAAAACTTTTGGGTCAGTTCTCACATAAGTACGATCAGAATTTGCAAAAGTGATGACAGAACATGTTACAAGCTTCCTAGAGAATTCCTTCAGATCATGATGGAGCATGGAGAATCGAAGGTCAGAAGTTTGCTTCGTTCAGAACATGACCCTTCAAATCTCACTCTTCAACATATAGAAGTTCTACTCTTCGATCAGAACATGACCCTTTGAATCCAATTCTTCAACATGTGGGAGTTGTGTTCCTCAATCAGAACATGATCTTCGAATCATCATCGAAGCTTGCCTTAATTTTTCAAGCTTCAACTGAAGTCTTGGATTGTTACTTGCTTGCTGAACACAAGCTTCGACTGGGCATCTTTTACCTTTAAAATAGCCTCCTTCGATCCAAAGAGGAAGGGCTTCTTGTCAGTGCTCCTTCGATTGCACCATTGTCTTTGCATGCTGGATTGACTTACAAATGTAGTAGCTACCCCCATGCAAGTTGGATCCTTATTTCGATTGAGTATTTATTTTCCTTGGAGCAAGCTTATTTCCTACCTCTACTAGGCAAACTATCCCTCTGGGCATGCCTTCAGCGCACAAAAGCAAGAACTTCTCCAAACTGGCCTTCGATTCACAAAAGAATCCCACTGTGCAAAAGACCCCTCAGCGTGTCACCAGCATGCGTATCCCTCTTCAGTTTGTCTTCAGTAAAAGGCCAAGACTCCTCCAAAGTTGCCTTCAACCACAAGGCACTGACCACCTTTGTGCCAGTTTCGACTGGGCACAGACTCCCCTTTGAAACATTTGTATACACTTTAACATGCAGAAGGCCCAGTCGAAGGCCACACAGAAGGCCCAGTCGAAGGCCACACAAGAGGCTCATTCGAAGGAAGTAATACTAGAGCCAGTCAAAGGGTATACAAGAGGTACATTTAAAGAAGCATGCAGAAGGCCCATTCAAAAGCCACACAAGAGACCCATTCAAAGAATACATGTTGGTCCATTCGAAGGACATATAACTGGTGGGAACGAATGTTATTTTAATCTGGTCGAAAGTTGTTGAAGGATGGAGGATTCGATTCAAAAGATCAAGTTGAACATTTAGACCCATAGGCTAGGCTACGTGTTTCCCCTTTTCAGGCCTCAAACCTATGTCTCACTCTATATTTAATTGTTTATACAAGTTAAAATAGGCTTTTACCCATTTGCTATCCAAGACCACTTGCCCTTTATAGTATAATACTACTTTTTAGAAAAGTTTTTCTTGAGCCTTGCACTTGTTTTCCTTCTGAAGGAAGCAATCCATCTGAACCATTCATCTTGCTATCATGGCACAAGTGGACACTTACTTTCTAGGTGAGCCTTATTTTATTATTTTTACTCCCCAAACATTTCAAGTTTTTTCTCTATAAATAGAGGGTTCATTTGCACATAAAAAAAAAGAGGAGAAAAAGAAGGAGAGAGGAATGTATCTTCAAAATTATCAAACATCATAAAATTCTCAAGCACTTAAACACTTTTGAAAACCCAAATCCAGAATCCAAATACTTGTCTCTTTCAAATCTGAAAAAATCCTTACATCTTGTTGTCCTTCGAATCCAGCAAAGAAGGACATTTCACTTATTTTTCTCTTTCGAATCCAATGTCAAAGGCCCACCCTTGGTCTTTCCCTTCGAATCCAGAAGAATTCAAGGTAACCACTTCAAGATCCAGCACACACTCCAGCTTCCAGCAAGGTAAGTCATTCTTAACCTTGGACCCTTCATATCTAGCATAACATGTAAATAAGTTTTCTTTTTGTTTCAAACATGTATATACTATTGTTCTTCTTTTCGTTTCCACCCTTTTTAATATGTTTCATGGTTAACAACCTTCTTGGTTTTTTCTCTTTGTACATTTAAACATGCTTTAAGAACTAACCCTGTCCTAAGGTAATATTGGTGTGGCCTTAAGCCATGTTTCCATTCAAACTCAAACAAAAGAAACAAGAAATAGGAAATAGGAAGTTAGAAACGAAGCCTCTGGCTTCCACACTAACCTCTAACTCAAACGAAAGAGGCAGCCAGAAGGCACACCATGCTGACTTCCAGGCCCAGTCGAAAGGCACAACATGCTGGCCTCCAAGCCCCAATCGAAAGACACGCCTACACTGGTGCCAGCCCCCAATCGAAGGAAGCCAGAAATTGTAGAATCGAAGGGTCTTCTGCCTCAATTGAAAGACCTTCATTTTATTGCTTTTTTTCATTTTTGCCTTTATATTTTCATGCACTTCAATATGGTTGTAATAATGTAGGATTTTATCTTTCTGCATTCTATTACTTTTGTATGCTTGCTAGTAAAATAAGGCATGTATGACAAGATAAAAACAATAAGTAGACCACCCTGATCAAAAGACAAAAATGCATGCAATCAAACACACTTTGCACATGTACACCTCTAGGGTTAACTCCACTTGTTGCCTTATGAAAAATGGTCATGTTATGCATGTGAGACGTCTTAGCAAAAACAATCAAAATACAAGATCATAGTCCCTCGATGACGCTTCGAATGTTACCTTACAAATGATCTTAGTCCCTCAAGAGAAATGCTAAGATATCTCACAACATTGCTATCATGACTATACGATGACCCACGCCCGTCCCTTCACATCCAATGATGGGGATTCTTACCAAATCAATGGTAAGATAGCAACATCTAATGGAGGAGTAAAAGAACACTAAAGACCTTTGAGTAGGTAGGTTTCTCCTAGTTTCTCGCTTGCTCAAAAGAAAAACATTTTATACACCAACACTTTCATTTTGAAACATTTTCAAAAGACAACACTTTGTATGCGTTATTATAGAGACGAGAATCATTATAAATAAACCTTTTCAAAATCACTTACAAAAAATAAACATTTCTTTGAACTATTTTCCAAACAACACTTTGTATGTGTTCTTATAGAAACGAGAGTCATTACAAAAGCATGTTTTAAAAAAACTTTTAAAAAACCACACCACAAGCACATTTTCAAACAAAAGTAAGTGATCTAGCAAGCAACTAAGATCCCATAGATAACTGTGGATGAAAAGGGTGCTAACACATTCCCTTTTCATAATCTACCCCCCGAACTCAAGAAAATAATCTCAAAGGCATTTCCTGTTCTTTTCACCCTTTCCTTTATTTGGATAAAAGAAAATTCGGTGGCAACTCTTGCTATTCATAACAATTGCGATAAAACGCAAAACACCCAAGTCAGTTCTCCCACCGTGTTACACCATCCAACTGGATTTTGTCCCTCGATCAATGAAGAAGTCAATTATAAAAATCACCAGTAACAAAGGCAGGTACCATATCAAAGTAATCAAGGTTTTCCCTATAATAACAACATAAGCTTTGGCCAAAATAGGCAGAATCAATACCAAAGTTACGCTCAGCCAAATAAGCTTTCAAAGATAGAGGATACCCTGAATTAATTTATGTAGATGTCCATGGCAAATCAAAAAAACACTGATGCTTCAATCAGGAATTTGGAAACACAAGTTGGGAAAATTGCAAAACAATTGAGTGAACAACAAACAAGAAATTTCACCATAACCACTCAAGCCAATCCAAAAGAAACTTGCAATTTTGATACAACAAATATTGAAGTCGTAGCTGAAATGAAAGTTGGGGAGAGTGGCAAAGAAAAGAGAGTTGAAAATGAGAAAAAGGTGGAAAACCTCAAAATTGATCCTGGAAGCATTACACTACCAATAATCATTGAAAACATCAAGTTTGATAAAGCCTTGGATGATAATTGATCAAGCACTAACCTTCTTCCATTATCCATTCTCAAAAAGATTTGTAATCTTAATTTAAAACCAACAACAATGAAATTGCAACTTGCTGACAAATCCATCACAGAACCAGTTGGCATAGCAACAGACGTAATTGTAATTACAAGCTTCTCAAGTCATATTTAAAGCATGTGTTTTGATGAAGACAACATGGACATCAACATTCAAAGGATGTGCAAAAAGCTTATCAACATCATATAAAAGTCTTGAAGATTATTGAAGAATTATTGAAGAATCATCAAATGTCAAATGGTATAAATAATTCTTAATCTTGAATATAGATGTTCACAAAAAAATATGCATTCATAATCATATACATATCCAACATGTTTTCACTTAAGAAAAACTTTGTTTAAAATCTTTTTCAAAAAGAATTTTTGAAAATTAACTTTCAGGAACCGGTTCCTCCCTAACAGGGAACCGGGTTCCAAACCTTGTTCAAAAACATGTCCCTGAAATTTGTACCAGGAACCGGGTTGTACCAATAGGGGAACCGGTTCCTGCGTGATATTTTTGAAATTTGACTTATAACGTTCACTAAGAACCGGGTTCTGTCAGTGTCGGAACCGGTTCCTAGCGAACCAGTGCAGCTTTTTGTTTGTTTTGTAAACATTTTTCAAGTGGTATCTTTTCATGAATGCATTGCAACTTTTCATATGAATTGGCATGAATGAAGAGGTTCTTATGACTTTATAAAATGCTGGAGACTTTCTTATTTCAAAAACAATGCTTTAATTTTCAAATTAACAAATATACTTCTTCAATAAACAATTTTTCATCATTCACATTTGAATTCATATTTTCATGTGTTCATAATTTTGTGAAACTTGCCATATACACTTTCATTATCATTACAAGTTTCATTCATACATTGTGAACATTTATATACATTGTTTGAAAATTGTTTATATCTTGAAGAAGAAGATCAATTGAAGATTGATAAAGCTCTCCATATACTTCAAATAAATCATTGTATTACTTAAAGAAATTATTCCCTTACTATCCAGGATTGTTGGAAGTAAGTGTTGTGATTTGAAGAGGATTGTTCTTCATTCACATTAGTGTTTGTTTGGTCTTAAAGGTGTTAAGAACCTTTGATCACCCTATAGGTTAGATAGTAAGCATAGGCTGTACAATCATTCTAACTATAGTGAAATCTCTTTCGTGTTGGAAAGGGGACTGGAGTACTCTCGGATTGTGAGGGGAACCAGGATATATCACCGTGTTCTTTACTTTTCCGCATTTATCGCTTTCATCACCATAATCAGGAAAAGATAAAGATATAATCAAAACCTTCAAACACTTAACCAAAAATTACTACCAAGCATTCTCATAAAACCGAATAAATTTTATAAGACCTAATTCACCCCCCCCCCTCTTAGGCACTCTGAGACTTACAATTGGTATCAGAGCAAGTTATAGGTAACTTGTTCCTAAAGATCCAGAATGGCTTCCGCAAATCATCAACCAGTTTTCAGAGATGGTGGTAGTAACAACAAGCCTCCTCTATTCTGTGGTGAATATTTTGACTTCTGGAAAATACGCATGAAGGCGCATTTAGAAGCGCAAGGAGAGGAAGTATGGGAAGCTGTTGAAAATGGTCCATTTATCCCGATATTAGTAATCAATGGCATTGGTTCTGCAAAGCCCAAAACTGCATGGGACGACGATGATAAAAAGAAAGTTCTCTATGACAAAAAGGCAATAAACCTTCTTCAAGGTGCACTCAGTATGGACGAATTTTTCCGTGTCTCGAACTGCAAAACAGCAAAAGAAATATGGGATACCCTGGTTCAAACTCATGAAGGAACGGTTGAAGTAAAAAGATCAAGGCTAAATACCTTGAGTCAAGAATATGAACTATTTGGAATGCAGCCCGGAGAATCCATTCTTGACTTACAAAAGAGATTTGTGCATTTGACAAATCACTTAAATGATCTTGGTAAAACCTTGACAAATTATGAACTCAACTTGAAAATCCTTAGATCATTGACTAGGGAATGGCAACCAAAGGTAACGGCAATCTCGGAAAAGAAGAGTCTCTCTGCAATGACTTCCGCTACATTATTTGGCAAACTTCAAGAATACGAAATGGAACTTGGAAGATTTGAAAAACATGAGAATCATGAGAAGAAATCCAAAGGCATTGCTTTGAAAGTTGATTCAAAAGAAAGTCAAGATAAAGATGCATCGGAGGAAGATGAAAACTTCTTGTTTCTTGTAAAAAGGTTAGGAAAATATTTTGGTCATAAAAATAATCTTCATAATGCTAACTTTGTCAAAAGGAAGAAATTTTATAATCATAAAGACAAAGAAGCCTCCACATCAACACAAGATGTCACATGTTATGAATGTGGAAAGCAAGGTCACATAAAGCCGGATTGTCCAAAACTCTCCAAGAAAAATGGATTCAAAGGCAAAAAGGAGTTCAAGAACAAAAAGGCTTATGTTGCATGGGAAGATAATGAGATAAGTTCTTCATCCGATTCGGAAAGCGACGAATGTGCAAATCTAGCATTAATGGCTTCACATCACTCCGACGATGAAGAAGAGGTATGCTTGAAATCCACATCAAATGTTTGGTATCTTGATAGTCGATGTTCAAAGCATATGATAGGAGATGTACACCAATTTTCATATCTAGTACATAAAGCCAAAGGGTATGTCACCTATGGAGACAACACCAAAGGAAAGATTCTTGGCATTGGAATAGTTGGCACACCTCCATCCATTCAAATTGAGGATGTTCTCTATGTTGAAGGATTAAAGCGCAACCTTCTTAGCATAAGTCAACTTTGTGATAGAGGGTTCAAGATTAAATTCAACAAAGAATAATGTCTTATTATGGATGAGGCAACCAATGAGGTAAAACTCAAAGGTATAAGAACTAACAATATTTTTATGATTACTTTAGATGATTTGTCTCTGAAGGTACAATGTATTATGGTAAACAACAATGACGCTTGGTTATGGCACAAGAGGATTGCTCACATTCACATGGAGCACTTGAACAAATTGATTAAGCATGACTTAGTTATTGGTCTACCAAAGATGAAGTTCATCAAAGACAAATTATGTAATGCATGCCAAAAGGGCAAACAGACCAAAACAACTTTCAAATCTAGGAATGTGGTGTCTACTACAAGGCCACTACAATTGTTACACATGGATCTCTTTGTTCCATCAAGAACAAAAAGCTTCGGAGGTAATGTATACACTTTGGTTATTATTGATGATTTTTCTAGATATTCTTGGACTTTGTTTCTTGTGCAGAAAAGTGATGCTTTTAAAGCCTTTAAGAAGTATGCTAAGCAAATCCAAAATGAAAAATCACTAAAGATTGTATCCATAAGAAGTGATTATGGTGGAGAATTCCAAAATGCACAATTTGAAGAATTTTGTGAAGAACATGGTATCTCTCATAATTTTTCAGCACCAAGAACTCCACAACAAAATGGAGTAGTTGAAAGAAAGAATAGGTTTTTAGTGGAACTTGCAAGAACAATGCTTAGTGATGCAAATCTTCCTAAATATTTTTGGGCGGATGCGGTTAGTACGGCATGTTATGATGGAAATCGAGTTATCATTAGACCCATAATAAAGAAGACTCCATATGAACTTTTCAAAGGAAGAAAGCCAAATATTGCTCACTTTCACATTTTCGGATGCAAGTGCTTTGTTCTTAATAATGACAAAGATAATCTCGGTAAGTTTGACGAGAAATCCGACGAAGGTATATTTCTTGGTTATTCGCTTTCTAGTAAAGCATATAGAATTTATAATAAAAGAAATTTAACTATTGAAGAATCTATGCATGTATCTTTTGATGAAACTAACCCCTCTAAGGAGGAAGTAGTAGTATGTGATGATGATGATCCTATAGATTTACCCCCGGAACATCTTTCAATTGATCAAGTTGTGAAATTACCGGAAAATCAAGAAAACATTGTACAACAAGATTCAAACATCAATGATCTACCAAAAGAATGGAGAACTCATAGAGACCATCCTATTGACAAAATTATTGGTGACATTAGCCAAGGCGTATCAACAAGATTGAATCTAAAAGATGCTTGCTTAAACATGGCGTTTGTTTCTCAAATTGAACCTACCAAAGTTGATGAAGCCTTAGGAGATGATCAATGGATTATTGCTATGCAAGAAGAATTAAATCAATTTGAGAGAAATCAAGTTTGGGAACTTGTTCCTAGACCAAGTGGTAAACACATCATAGGTACCCAATGGGTGTTTAAGAACAAACTTGATGAGAATGGTCTAATTGTTCGAAACAAAGCAAGGTTAGTTGCCCAAGGCTACAATCAAGAGGAAGGAATCGAATTTGAAGAAACATTTGCTCCGGTTGCAAGGTTAGAAGCTATACGCCTTTTACTTGCTTATGCTTGTTCATTAAATTTTCAGCTTTTTCAAATGGATGTCAAAAGCGCATTCTTGAATAGATACATCAATGAAGAAGTCTATGTCAAACAACCTCCGGGATTTGAAGACTTCAAACATCCTACACATGTCTTTAAGTTGAGAAAGGCTCTTTATGGCTTAAAGCAAGCACCAAGAGCATGGTATGATAGACTTAGCAATTTTTTGTGTGAAAAAGGTTTCGAAAAGGGTAAGGTTGATAAAACCTTGTTCATTAAGAAAATCCAAAGTAACACTTTATTGGTTCAAGTCTATGTTGATGATATCATTTTTGGATCGACTAACAAAGAAATGTGTGAGTAATTCTCATTGATGCAAGGAGAATTCGAGATGTCTATGATGGGAAAGATGAACTACTTTCTTGGACTACAAATCAAGCAACTAGAAGATGGAATCTTCATCAACCAATCTAAGTATTGCAAAGAATTATTGAAAAAGTTTGATATGGACAATTGTAAAGTAATGAATACTCCAATGGGCTCCGGTACATATGTTGATCAAGATGAATCCGGTACTCCAATTGATATTACAAAATACAAAGGTATGATTGGTTCTTTATTGTATTTGACGGCAAGCCATCCTGACATCATGTTTAGTGTTTGTCTTTGCGCTCGCTTTCAAGCAAATCCAAAGGAATCACACCTCATGGCAGTTAAAAGGATAATGAAGTATCTAAAAGGAACAACCAATGTCGGCTTATGGTATCCGAAAGGTAGTATTTGCACTTTAATTGGTTATTCTGACGCGGATTATGCAGGTTGTAAAACTGATCGTAAAAGCACAAGTGGCACTTGTCACATTATTGGAAATGCATTAGTATCATGGGCTTGTAAAAAGCAAGCATGTGTTGCTCTTAGCACAGCCGAAGCAGAATACATAGCAGCAGGTAGTTGTTGTGCACAAATTCTTTAGCTCAAGCAACAACTCCGTGATTACGGACTTGATCTCGGATGCATTCCTCTTCGATGCGACAATACAAGTGCTATCAATATTACAAAGAATCCAGTCATGCATTCAAGAACCAAACATATAGATATTCGATATCATTTTCTCCTTGATCATGTACTTAAAGGAGATGTCAAAGTCACTTTTGTGGATACTCATAACCAACTCGCAGATATCTTCACTAAACCGCTTGCTCGAGAACCTTTCTTCAAAATCCGAAGAGAACTTGGTATTTTGGATGAAGGTGATATCTAATGTTTCTCTTAAGATGCACGTCTTAATTCTTTTATATGTATTTATTTCACTCTTTTTCCCATTCTTTTTAATGTTAACAAAGGGGGAGAAGAATATGCATATGTGTTGTTTTGTTTCAACAAAATTGCAGGCCCAAATATCTATTATACTCACTCCAAAATTCAAGGAATCATGGACTTAGGGGGAGCATAAAATTTAGGGGGAGCCTTGCATTTGCTCAACATGTTTGCTATACAAAACAACATAAACATTTCAAGAAATCGTTTTCAAGACTTGGTTGTCATCATCAAAAAGGGGGAGAATGTAATTGCAAGCTTCTCAAGTCATATTTAAAGCATGTGTTTTGATGAAGACAACATGGACATCAACATTCAAAGGATGTGCAAAAAGCTTATCAACATCATATAAAAGTCTTGAAGATTATTGAAGAATTATTGAAGAATCATCAAATGTCAAATGGTATAAATAATTCTTAATCTTGAATATAGATGTTCACAAAAAAATATGCATTCATAATCATATACATATCCAACATGTTTTCACTTAAGAAAAACTTTGTTTAAAATCTTTTTCAAAAAGAATTTTTGAAAATTAACTTTCAGGAACCGGTTCCTCCCTAACAGGGAACCGGATTCCAAACCTTGTTCAAAAATATGTCCCTGGAATTTGTACCAGGAACCGGGTTGTACCAATAGGGGAACCGGTTCCTGCGTGATATTTTTGAAATCTGACTTATAACATTCACTAAGATACGGGTTCTGTCAGTGTCGGAACCGGTTCCTAGCGAACCAGTGCAGCTTTTCTTTTGTTTTTTAAACATTTTTCAAGTGGTATCTTTTCATGAATGCATTGCAACTTTTCATATGAATTGGCATGAATGAAGAGGTTCTTATGACTTTATAAAATGTTGCAGACTTTCTTATTTCAAAAACAATGCTTTAATTTTCAAATTAACAAATATACTTCTTCAATAAACAATTTTTCATCATTCACATTTGAATTCATATTTTCATGTGTTCATAATTTTGTGAAACTTGCCATATACACTTTCATTATCATTACAAGTTTCATACATACATTGTGAACATTTATATACATTGTTTTAAAATTGTTTATATCTTGAAGAAGAAGATCAATTGAAGATTGATAAAGCTCTCCATATAATTCAAATAAATCATTGTATTACTTAAAGAAATTATTCCCTTACTATCCAGGATTGTTGGAAGTAAGTGTTGTGATTTGAAGAGGATTGTTCTTCATTCACATTAGTGTTTGTTTGGTCTTAAAGGTGTTAAGAACCTTTGATCACCCTATAGGTTAGATAGTAAGCATAGGTTGTACAATCATTCTAACTATAGTGAAATCTCTTTTGTGTTGGAAAGGGGACTGGAGTACTCTCGGATTATGAGGGGAACCAGGATATATCACCGTGTTCTTTACTTTTCCGCATTTATCGCTTTCATCACCATAATCAGGAAAAGATAAAGATATAATCAAAACCTTCAAACACTTAACCAAAAATTACTACCAAGCATTCTCATAAAACCAAATAAATTTTATAAGACCTAATTCACCCCCCCCCCCCCCCCTCTTAGGCACTCTGAGACTTACAGTAATGGTGAAACTTGAAAGTTTTATGTTTCCAACTAATTTTGTGGTGATAAATATGGATGAAGAAGACAACATACCTCTGATTTTAGGTTTTCCATTCATAAAATCCGCTCGAATGATGATCTATGTCGATGAAGGAATGATGAAAGTGAGCTGCAAAAATGAGGAGGTAACCTTCAAATTGTTTCAAGCCTTGCAAAACAATAAGGATGAATGCACAAAAGTTAAAGCTCCTAATAAAGAGGCCTGGAATCAAAGATAAATAATAAAAAGAAAGGCCAAATAATGGTGGCAGGGAAGTGTTAACAGATTCATATAAACCACTGTAAGTTTATTCAAAATAGACGTCAAGCTAATGACGTTAAACAAGCACTTGTTGGGAGGTAACCCAACCTTTTACATATTTATGTTATTTATATTGCATACTTAATCAAATAGTAGGAAGAAAATAGCATGAAATAACACAAATAAAATTCTGCAGAAAAACTAAATTATGCATAGTTCACTAAGCGAGCCCTGTTTCGCTAAGCGAACATAGCAGAATCAGCAAAATGCTAATCATGCCAGTTTCTTCAATTTCAAGTTCTATGTGTTTAGTTTAAGTATTTATCTATAAGTGTCATATGACCGATCCATAATGTTATGCTTGAACAATTGTCCTCTGAAATGAAATGGAAAAGGCAAGGATTTGAAGACCAAGTTCACATAAATCAACAAAGGCATGATGGTGTGGATCCAACTTTGAAAGAATTGCACAAACCAAGGTACATGTTTATTTATTTCTTAGGATTTAGCATGAATATGATAGAAGTAATATGCATAAAGTCAGTTTATTGAATCATTTGAAATAACATGTTTTCATTATGAATCACTTAGTTCCAAAACCAGAAAAAGTAAGACAGCCTTCCATGGTTCACCATATGCTTAGGAGACTGATAAATTCTTGTTTAACTCATTTAATTCATGCTTAATCTTGCACTCATGTTGATCATTGTAAAAACATATAAGGGATCAAGGAAATTCTTTAAATTTGAGCATAACTAGTAGACCAAATGTAGCCTCATTGTTCCTTGAGAGTGAGTGATCATTTGCAACCCCTTTTTTGAGCCTTATGACATGAATCCATCATCCATGAACTGAACAATGTATTAATAAAAACACTTGCTAAATCATTTTTCTTTATCATTGAAAATCATAAAAAGTTCATATATGATAGATTCTATTTTTCTTGAAAATGAACCTTGAAACCATTGAGATCTTGTGAAAATTTTTGAAGAGCATTCAAAGAAAAGTGAAAGTTTTGTTCAAGTTGGGGAGGAAAAGAAAGAGGTTTAGTTCAAAAGAAAAAAATGGAAAGTGGTAAGAATCAAAATAAAATGAAAGAAAAAAAAATGAGAAAAGAAAAGAACAAGGAATAGAAAAGATGAATGTGTTCAAAAAGAAAAAAACAAGGAAAGATTTTGATAAGTAATTTGATTCAAATGAATCAAAATTTATGAATGCACTTCAAAGAAAAACTAAACAAACACTTTGTTTTCATTAGTCATAGGAAATGACACTTATTTGGTACCTTGGCCACATTACAACCATAAAAATACCTTAGTGATCTTTGTCTTTACATGTCAACATACTTTGCTTAGATAAATGCATGAATTAATCAAGATGTTAGAAAATTTATCATATGAGAGATCAAAATACCTCATCATTGTTCAGTTGCATAAAAATGTGATAGGCGTGATTCATCAAAAGACATATCTATTAATTTGGATTGCTTGACATGAACTTTATATGGAGGACTCTTTTCATAGGTATGTCTAAATGCTAGGAGAATGATAAACATGGCATACTTGGATGTGGAAATTCAAAATTAAACCATGTTCCTTGATTACTTCATTGAAAAATTTGATTGATCATGTGAAGAATGGTATAGAAAATCTTGCTTTTGATTTGATTTGATTGAGGACAAACAAATATTCAAGTTGGGAAGCGTTTGATAAATGCTTAATTCATGTTAAAATATCCTATTAAAACATATAGCATTTATCTTACTTAAATGTCAAGATTATAACATAAAAACCTCAGATATTGAATAAAAGTGTTATTGTGCAAATTTACTTGGTTTGGTTTGCATTTGTGCAGGTTTTGGCCAAGAAAACAAAAACCATCTATCAGAAACTTCGCTAAGTGAGTAGTAGAAAATAGACCAATTTGCTTAGCGAGGAATAGTTCGTGTAGAGAACACAAGACAAAAGCAAATCAACAAGTTTTGTTAGTAACGAGGAAAAGTGAAGCAGTTCGCTTAGCGAATCAGGCCTTCGCTTAGCGAAACAAGACGGTCAAGGGAAGATATTTTGAAGACTTCAGTATAAAGAAATCGACTTCGCTAAGCAATCCTCACCTCTCTTAGTGAACTCTGGCGGTTTATAAAAGATATTTTAAAAAGCTTAAGGATAAAGAAATCAACTTCGCTAAGCGAGCCAAACTTTTCTTAGAAAACTTTAGCAGTCTCAAGTTGCCAAGTTGATTTGAAAACTTAGCTCAGAAGCAAGGACTTCTCTTAGCAGGGCATTCCAATTTTTATCTTGTAATACAATATACAGTTGTAATAGAAGTAGGAATATATGAGGTTTTAGGTAGAAGGGTTGGATATGCATCAAGAGTCGAGAAATCATCATTGATGTCGTTTCAACTCAATTCTTCAATTGTGTTTCAAGCTGCCATGAGTAGATAAATCCCTTTCTTGTTAGGATTGGTCATAGTTCATCGAAATAGTATGTATTCTCTTTAATAATGGTGTTATACGCAATTTATGTTTGAATCATTATCATTGTTATCTTTGATTTATCGTTTATTTCATAGATTAAATTTATATTGACAAATACGGTTATAATCTTGATCCAAGATAACAACTATTAAACTCTAAATTTTAGACATAGATTTAGGTTTAATATTCACTAAAAGTATTGAATCATAATGCTATCGTATTATTTAATAGGATGAGAAATTGTCGATTAAATCATAAGGTAGAAATCACATCAAGGTTTAGATATGAGCTTTGTTTGTGTGTGATACGTGATGATAAAGAAACATTCTTAAATTGTGTATAACTAATTTCTGATATGCATATTGAATCGGCGAATGAACACCAATTTCCAACAAGTATATTTCTATGAAACTTATATTTCGTAATTTACGCATTTTACTTTTCGTCACTTATAAACCAAACAAATCTTGAAACTTATGCTTATAAATATAGAAATCGTTGAACGGTTTTGATATCGCTCCAATCCCTGTGGATACGATAAAACAATAATTTCATTTGATTATACTCAACATCAATCACACATAGTAAAAATTCCTCGATAGATGAAAAACACACAAAAGTAAGGGGCAAAAAACACCCATCCACAATCTTGCAAACAATAGACTAAATTATGCATTCATCCAAAAACTCATATTGAAAATACAAAGGCCAAAATCACAAGGGTTTTTCAAGGTTGTAATGTGTATTGGTTAATAAACAAGGGATAAATCCTGAAGCTAATCAAAATAAAAACTTTCCTTAACCTAAGGGAGTATCAACTTACAAAGACTCAAGCAAAATAATTTCAATCAAACTTCTTCTTCATTCCAAATTTCAAACCAACACACATCACTTATTATCACAATATTATTCAAACTCTTTTTGTTTTTGTTTTTCAAAACTTTTCTCTTTTTTCTTTCTTTTTATTTTCTTTCTTTTTTCACTTTTTTTCTTTCTTTTCCTCTTTATTTATCAACCTCATAATGTGAATACTCCCTACTTTCTAAGGTAAGGTAAAAATTCAAACCATAAATCATAGTTGAGGGTTCAAGAAAACAAATAATCAATATCCATACAAAAAGATGAACCAAACACTCATAGACAAGTATTAAGCAAAAACAACGTGGATATCAACAAAAAGGGTCAAAAGGGGATACTAATGATCATACACTCACAAGGTGAATTGACTATTTGGCTAGGTATTTGTGCTCAAAATCAAACAAAAAATGCCTTGATCATGTTTATGCTTTCATACAATCAACACAAACAAAATATTAAGCATAATAAAATCCAGTTAAAACAAAAACTGTGGCCTCCAACATACGCGAACAATGGAAAGCTTCCTCACATTTATGGGTAAAATGGGAGCTAAAGTGATTCAAGTCATGAGCAAGTAATGCAAAAAGAATGAATAGTATGGTAATTATACAAATGATAAATTTCCTAAACATCTTATGTTAAAAAAAGCGATAAACGAGTACCTGGAGAGTAACAACTTCAAAAACTATCATTATCATACATCCGCAAGTTGACACACTCAAAATCGGAAAATCACCCAATTCGACTTCAAGCTATCTAACCAAACTTTGATGCCTTTATTGTGCGAGCTAGTAACCTCCTCTATTCATGCCATTATATTGTTACACATCACAAACCTAAATAAAGTATCCTAACAAGCACACAACAAATGTTACAAAAATGAGACAATTCACAACGATACGTGAAAACAAAAAAAAAACACATATATGTACAAGTATGGAAAGTAAACACAAAACATGTACAAGTAAAAATAGACAAGTTTATGTACACATACTATACAACATATACATTAATTACAAAACTCAAAAACAAAGAAATTATTGCAATGCAAAGCAATAAACACCAATCCCCGACAACAACGCCATTGTGCTGGAAGCGATAAAGCGGCAAGCAAAAAGTAAAGTATTATTTTTACCGGGTGATATAGGTAATATCGTATCGTGTCCATAGAGATTGGTGTATTGAAATTTCGTTCGACAAATCTCTCGTTAATGAGTTTGGGGTTTGAATGGATTGGTTTGTATAGAAAGGTATCAACAGAAAATAAATGTATAAAAAGGAAAGAAAAACTTATCCAGCTCAAATATACTCTACTCATCATAAACTTAAACCTATTGAACATTTATACTCAACCTAAAATATTCATCAATGTCATCACATGTCAAATATAACACCCAATGTATCACCTCAACAGTGATCTCTCAACAAACCTTAACAACACAAAAGTCAACTGTGCTCGCTTGCATTGACGATCTCTCAGAGCGACACAAACAACACATATGCATTAATCACAAACACCCTAAGTGAATGTCAGCTCTAAATGTATCTCTAGAATCCATAAACTAACAGATAACCATCCTAGATAAGAATCTAAGCAGTATATGTCTATAGCAACTCAAATCCCTAGCACAGAGCAAAAATCAAGGATAAAAATCGATAAAGATTTATAAAGCAAGTTTTATACAAAGCCTTGGGCGAAAAATATACATGATTTCAAAGTAAAAATACATACACTGTAACGCCTGATATTTAATTAATTAGTTAATTAAATATTTTCGAATTCTTTTTTGAAATTGTTGAAGTTGCGAAGTGTCGAGAAATGTCGATTTAAGTTGCTAAGTTGTTATTTGGTTGATATTTAATTGATTGGTTGATTAATATTAGCAATAATATTAATATAGATATTAGAATAATATAAGGTTTATTAGTTTGGCTCATTATTTAGTTGTATGGAGTAATAGGTGGGGTCTGAAAGTTAGGCCCAATAAGAATATTAATAATTATAGGTTAAGCTAATTATGAGGATTAGGTTAATTAGAAGGAATAAGGGTTTTGGAGATTTTGGAGACCGAATGTAGAAGTTGCAGAATTGCAGAGAAGAGGAAAAGAGGAAAAGAGACAAAGGTTGGAAACTTTGGTAAGGCTAGGTTCGATCAAAGAATTATAGAGCGGTCTTCAATCCAAGGTAAGGGTGGGGTTCTGACTCTATAATGGGAATTATGATGAATAGTATGTGGGAATTGGGTTGTGTAAAATTGTTGTTGTATGTGTATATTTGTTGTGGTTGGTTGTTTCTGAAATTTATTAGATTTCTATGAATATGTTGTTGAGAATTAATTTGTGTTGATTTAGTTGTCATGTTGATGTGGTTCCATGTTGTTGGTTCTGGAAAATTATATTTCTGTGAAAATTGATGTTGCTGTAATGATATATATTGTTCTGATGTGAGACTGTTAATCGAAGGAAAATTGAAAATAAAAAGGAATTACAAAAATCTGCGTAACCGGGGACTGGAAACACATTGTGTCGAGGGGCATAATGTGTGTGCTGAGTGGCACAGAGATAATGTGTTAGAACATAGTTTGATTCTACAATCCTCATAAGAGTTTTGATGATAAAAAACACAAAGAACAAATATGCACTCTAAATTTGTGTTTTATGTTGAACAGAAGTTCTGACTAAAACAGCATCAGAAGTTAATCCATATAAGCACTCAAGTTGAGTAATCAAAATGTTCTGAAGCATGATGATCAGAATCTACGCAAAAGAGAAAGATATTCTAATTATGAATGGAAGTCCAACATGCTAACAGAACCTTATGCTTCTGACTTCCCAAGTTCTGAAGTAAAGCAACATGCAAGATTCCTAAGATCTGAAGCGTTACTTTTCCATTAAGGCAGTGTCATGTGAAAAGGCTACATTTAGACAAGGATCTTCTCAGTATGGAAAGTGCATTAAGTGTCCATTATCATATTTCCATTTGAATAGAATTGTCACGCCTATATAAACAAGTTCAAAGGGTAAATCGTTCATGATTTTATACAACTGCTCCATACAATCTCAAAAAGCTGTAAAAAGTCATATTCATACTACACTCAATTTGTGTAATACATCACAGTAGTGATAAAAATTTTGTAACAAAAAACAAATAGTACACAGTAAACCTTTTCTTTTGATTAAGTAATTTTCCTTGAGATAAATCGGTTTATGGTTGTACTCAAGAAGACTTTGGCAGTTGTCAAAGTAGTATTGTAATCAGTTTGATTAGTGAATTAAGTCCTTGTTGGAGAGAGGAGAAATCGCCTTGGCGGGTGGACTGGAGTAGTTTGAGATCAAGCGAACCAGGATAAAAATCTCGTGTCTATTGCTTTTGATTTTTAAAGTTTCAATTCAACCCCCCTTCTTGTGTTTTTCACTTCTTCAATTGGCATCAGAGCGCCTGGTTCTGAGTTCATACACTTAACAGTGTCAGTAAAAGATCCAAGCTTTAGAAAAACACAATGGTGGGACCAAGCCAAAACATCAGCAATGACTATCACGATGACAAGGGCAGAATCAGCGGCAAACCTCCAGTCTTTGATGGAGAAAATTTTGACTACTGGAAAGATAGAATTGAGAGCTTCTTTCTGGCTCATGATGCTGACTTATGGGATATGGTAATTGATGGATACATGCATCTAGTGGATGAAAGTGGACAGAAGATAGATAGGAAAAGAATGTCTGACCAACAAAAGTGTGACTTCAGAAACCATCATAAGGCCAGAACAATTCTTCTCAGTGTCATCTCATACTCAGAGTATGAGAAGATCTCAAACAGAGAGACAGCCAAAAACATGTTTGACTCTTTGAGAATGACGCATGAAGGCAACATACAAGTTAAAGAAACCCGGTCCCTTGCGCTCATTCAGAAATACGAAGCCTTCAAGTTGGAAGAAAGTGAATCCATAGAAGCAATGTTCTCAACGTTCCAAATTCTAGTTGATGGGATGAGAGTTCTTGACAAAGGGTATTCTACTTCTAATCACGTAAAGAATATCATCATAAGTTTACCAAAGCACTCGAGGCCAATGGTCACTGCTCTTAAGCTGGCTAAAGATCTCAACAAGATATCTCTGGAGGAACTTGTTAGCTCCCTCAGAAGCCATGAGATAGAGCTAGAAGATGACGAGCCTCAGAAGCAAGGTAAGCCTTTAGCATTAAAATATAACAAAAAACTTGATTCTAAGGTTTTGCAAGCTATGGAAGAAACCTCTGATGGATACTCATCAGAAGAAGACGAATTGTCTCTTCTCTCCGGAAGGGTCAATCAGCTGTGTAAGCAGTGGCAAAGAAAATTCAGAAACTCCAGAAGATTAAGGAATCAGAATGAATCCTCCTCCGGATACAGAAAGCATGAGCCCTCCTCTGGACATAGAAGGTCTGAAGCTTCTTCTGGTCACAGAAAGTCAAACAACAGAGACATCATCTACTATGAGTGCAATGAACAAGGGCATTACAAAAGTGATTGTCTAAGGCTTCAGAAGGAGAAGCCCAAAAACAAGTTCTTCAAGGAGAAGAAGAAAAGTCTCATGGCAACATGGGATGATTCAGATACTTCTGACGCGGACTCAGAGTCAGATGATGATAGAGCCAACATTGCTCTTATGACAAATGTGACAGAAGACAGTGAAGCATTTGGGTCAGACTCAGAATCAGACACGGAAGAGGTATTTCCTGACTTCACTGCTAATTTTACAAAAGTTGAACTAGGAGAAAGTCTGAGTGAAATTATGGAAAGGTATCAACAACTTAGAGTCAAATTCAAGAACCTAAAAAAGGATCTTGCTTCTAACTCTGAAGAAACTGAGAGTCTTAGAATAGAAAATTCTGAGTTAAAAGAAAATATTTCAAAACTAGAAAATGATTTACAAAACTCTCAAAAAGAAATAATCTCAGAGGCTCCCAGTAATGCTGATAAGATCATAAAAGAATATGATCACAGCTTTCAGAAGTTTCTGGCGAAAAACATAGATAGAAGCAAGATGGCTTCAATGATCTATGGAGTTAGCAGAAATGGAAGAAAAGGAATAGGATACCAAGGTAAGGTATCTCCACCTAAGAAAATCATGGACCTAGTAATTAAACGCACACCACTAAAATCTCACTTCACTTATAGGCACACACATGATCTGAAATACACTAGCAATGATTATTCTGCCAAACCAAAATTCAAACAGAATTTTAGTAAAACTAACAAACCAGGACCTAAAAAGATATGGGTACCTAAGGACAAAATTATATATGTAGCAAATATCTTTAGCAGCAAGGCTAAAACATCAATCATGGTACCTGGACTCTGGATGCTCTAGACACAGGACGGGAAGAAAGCATATGTTCCAAAGCCTGGAACTTAAACCTAGAGGCTACATGGGCTTTAGAGGCAATCAAAGAGGGAAGATCATTGGATCTGGAACAGTAGGTAATGGTAACCTTCCTTCTATTAATAATGTGCTTCTAGTTGATGGATTGATGCATAAACTGTTATTCGTAAGTCAATTAAGTGATAACGGTTATGATATAATCTTTAATCAAAATTCATGCAAAGTTGTTAGTCAGAAAGATGGACCTATCCTGTTTAATGGAAAGAGGAAAAACAACATTTATAAGATAAAACTTTCTGAACTAAAGAGTCAGAATGTAAAATTCCTTCTTTCTGTTAACAACGAGCAATGGGTCTGGCACAGAAGATTGGGGCATGTTAGTATGACAAGAATATCTCATATTAACAAACTCAATCTGGTCAGCGGACTTCCTAATCTGAAGTTCAGCTCAGATGCTCTTTGTGAAGCATGTCAAAAAGGAAAATTTGCAAAACCTGCTTTTAAAGCTAAAAACGTTGTTTCTACCTATAGGCCATTAGAACTTCTACACATAGATTTATTTGGACCAGTGAAAATTGTGTCTGTTAGTGGCAAGAAGTATGGGTTAGTGATCGTAGATGACTATAGCAGATGGACATGGATAAAGTTCTTAAGACACAAGGACGAGTCACATTCTGTGTTCATTGCTTTCTATAACCAAGTTCAGAATGAAAAGGATCTTAGAATTGTCAAAGTCAGAAGTGATCATGGTGGAGAGTTTTAAAACAAAAAATTTGAAATATTTTTTAATGAAAAATGCATTTCACATGATTTCTCTTGTCCTAGAACTCCCCCAAAAAATGGAGTTGTAGAATGAAAGAACAGAACATTGGAAGAAATGGCCAGAACCATGATCAATGAGACTAACATTGCTAAGATCTTCTTGGCAGAAGCAATTAACACAGCGTGTTACATTCAGAATAGAATCTCTATAAGAACTATTCTGGAAAAGACTCCATATGAATTGTGGAAGAACAGAAATCCCAACATTTCTTATTTCCATCCTTTTGGATGTACATATTTTATTCTGAACACTAAAGATCATCTAAAAGAGTTTAACTCTAAAGCACAGAAGTGTATTATGTTAGGATACTCTGAACGCTCAAGAGGGTACAAAGTATACAATACAGAAACACCGATTTTTGAAGAGTCAATCAGTGTTAGATATGATGATAAGCTTGACCCTCAAAAGTCAAAGCAGAATGAATCTTTTGCAGATATAGAAGTTGAATTCACAGGTGCTGAAGGAAACTCATCAGAAGTTCACAACAGAGACGCTCCAACAACATTAGAAGGAAATGTCACAAGTATCCCAGTACCTTCTATTGATCATCTCCAGAAAAGGTTATCCATAAGCAGCATAGCTCACCCTGGAGATAAGATTTTGGGAAATAAGGATGATCCAATCAGAACAAGATCAACATTCAGGAATTCTGAAGAATCCCTCATGGGATTGGTATCTCTGATTGAACCAACAACAATTGATGAAGCTCTTCTGGATAATGACTGGATTCTGGCAATGCAGGAGGAGTTAAACCAATTCACCAGAAATGACGTATGAGATCTGGTTCCCAAACCAAAAGGGTTCAACGTCATTGGAACAAAGTGGGTGTTCAGAAACAAACTGAATGAGCAAGGAGAAGTCATCAGAAACAAGGCACGACTGGTTGCACAAGGTTATAGTCAGAAAGAGGGGATAGACTATACAGAAACCTTTACTCCAGTCGCCAGGTTAGAATCTATCAAACTCTTAATCTCTGTTGCTGTAAACAATGGCATCACCCTGTATCAGATGGATGTCAAAAGTGCATTCTTAACTGGTTACATCGATGAAGAGGTATATGTGCACCAACCCCCTGGGTTTGAAAATTCTAAACACCTAGAATATGTTTTCAAACTAAAGAAGTCGCTTTATGGTCTAAAACAAGCTCTCAGAGCTTGGTATGAAAGACTAAGTAACTTTCTGTTAGAAAAGGAATTTAACTGAGGGAAAGTGGACACAACCCTGTTTTGTAAGACATTTAAGAATGACATTTTAGTTTGTGAGATTTATGTAGATGATATTATATTTGGATCTATTAAACCTTCTCTGGGAAGAGAATTTACTAAGTGCAGGCAGGCGGAGTTTGAGATGAGCTTAATGGGAGAACTTAAATTCTTTCTGGGCATTCAGATTAATCATACTCCAGAAGGAACTTACATTCACTAGAGCAAATACATCAGAGAACTTCTGAAGAAATTTGAAATCTCAGAATGTAAGCCATCAAAGGCTCCAATGCATCTCACGTGCATTCTGGAAAAGGAAGAGGTAAGTAAAAAGGTAGAGCAGAAGATCTACAGAGGTATGATTGGTTCTCTCCTTTATCTGACAGCTTCAAGGCCTGATATTTTATTCAGTGTTTATTTATGTGCTAGATTCCAATCAGATCCTAGAGAATCTCACTTAACAGAAGTTAAGCGAATTTTCAAGTATATGAAAGGTACTACTAACTTGGATTTGTTTTATAGAAAATCCAATGAATACAGCTTAGTAGGATATTGTCATGCTGATTTTGCTAGAGACGGAGTAGAACACAAAAGTACTTCTGGAAGCTGCCTGTTTCTGGGAGACAATCTGATCTCATGGACTAGCAAGAGGCAATCCACAATTATGTTGTCAACAGTAGAAGCTGAATATATTGCAGCTGCTGGATGCAGCACACAAATGCTCTAGATGAAAAGTCAGCTTGAAGACTTCAACATATTTGAGAGTAACATCCCTATTTTCTGTGATAATACCTCTGCTATCTATTTATCCAAAAATCTTATTTTGTATTCTAGGGCTAAGCATATAGAAATAAAACATCATTTTATTAGGGACTATACTCATAAAGGAATTCTCTCTTTAAAATTCATTGACACAGACCATCAATGGGCTAATGTGTTTACAAAACCCCTTTCTGAAGATAGATTTAATTTCATTATGAAACATCTCAACATGAAATTATGTCCAAAATAAGAAGTTTTATTTTCATATTCTAACCCTCAGAACTTTATTTTTCTTGTGAACATCTGATCAATGTGTCTTCAGAAGTTAGGAGTACAGTTGCTTCAGAATCTATCTATGAAGATCTGAACCTTTCATTTCAAAGATAGAGTTGTGCAGTTCACACCATCAAACATATGTCATCCTCTCACAAGCTACCTTCTGAGGCTGAGCACGCGTTCAAATTCTGAAGGGTATAAGGCTCTGATTGGATGCATTGAGACACTTGCCAATGGTAAATGTTCAGTATCTACACACAATCCCCTAATTTCAGGTTTCAGAATTTCAGTATAATCATTACTTATTTTCTCTTTCTTACTGATTAAGTTTTCAAAAGTGTTTATAAATTCAATTTCACTATTTCATTCACTTCTTATTGCATCCATTATTCTCTCTCACTCTCGTTTTTGCAAAAAACCCTTTTCTCAGTTTTCTTCAAAAAATCCGTGTGAACAATGGCATCCTCATCAAGCATCAAAAATCTCAACAGTGCTCTTGGTTCTTCTTCAACAGAACAGTATGAGGAACCTATAAGAACGTTCCTCACTCTGGTAGATAATCTTGAAGTTCTATGTGAGTTGATCATTGATTTTGAGAGTTTAAAGGAAAATGGGTTTGATTTGTATGAAGATGTGACGGCTCAGGGATGGAACAGATATGTTGATCGTCTGTTGGGTCCAGTATTTCCTATCCTTGTTAAAGAATTCTGGATTCATGCTACTTCATCCAACCATCAGGTTACTTCATATGTTATGAGGAAGAAGATAGTGATTACAGAAGACTTGATTGGGAAGCTTATTGGGTACAATGGCGGCGAAGTCAGGTGTATTAACATGGCTGATAAGTGTTCTGACCTAAAATCTATTGCTAGGTTCATTTTCACTTCTGGACAGCCATCCAGCAAGATAAGAGACTTGAAAGCTTATTACAGAATCTGGGCCAGGATCATTCTGGGTTGCATAAATCACAGGAAGCCTACAAGCTCTCCTGACTACACCAACATTGATCAG
Source organism: Vicia faba (assembly GCA_948472305.1). Taxonomy (NCBI): domain Eukaryota; kingdom Viridiplantae; phylum Streptophyta; class Magnoliopsida; order Fabales; family Fabaceae; genus Vicia; species Vicia faba. Next base: position 474,856,412 of record OX451735.1, read on the forward strand.
TAGTTTCTATTGTATTTCATTGCAAAGAAGACCAAAATAAATCTTCCACACTTGCTCTTCAACCATCTGAGAACAAGCATGAAAGAAACAAGGGAAGAAGAAAGAACAAAGAGGGATTGGATTCCTCTGGGAAGATTGATTTCTGACATTTTGACTGAAAACAGGCTGATAGAACATATGACAGAGGCTCAGGAGATTAGCGCTCTGGAGTAAAGTGTTGGGAAACCACTAAATGCCAAGAATCTGAAGAAAATGAAGATCATTGAAAGTATTAAGAAGAAACCAACAGTTTCTTCTCATGAAGTCATCATGTCTAGGAGAATCCCTTTGAAAGATTTTCCACTATTTTCTGAGATAGATGCTTCTCTAGAGATTATGGTCAGATACCTTGAAGCGTGCAAAGAAGATAGAACTATTCCAGAACTCAACATTCATGACCTGCACAAGCCAACTCCAGATGTTGTGCTGAAGAAATCCAGAAAGAGGAAAGCAGCAGGAGAAGGATCCTCTCAGAGGACACCCAAAGCTGTGAAAAAGAACGGTAACACATCTTTTGTTTCTGTTGTAGAATCTATAGTGTTTCCAACATCTAAAACAGTTCCCCCTCAACCAACAGAAAATCCCTCACCACAAACATTTGAGGATTTTGACATAGAGTTTTATCCCTCTGTAACTCTTGGCAGTTTCTTAAATGAACCTCACTCCCCTAATCCAAATCCAGAACAAAATCAACCAGAACTTGCAAGAGTTCTGTCTGACATTGAACTTTTTGACCAAGACTTTCAATCTCCAATCCTAGAAAATCCAAACCTCCACTCTCAATAACCAGAAAATCTACACCTTCACTCTCCACAACCAGAACATCTAAATCCCAACTCTCCTTAACCAGAAAATGAAAACCCTCTCACTCCCCAAACTTAAAATCCAAATTTTGAAACCCCTGAATCGGAAAATCAACACGCTACCACAAACCCATCAGAAGACTCTTTTACAGACTCTGATACCACTACCCCAATTCCTGGAATGACAAAACTTCTCACGGTTCGTCAACCTATCTCTCCATACTTGACATTCTAGAAATACCTTCACCATATGACTCCACACCACCAAACACTCCTCACTCACCAATCCTGATTTCTGATTCTCCTACTCCCTCACTAGTTAATCGTCCAACTGATCATCTCAGAACTGTCATTGATCTAGAAGCACTAGACCATCTAGCTTCAACCGCACATAAAATCGTAATTCCCAAACCCAAACCAACCTTAACCAAAACAGATGTTGGTAAGAACTTGTTGATTTTTGAAATAGAAATACAGGAATGGGTTACTTCTTTGAAGCAAGCAATTCAAGAGAATTATAATCTTGCTGCTTCTGATTCTCTTTGGGATAGATTCAGAAAATGGTTCTACTCTGAATCCCAGAGGCAGAAAGAATTGAGTTATGAGATGGCTCAGCAGAACTTCAGTGATCAGCTGAAATCCTTCAAAGAGCAAGTTCTGAGTCACTGGGACAAGAAAGAAATTCTTCTGCTGGAAAATGCTCCCTGGAAAGAGCACCAACCTTCCGAAGCTACTGAACCAGGTTATGATAGTCACCCTCTAACTACAACTCCAGAAAAGGATATTGCAACAGAAGAAGTAGTTGAATCAGAAGATGTTGCAGAGTGTTCTGAACGACTTGCAACCTCTGAGGTAACACCAGCTACGTCTCTGGTCATGCAAACTCTGGAAGAGCTGAAGAAGGAGGATGCTTTAATCCATGCAAGGTTGGATAAGCAAGAAGACACAAACAAAGAAATAAGAGTTATATTGGATAAGCAAGAAGACACTACCAAAGAAATCAAGGATAATTTGGGAAAGCAAGAAGAATCAAGCACTCAGATTAAAAGCTTGTTGGAAGCGTTGTTCACATGACTTCCCCCTCCATTTTAGATTTTCTTTAACTTGTTTTCTGTATTCTTAATCTTATCTTCATTGTTTCTGAAAGATGTCATTGCATTCTGTTTTCCATACAAATCATCATTTTTTACTCTGATAATTTATGATTATATTGCTTTTTGATACCTGACAAAAAGGGGGAGAACGTAAGATATTTTCAATAACAGTTTATCGGGACTAAGTCTCAAACATTCTAAATATATTAACTTCTTATTTGTTTTCTGAAAGCTTAAACAGGAACAAAATCTGATAAAGACAGAAGGATATGCATCAAAAACTCTGATAAGAAGGAACTTCAGGGAAGTATCTCATCTATATCTGAGTACTCAACTCGGGGGGAGACTCTCTTAAGCTTTTTGTTTTGTATATTTTTATTGAAAAATCCTAGTTTTTGTCATCATCAAAAAGGGGGAGATTGTTCGAACATAGTTTGATTTTACAACCCTCATAAGAGTTTTGATGATAACAAACACAAAGAACAAATATGCACTCTAAATTTGTGTTTTATGTTGAACAAAAGTTCTGACTAAAACAGCATCAGAAGTTAAGAGAAAGATATTCTGATTCTGAACGGAAGTCAAACATGCTAACACAACTTTATGCTTCTGACTTCCCAAGTTCTGAAGTAGAGCAACATGCAAGATTCCTAAGATCTAAAGCGTTACTTTTCCATTAAGGTTGTATCATGTGAAATGGCTACATTCAGACAAGGATCTTCTCAGTATGGAAAGTGCATTAAGTGTCCATTATCATATTTCCATTTGGACAGAATTTTCACGCCTATATAAACAAGTTCAAAGGGTAAATCGTTCACGATTTTATACAACTGCTCCATACAATCTCAAAAAGCTGCAAAAAGTCATATTCATACTATACTCAATTTGTGTAATACATCACAATCGTGATACAGTTTTTGTAATGCAAAACAAATAGTACACACTAAACCTTTTCTTTTGATTAAGTAGTTTTCCTTGAGATAAATCGGTTTATGGTTGTACTCAAGAAGACATTGGAAGTTGTCAAAGTAGTATTGTAATCAGTTTGATTAGTGAATTAAGTCCTCGTTGGAGAGAGGAGAAATCACCTTGGCGAGTGGACTGGAGTAGTTTGAGATCAAGCAAACTAGGATAAAAATATCGTGTCTATTGCTTTTGATTATTAAAGTTTCTATTCAACCCCCCCCCCCCCCCCCCTTCTTGTATTTTTCACTTCTTCATAATGGGCATGTCGAGGGGCATGGGAATGGGTGTCGACCGGCACCATGTTGGAAAAAGGAAGGTTTGTTGGTGCTTATTGTTTTTCTAATCGAATTGTATGCAGGAGTTGGGTTGAAGATAAGTGGGAGAGAAGCTTTTCTTCTCGGATGTGTTCCGGTTATAAGATATTGGTTCAGTATGTTGTTGTTGGTGACGGTGCAAATGTTGTTGAAGTTTTTTTGTTTCCCGAATTCAAATGTGACATGGATCCAAGATTCTATTGTTAATCAAGTTGGAGCATCTTGATGGAGGACGATCAGACAATGGTGATGTCTACTTCTCGAAGGATGAGGAGCAATGTAACGGTTATTGATATACGAGTAGAGTGTAAGTACCTAATGTTTCTGAAGGTGATTGTTAAGTAACAAGGATAATTTTTAGAAGATGGAATTTAGAAAGTTGTGATATTTCAGCTCTGATGGTTGACCGTGAAGTTTTCGATTTGAGTAGCCCTTACGTAAGATGTTGATGTTTGAACGGTGATAGAGTGACAGATTGTTGTAGACCTTGTCGTGGGATCCTTGTGAGTGATTGTAAAAGTTGTTGAAGTTGTTAGAATGTTTTGAATCACGAGTCGGAATCGGAAATGCGAGGAGGTGAGTATGATTTCAAGAAATAATAATGGAAAGTGTTGGTACTGGTACAAAGAAATTATGTTCTGATGTTATCGTAGGGTGTGTAATAGTATGTCGTTGCATGACGTCGGTGTTCGCATTTTCAGATAACTTTGGAAATTCATATCTTGTGTTCTGAGTATCAGATTGGCGTTTTTCTTGAACCTATGGGGAGATAGAAATATATTCTATCTATGAAATTGTTTTCAAATATGGTTGATGCATTCCCATATGGAGGAACTCTAAAGTCGTGTACGGAACTAGAGGCTTTTTGGGCATAAATGATTATTATCGCAATTGTTCGAGACAAGGTCAAGAATAATATTTTGTTGGCGAATAAGTTGAGAAATGAGATGTTCGGCATTAAAAAGGATGTCGTTCATCATTTCAAGTATGGGATGTTGCATGTGAAGAAAGTTTTGTATAACTAAAGAAAAGATTGATGACTGATATGGTATTGGTTTTGCCTAATCCGAGTGAGTTATTTGTAGTATATTATGAATGCATCTAAGATGGGACTTAGTGGTGTGCTAATTATGAATGGACAAGTTATTGCTTGTGCTTCTAGACGACTCATAGTTCATGAGAGAAATTATCCTACGCGTGACTTAGAGTTAGCAGCGGTGGTGTTTATGTTGAAGATTTAGAGACATTGTCTTTTTGGTTCTATATTTGAAGTATTTAGAGGCCATAAGAGTTTAAAGTATTTATTTGATCAGAAGGAGTTGAATATGAGACAACGAATATGGTTGGATTTGTTGGAAGATTATGATTTCAGTTTGAATTATCATCCAAGTAAAGCTAATGTCGTGGCTGATGCTATAAGTCGAAAGACTTTACATATGTCGGCAATGATGGTTAAGAATTAGAGTTAATTGAACAGTTCAGAGATATGAACTTAGTTTGCAAAGTGACACTGAATAGTGTTATGTTAGGGATGTTAAAGATTAACAATGATTTTCTGGACAGTATCAGAAAAGTTCAGAAGTTAGATGTGAATTTGGTAGATTTGGTGGTTGGACTCGATCAGTCTGAGAAATGATGATTCCAAGTTAGATGTGCATGGTGTGTTGAGATTCCATAATCGAATTTGAATTCCTAATGATGTGGAGATGAATAAAGTAATTATTGAGTTGGAGGATACTTAACCTTCGAGTAAGGCTAAGTGAGTGTAATATGGACTGTGTAATATGTTGAGCGTCGATGTCTCATCGACAAGATCGAATGAGAGGGATGTTGTGGGAGTATTTGTAAACCTCATTGGAAATTATTGGATTATGGTGCGTTAGGTCACTTGAGTACAAGTTCTAAAGGAACACTATTATAGTTTGGTAATGATGGTTTACACTCTGTTATGGTTGTCGACTATTGTAATATGGTGGGAGAATTGACTTGGTTGTTTTAGTTTGATCATAATTGTTGCGGATAGCAAGAGCCGCCACCGACTTTTCTTTTATCCAATAAGGAAATGGTGAAAAGAACAGGAAAGACCTTTACAGGTTTTTTCTTGAGTTCGGGGGGTAGGTTATGAAAAGGGAAGGGGTTATCAACCTTTTCATCCGTAGTTATCTACGGGCTCTTAGTTGCTTTCTAGATCACTTGCTTTGTTTGAAAATGTGCTTTGTGGTGTGAGTTTGAAAATATTTTGAAAAAAAACGTCTTTGACTTTTGAAAATGTTTCAATTGAAAGCGTTGGTGTGAAAAATGGTTTTTTAGTTGTGAGCAAGCAAGCAACTACGAGCGTCCTACCTACTCGAAAGGTCTATGTTCTTTTCCTCCTCCTTTAGATATTTCTATCTTACCATTGATTGATAAAAAGTCCCATCGTTGGATGTGAAGGGACGGACGTAGGTCATTTGTATAGTCATAGAAGGAAACCTATGAGACGTTTTAGCAATTTTCATATAGGGACTAGATCGTTTACCGAAGGCAACATCGAGGGACTACGATCTTTTTATCGAGGGTCTTTGCTAAAACTCCTATATTTGAGGGACATGGCTATTTTCTGAGGCAACAAGTGAGATTACCATAGAGGGGCATGTGTGTGAATAGTTTGTTTGATTGCATGCATTTAGTCTTGAATTTAAGGTTTTCTACTTGTTGATTTTAACTTGCCATACACAACCTAATTACTAGCATTTTATGAAAGCAATAAAAATGCGAAAAATAAATGTCCTACGCTATTACAACCATATTGAATAGCAAGAAAATAATAAAACAAAACAAAATAAAATAGGGGAAGACAAGTTCTTCAATCTAGACAGTAGGCACCCTTCGATTCAACCCCTTCTTGCTTCTTTTGATTGGGCCTGGAAGTCAGTGTGAGATGCACCTTTCGATTCACCCTTCTTCTGCTTCCTTTTGTTTGGGCCTGCAACCAGTGTGATCGAAGCCTGCATCCTTCGATTCACACACCTTTTTTTTCATTTTTCTTTCATTTGGGGTTAGATAGAAGCATGGGGTGAAGCATAAGACTTCGATTCACACAACCTTCTTCCTATTCTCTTTCGTTTGGGATTAAATAGCAGCATGGGGCGAAGCCTAAGGCTTTGATTCACACAACTTTCTTCTTGTTTTCTTTCGTTTGGGATTAAATGGCATCATGGGTTAAAGCCATGCTAATATGGCCTGTACAGGTTAGTCCCTAACATATATATTTGGACAAGAAAAGAAAACAATCGAAAGGGTATAAATAAAAGATGAGCAAAAGGTTATTTACATGCTATGCTTGAAATGAAAGGTTCACAGTTAAGGAGACTTACCTTGAATCTGGAGTTAGTGTCTTGAACCTTGAGTTGCTTCCTTGAATACTCTTGGATTCGAAGAAAGGAAAGAAGCTATTAGAATGTCAGGGAAACTTGGGGTCAAAAGGAAGAATAAAGGTGTAGTGTTTCTTTTTTTTTATTCTGGGTCGAATAATGTATAAAGGGGTTTGAGACTTTTGTTATAGTTTGAGAGTTTGAGAGTGTTTAATGATTTTTCAGACAACAAAAGTTTCTTCAGCTACCTAAAATCCCCCTTTAGATGTGTGATGGAACCTCTTATTTATATATGAGTTTGGCTGAGGTTTGGGAGGGAAAACAAAAGAAATTTGAACAAATTGTGTATGTTGTTCTTTGTAGTCTTCGAGGTGCAGTTTGTGTATGCCAATTTGGTGCAAATATGGGAGCAGCGTAGCAGGACTGCTTTGTAGCAGTTTTGGAGTGTTGTGGCCAGTGCAGCAGGCTTGGGCTTAGTAGCACATGGGACTCTAGCCAACAAGCATCTTGAATACTTCACCCTTTCGTTTCGACCACATAGGTTCAACCTCCGACCAGACTCCTCTTCAGACAACAATATTTGTTTCCACCCAAAGTGTGTCCTTCGAATGGATCATATGTGTATCTTTTGAAGGGACCACATGGATCACTTGTGTGCATCACTTGCAATTCTTCTAATGGGCCACCAAGGTATATCCTTCAAACGGGGCACCCATGTATTCCATTTGAATCCACCAATACATGTCCTTCGAAGGGGGCAAATATATGTCCTTCGAATGGACCATATGCATGTCCTTCGAATGCGCCAGTTGTGTGTCATAGTGTAGAAACTATATGGAATCAAAATAAATTGTTTCCAAGGGAGATATTACCCAGTCGAAGCTAGCATGAAAATAGTTAATGCTTTGTGGGTGCTAGCATAAGGGAAGTTCCTGCCTTGTGAATTGAAGCAAGCAGGAAAGAGGCCCTTGCTTCCTGAATCGAAACAAACACTGTAAGAGGCCATTGCTTTGTGAACCAAAAGCAAACATGTTATAGCTACTGCTTGTGAATCGAAGGATGCATGTAGGAGGCCATATGCACAAATGAGGCTTGTGGACCACTTGCTCGAAAGGTTCAGAGTTAGATTCGAAATATGTTGCTTCGAAGGAAACCAATACTCCAATCGAAGCTTTGTGTGAAGGAGGCCAAATGTCCAATCGAAACCTCTAAACTTGGCTTGCCTCGAAGGAGGCCCAAATGTCCAATCAAAACCTATGAACTTGGCTTTCCTCGAAGGAGGCCCAAATGTCCAATCGAAGCTTATGGATTAAGCCTGCTCGAAGGAAGTTAAATGCCCAATCGAAACCTCTGGATCGAAGTAATCTATTTTTCTTCAATTTTGTCAAAAAATCAAATTTATATGCTTTGCTCTTTCAATGGTTTCCTCTTTGACTTGATGCTTGAAAAATTCAATATGATCTAATTGTACTTGTGTAAACTTGAACTAATAGAAATTTTGTGAGAAAAATCTTGAGAAATGAGAGGGAAAATTTTGGGGTACAACAGTTGCCCCTGTTCAATCTTCTTAAACCTGAAGAGTTAGATTTGCGAGTCCGCCATTCGTGACTTGAAGGTAGAAGATGATTGGACACTGGAGTTCCCAGAAATTTACATTTGATTATGTGTTAGTTGATTGTGTAGGGAATGGGATTATAGATTCCATTTGGAGAGATGATGGAGAGTTGTCGAAGATGGGCTTATAGATGCCATCCAAAGGTAATTGTCGATATAAATTAGACTAAGTCTAAGCTTGATTTCAACTGGAAAAGAATCAGAATAAATCTTTGGTCGATTTAAACTGAACCAGCAGAAGTGCTTACTGGAAAAGTATCAGAATAAATCTTTGAAATTTAAATTGAACCAGCAGATGTCTGCGTTCGTCTTTAACTGGAAAAGAATCAAGATAAATCTTTGGTTGATTTAAACTGAACCAGCAGAAGTGTTTACTGGAAAAGTATCAGAATAAATCTTTGAAATTTAAACTGAACCAGCAGATGTCTGCGTTCGTCTTTAACTGGAAAAGAATCAGGATAAATCTTTGGTCGATTTTAAACTGAAGCAGAAAAAGTGTTTACTGGAAAAGTATCAGAATAAATCTTTGGTCGCTTTAAACTAAACCAGAAGATGTTTGTGTCATTTTTAATTGGAAAAGAATTAGAATAAATCTTTGGTCGATTTAAACTGAACCAGAAAAAGTGTCTACTAGAAAAGTATCAGAATAAATCTTCGGTCGATTTAAACTGAACCAGAAAAAGTGTCTACTAGAAAAGTATCAGAATAAATCTTCGGTCGATTTAAACTGAACCAGCAAATGTCTGTGTCGTCTTTAACTGGAAAATAATCATAATAAATCTTTGGTCGATTTAAACTGAACCAGCAGAAGTGCTTACTGGAAGTGTTTGTCATGTAGATAGTCACCCTGTCCTGTTTCGAGAATTGATCTACAATCAATTTGTTCACAGATAGTTGTCCTATCTTATTTCAGTTATTAATCTAGAACTTGATTTTGTTGGTCATTGAGATAGTCGCCTTGTTTGGTTTTAGGAATTAATCTCTGACCTCTTTGAGAAAGAAAGATAGTATCCCTGGCTTGTTTCGGGAGTTAATCTTCAATCTGCTCACGTAGATAGTTGTCTTGTCTTGTTTCAGGTATTAATCTATAATCAGTCGCTCATAGATAGTTTTCTTGTCTTGTTTTAGGTATTAATCTGGAACTTACTTTTGTTGGTCGTAGAGAGTGTCGCCCTGTCTGGTTTTAGGAATTAATCTCTGACCTATTTGAGAAAGAAAGATAGTTTCCTCGGCTTGTTTCGGGAGTTAATCTTCAATCTGCTCATGTAGATAGTTGTCATGTCTTATTTCAGGTATTAATCTATAATCAGTCGCTCACAGATATTTGTCCTGTCTTATTTCAGGTATTAATCTGGAACTTGTTGAAAATTGGTAATGATAGTTTTTTGCTTGCTAACTTTCCTGAAAAAGGTAATGAGTCAGCCGTGTGCAGTGTCATGATGCATGAGATGCATCGAGTAATGATGTTCTCGAAATAAATGAGATTGTGGTATATGCATTTGTGTTCTCGATGCTATGATGTTTGTAAAAGGATGTATGAATGCAATGTATGAACGTATCAGTTGTTCTACTACAATGTTGCTGGAATGGGGAAAATAAATCCCTGATTGTTGTTGGGGATGAAGAGCGTAAGTATTCATATTTTGTTGAAGTTGAAGTGCTGAGAGACGGATTTCTGTTGTTTAGAGAAATTAACTTTGTTGAGGAAGGGAAACTTCACGAACTTGCTTGGGGATTTTTATGAAATCCTGCTGGGGAATCCTGAAAAGTTTGTGACCCAGGTTAGGGAATTCTTTAAGGTGTCGGGGCAGTAATTGGAGATTCTTGTTCCGTCGGGGATATAAGAACACCTGACATCATTAGGTTGTATGCCAAGGATACGGCAGTGATTTTATAGTAGGATTCCCCTGCCTCTGTACCTGCTAGAGAAAGTATCTGTGGGGATTTTGTGGATGGCCCTTAGATATTGTCCTGCTTCTTAAAGCCACTAGTAATTGTCTTTCTGTTTTTTATGCATGTTTTTGTAAACGGTAATCACATTCAAATGCATATGTTCAAAAATAATCACTGGACATTTTTGCAAACAAAACAGAAAAATAAAAACAAATAGTTTTGTACTTTCCAAGAGATAGTTTTTTTTGTATTAATTTGAATAAGCATTTTTTGTACAAGGAGACGAACATCCTAGTAAGAGAATATCGTCGTAAGAATGAAAACTATACAAAATAGTATACAAAGAAAAACAGCTATGTGAAATAATCCCATTGATTTCCCATTCTGTTATTGCCTTTATATCTTCAGGCGTCTCATCTCTTTGCTGCTTCTTCGAAGCTGGCGGGATTGATTAGTACCAATTGAGCTTGATAGTTGTTACCGAAGATTGGCTGTGAGATGATCCAACAGGACATAGTTATATGCTTAAAAATCCCTAACTTTTTCCTGGACCGCCCTTTCGGGTTTTTAGTCCACTAGGATACCCTTTTTTTTTCCCAAGCCACCTCTTCAGGTTTTTGACTTGTCGAGTGTACAGTTTTTCCATATGTATATCCCTAACTTTTTCCCGAACCCTTTTGGTTCGCCGGGATGCCCTTATTTTTGCCTAGGCCAGTCAACCTAGTGGGTCTTTGTTCATGCGTAGTATCTTTCAACTATGTCTGCATTTACAGGGTGCCGAACGTCATCACCGCCCATAGTGGGTAAGATCATGGCTCCACCAGAAAATATGTTCTTGATTGCAAATGGATCTTCGTATGTGGGAGTCCATTTTCCCATGGGATCACCTTGTGGAAGGATAATGCGCTTGATTAATAAGTCACCAACCTGATATACCTGACGTTTGACCTTCTTGTTAAAAGCTTTAATCATATGTTTTTGGTACATCTGACCATGGAAGACAGCCGCGAGCCTCTTCTCGTCAATCAGGTTCAATTGGTCAAGTTGAGTATGAATCCATTTGTCTTCATTCAAACCTGTGTCCTTCATGATTCTCAATGAAGGTATCTAGACTTCAATGGGTAGGACAACTTCCATACCGTATACCAAAGAGAAAGGAGTTTCCCTTGTTGACGTACGCACTATGGTACGGTAACCGTGAAGAGAAAATTGTAACATCTCATGCCAGTATTTGTAGGTCACTGTCATCTTCTGTATGATCTTTTTGATGTTTTTATTAGCAGCCTCCACAACACCATTCATCTTTGGCCGGTAAGGAGAACAGTTATGATACTGGATTTTAATTTGCACGCAGAGTCCAGAGATCATAGTATTATTGAGATTGGTACCATTATATGTAATGATTCTTTTTGGAATACCATACCGATAGATAAGGTTATGTCTGATGAATCAGGCCACAACATTCTTGATAACAGAAACAAATGAAGTCGCCTCGACCCATTTTATGAAGTAATCGATGGTGATGAGGATGAAACGATGCCCATTAGAAGTTGTGGGTCTGATCTCTCCAATCATATCGATGCCCCACATTGCAAATGGCCAGGGAGAAGTCAAGAAGTTCAAGGGGACTGGGGGCACATGTATTTTATCAGCATAGATCTAGCACTTGTGACAAGTTCGTGAATGATGATAACAATCTGCTTCCATAGTGGACCAGTAGTATCCTGCCCTTAGAATCTTCTTAGCCATTGTATGCCTGCTAGAATGGGTGCCAAAGGTTCCTTCATGCAAATCTGCCATAATTTTCTTTGCTTCACTCTTATCCACACATCGAATCAAGGTAGAATCATGGTTGCGCTTATAGAGGATTTCGTTACTGAGGAAAAACTTGGTAGAGAGCCTTCTTAGGAACTTCTTATCATTGACAGAAGCCCCCTCGGAGTACTCTTGGGTTTCAAGGTATCTTTTGACTTCATAGAACTAAGTTTTGTCAACTACTTCTTCAGTATCAATCTCATGGAAGTATACTGGTTCGTCCATTCTTTCAATAGTGATCTGAGAAGCTTCATTATCCCAACTGACCTTGAACATGGATGACATAGTAGCTAACGTGTCTGCTAGTTGATTTTCCTCTCGTGGAAAATGCTCAAAGGTAACTTCTTCAAAGCATGGAATTAATGTCAGCACATGTTCCCGGTAAGGGATGAGATTAGGGTGCTTCGTGTCCCATTCTCCTTTGATTTGACTGATTACTAGGGCTGAGTCCCCGAATACACTCAAGAATTTGATCCTCAAGTCGATAGCAGCTTTGAGACCCATAATACATGCTTCATATTCAGCCATATTGTTGGTACAATTGAAACATAGCCTAGCAGTGAAAAGAGTATGACAGCCTTTGAGAGATAAGATCACAACACTGATGCCATTGCCAAGTGCGTTGGAAGCTCCATCAAAAACCATAGTCCATCGGGATCCTTGTTCAGGTCTGTCATACGGTCTAAGTTCTTCATAATCATTCACTAACATGATGTCCTCATTCTAGAATTCAAAATTCATGGATTGATAGTCGTCCATAGCTTGATGAGCCAAATGATCAGCTAGTACACTTCCTTTTATTGCTTTTTGGGTAGTGTATTGAATGTTGTATTCGGTCAGGACCATTTTCCATCTTTCTATTCTTCCAGAGAAAGCGGGCTTCTCGAATATGTATTTGATATGATCCATTTTAGATATCAATAAGGTAGTGTGAGTCAGCATATACTGTCTTAGCCGACGAATAGCATATGCCAAAGCGCAGCAAGTTTTCTTGAGCAGTGAATATCTGGTTTCACAGTCGATAAACTTTTACTCAGGTAGCCTATTGCATGCTCTTTTCGACCAGACTCGTCATGCTGCCCCAGTACACACCCCCATTGAATTCTCTAATACCGTGAAGTACATGATCAGAGGTCCCTCTTCAACCGGCGGCATCAAAATTGGAGGCTCTTGAAGGTATTCTTTGATTTTTTCAAAGGCGGTCTGGAAATCGTCATTCCATTTCACTGTTTAATCTTTCTTCAGTAATTTGAAGATCGGCTCACAAGTAGCGGTTAGATGGGAAATGAATCTGGAAATGTAGTTTAGACTTCCCAAGAATACCCTAACCTCCTTCTCAGTGCGAGGATTTGGCATTTTTTGTATGGCTTTAACCTTTGTAGGGTCTTCTTCAATAACTTTGTCACTGACAACAAAGCCTAAGATCTTACCGGATCTTACTCCAAAGGTGCACTTATTCGGGTTCAGCCTCAGTTTGTATTTCTTCAGTCTTTCAAACAACTTCTGCAGGTGGTCAAGGTGTTCCTCTTCAGTTTGTGATTTGGCTATCATATCATCAATGTAGACCTCTATCTCGTGATAGATCATATCATGAAACAAAGCTACCATGGCACGCTGATAGGTTGCCTTGGAGTTCTTTAACCCAAATGGCATAACTTTGTAGCAGAAAGTGCCCCACTGCGTGATGAAGGTCGTTTTCTCCATGTCCTCAGGTGCCATTTTGATCTGATTGTACCCGAAGAAACCATCCATGAAGGAGAAAACCTTGTGTTGTGCGGTGTTGTCAACCAGAACATCAATATGGGGAATCGGAAAGTCATCCTTGGGACTTGCCCTATTCAGGTCTCTGTAATCCACACACATACGTACCTTACCATCCTTCTTAGGTACCAGAAAAACATTAGCAACCCATTATGGATAAGAGGTAACATCTAAGAAACCGGCGTTGAATTGCTTCATGACTTCAGCCTTGATCTTTTCTGACATCTCTGGCCGCATACGACGAACCTTTTGTTTCACTGGAGGGCAGTCTGCTTTTGTTGGCAGACGATGGACCATGATATCAGTGTCGAGTCCTGGCATGTCTTCATATGACCATGCAAAGACCTCAACATAGTCATGTAGCATCTGAATCAACCGCTCCTTGACACTATTCTCCATATTGGCTCCTATCTTGACTTCCTTCTTGTCCTCTTCAGTACCCAAGTTTATTGTCTCAACTGACTCTTCATGGGGTTGTATTGCCCTTCCTTCCTGTTGTAACAGTCTGGAAAGTTCCCCTAGTACTTTACAATCTTCCTCGCCTTCGTCCTCGGCTTGGTAGATCGGATTTTCAAAGTCATAATTGGCAATAGCAGAGCCGTTATCAATGGGATCCAGGGTGGATGTGGATCTGCAGTTTGATATGTGAGTGTGTGTAAGAGCATAACTATTTTTGATAAAGTAAAAAGTAGAAAATAAAAACAAGGAGCATAAAATTTGCATTCAAAACGTCCAATGATTTATTAATGATATATGAAGATGAAGTAATAACCCTCACAGATAGAGCATTATGCCTCGGGTAAGACACAAGGTTTTAAAGTTTCAATTGTCTAAATATTACATATCCAAAAACTAAAAGACAATTACTCTTGAATAAAAGTAATAGGAACAAAATCTTTGGCCTCCCAATTGTTGAGTCCCCCGTTGATTGTTGGGAAGATCCACTTTTCCATGTCACAGTCACTATCATTGTCCTCCAACACATTGACTTCATGGTTGTTGATGCGTAGTGGTGGTTCCCCGGTGCGAGCACGACGAACAGCTCTTTGGACCTTTGAAGTAAAACCTAAACCAAACTTGTCAGATTTGTAAGGAATATCCAGAAGTTGGCCCCAAATGGTACACCCACCTTCTTCAACTACGACTTTGGCATCCTTCAGAGAAGCCATCTTCAAAGGAGGTCTGGTAATCTTCAGGACATTGGTAATAGTATAGGTTGCGGCAACTGTCTGTGGAACCTCCTCAAAGTTCTGACAGAGGGTCTCAATGAACTCATCATCCATCTCAACATACCTGAAAGAGTTTAGGGGGCTCACCATGTATTATTCCTCGCCGTGGACCGTAATAATCTTTCTGTTAACCGGTACTTCAACATTTAATGCAGAGTAGAAGTAACAGCATCGGCCCCATGGATCCATGGGCGACCCAATAAACAGGAGTAAGATGGGCGGATGCCTATCACGTAGAAAGTGGAGTCGAAAGTCTGAGTACCAACTTTGATAGGGATGTCCACCTCCCAGTGCACCATTCTCTTGAAAACATCAAAGGCCCTCACCACAATATTACCGAGCTTCAATGTGAGTCCTTCACAATCCAATTTTTCCAAAGCATTCTTGGGTAATACATTCAACGATGAACCTATATCTACCAGAACATGAGCTAGGGTAGTGTCCCTGCACTCAATGGAGATATGCAGGGCATCATTATGCTTTCTTCCCTGGACGTCAAATCTACATCAGAGAAACCCAGTCCATTGTCCGTTGTCAAACTAGCAACACAATTCTTGAATTGATCGGCGGAGGTCTCTTGAGGAACATGGGTAGACTTCAGGAGTTTTACCAAAGCCTTAGCATGGGCTTTAGAGCATAAAAGTAAAGCCAACATTGAGATTTTTGAAGGGTTCTGCCCCAACTGCTCTACAACATTGTAATCCCTTTTCTTTATTATCTTCAATATTTCTTCCATTTCTTTTTTAGAAGCCTCAGGAACGACTTCTTTATGCGCCTTTGTCTGGACAGGCTCAACCAGTACCTCTTTGCCCCGAGTCTCGGCTGACTCAGTAGCAGGGATAATAGTAGGAGTGGCAATGGGAGTACTAACATGAGTAGTAGCAAGAATAATAAAAGGAGTAGAAATAGTCTTCGGAGAGATTTCGGGAGAGAAAACCCTTCCACTTCTCGTAATTTTATTGGTCCCGGCGATGTTGTCGACGTCAGGATTAGTATCTTCGGCAACTTTATCTTTAACAGCCAATAGGTCTTGCTTGACGCCATCGTAGTAGACGACAGCCCCATGAAGGGTGATAATCAAAGGAGAAAACTTGGGAACGGATGTAATCCTGACGGGTCTTTTGGTGGAGACCTTGGGAGGATTGTCAGAAATTGTATTTATTGAGACATCTTCACACAAATATCTTGCATGGGGAACTTTCTCAAACAAAATTTCTTTGTTAACCATCACGCGCTGGACACCCATCTTTAACGACAAACAACCATCTGGTAGAGACATACATAAGTGGAAACCTTCACCACAACCCAAAAATAAATTGGCTCACAACAGATTATCTTTAATAATCAGAAGAGGAGTGGCTAATTCATCCACAAAGGAAACAAATAAGTCATTGTCAACAGCATTGACACCCTGGCCATGTTTGGGCATTGGTGCAGTTATTACATTAGGTGTCTCTGGAAGGTCAAACTAAATCTCTTTTTCCTGGATAAGATCTTGCACCTTATTTTTCAGAGTCCAACAATTGTTTGTATCATGCCCCAGACTCTTGGAATGATAGGCACATCGAGCGTTTGGGTTGTAGTAGGGAGATGCAATATTGGGATTCTTTGGAGCTTCCTTTAGAGTCACTAGATTGAAGTTCAACAGGTGCGGCAAAACATGGGACAAGGTCATGTTGATTCGGGTGAACTATCTTCTGGGCGCATATGGCTTGCGCTGATTGTTTCATTGTTGATTTGATACAGGATTGGAGATCATAATAGCCCCTACCGTCGGACGATGTTCATTTTTGTTTTGATTTCTCTGGCCATAAGCAGCATTGACCTCCTTTTTTCCAGCTTCTACCGCTCACCAGTTAAGATCAGCTCAGTAAACCCATCTGAAGAGCTTACAATCAGATGGTTGAAGAATGGACCAGACAGAGTACCCAAGAACATTTCTACTAGCTCTCTATCAGATAGAGGAGGCTGGACTCTTCCAGCAAGATTTCTCCATTTCTGGGCGTAAAAAGCAGCAACCAGATCTTCCCAATTGCGAATGTTGGTTCCTTCCAGCTAGTAGAACCATTCCAACTGCGTCCCTGACAAACTTTCCTGGAAGAAATGTACCCATAGGTTCCTATCAGCAGTATGGGGTTGAATCTTCTTGACATATGACCTTAAGTGCAGCTTAGGATAGGAGACACCGTCATATTTAGCAAATGTGGGAACTTTGAACTTTGGTGGAATGACCACCCCAGGAACCAAACCTAGTTCTTCAAAATCCAGACCAGGTACTCTCTGAATTTCCATGGCATTGAGACGATCCTCCAGCTGTTTAAATTTGTCATCACCAGGAGGATATTATTCTTCAGCATAGTTAGTCTCATCTTTATCAGACCCTAGGCTGTGGTCTCCTTCCTTTTCATTCTCTTCATGATTGTCTCCCTCATTTGACGTAGTTGCTAATTCTAGAGCTCGCTTTGCTGGTTCTCTGAACCTCCTTCCCATATTCAGGACACCCACCGTTTTCTTCGTCTTCTTATTCTTGTCTTTGATTATGAGAGCCTTCAGGTCCTCTTGTCCTTTATTCAGAGCCAGGAACATCTATTAGAATTGAGCATTCTGTGTTTGAAGATCCTTCACTGTTTTTTTAATATCCATCTTACTGAAATAAATAGTAGAAAGATAAGGAAACCTGTTGTGAAAAACTTGTTTGTGTTATGATGAATGAAAATGCATATGCAAATGATTTCAAGGACCTAGGAGATTTAAATTTGTTTAGAAAAAAGGAAACAGACATTGTATTAATAAGTCCAAATTGATTACAACATGCCTCTTGGGCTTACAATGGAGGAAATAAATACAAAATAAACTCCTAAGACAAAAAGGTCGAGCGCATCCTTTTCGGTGCAATGTAAGCGTTCAAACTTCGCTCTTCATGAAGTTGTCTCGTAAGCTCCAAAACCTTATTTTCACTCGCATGGAATTGGGCTTCGAAGGTGTCTCGCTCTTCCTTTAGCTGTATCCAATCTTTTTGCAAATCTTCAAGAGAAGTAGGCATGTTAGGATAAAGGACAGTATACAGAACATCTCCTTCGGTAATAGGCTCCATGATGATAGGTAGGATGGAGGGATAAGGCATCACGAGACTCTGAGCACGAGTTTGTACCCACTTAAGAAGGCTCAAGGGGAATATAATTTTTGTGTTCTAATGTCTTACTATCCACTTTATTTGTCATTCTCCAAGCTCGTACGAACCTTTAACGATAGCCTTGGTCATCACTCTCGTAGTCGAATACCACGCCTTGGATGAGTGCATCATAGGGACCATCTCTTCATGCATACCCAAACTATCGTAAAGCCAAGCAAGGGTTGTAAGTAATACCTCCCCTAATCCCAAGCAGGGAGACATTATGGAATTCCCCACAACATTCAATGATAGTAATATCCTCCAAGGATCGAGAACACCGGTGAATATCTGAATGT
Source organism: Vicia faba (assembly GCA_948472305.1). NCBI lineage: Eukaryota > Viridiplantae > Streptophyta > Magnoliopsida > Fabales > Fabaceae > Vicia > Vicia faba. The sequence continues at coordinate 474,874,761 of OX451735.1, forward strand.
CTGAGTGACATCAACCTATTGAACCATCTCAAGCCTTGCTCATTCTTCACAATAGTTCGGGATAGGTGCGAAACAAACCACCTAGCCAACATAGGAGTTCAACACTTGAGGTTCCCCCTTCTCTTCATGGTGCGGGAGTGAAGAGAATGCAAGATGTCCCCAAGCAAAGTAGGCACCGGATTATGAGATATAAAAATTTTGACTGCATTTACATCTATAAGTTGGTCAGGATTAGGAAATAGTACCACCCCATAGATGAGAAGAGACAAAACTTCTTCAAAGGCTTGTAAACCCAGAGTATCCCAACGGTCTTGAGCCTTTTCCAACAAGAACTTTGCTATAAACCCTTTGACACCACTTCTTGTTTCCCAATTAGCCATGACGTTGGATCGTTGCAAATGTAAAGCTCGAGTAATCTCCTCAGGGCTCGGGTCTCTTTCAATACCGTTGAAAGGTAATTGATCAAGAATAGGAATTCCAAAGAGTTGAGAGAATTTTTCCATAGTAGGCACAAGTTGGTAATCGGGGAAGGTAAAGCAATGGTGTAAAGGGTCGAAGAACTGAAAAAGAACCTTCATCATGTCTTCATCAAGACTTAAGGTAACCAGATTGAGAAGTCGTCCATGTCTTTTGGTGAGCAGAGAATTTTCAAGAATCCTTGATGGTAATTCTTTGAGTTGAAAAGGTACTCATACGAGGTTGACTTGGATAGTATTCCTGCGAGTGGGAGTCATGTCCTATAAAATAGAACAAAGATGAATCTCGAAATCCTTGAAATGGTTAGTGTAAAATGATATGGTATGATGTCATGATGTTATGTACAAGTAAATATACACACAAAACAAACGGGTCCTTAGGTTTAGGCTTGCATGAGGTTCATAGGTAGGTACCCTCTTGAAGTTTAGTTGGTTCAACCTGTCCTAGAAAGTAATCGGGTTCTAGGGGATCTCAATATCACTGATCTTTCTTCATCGGGCATTGTTTCAGTACAAGCCTCTTTATTGGTGACCAAAATATCCCGAAAGTCCAATCTCAATGAGTGTAGTATCGAGTATCAACCAACTTTGGACTGCACCAAACCCGGCTATCTCACTACTTCCTAATGGCCAAGTTATTCAATTAAGGTTCTAAGGTCAGTTAGTGCTTCATGACACCACACAACGGCCTCGTGTTCTCCTTGACTACTCAAGGGCTACCGGTACCAACAAATGTGTCACACTAACGTAGCTATTGCTTTAACCATGTCGGTATACCTCGCATAGTTTCCACAATCTATTTCTACTTACCTAAAAGGTGCCCTAGATTCGGGTAGAGGATCAAAATAAACATAAACAAGAAACCATAATGTAAAGCAAACAAGTCAAACAAGAAAAGCAAGTGTGATCTAGCTATAAGGTAACCCCACTTTTAAGTATAATTCCCCAATAGAGTCGCCAGTTCTGTAATACGGTGGGAGAACTAACTTGGTTGTTTTGCGTTTGATCGGAATTGTTGCAGATAGCAAGAGTCGCCAACGAGTTTTCTTTTATCCAATAAGGAAAGGGTAAAAAGAACAGGAAATACCTTTAGAGGTGTTTTCTTGAGTTCGGGGGGTAGGTTATGAAAAGGGAAGGTGTTAGAACCCTTTTCATCTATAGTTACCTACGGGCTCTTAGTTTCTTGCTAGATCACTTGCTTTGTTTGAAAATGTGCTTTGTGGTGTGGGTTTGAAAATATTTTTAAAAAAACGTCTTTGTAATGATTCTCGTCTGTATAAGAATGCGTACAAAGAGTTTTGACTTTTGAAAATGTTTCAATTGAAAGCGTTGGTATGAAAAATGGTTTTTTAGTTGTAAGCAAGCAAGCAACTATGAGTGTCCTACCTACTCGAAAGGTATAGGTTCTCTTTCCTCCTCCTTTAGATGTTTCTATCTTACCATTGATTGATAAGAAGCCCCATCGTTGGATGTGAAGGGACGGGCGTGGGTCATTTGTATAGTCATAGAAGGCAACATATGAGATTTTTTAGAAATTTTCGTATAGAGACTAGATCGTTTACCAAAGGCAACATCGAGGGACATCGAGGGACTACGATCTTTTTATCGAGAGTCTTTGCTAAAACGCCCATATTCGAGGGACATGAATATTTTCCGAGGCAACAAGTGAGATTACCCTGGAGGTGTATGTGTGTGAATATTGTGTTTGATTGCATGCATTTAGTCTTGAATTTAAGGTTGCCTACTTGTTTATTTTAACTTGCCATACACAACCTAATTACTAGCATTTTATGAAAGCAATAAAAATGCAGAAAATAAATGTCCTACGCTATTACAACCATATTGAATAGCAAGAAAATATAAAAACAAAACAAAATAAAAGAGGGGAAAATAAGTTCTTCGATCCAGGCAGTAGGCACCCTCCGATTCAACCCTTTCTTGCTTCTTTCGATTGGGCCTGGAAGTCAGTGTGAGCATGAACCTTTCAATTCACCCTTCTCCTGCTTCCTTTCATTTGGGCCTGCAACCAGTGTGTATTGAAGCCTGCATCCTTCAATTCACACACCTTTGTTTTAATTTTCTTTCACTTAGGGTTACATAACAGCATGGGCGAAGCATAAGACTTCTATTCACACAATCTTCTTCCTATTATCTTTCGTTTGGGATTAAAGGGAAGCATGGGGCGAAGCCAAAGGCTTCGATTCAGACAACCTTCTTCTTGTTTTCTTTCATTTTGGATTAAATGGCAACATGGGTTGAATCCATGCTAATATGGCATGTATGTGTTAGTCTCTAGCATATATATTTGGACAAGAAAAGCAAAAAATAGAAAGGGTATAAATAAAAGATGAGCAAAATGTTATTTATATGCTATGCTTGAAACTAAAGGTTCCCAATCAAGGAGACTTACCTTGAATCTGGAGTTGGTGTTTTGAACCTTGAGTTGCTGCCTTGAATACTCTTGGATTCGAAGGAAGGAAAGAAGTTATTCGAAGGGCAAGGAAACTTGGGGTCAAAAGAAAGAACAAAGGTGTAGTGTTTCTTTTTTTTATTCTTGGTTGAATAATTTATAAAGGGGTTTGAGACTTTTATTAAAGTTTCATAGTTTCAGAGTTTGAGAGCGTTTAATGATATTTCATACAACAAAAGTTTCTTCAGCTACTAAAAAGTCCCCTTGTGTGATGGAACCTCTTATTTATAGATGAGTTTGGATGAGGTTTGGGATGGAAAACAAAATAAATTTGAACAAATTAGGTATGCTATTCTTGTATCTTCGAGGTGCAGTTTTTGTATGCCAATTTGGTGAAAATATGGGAGCAGCGTAGCAGGACCGCTTCGTAGCAGTTTTGGAGTGTTATGGCCAGTGCAGCAAGCTTGGGCTTGGTAGAACATAGGACTCTGGCCAGCAAGCATCTTGAATACTTCACCCTTTCGTTTCGACCACATAGGTTCAACCTTCGACCATACTCCTCTTCAGACAACAATATTTGTTTCCACCTAAAGTGTGTCCTTCGAATGGATCATATGTGTATCTTTTGAAGGGACCACATGCATCACTTGCGTGCATCGCTTGCAATTCTTCTAATGGGCCACCAAGGTATATCCTTCGAATGGGACACCCATGTATGCCCTTAGAATCCACCAATACATGTCCTTCAAAGGGGGGAAATGTATGTCCTTCGAATGGACCATATGTTTGTCCTTCGAATGCGCCAATTGTGTGTCATAGTGTAGAAACTATGTGGAATCGAAACAAACTGTTTCCAAGGGAGATAATACCCAGTCGAAGCTAGCATGAAAATAGCCAATGCTTTATGGGCGCTAGCATGAGGGAAGTTCTTGCCTTGTAAATTTAAGCAAGAAGGAAAGAGGCCATTGCTTCCTGAATCGAAATAAACACTATAAGAGGCCATTGCTTTGTGAACCAAAAGCAAACATGTTGTAGGCTACTGCTTGTGAATCGAAGGATGCATGTAGGAGGCCATATGCCCAAATGAGGCTTGTGGACCGCTTGCTCGAAGGGTTTAGAGTTAGATTCGAAGTATGTTTCTTTGAAGGAAACCAATACTCCAATCAAAGCTTTGTGTGAAGGAGGCCAAATGTCCAACCGAAAAATCTGAACTTGACTTACCTCGAAGGAGGCCCAAATGTCCAATCAAAACCTCTGAACTTGGATTTCCTCGAAGAAGGCCCAAATGTCCAATCGAAGCTTGTGGATTAAGCCTTCTCGAAGGAAGTTAAATGCCCAATCGAAACCTCTGGATCGAAGCAATCTGTTTTTCTTCAATTTTGTCAAAAATTCAAATTTATCTGCTTTGCACTTTCAATGTTTTCCTCTTTGACTTGATGCTTGAAAAATTCAATATGATCTAATTGTACTTGTGCAAACTTGAACTAGTAGAAATTTTGTGAGAAAAATCTTGAGAAATGAGAGGGAAATTTTTGGGGTACAACAACTATCTATTGACAAATTGAGGAACTGATCACCCTTAATCTCTTGTTGATAATAGACGAGTTCGTGTTGGATGGTATAGATTTGTCTTGCTATCTTAATGGTGTGTAAAGTGATTTATGTTATATCGCAAGGATAGTCGCTCACCAGTTTGTGTGAATTTATAGAGGAGTGGCTAGGAAAGAGTTGAGACGTATTGAACAATTTGGAGTAGCGAGTTATATGCGAATTCACGTTACAAAGTGAAAGATTGATAATATCAAGTGAACAACGATTTTATGGTGGATGTTAAAGAAATTCCAAAATTATATTGAAGCTTGTAAATAAGATAGTTGACGAAAATTTTAATGAGGATTGTGACTTAAGATAGATGATCAGAGTTGTGCAGCTGAAGCGTGATGTGTCGCAGTTGCTATGTGTGTACGACCCGTTAGAAGTGAAGGAATAAATGTCAGAAGCCTATGGTAATGATATATCTTGATCTATATGTTTGATTTGATGGATTGTTGATATAAGGATGATGTGCCAGGGTATTGTGTTTCTCGTAAATATTTGTTGATTTTATAAGGATATTAATATGGTTGTTGGTTGATGGTGAGTTGTGTGTATAATTGTTGAGTTATACTGTTAAGTTGATTTTATAATGATTTTTTTCACGTTGTTGTGATGTTATTGTTGGTTATCGTAAAGGATGAATAATACTCCATAATATGACCAAGTTGATCATGTTGGTTGTGTTGATGTCACTATAAGAGTGATACGACGATGTGAATAGATTTGTTGATAATTATGGATAATTGACGTACATACATACATATATGGGAATTAAATTGTATATGTGTTTTGGTGTTGAAAAAGTTTGTTAAGATGATATTACGATGATGTACATCCAAGTATAAGTGTGTTATAGTTGTTTCTATTTTAATTGTGGATATGTCAAGATATTGTTAAAGTGGTTGGTAAGTTGTTAACGATTATGTCGCAGAGGTATTGAATGATTAGAATGTGTGTATTTAATTTAAATCGTGTTGAGTTATTGCTATGCCAGAATGTAGTGATCAAAGTGTTGTCAAACGCGACTTGGGAATCAAGAGTAGGATGCGAAATTCATGTTAAGAGAGGTAGTATCGAGTATATTTTCGAGGAAGAAAATATTCTAAGTGAGGGAGAGTTGTAACGCCCGGTATTTAATTAATTAGTTAATTAAATATTTTCGAATTATTTGTTGAAATTGTTGAAGTTGCGAAATGTCGAGAAATGTTGATTTAAGTTGCTAAGTTGTTATTTGGTTGATATTTAATTGATTGGTTGATTAATATTAGCAATAATATTAATATAGATATTAGAGTAATATAAGGTTTATTAGTTGGGCTCATTATTTGGTTGTATGGAGTAATAGGTGGGGTATGAAAGTTAGGCCCAATAAGAATATTAATAATTATAAGGTTAAGATAATCATGAGGATTAGGTTAATTAGAAGGAATAAGGGCTTTGGAGATTTTGGAGAGCGAACGTAGAAGTTGCAGAATTGAAGAGAAGAGGAAAAGAGAAAAAGAGGCAAAGGTTGGAAGCTTTGGCAAGGCTAGGTTTGATTGGAGAATTATAGAGCGGTATCCAATCCAAGGTAAGGGTGGGGTTCTGACTCTATAATGAGAATTATGATGAATAGTATGTCGGAATTGGGTTATGTAAAATCGTTGTTGTATGTGTATATTTGTTGTGATTTGTTGTTTCTGAAATTTACCAGGTTTCTATGAGTATGTTGTTGAGAATTAATTTGTGTTGATTTAGTTGTCATGTTGATGTGGTTCCATGTTGTTGGTTCTGGAAAATTATGTTTCTGTGAAAATTGATGTTGTTGTAATGATATATATTATTCTAATGTGAGACTGTTAATCAAAGGAAAATTGAAAATAAAAAGGAATTATAGAAATCTGCATAATCGAGGACTGGAAACACATTATGCCGAGGGGCATAATGTGTGTGCTGAGTGGCACAGAGATAATGGGCATGTCGAGGGGCATAGGAATGGGTGTCGACCAGCACCATGTTGGAAAAAGGAAGGTGTGCCGAGGGGCACACCACTTGTGGTGACAGGCACACTAGGTTTATATAGTTTCCCAGTTTAGTCCATTTGATAATTGATTTCAATAAGGCCCCATATTTTATTTGGAGAACTTAGTATCCCTTGATCATGTAGTTCATATTTAATTAAAGATTATTATACCTAAATAGCAATAGCAGTAATAAATTAGTAGGAGAATAATCTAGCAGGATAGTAATTACAAGTAGCAGAGCTTGTTGAATAACAGTACCAGGATGGTCTTAATATTAATAATACCAAGTAGAAATATTAGTAATTTGGGCAGAGGAATAATTACGGGGTGCTGGTATCTTATTTTAGTTTATTCGGTGTATTGTATACCTTGCTGAAAAATATGAAATTGCAGGTGATGATGAATTTGGTTGAATTTCCTCTATTTATGGGCAATATTATGTTGTAGGCCTATGGCCAATGTTGAATGGTTGTTGACTTGTTGTTGTGTTGTTGTTATGGTTGAGTTACTGTGGAATTATTGCTGATGATATGTTGATGTCGAAACACCACTATTTATTGGCAAGATAAAGTTGTAGGCTTATGAACAATGTTGATTTGTTGTTGAGTTGTTGTTGAATTGTTGTTAAGTTGTTGTTTAATTATTATTGTTGATAGATAATGCGAAGTTGCAGGGAATTTTAAATAACGATGAATTACCTCTATTTACTGGTAATAATGGTGATATAGGCTTATGCCTTACGATGAACGATGATTGTTGTGAGTATGTGATAATGCATTCATTGAGTCACATACATTTGCATATTTTATGATGACCTGGATTGGAAAATTACGAAAAAGGCTTATGCCTTGTTGATGCCTCTATTAATTGGCAATTATTAAGTTGAGAGTTATACTCCATTTTTAAGTTGGGAGTTCTTCTCTGTTTTTAAGTTGGGAGTTCTACTCCATTGGTACCATATGCATGTGCAATGTACGAGTCACATTTCGTGTTGCATAATTGAGTTGTTGTAATGATGAAATAGTTGTTATTTCGTGTTGATGCTTTGTTGTAATAGTTGTTGTGTATAAGTTGTAAAGTGGTGATTTTGATATGATCTTATCTAATATATTATTTATCACATGACTTATTATATTGTCGTATCTCACCCCTTCTGTTTGAATGTTTCCCTCTGTTAGTAACGTGCAGGTAATCAAGAAGGATAGTTGTTACCTTCTGTGATCGGTGGATTTAGAAATGACTGTTTAACGCTGGTTTCGCGAAATGTCACGGAAGCAAGAGTCACCACCGTCTTTTATTTTCTCCAACATGGACAGGACAAAAGCACAGCAAAATTCCTTATGAGATAGTTTCTCGGTTCGGGAGGTAGATTTATAGAAAGGGAAGGTGTTAGCACCCTTTCTATCCATGGTTATCCATGGGCTCTTAGATACTTGCTCATTGTGTTTTCAAAAGTGTTTGCTTTTCAATTGTGAGTGGGTTTGAAAAAGTTTCGTTTAAAGATTTCAGATCGACTCTTGTATCAGTCCTCAAGAGTGTTTGAAAAATTGTTTTGAAAGCTTTTTGAAAAGTGTCGGTGTGAAAAGAGTTTTGTTTGTTTTTGAATAGAGCAAGTATCTATGAGTCATCTACCTACCCTAAGGAATTAAGCTGTGTAAATGTCCTTAAGGTAGTGCCATCCCACCATTGAGAGGTAGGTAGCACCACCGTTGGAGGTGTTCGGGTCAATTCGAGTTTAGGGACAGTGTGGTCACCAGAGCAATAGTAGGACACCTTAGAAGCTACCCTTATTCCATTGATCCTTTTTAATTCTGAGGCAACCGTTTCGAGGCAACTGGATCATGTTATGGACATAAGGACTTACTAAAACGTCCTATACTCGACGACCACGTTTCGAGGGCAAGGCAACAGTGAGGCGTACCCTAGAAGTGGTGTGTGAATCTGTGTATTGTTTTCAGTTTAACCATTATCTTTGATCATGTTACGGTGAGCTACGCTTTGTTTTTAATTAGGCCATTCATTCTTTCATGCAAGGTTTAGCAGTTAAGAGTGCGGAAATTTAAATGCGGAAAGTAAAATCCTACGCTATTACAAGGCGCAGGTCTATACATCACCAAATTAACAAAGACCCGTTTTTAATAAAAATGCGGAAAATAAATAAATTCCTAATTACTATTACAAGGCTTGAGCAATTACATAATATTCACAATAAAATAAAATAAATGCGCGAAAGAATAGAACGTTCGAGGGCGTTGGACCCTTTTGAGAAATTAAATGAAATTAAAAGCTAATTAATTATTTAATTAAGAAAAGAAATGTTTTTATGTTTTTTTTGTATTTAATGAAAATAAAGAAAATTAAAATTAAAATTAAAAGAAACCCTAATTCTAAGTTGTTTTAATTATTAATGAAAAAAATGTTAAAGTTTAACCTAATTTATGCTAATTAATTATTTATATATTTATTTACAAAATAAATTATTAATTAATAATAATGATAATAAGAAAAAATTATTTATTAAGAAAAAGGATAAAAATGCTAAAAAACCTAATTTCTACATATTTTAGTTATTTAAGAAAAGATTAAAATTGAAAACCTAATTTTACTAAATTAATTATTTGACATTTACTTACAAAAATATTTATTAAATAAATTAATTGACATATTTTAATTTCTGATATTTTTAGATTATGAAAATTAATTATTGGAATTTAAAGAAAACAATTAAAATAATTAAAAGAAAAGAAAAGGAAATTAAAAAAAGAATGCAAACAATGGGGGTGTCTGACCCAATTTGGAGGTTTGCTGGAGTATTTTTGGCCCAAGATTGCAAGGCCTCGTTTGACTTCCTGTGTTTGAATGCGTATGGTTGACTGAGTGTACACGGTGGACCTCCATTCATAGCCTTCAGATGGATCATCATGCATATGTGGCAAGCCAGTATGTGGAGTTGTATGGTAGGACGTTGATGGCATGCTGCATAGAAACATGTTAATGAAAAAATTATGGAATAAGTGGGGGGACCTGGGAATTGAACCCAGGTCCCAATACCTGCCAGGCGTATGTCCAACCACTAAGCCATTCACGCGTCTTTGTTTATATAATGGAACATAAATAATATATATGAAAACCAATCATTATACTGAGACAAACAAAAAACGCGCCAACGTTCAAATCATCCAATCACGTTCATACACGCGTGCATCTTCTTCCTTTTGTACCTGTAATACAAGCAATTAGCGGGGGTTTTAAACCCCCACAAAAACAAATGCCAGAAAATAGCGATTAGCACATAGATAAACATAAAAAGGGCGCGAGGTAATCAAATGATTCGTCTTCATGTCACGAATTCAATGGTACCAGTTTGAGGGTCCAATTTTGCCATATGTGTAAACCCCTAAATCCAAGCTTCTGAAACCCTAGAGATCGTTAATGGCAATTTTTGATACAGGCATTCTTAGTTCAATTCAAGGGTACCATTAGGTTCAGAACATCCATATTAGTGTAAATCAACATTTAAAACATATGAAAAATGCATATAAATTGAAACACGATAATGAACAAGTTCAAGAAAAGTGTGATGTCGTTCTACCACTTCTTTGGGTATGGAGGCCTGGATTTGATTGTAATCGATTCCTGGATGCTTTGGCAATATATTGGAATGCGTTTGGAGATTTGAATTGTGCTCTAGGTATGAAAACAGTTTCCAACTTTTTGTGAAAAAAATGCAATTTTGTTCTTTGTTTCCTGCGCAACTTTTTGTGTCTAATGCCTTAGGTTAACTTGTGCATAAGTAAGTGAATAGAATTAGGTCAAGAAAACAAGCCCAAAGTCCATCCATTTATGATTTTGATATTTTATTTCCAATCATATAAAATCCAATCTTTTTCAATCTTTTTGCCATGAATCTCTTGCCAATTGTGAAAGATATTGCCTTTTTGAATGTGAAACGAAATCCTTAGCACATAATGAGTGAATTCTCTGCACAAAAAGATTTGAAAGGTGTCATTTGATATTTTTTCATATTTAAATTTAATTAAATGAATTAATAATAATAAAAATTCAAATAATTAATCAAAAATAAGAAAATAAATCCCTTTAAGGTCAATGGGTCGTGCATAGCCTTTGGGTTATGATTCATGAAAGAAATTGAGGCCCATTAGCATTTTTGAAGCCTTTTGTGCAAAGTTGACTTTTCAAAATTCCCAAACATTTCCCAACTTCTACAAGGCGTATCTTGCTCAATTTTGAAGCTTTGATCATGTTCTTAGACATTTTGGAAAGTTCTCGAAGTTCTCTAACCAATGCCTTTGGTCCCATGTCATTTTGATTTACCAATCTCAAGTTATGGTCTTTGACTTAAAGTGCCTTTTTGTTGACTTTTAAAAATGACCTATAATGTTGAAATTGATAACTTTTTGTGAGAGCATTTCTTGGACTTGAAGTGTGAAGATGAGTTGTAGGAAATGTCATTCTCTTCAAAATGAGCTTTGGATGGGATTTTTCTGATAAACCATGAAGAAGTTATGCCCTGGTCAATTTGTAGTTGACTTTTTCAACTGTCCAAAAATAGAAACTTTTGCATCTTGAGACTTTTTGAGCCATGCTTTGAGAATCATGATCAAGAATTGATCAAATGATGTTTGTGGCTTCAAAATAAGATTTTGACCAAAAATTTTGACTTTTGATTGTCAAATGACCATTTTGCCCCTGCAGTTGACTGTGAAGCATTTAGGGTTTTTGACTGTGCAACTTGATGTTGTGAGTCTTGCAACTTGGCATATGGATGCTTGAAAATGTATATAGGCATGTGGGACTTGATTGAACCCTTGAAAACTTCAATTTCTTTGCAAGAACCAAAACCCTAATTTTGACTGTGTTAGGAGGCAATTGGACTGTGCAACCCTTGAGTGATTTTGAACCTTGATCTTGGCAAATCTTGAAGAATATGGGAGGGCAAATTTTGGGGTACAACACCTTCGTTAGTTCGAGTCGGTGCCGTTGCTCTGATATGTAGCACTCGGGGGGATGAGCGCTTGATGTTTAGTTGTTGATTATTATTTCAGTTGCTGAATTTTTAGGTTGATTACATGAAATAATTGTTGTCTTGAAGTTGTTTTAGTTGAATAAGAGATGTTAAGTGAATTGAAGTTGAGTATGTATATTTCGCTGCTTATCAATAAAAAGTTGTTTGATTTTGAAGAATAAATCAGGTTGTTATCGACTCATCCGAGTTAAGTGTTATGTATTTGTTTTATATGCGATTAACTAAAGTTTGATTTTAAGATGTAAATGTAGCATCCTGTTTGTGTTGAACTCTGATTTTATTATCCGCCGGGAAGAATTGGGGTGTTACATACACAATCCAACAAAATAGAAATACATAGAGAGGAGAAGATATAAACCATAAATCTTCTGGTTTGTCAGCGCCAGTAAATAAGAAATCACCTCTAATCATCCATAAGCAAAGTCCTAGTGTTGTTTTATAAGCTAATCTATTAAAAATAAGGTTGATGGAATTTGGGAACAAAAACACCCCAAAAACCATAACAAAAAATGAAGTGAAAATGAAGTTATAAAACTAATCTCAGCAGACCTCGCTTAGCGGGCTCACTGCAGTAAGCGGAATGCACGATATTTACACATTAAACCGACCTAAATCGCACTAAGCGCGCTATCCGCGCTAAGAGGGCTCCAAAACTAAGCTTCTTCTAAAATGTCAAAATGCAAGCAGCGCGCTACAAAATATGTTGAGTGCACTCACGCTTAGCGGCCTTTTGCGTGCTAAGCAAGCTCTCATGGGCAAAGCTTCACAAAACTGGTCTTTTATTCTAAAAACGCGCATTCGGAGTCGTGCCTTCGACACCTTATTCCTCGATGCTCCAAAATGAAACAAATACCTACAAAATGAATGGAAAAACATCAAACGGTACACTATGTATACAATACCACAAATAAACACAAACTAAACGTATTTACACAAAATTCAGGTTTATTCAACAATTATTAACAACAAAGAGTCGATAAGTGCAACAAAAAGTATATACAAAAATAACTACAATTGGTACTTATCAATTATTCCCATTTCAGTTTCTTTTTTTGTTACTCCTCTCCTGATCATTGTCGTAGTCAATTAGATGCACCCTACAAAGACCAACAATGTCTTAATGCACCTTTGTCATCATTTAGAACATTCATCCCAAAAGCGGGATCCTTACAATAAATTGTATCTACTTCACTATAACCTAGTTCTTTTAGTATACTTACTAACTCAAAGTAACTCCATGTATCAACATTAAATTTTAATTTATCACAAGTTCATCCTTCATACAAAGTTTGTTCACTAGCCATAAATCACCACCATGATGAATTTTTAAATTTAGGTATTCTTTCATTTCTACCTAAGTCCATCAAATTTAAAATAAAAAAGAGAGTGAAAAATGTGTAATACCCCTAAACACTAAAACGATAATTTACCATGGGGCATTGTGATCGGTGGATCTGGAACTGACTGTTTAACGCTGGTTCGCGAAATGTCGCGGTAAGCAAGAGTCGCCACCGTCTTTTATTTTCTCCAAATGGAAAGGACAAAAGCACAGAAAAATTCCTTAAAGAGATTGCTCTCGGTTCGGGAGGTAGATTATAGAAAGGGAAGGTGTTAGCACCCTTTCTATCCATGGTTATCCATGGGCTCTTAGATACTTGCTCAATGTGTTTTCAAAAATGTTTGCTTGCTTTTCAATTGTGGGTTTTAAAAGTTTCTTTGAAAAATTTCAGTTCGACTCGTACGTCAGAGTGTTTGAAAAATTTGCTTTGAAAGCTTTTGAAAATGTGTTGGTGTGAAAAGTATTTTGTTTGTTTTGAAGAGAGCAAGTATCCTTGAGAACCTACCTACCCTAAGGAATTCGTCTGTGTAAATGTCTTTTAAAGTAGTGCTATCCCACCATTGAGAGGTAGGTAGCACCACCGTTGGAGGTGTTCGGGTCAATTCGAGTTTAGGGACATGGTGATCACCGGAGCAATGGGAAGACACCTTAGAAGCTACCCTCATGCCAGGTTCCCGGATCATGAGGACTTACTAAGACATCCTCTACTCGACGATCACCTTTCGAAAGGCAAGGCAACAGTGAGGCGTACCCTAGGGGTGGTGTGTGTGATTCGTGTGTCGTTTTCATTGATATTTGTCTTGTCATGTTCATTGGTGTTCTACGCTTGATTTTATTTTAAGTCCATACATTCTTTCATGCTTTTGTTAACAGTTAAAAGTTACGGGAAAAAGTAAATCTAAGACTATTACAAATGGCGCGGGTCCACATCGCCAAAATTAAACCGGACCCGATTTGACGGAAAGTAAATAAAGCGAAAGAAATAAAAGTACGAGCAATCGTTTACACGGCTTTGGGAGAGATACATAATTTAAATGAAATAAACAAATGTGCGAATAAAATAAATTACGAACGAGGGCGTTGGACCCTTTTGCAAAATATTATTAATAAGGAATTAAAATTAAGAATTAAAAGAAAATGTTTTTTTGGTATTTTTGTGTTTTTTTGAGATTTAATAAAAAGAAATTAATTAAAAAAAACCAAAATGAAATGTTAGACCTAGTTCTAATTATTTTTAAGTTTATTATGAAAGTATTAAAATTTAACCTAAATGCAACCCTAATTAGTTTACAAGTTCAATTATGAAAATAAATAAATCACTAATATTATGGCAAAAAATAAGGAAAATTAAAAGGAATAAAAAAGTCATTAACCTAATGCTATATTTTTGGATTTTTTTATGGAAGAAAGAATTAAAGTTGCAACCTAAATTAATACTAAGTTAATTTACATACAATTTATTTATGAAAATAACTAAAATAAAATAAATATTATATTGTTCTCTTTTTCTGATTTTTGTGTATTTTATAATTTGTAAAAATGTTGAATTAAATTAAAACAAGAAACAAATAAAAATAATAATTAAAAGAGATGAGAAAAAATGAAAATATTTGCAAACCAGGGTGGGGGTGTAGTCCCAATTTGTGAGGTTTTGATGGTAAAGCCTGGCCCATTAAGCTGTGGTCTTTTTGACTTTTTGCGTAGCATGTGGCAAGGTTGACCAGCGTCTACCATATGCCTTGACTCTGAGCCCTTTGATGGATCTCCCAGGACACGTGGGCGCTGATCCCTGAGCGTGTATGATGATCCTTAGTGTGAGTGCTGCATAGGAGTTGCTAATGAAAAATAATATGGAAATTGCACAGACCTGGGAATCGAACCCAGGTCTTAAACATTAATAATCCCTTCACTTGCCAACTGAGCTACATCACGCGCGTTAACATATTATAGCAAATAAATAATAAAAGAAAAAAAAACAAACACGTTAGTGGAGGGCGCGCGAAAATTTGAACCAGCGAATCATGGCTTGCCACGATGTTGTCTTCTCCACCATCCCTGTAAACAAAGGCTTTAGGCAACGGTTTTGCAAACGTGGGTTTAGACAGGTTTTAAGAAAATAACGATTAGCCCCTCGACGCTCATAAATTGAGCGCGAGGGTGCCATCCTCTTCGTCTTCAAGCGCTGAATCTATTGGTGGTCATTTGGAGTTCTAATTTTGCCTTGTTATGAAAGCCCCAAATTTCAGTCCTGCAAACCTTAAAAATCGCGCATGGTATTTTCTCATATATAGCACAAAAACGCAATTGGATCACATGGTTAGTTTCAAAACTTGACAAGGAACATGAATGTATGATTAAAATGCAGTGAGGATGCCTAGAAATCAAAGCACGATTATGGATTTTTCTTGGTTCAGTTGGAATCCGCTTTACCAATTCTTTGGGTTTGAGTTGTTGTTAGGGATTGGAATCTGTTCAGGAGACCACAAGGAAGCTTTTGGAAAAGGAATTAGGACTTGAATCCACCCCTAGTAGTCATTTCAGAAATCCGTTTTCAAGTTAAAATTCCAAGTTTTCAATGAGCTTTTGAGCGCAGCATTTTGTGTGTGGTCCTTAGGTTTTGACTCAGTACTTATGAGGGAAGGGAATTAGGTCATTAGCTGGCCTTTATCCATGCCCATGAGAGAATTAGTCTTAGGTCTTTTCACCATTAACAAACTTTCCCTTTTTTTAGCAAGACCAAGACTTGGTGTACAACCTAACCCTAGCATGAGTTTGTGAGCTGGCACATGATATATGGAAGCTATCCCAATTCAAATGACACTATTTCATTGACTTTTGAATTTTATTTGAATTTTTAAAGATTTAAAATGAATTAAATTATCAAAAATTAAATAAAATAGAAAAATCAATATTTGGTCTTGAAATTAATCATGGGACACGTGTGTGGCATGACAAGGCTGAATCAAGTGGAAGAAAGTGGGCCCTTTTGTCAAAAATTGAAGTTTCAAGGATAGTTGACTTTTGCCATTTCACAAAAATTTCCCAACTTCTCCAATGCATAACTTGCTCAATTTTTAAGCTTTTCTCATGTTCTTGGACATTTTGGAAAGGTATTTGAGTCCTTTAACCAATGCCTTTGGTCCCATGTCATTTTGATTTTCCAATCTCAAGTTATGGCCTTTGACTTAAAGTCCCTTTTTGTTGACTTTTGAAAATGACCTATAATGTTAAAATTGATAACTTTTTGTGAGAGCATTTCTTGGACTTTAAGTATGAAGATGAGTTGTAGGAAATGTCTTTCTCTTCAAAATGAGCTTTGGATGGGATTTTTCTGATGATCCATGTGAAAGTTATGCCCTGGTCAATTTCAGTTGACTTTTTCAGCTGTCCAAATAAAGGAACTTTTGCATCTTGATGATTTTCTGAGCCAAATTTTGAGAATCATGATCAAGCATTGATCAACTGATGTTTGTGGCTTCAAAATGATATATTGACCAAAAATTTGAACTTTTGACTGCCAAATGACCATTTTGCCCCTACAGTTGACTGTAGTGCAATTTAGGGTTTTGACTGTGCAATCTTGAGCTGAATGCCTTGAAACTTGATATGAGGATGCTTGACCATGATTGTAAGCATATGAGACTTGATTGAGCCTTTGAAAACTTCATTTTCTTGATCAGAACCCAAACCCTAGTTTTGACTGTATAGGAGACAGTTGGACTGTGCAACCCTTGGGGGAGTTTTATGACTTGGCTTGGCAATTTCTTGAAGAATATGGGAGGGCAAATTTTGGGGTGCAACAGTTGCCCCTGTTCAATCTTCTTAGACCTGAGGATGCAGATTGGCTGACGTGCCTTTCGTAATCCGAGGGTAGAAGATGATTGGACACTAGAGTGCCCAGAAATTTGCGCTCACATGTTAGCAGTGTGATGAAAATGGGCTTATAGATGCCATTTGGAGGTTGTTGGATAGGATGATGGGCTTATAGATGCCATCTGAATGTTGATTGCGTGGGAGATTCCTTAGCGAGAACCTGCATACCTGCAAAACAGAAAAATGAGTACCTGACACGTTGCAGGAGCTGATTTTTTTAGATGCTTGGTGTAGATATGTCCTGACTGGTTACAGGAGCTGAGTCTGGAGCTTCAAACGGCGATGAATGAACCAGGGATGGTTACTATCTTAGTATGAATAGCAAGAGAACCTTAGGCGACTTTAACTTCAACAACGCTCGTTGAGAAAAAATCTTGGGTGACTTTAACTAGGATAAGCATCAAGGAGATCTTAGGGTCGATCTGACTGAACCAGAGGAGGTTTTTTTTTTTGATAAGGATGTGATGAAGGAATCTGAGACGATTGCTACCTCAGCAGGACGATGAAGGAATCTGAGATCATTGCTACTCCAAATATATGATGAAGGAATCTGGGACGATTACTACCTCAGCAGGACGATGAAGGAATCTGAGACGATTGCTACTCCAAATATATGATGAAGGAATCTGGGACGATTACTACCTCAGCAGGACGATGAAGGAATCTGAGACGATTGCTACCTCAGCAGAATGATGAAGGAATCTGGGACGATTACTACCTCAGCAGGATGATGAAGGAATCTGAGATGATTACTACCTTAGCAGGATGATGAAGGAATCTGGGAAGATTACTACCTCAGCGGGATGATGAAGGAATCTGGGACGATTACTACCTCAGCGGGATGATGAAGGAATCTGGGACGATTACTACCTCAACGGGATGATGAAGGAATCTGGGACGATTACTACCTCAGCAGGATGATGAAGGAATCTGGGACGATTACTACCTCAGCGGGATGATGAAGGAATCTGGGACGATTACTACCTCAGCGGGATGATGAAGGAATCTGGGACGATTACTACCTCAACGGGATGATGAAGGAATCTGGGACGATTACTACCTCAGCAGGATGATGAAGGAATCTGGGACGATTACTACCTCAGCGGGATGATGAAGGAATCTGGGACGATTACTACCTCAGCAGGATGATGAAGGAATCTGAGACGATTGCTACTCCAAATATGTGATGAAGGAATCTGGGACGATTACTACCTCAACGGGATGATGAAGGAATCTGAGACGATTGCTACTCCAAATATGTGATGAAGGAATCTGGGACGATTACTACCTCAACGGGATGATGAAGGAATCTGGGACGATTACTACCTCAGCAGGATGATGAAGGAATCTGAGACGATTACTACCTCAGCAGGATGATGAAGGAATCTGGGACGATTACTACCTCAACGGGATGATGAAGGAATCTGAGACGATTGCTACTCCAAATATGTGATGAAGGAATCTGGGACGATTACTACCTCAACGGGATGATGAAGGAATCTGGGACGATTACTACCTCAGCAGGATGATGAAGGAATCTGAGACGATTACTACCTCAGCAGGATGATGAAGGAATCTGGGACGATTACTACCTCAGCGGGATGATGAAGGAATCTGGGACGATTACTACCTCAACGGGTAAAGACTTTTATCTGTTGATCGTTCTTTCCTGAAAAAGTAACGAATTAGTTGTATGCAATGTCATAATGCATGAATTGCCTGATTTTAAGATGTTCTCAAAAATAAATGAGATTGGGGTGATATGATGCGTCTATGCATGCTATAATGATGTATGTGACGTTTTATGAATGTGTTTTTCGTCTAGGAAAGTAAATCCTTGACGGGTGCCGGGAAGTCGTATCCTGGGCTGATGTTGAAGAATAGTTGCAAGAATTCCAATAGACGAAGATAACTCCGTTGGGGATAAGACTTGGCGAATGGAGGATTCTGCGGGGAGAAAAAGATATTCTAGTGACCATGCTGGGAAGAAATACTCTGTGGGGAGATGCTTTTGCTGAATTGTTGAGGATGACTCGCTGAGGATACCTTGCTGTATCGGAAGTATGAATGGACTTCGCTGGGGATAAGAAGGTTCTGTCGACGATGCTCTTTCCGTGGCTTTTGGCTGAGGATAACCCAGTTATATCCTGTTAAGGAAATAACTCTTTAAATCAAGCCGGACGGCGCGTTCGTGCCCTGCTAGGGGATGAGCTTCCAGAATCTACTGGGGGTACGCCTATTGCTTGGGGAGATAGATTCCAACCTTCCTGGGGAAGCTTTGAACTGCGTTGGCTATGTTCTTCAACGGAGCTTACCCTGATTCCTTGGAGGACAGAACAATCAGATTGCTTAGACCATTCTTTATTGCCCCTGTTTCTATGGGGGAGGCACTTGTGGGGTGCTGATAGTTGTTGAGGGTCAAACCTTCTTCTGGTAGGCAGATGATAAGATGACGGGACATAGTCGTACGCTTTTGATCCCTAACTTTTGCCTGGACCGCCCTTTCGGGTTTTCAGTCCACCGGGATACCCATTTTTGCCCAAGCCGCCTTTTCAGGTTTTCGACTTGCCGGGTGTACAGATTTTTCATTTCATCCCTCATTTTGCCCGAACCCTTTTGGTTCGCCGGGAAGCCCTTATTTTTGCCTAGGTATGTCAACCTAGCGGGCCTTTGATTGTGCGTAGTATTTTTTCGACTATGTCCATGTTCTCAGAATGTAGGGAGTTGCCCCTGTTAGAAGTGTTTTGTCATCAGAAGATGTTTGATCAGGCGAGATTTGTTGTTGAAATGCCCCAAGTGACTCAGGTGGAGATTTGCCCCAGGCTAGTTGGCCTTTGAGAGATTCTCCGAATCTTGATTGGATTGCCCCAGATGATGGACCATGCTCATGTCTGCCCCTTGATTGGAGGTACTTCTATTCAGTAGGCATTCGTCGTGCGAACTTCTGTTGTTCAAACAAAAAGTCATATGCAAACAATGTTATATCAAAAATGCAAAGCTTATGTCTGTCTTGAAGATTTTGAAAATGCATTCTTTTTCATAAAACAAATGAATGTTTGTAAAACGTGATGTCAACTCCGTATTTACCGTAGGCCTTCAGGAGTCAGGATACCTTTCGTAACAGTATGCTTTCGAATTAACCCGTGCTTCAGCTAGGACTTTTGAGGGTTATAACGTGGCCTGGTTCACGGTTTAAGAAACAAAGGGTAAAGGCTCAAATTATTTGTACCCACCCGCTCTTCGTGATGTTCTCCAAACCTAAACTTAGTTGATCATACGTTAGACCTTGTTTGAGTCTTTGCTCTGATTTTCCGGTGATGGTTCCGATATTGATGATTTATTTTGAATGGGCAGTCATCTTTTTTTTGCTGAGGGTTTATAGGACCTCTTCTTTTTTGTTATCCCTTTCTTTTTTTGCCTGAACTGTTTCCTTTTTGGAATTACAGTCAGCGGGATGCCCCAGTTTCATAAGTCCCCTTTGTAGGTTTAGACTTTTTGGGCTTTTTCGTTTATGAATTTTGATGATGACTGCCTGTCCTTTTGATTGTTCTGAACCATCACTGTCTTTGTTCGTTTTGTAAAGATCTCTTCGGTGCTATTCGTCATGCACTTGGATCAACTGAGAGAACTACCCTGCCCCAGGTTATGATAAAGGGTTTTAAATTTCGAAAAGAAAAAACTCCTACTTCTTTGGCTCAGAGGGGTTGACGAGGGATTATCATCCTTATAACTCCAGTGTTTAGGGATTGAAACAATGCCTGTACCTCATCAGCGGGGTCTGTTCAAAAGCATACTGTAGATCGTGGTATCGTTTTCGTCATCCTCCCTCAAGAGGCTTAGAATTATTAACCAAGAGTTGATCATCAGAAAAATATGAAACAATTTGCATATAGTAAATGCGAATATATTGATTCAAAATAGACATAAGCGATGCATTAATGTGATAACAATGTTTAACATGAATAAATGTTTGAACAATCAAAGAACAATACAACTTGAACATTTGAATGAACAAAAGACATTCTCGACGATTTGGTGTAGGATCAGTGTTCAAACTCGACCTCCTTGGCGTCAATCAAATCCTGGATCTTGTTCTTCAAGGTCCAACAGTCGTCGGTGTCATGTCCAGGACTGTCAGAATGGTAGGCACATCTCACACCCGGGTTGTACTTGGGAGAGGAAGTGTCAGGATTTTGAGGAGGATCCTTAAGTGTGATCATTTTCGCCCTCAGCAATTGCTGTAATGCCTGAGACAAAGACATGTTGATGTCAGTATACTTCCTATCTTGATGCTTTATCCTACGCCTATTGCTCTTTCTTGGTTGAACGGGCGTGGGATCGGAAATCTGGATTGCCCCTACATCATGACGACCCTTTTTCACATGTATAGCATTGGATTCTTTCTTCCCACTGTGGGGCTTTTTCTGAGCATCAGCAGATGCGGCTTCTTGAATCTTCCCCGACTTGATACCAGCTTCGATTCTCTCCCCAGTCAAGACAAGATCTGTAAACCCAGCAGCAGAATTCCCAATTAGGTGGTTGAAGAATGGGCCAGACAGGGTCCCCAAGAACATGTCGACGAGCTCGCGGTCCATCAGAGGTGGTTGTACCCTTCCAGCAAGGTCCCTCCATTTTTGAGCATACTCTTTGAAGCCTTCGCCTGTACCCATAGACATCCCCTGAAGCTGAGTACGCGTGGGAGCGAGGTCGGCATTATACTGGTAGTGTTTGTAAAATGCAGTGGCTAAGTCTTCCCAGGTACGGATGTTGGCTCCATTCAGTTGATAGAACCACTCGAGCTGAGTCCCTGAAAGACTCTCTTGGAAGAAATGGATCCATAAGTTTTTGTCAGCTGTATAGGGCTGGATCCTCCTTGCATAAGCCCTGAGATGCAACTTAGGACAGGATGCCCCGTCGTATTTAGCAAAGGCAGGTACCTTGAATTTGTGCGGGATCACCACTCCAGAAGACAGACCTAGATCCTCGAAGTCCAGACCAGGCACCTTTTGTATCTCTATAGCACTTAACCGGTCTTCCAACTGTTTGTACTTATCCTCAGCCGGAGGGTACTGTTCGTCGTCGAAATCTGTCTCGTTGTCGGAGACCACTGGACTAGGCACCTCTCTCTCATGGTGACTGTTTTCCCTCACAGATGGGGTAGTCCTCTCAGTTTCAGTCTGCGGTGCATTCCCAGATCTGCGTCTAGGGCTGAACAAAACAGTCCTCTTCTTCTTCTTCTCCTTCTTCAGGAGCAGAGCCTTCAGATCTTGTTGCCCCTGGGTCAAATTCAGGATCAGCTCTTGGAACTGGGCGTTCTGAGCCTGGAGGTCCTTGATAGTCTGCTCGGATGATGATTCAGGATTCATGATGATTGGCTGAAATAAGCAGCGGAGAAGGGTAAGCAACCTGTCAAAGGGATACCTGCAATGCAATGAGATGTATGACATGCATGTGATGTTTTCAAGGATCTCGCAGGGTAAACAGAGAAACTTGTTAGAGTTGGAAACTGGCAACTTGATTGAAGGAACCTCCTGTTGTAGAGAGCCCTTCTTCAAGGGTCAAAGGGTCACCATATCCAGTGGGTCATAGCCCCTGACGACCTTAGCTAGAGGAAAATAAATCCTCTTTGCCCCTTGCTGGGCAGTTGGTTCATCATGACCTGCATCACAAGCCCTTGAGATCCTTGAAATGGGTTAGGATGTATGCAATGGTATGCAATGGTATGATGTCATGCTATGCATGGGGTGATGTAGGTAAACCCTGCTATGAGTCCCAATTAAGGACTATAAACAGACCCTGCAAGAAATTCAGTATACTTTGTTATGAGTCCCAATTAAGGACTATAAACAAAACCTGCAAGAAATTTGGTAAACCTTGTCATGAGTCCTAGCTAAGGACTATAAACAAAACTTGTAAGTAGTTCATGTGTCAGCTAACAAGCATGCAAGTAGGCAAGTACAAAGGCACACAAGTCACACAAAAGAGCCCTTAGAGTTTAGGCCAGCATGAAGTTTGGGGTACTACCCTCTTGAAGTGGGTGGGTTCAACCTGTCCTAATCAAAGTAACCGGGTTCTAAGGTTCCCAATATCACGGGACTGCTTTCATTGTTCATCGTTTCGATTTAGCCACTGAACTGGCGACCGAAATATTCCAGAAAAGCAACCCTCAATTGAGTGTAGTATCGAGTATCAACTAACCTCGGACT
Source organism: Vicia faba (assembly GCA_948472305.1). NCBI lineage: Eukaryota > Viridiplantae > Streptophyta > Magnoliopsida > Fabales > Fabaceae > Vicia > Vicia faba. The sequence continues at coordinate 474,897,711 of OX451735.1, forward strand.
GCACCAAAGTCAGTTATCTCACTACCCTAAAGAGGCCAAGATAGTTCAATTAAGGTTCCTAAGGTCTGTTGATGCTTCACGACACCACGCGGAGGCCCCGTACTCTCCTTGACTGAACTCAAGGGTTACCGGTACACACCAAAGTGCCACATCAACGTAGCAAACTGTTTCAACCATGTCGGTATACCCCGCACAGTTCCCTCACAGCCTTGTTTCTACTTTCTAAGAAGGTATTCCCCCAGATCCGGGTTAGGATCTATAGAACTCCCAAGCAACCCACAATAATAAAGCAAGCAAAGAAGACAATTGAAAACATAGTTATGACCTAGCCCTAAGGTATACCTCACTTTAAGTTTTTATCCCCAGCAGAGTCGCCAGTTCTGTGATCGGTGGATCTGGAACTGACTGTTTAACGCTGGTTCGCGAAATGTCGCGGTAAGCAAGAGTCGCCACCGTCTTTTATTTTCTCCAAATGGAAAGGACAAAAGCACAGAAAAATTCCTTAAAGAGATTGCTCTCGGTTCGGGAGGTAGATTATAGAAAGGGAAGGTGTTAGCACCCTTTCTATCCATGGTTATCCATGGGCTCTTAGATACTAGCTCAATGTGTTTTCAAAAATGTTTGCTTGCTTTTCAATTGTGGGTTTTAAAAGTTTCTTTGAAAAATTTCAGTTCGACTCGTACGTCAGAGTGTTTGAAAAATTTGCTTTGAAAGCTTTTGAAAATGTGTTGGTGTGAAAAGTATTTTGTTTGTTTTGAAGAGAGCAAGTATCCTTGAGAACCTACCTACCCTAAGGAATTCGTCTGTGTAAATGTCTTTTAAAGTAGTGCTATCCCACCATTGAGAGGTAGGTAGCACCACCGTTGGAGGTGTTCGGGTCAATTCGAGTTTAGGGACATGGTGATCACCGGAGCAATGGGAAGACACCTTAGAAGCTACCCTCATGCCAGGTTCCCGGATCATGAGGACTTACTAAGACATCCTCTACTCGACGATCACCTTTCGAAAGGCAAGGCAACAGTGAGGCGTACCCTAGGGGTGGTGTGTGTGATTCGTGTGTCGTTTTCATTGATATTTGTCTTGTCATGTTCATTGGTGTTCTACGCTTGATTTTATTTTAAGTCCATACATTCTTTCATGCTTTTGTTAACAGTTAAAAGTTACGGGAAAAAGTAAATCTAAGACTATTACAAATGGCGCGGGTCCACATCGCCAAAATTAAACCGGACCCGATTTGACGGAAAGTAAATAAAGCGAAAGAAATAAAAGTGCGAGCAATCGTTTACACGGCTTTGGGAGAGATACATAATTTAAATGAAATAAACAAATGTGCGAATAAAATAAATTACGAACGAGGGCGTTGGACCCTTTTGCAAAATATTATTAATAAGGAATTAAAATTAAGAATTAAAAGAAAATGTTTTTTTGGTATTTTTGTGTTTTTTTGAGATTTAATAAAAAGAAATTAATTAAAAAAAACCAAAATGAAATGTTAGACCTAGTTCTAATTATTTTTAAGTTTATTATGAAAGTATTAAAATTTAACCTAAATGCAACCCTAATTAGTTTACAAGTTCAATTATGAAAATAAATAAATCACTAATATTATGGCAAAAAACAAGGAAAATTAAAAGGAATAAAAAAGTCATTAACCTAATGCTATATTTTTGGATTTTTTTATGGAAGAAAGAATTAAAGTTGCAACCTAAATTAATACTAAGTTAATTTACATACAATTTATTTATGAAAATAACTAAAATAAAATAAATATTATATTGTTCTCTTTTTCTGATTTTTGTGTATTTTATAATTTGTAAAAATGTTGAATTAAATTAAAACAAGAAACAAATAAAAATAATAATTAAAAGAGATGAGAAAAAATGAAAATATTTGCAAACCAGGGTGGGGGTGTAGTCCCAATTTGTGAGGTTTTGATGGTAAAGCCTGGCCCATTAAGCTGTGGTCTTTTTGACTTTTTGCGTAGCATGTGGCAAGGTTGACCAGCGTCTACCATATGCCTTGACTCTGAGCCCTTTGATGGATCTCCCAGGACACGTGGGCGCTGATCCCTGAGCGTGTATGATGATCCTTAGTGTGAGTGCTGCATAGGAGTTGCTAATGAAAAATAATATGGAAATTGCACAGACCTGGGAATCGAACCCAGGTCTTAAACATTAATAATCCCTTCACTTGCCAACTGAGCTACATCACGCGCGTTAACATATTATAGCAAATAAATAATAAAAGAAAAAAAACAAACACGTTAGTGGAGGGCGCGCGAAAATTTGAACCAGCGAATCATGGCTTGCCACGATGTTGTCTTCTCCACCATCCCTGTAAACAAAGGCTTTAGGCAACGGTTTTGCAAACGTGGGTTTAGACAGGTTTTAAGAAAATAACGATTAGCCCCTCGACGCTCATAAATTGAGCGCGAGGGTGCCATCCTCTTCGTCTTCAAGCGCTGAATCCATTGGTGGTCATTTGGAGTTCTAATTTTGCCTTGTTATGAAAGCCCCAAATTTCAGTCCTGCAAACCTTAAAAATCGCGCATGGTATTTTCTCATATATAGCACAAAAACGCAATTGGATCACATGGTTAGTTTCAAAACTTGACAAGGAACATGAATGTATGATTAAAATGCAGTGAGGATGCCTAGAAATCAAAGCACGATTATGGATTTTTCTTGGTTCAGTTGGAATCCGCTTTACCAATTCTTTGGGTTTGAGTTGTTGTTAGGGATTGGAATCTGTTCAGGAGACCACAAGGAAGCTTTTGGAAAAGGAATTAGGACTTGAATCCACCCCTAGTAGTCATTTCAGAAATCCGTTTTCAAGTTAAAATTCCAAGTTTTCAATGAGCTTTTGAGCGCAGCATTTTGTGTGTGGTCCTTAGGTTTTGACTCAGTACTTATGAGGGAAGGGAATTAGGTCATTAGCTGGCCTTTATCCATGCCCATGAGAGAATTAGTCTTAGTTCTTTTCACCATTAACAAACTTTCCCTTTTTTTAGCAAGACCAAGACTTGGTGTACAACCTAACCCTAGCATGAGTTTGTGAGCTGGCACATGATATATGGAAGCTATCCCAATTCAAATGACACTATTTCATTGACTTTTGAATTTTATTTGAATTTTTAAAGATTTAAAATGAATTAAATTATCAAAAATTAAATAAAATAGAAAAATCAATATTTGGTCTTGAAATTAATCATGGGACACGTGTGTGGCATGACAAGGCTGAATCAAGTGGAAGAAAGTGGGCCCTTTTGTCAAAAATTGAAGTTTCAAGGATAGTTGACTTTTGCCATTTCACAAAAATTTCCCAACTTCTCCAATGCATAACTTGCTCAATTTTTAAGCTTTTCTCATGTTCTTGGACATTTTGGAAAGGTCTTTGAGTCCTTTAACCAATGCCTTTGGTCCCATGTCATTTTGATTTTCCAATCTCAAGTTATGGCCTTTGACCTAAAGTCCCTTTTTGTTGACTTTTGAAAATGACCTATAATGTTGAAATTGATAACTTTTTGTGAGAGCATTTCTTGGACTTGAAGTATGAAGATGAGTTGTAGGAAATGTCTTTCTCTTCAAAATGAGCTTTGGATGGGATTTTTCTGATGATCCATGTGAAAGTTATGCCCTGGTCAATTTCAGTTGACTTTTTCAGCTGTCCAAATAAAGGAACTTTTGCATCTTGATGATTTTCTGAGCCAAATTTTGAGAATCATGATCAAGCATTGATCAACTGATGTTTGTGGCTTCAAAATGATATATTGACCAAAAATTTGAACTTTTGACTGCCAAATGACCATTTTGCCCCTACAGTTGACTGTAGTGCAATTTAGGGTTTTGACTGTGCAATCTTGAGCTGAATGCCTTGAAACTTGATATGAGGATGCTTGACCATGTTTGTAAGCATATGAGACTTGATTGAGCCTTTGAAAACTTCATTTTCTTGATCAGAACCCAAACCCTAGTTTTGACTGTATAGGAGACAGTTGGACTGTGCAACCCTTGGGGGAGTTTTATGACTTGGCTTGGCAATTTCTTGAAGAATATGGGAGGGCAAATTTTGGGGTGCAACAGGCATAATTCAAGATACTCATAAAATTAAAACCCTAAATAATAAACAAATAACATTTCATTGATGCATAAACACAAGATAACATTGAAGACCCTAAAATTCTAACACCAAAAAAGATAAAACCTTGAATACTAAAACAAATTAAAATTCATTTCTGCAAGAACATCACATAAGCGAGCCTCACCTCGCTTAGTGAAACATGGCGGTCAAGGGAAGATATTTTGAAGACTTCAGGCAAAATAAAGCAAATTCACTAAGCGAGCCTCACCTCGCTTAGCGAACTCTGGCGGTTTATAGAAGATATTTAAGGACAAAGAAATCAAGTTCGCTAAGCGAGCCAAACTTTTCTTAGTGAACTTTGGCAGTCTCAAGTTGCCAAGTTGATTTGAAAACTTAGCTCAGAAGGAAGGACTTCGCTTAGTAAGGCATTCCACTTTTTATCTTGTAATACAGTATATAGTTGTAATAGCAGTAGGAATAGAGGAGGTTTTAGGTAGAAGGGTTGTATATGCATCAAGAGTCGGGAAATCATCGTTAATGTTGTTTCAACTCAATTCTTCAATTGTGTTTCAAGCTAGCATGAGTATCTAAATCCCTTTCTTGTTGGGATTATTCGTAGTTCATCGAAACAATATGTATTTTCTTTAATCATGGTGTTATATGCAATTTATGTTTGAATCATTATCGTTGTTATCTTTGCTTTATCGTTTATTTCATGGATTGAATTGATATTGACAAATATGATTCTAACCTTGATCTAAGATAACAACTATTAAACTCTAAATTCTAGACATAGATTTAGGTTTGATATTCAATAAAAGTATCGAATCGTAATGCTACCGTATTATTTATTAGGCTGAGAAATCATCGATTAAACCATAAGGTATAAATTGCATTAAGGTTTAAATATGAGCTTTGTTTGTGTGTGCTCCGTGATGATAAAGAAACATTCTTAAATTGTGTATAACTGATTTCTGATATGCATATTCAATCGGCGAATGAACATCAATTTCCAATAAGTCTATTTCTCTTAAACTTATCTTTTGTAATTTACGCATTTTACTTTTCGTCACTTATAAACCAAACAAATATTGAAACTTATGCTTAGAAATATAGAAATCATTGAACGGTTTTGATATCGCTCCAATCCCTGCAGATACAATAAAACAATACTTTCATTTGATTATACTCAACATCAATCACACCTAGTAAAAATTCATCGGTAGATGAAAAACACACAAAAGTGAGGGGGAAAAAACACTCATCCACAATCTTGCAAACACTAGACTAAATTATGCATTCATCCAAAAACTCATATTGAAAATCAAAGGCTAGAAGCACAAGAGCTTTTCAAGGTTGTAATGTGGCTTGGTTAACAAACAAGGGGTAAATCCTAAAGCTAATCGAAACAAAAACTTGCATTAACCTAAGGGAGTGATCAACTTACAAAGACTCAAGCAAAATAATTTCAATCAAACTTCTTCATTCTAAATTTCAAACCAACACATATCACTTATTATCACAACATTATTCAAACTCTTTTTATTTTTATTTTTCAAAACTTTTCTCTTTTTTCTTTCTTTTTCTTTTCTTTATTTTTTCAATTTTTTTATTTCTTTTTCTCTTTCTTTCTCAACCTCATAGTAATACACACAAGAGCAAGCAAACAATTCTCTCCCCGACTTAAATTCAACCAACATCGTAATGTTAATACTCCCTACTTTCTAAGGAAAGGTAAAAAATCAAACCATAAATCATAGTTGAGGGTTCAAGAAAACAAAGAATAAATATCCATACAAAAAGATGAACCAAACACTCATAGACAAGCATTAAGCAAAAACAACATAGATATCGACAAAAAGGGTCAAAAGGGGATACTAATGGTCACACACTCACAAGATGAATTGACTATTTGACTAGGTAGTTGTGCTTAAAATAATAATAAAAATGCATTGACCATGTTCATGCTTTCATACAATCAACATAAACAAAAGATTAAACATAATAAAATCCAGTTAAAACAAGAATTGTGGCCTCCAGCATATGTGAACAATGGAAAGCTTCCTCACATTTATGGATAAAAAGGGAACTAAAGTGATTCAAGTCATGAGCAAGTAATGCAAAAAGAATGAATAGTATGGTAATTATATAAATGATAAATTTCCTAAACATGTTATGTTATAGAAAGCGATAAATGAGAACCTGGCGAGTACCAACTTCAAAAAATATCATTACCATACATCCGCAAGTTGACACACTCAAAATTGGAAAATCACCTAATTTTACTTCAAGCTATCTAACCAAAATTTGAGTCCAAACAAGAAAAGAAAGAATTAAAAATATTACTATTAATTACTATACTATAAAGCCTTGGATGGAGCTAGAAAAAGGAGAACCAAGCGAAAAATTAAAAAGAATTCACTGGCTCTGCACAGCAGGACGCGCTAAGCGCGGTTAAGCATGCTAAGCGCGCTACACCATAACAAAAAAACCAGTCCAGCAGACAACAATGTAGCCTCCACATTCACCTACACAATCTCAACTATATATGTACAATATTTACAACTAACAACAAACCTCAAGCTAAACACGACAAGCTTGCGGAAAAACATAAATTGACATAACAAAAAAAACGGGTAAAAGTGAATTAAACAAGTTGACCACACAACATAAACGAATATAAACATGCGTGTTTTACGTTGTAAGCTCGATGCCTTTATTGTGCGAGCTAGTAACCTCCTCTCATCATTCCGTGGTATTGTCAGACCTCACAAACCTAGAGAAAGTATCCTAACAAGCACACAACAAACGTTACGAAAATGAGACAATTCACAACAATACGTGAAAACAAAGAAAAACACATATATGCACAAGTATGGAAAGTAAACACAAAACATGTACAAGTAAAAATAGACAAGTTTATGTACACATTCTATACAACATATACATTAATTACAAAACTAAAAAACCAAGAAACTATTTCAATGCAAAATAGTAAACACCAATCTCTGACAACAGCGCCATTTTGCTGGAAGCGGTAAAGCGGCAAGCAAAAAGTAAAGTATTATTTTTACCGGGTGATATAGGTAATATTGTATCGTGTCCGCAGATATTGGTGTATTGAAATGTCGTTCAACAAATCTCTCGTTAATGAGTTTGGGGTTTGAAAGGGTTGGTTTGTATAGAAAGGTATCAACAGAAAATAAATGTATAAAAAGGAAAGACAAACTTATTTGGCTCAATGTACTTTACTCATCACAAACTTAAACCTATCGACCAGTTATACTCAACCTACAATACTCATCAATGTCATCACATGTCAAACAAAACACCCAATGTATCACCTCAGCAACAATCTCTCAACAAACCTTAACAGCACAAAAGTCAACCGTGCTCGCTTGCATCGGCAATCTCTCAGAGCAACACAAACAACATATAAGCATTAATCACAGACACCCTAAGTGAATGTCAGCTCTAAATGTATCTCTAGAATCCAGAAACTAACAGATAATCATCCTAGATAAGAATTCAAGCAGTATATGTGTTGCACCCCAAAATTTACCCTCCCATTTTATTCAAGGCATACTGTTGTACCCCAAAATTTCCCCTCTCATTTTTCAAGATTTCTCTCATATAGGTGGTTACAAACACCTGTTTAAAGAAATAAAGAAAAATGAAATTTTTTTAAGATGGCGAGTTGTTACTTCGATTGGTCAAAGGAAAAGGAAAAATGAAGATGACAATGTGCCCTTCGATTGGGTCGAAGAAGAGCAAGTCTGCTTCGATTCTCCAGCTTTGATCGGGGCACTAGCTAACTTCGAAGCAATCTGCTTCGATTCTCAATTTGATTAGATACTAGCTACCTTTAAAGCAATCTGCTTCGATTCTCAATTTGATTAGACACTGGCTTCCTTCGACCTACATGCTTCGAATAGTTAAAAGAATCCCTCTGAGCACTCTTCAATCCACAAGCTTCAATGGGGCAGTGTGCTTGCTTCGATCCAGGCTTCGACATGGGCAATGACTCCCTTCAAGCAGCTTCCTTCGAGCACGCTTCAACTAAGGCAAAAGTTTCCTTCGAAGCAAGCTTGCTTCGATTTCATTCTGGTATCTGATTCAAGAATAAATCTCATCGTTTTATCTTCCAAATCTCACTTTTCAGGCTATGTTGCTTCCAAATCTTTACATAATCAGAGGCTTACACACAGAAACGAAGCTTTATCCATTAGGATATTACTATTTTTGGACGAAATGACGAAAATCTATGTTATCTATTTTACTAAAGATTACTTTAATCACAAAGTCAGCTCCTTGAGCCCCCAAAATTTATTTTGTCTGAGCACAAGCAAAGTCAAAATCATAAGCAGCAGGACCATGCTTGTACTTGTTTTTCACTTATCAAGTCACCTAGCCAAAATAGTACAGCAGAAGATCCTTTGTGTAAAACATCTCAACATTTTCATATAAATATGCAAGTCCATTGCATATCAAAAAAAGGGAAGAGGAGGGAAGTTCGCAAAAAAATATAGAGTCAGAAACAGGAAACTAAAATTCTAACTCCACTCTCAAACACAAAATCATCAAACACTCTTAAACACAAAATCATCAAACACTCTTCAAACTTGCTTGCCCTTTCATTTTTTTTCAAAGAAACGGAAACTTAAAACTTGACTTAAGTTGGAGGCTTTAACTATATTCCAAATAAAGCAGGTTTAATTCACTCATCATCTAACCGTTCCTGGAAGTTGCATCAAAGTCCATTCAAACTTTCACCCCAAGAGGTAAGTTTTCTTCAAACTTAGAACTCTTCATTCAAGCATCCTTCGAAAATGTAGATATCATGTTGCTCATAGTTTTCGATTATCATTGCCTGTATAGTTAGTTTTCGTTTTTGATACTGAACAAAATCAATGTTGACCTTCGGTTCCCTAGCTTTCGACATATGTATGCTTTGATTCACATCCAAGTTCTTAGACAGATTTAATGTTTATGTTTTGTGTTACGATTTGTGTTTAAGTGTTAGTTTCGTTTTGATGTCTTCATTGTTTGTTTCGATTGAGAAAAGAAGTGGTTAGGAGCCTGACCATTGAAGCATCATGGCCTTCGAAGCTGGATATTTAGACATCCAGGAACAAATTCATTCTATATTCCATCAAAGTGATCCCATTAGTGGATGAAGCAGGCTACCCCCAATGGTATAAACAGCATGCGCCAAGGCTTATCCTATCGAAGGGTCCTGGGTTCGAAATTCCCAGCCAGACCCTTTTTCATATTTTCTCACTTTGTTTTGTTTGTAGGAAACATGTTTGGATCTCCTTAATTTTTGGCTTCGATTTTCTGACCCCCCCCTGTTTACTAACTAGTAAACAAACCCCCTTGGGCCCAAATATAAAAACTATTTTTTTGAACACAAAAACATCCCAAATTCAACTTTTCTCCCCTCTTGACTCATTTCCTTTATTTTTTTATTGTTATCATTAATATTTTTTTTTAATTAATACAAAAAATACATAAAAACATTTCCTTTTTAAAATTAAATTAGTTTAATTTTCTTTTGTTAACTAATTATTTCTTTTTAGTTTACTGGGATAAAAATCTTTTAAAAAACAAAACAAAACAAGTCCTTTCCTTTCCTCCATTTTACCTTGTACATTTATTCAAATTCAATATGGTTGTAATATATAATTAGGATTTAATTTCTTGCAATTCTCACTTGTAAATTTGTACACCCCATCCCCAAATGATGTAATAGCATAGTAAATTTACTTTCTGCAATTTACCACTTTCATATAAATGCTAGTAAATTTGGGTGTGCATGACAAGATAAAAAAATCAATCTTAGATCAATCTAATCCAAGACAAAAATGCATGCAAATATAAACACTTTCACACATGCACCCTTAGGGTAATCTCACTTATTGCCTCGGAAAAATATTCATGTCCCTCGAATATGGCCGTTTTAGCAAAGACTCCCGATAAAATATCGTAGTCCCTCAATGACCCTCAATGTTTCCTTTGATAAACGATCTAGTCTCTAAACGACATTGCTAAAATATCCCATAGGTTGCCTTCTATGACTATAAAAACGTCCCACGCCCGTCCCTTCACATCCTACAATGAGGTTTCTTACCAAATCAATGGTAAGATAGCAACATCTAAAGGAGGAGGAAAAGGACATTAGTCCTTTTGAGTAGGTAGGATGCTCCTAGTTGCTCGCTTGCTCACAACAAAAACATTTTATACACCCACACTTTCATTTTGAAACATTTTCAAAAGATAAAGCTTTTTTGTATGTGTTCTTATAGAGACGAGAACCGTTACAAAGACATTTTTCAAAATCACTTTCAAAAACACATTCCACAAACAATTCTTTGAACTATTTTCAAAACCAACACTTTGTACGCGTTCTTATAGAAACGAAAACCATTACAAAGACATTTTCAAAATACTTTTAAAACTCACACCACAAGCACATTTTCAAACAAAAGCAAGTTATCTAGCAAGTAACTAAGAGCCCATAGATAACTATGGATGAAAACGGTACTAACACCTTCCCTTTTCATAACCTACTCCCCAAACTCAAGAAATAATCTCGAAAGGTATTTCCTGTTCTTTTCAACCTTTCCTTTTGGATAAAAGAAAAGTCGGTGGCGACTCTTCCTATCTACAACAATTGCGAACAAACGCAAAACACCCAAGTCAGTTCTCCCACCGTATTATAGAACTGGTGACTCTGCTGGGGACTTCTAAAAAATGGGGTTACCTTAGGGATATATCACCTTTACTTACTTTTAATTGTTTGACTTGCTTGATTAACATTATGGTTCCTTGTTTGGGCTTGTTTTTTATCCTCTACTCTGATCTGGGACACCTTTTAGGTAAGTAGCAATAGATTGTGGAAATTGTATGGGGTATACCGACATGGTCTAAGCAATATCTATGTTAGTGTGACACATTTGTTGGTACCAGTAGCCCTTGAGTAGTCAAGGAGAATACAGGGCCGTTGTGTGGTGTCATGAAGCACTAACTGACCTTAGAACCTTAATTGAAAAACTTGGCCATTAGGAAGTAGTGAGATAGTCGGCTTTGGTGAAGTCCGAAGTTGGTTGATACTCGATGCTACGCTCATTGAGATTGGACTTTCGGGATATTTCGGTCGCCAATAAAGAGGCTTACGCTAAAACAATGTCCAATGATGAAAGATCAGTGATATTGAGATCCCCTAGAACCTGGTTACTATTACAAGGACAGGTTGAGCCAACTAAACTTCAAGAGGGTACTTACCTACAAAACTCTATGCAAGCCTAAACCTAAGGACTTGTTTGCTTTGTGTATATATGACTATTTGTACATAAAAACTTGCTTTGCATACTAGTATATAACATCATAACATCATACCATATCATTTTCAATAACCATTTCAAGGATCCCAAGGTCCTATGATGTAGGGTCGTGTTGAACCAGACGTATATCAAGGGGCAAGAGGATTTTTTCCTCTAACCAAACATCATCAAAGATCAAAGTACAACAACTTGAGTCAGAGGCTATGACCCACTTGAAATGGTGAGCTTGATTCTCGTAGAAGGACATCCACCAATACGAAGTTCTCCAATCAAGGTTGTTGATAAAAATTCAACTTCTAAACATCTTCTTATGTTTACCCCGCGAGATCCTTGAAAACATGCATCCACATACCATGCATCAAATCATGACAGGCTTTTCCACATATGTCTCTCATATGCTTACTATTTATTTCAGTAGAGATGGCTCTAGAATAGACTATCAAAGACATTCAGACTCAAATTGCTCAACTTCAAGAAATGTTCTTGAACCTATCCAAGGGGAAGAAAAAGTGAAAGCACTCATCACTAGGGGCATGATCATGGGAAATCCTGAGGACAACAAGGATGACCAGTTGGAACGGCTACAAACTGAAATGGAAACAATGAAAGTCCAGATGATGGGACAATTGGTTGGCCAGATGGCTCTCCTCCAAAACTTAGCTCGGGGACAAGAATAGCTAAGGACCCTCGTCAATAAACTTCATCAAGACGGTTGCAACCGTATGAAACAAACGTTCAAGATTGGGGATCAAGTCACTACTCAGCCTCCCATGAAACAAGAGGCCGATTTGGTAGAGAGTAGACCTTTCCAATTTGTTACCACGTCACGATCCCAACAACCACCTCATCAACAAGGACAGGGTAATCGGCATAAACGGGTCCCATCCGATAGGCAGTTTACCAAACTCGACATGCCGATATCATAAGTCTTGCAACACTTGATAAAGCTGAATTTGGTCATATTAAGGGATCCTCCTCGGAATCCCAGTACCTCCGCTCCTAGCTATCATCCTAGTGCAATATATGCATACCATTCTAATAATCCTGGACATGATACGATTAGCTGTTGGGCATTGAAAAATAAGATTCAAGACTTGATCGACGAAGGAGTACTGGAGTTCACACAAAATGGTCAGACTGAATTCTTTTGTCGTCCCTCAAAGGCACACCACCTGAAGTGACAAGTTCAGACAAAGAAGCTTTTGTTCATTTGAATTTTCAAGTTGTAATTTTCTTTTGATTGTTTGAACATTTATTTATGTCAAACTTTGTTATTTCATCAATGCATTGCGTATGTTTGTCTTGAATTAATCCATTCGTTTTCACTATACTTAAATTGTGCTTTACTTCCTTTTGGTTATATTCAACTCTCGATTAAAAGCTGTAAGCCTTTAGAGGGAGGATGATGAAAACAATGCCTCAATCCCATACAGTATGCTTTTGGACAGACCTTACTGACAATGTACATGCATTCTTTCAATTCCTAAACACTGGAGTTATAAGGAGGATAATCCCTAGTCAACCCCTTTGAGCCAAAGGAGTAGGAGTTTCTTTTTTACACAAATTGAAACCTTTAGTCAAAACCTGGGGCAGGGTAGTCTCCCAGTTAATTCAAATACACGTTCAGTCGCAAACTTTCGCCTCATATACAACGAGTGATATCAAAAATTTCCTTCTAAGTCAAAAGACGGCAGTGGTTCCCTATCACTTAGGCAGCCATTATATCTCAAAAAGAAAATCCCATTAAGTCAAAACCTACAAAGGAGACTTAAGAAAAAAACTGGGGCATCCCGCTGACCGTGATCTCAAAACGAGAACAGTCAGGCAAAAATCTGGGATAACAAATCAAAAGGAGGACATTACAGATCCTCAACATGCCACGAAAAAAAGTTGCAGAAGTGACTTCCTTCCAACAAACTTAACTTGTCTGAACCATCACCGGAACATCATGCCAGACTCAATTGGATTTCAAACGCACAATTAATTGAGTTTAGAGCTGAAGAACATCACGAAGAACAGGCGGTGTGATACGGTGGGAGAACTGACTTGGGTGTTTTGCGTTTGATCGCAAATGTTGCAGTTAGCAAGAGTCACCACCAACTTTTCTTTTATTCAAAAGGAAAGGTGAAAAAGTACAGGAAAGACCTTTGATATTGTTTCTTGAGTTCGGGGGGTAGATTATGAAAAGGGAAGGTGTTAGCATCCTTTTCATCCATGGTTTTACATGTGCTCTTAGTTACTTGCTAGATCACTTGATTTTGTTTGAAAATATGCTTTGTGTGGTTTTTGAAAGTATTTTGTAAAGAGGCCATTGTTTAGGCAAACTTTGTAATGATTCTCGTTCGTAAGAATGTATACAAAGATGTTGATATTTTGAAAATGTTTTCAAGTTTGTAAGATGTTTTGAAAGTGTAGGTTTTTGTTTTGAAATGGAGCAAGTAATTAGGAGTATTCTACCTAATCAAAAGTCTTTCATATTCATCTCCTCTTTCCTTTGACATTGTTATCTTACCATTGATTTGGTAAGTAACCCTATCTTTGGATGTAAATGGGACGGGCGTGGGTCATTGTATAACCATGATTAGAAATGTTGCAAGGTATCTTAGCATTCTCTTTTAGGGACTAAGATCATTTTAAAGGCAACATAGATAGCGTCATCGAGGGACTATGATCTTATATTTTACTTGTTTTTGCTAAGATACCTCACATGCATAATATGGCCATTTTGTAAGGCAACCAAGTGGATTTACCCTAGGGGTGCTTGTATGCAAGTGTATTATTTTTCATGCTTGGTTTTGTCTTTGATTAGGGTTTTCTAATTGATTGGTTTTAGTCTTTCCATACAAACCCTAATTACTAGCATTTGTATATAAAGCGATAAATTGTAGAATTTAAAATTACTACGCTATTACAATACTTGTGGGAGGGGGTGTACAAATTACAAATAGGGATTGCAAGAAAATAAAGCCTAATTATCTATTACAACCATATTGAATTTATACAAGAATTGAATAAATAATGTACAAAATGAATAATATACAAGAATGTAAATGTAAAGAAAATGGATTTTTTTTGTTTGATTTTTTAGAGAAAAGGGGTTGGTTTTAACCTAACTAACTAAAAGAGAAATAATTAATTAAATTAGTAAAAAGTAAAACCTAAATTTACTAGGAAAGGAATTTAAATAAAAACCCTAATATAATAATTGATTAAAAATAAATTAAGTTTATAAGAGGAATGTTTTTGGTATTTTTGTCTTAAAAATAATTTATAGTATTATAAAATATTTTTGGTCTTTTTATATTTGAAAATAATATATTTAAAATGGTGTAAAAGAAAATAACTAACCCTAATTTTTTTAATTAAATTTACAAAACAATTAGTAAAATGAATAAAGTATGATTATATAAAATAATTTTTTTGTGTAAAAAAAATAAACTTTATCAAAATATAAATCTAATGTTTCTGCATTTTTTCTGATTTTTTTAGTATTAGATAAAATATTTAAGAAAACAAATAAATAAATAAAAAAGAAAAAGAAAATAAAATGGGTCAGGGGTGTGAATAGCCAGTAAGGGGGTCAGCAGTAAGAAAAAAAATAAAAGCCCAATACTGTTAAGCCTAGTCGCCTGTCCAAAAAAGTCAGAATGTGAGAAATATGCGAAAAAAACCAAAAGGGTACCACTGGGGCTCGAACCCAGGTCCCTATAGTCACAGGTGCGCGCTTCTACCATTGGGATGGCTATACATCCATTTATATAAATCAACCCATAAATATATATGGTAAACACGTTCCTGAGGCCAACTTCATCTTCAACCTCACGCCCAGCCTGAACCTCTGTATCTCATTCAATTTTCAACAAAAATGAAAAGTGTAAACAGGAAACTTGTAGCAAATTTCCTCACGATTTCAGAAATGCAAAGCAATAAAATTATAGATCAAAGATAAGCATGAATTTTAATGGTCCTAATCTGAACCCTAAAAATTTTAGAAACTTCAATCTTAAAATTCTCTAAGCTCAAGTAATATAAATCAAAACTATGGACATGGTTAGCTTTAGGGCAATGATATCTTCATTTTTCATTCACAAATAAACCATTAAAGATGCATGTATGAAGAGTTCAAAAGTCAGAAAACTTACCTTGCAAGAGGGTATCTTGTTTGGAGTTTGAGTTGCTTTCAGTGAGTTCTAATGATTGTATTAGCTTCCTCAAGTTCCCAGGAAGCTAATGGGATGCTTAGCTTGAGCTGAAAGTGCCTGAGGAGTTCTAGAGAAGTCAAGGTGCAAGGTGTTGTTTTTGAAAATGGTGGATGATGATGGAGGTGTTACAGTGGTGTTGCAGGTGTTGGGATTGTTTGTGTATGTTGTTTAGAAGCTTTTGAAAGTAAAAGGCCAAGAAACACACGAGCAAATTTCGAGATTGGATTCAAAACTCAGAAATGGCAAGTTTTGAAGTGTTTTTAGTGATTCTGTGTTCTTGGTCTTTTCAGGGCTTAAGCATGCGTGAGTTTTGTAGGAAATAACTTGTGTATATATAAGCCAAGAGGTTTGAGTGCTTTGGATAGTCAGAAGTACAAGTTACAAGCTAATTGCTAGGTTACTTGATTTTGAAGAAAGGTGGGAAAACAAGTTTCAATGTGTAGTACAAGCATGGGCTGGGTGATTGTAAGTGTCTAAACAAGTTTCTCTTGAGTTATAAGACATGTATGATCAGAAGAGAACAAGTTCAAGGCACAAAAACAAGATTTAGGCAAAAATCTACTTTATCAAAATGGCATTGTGCACTTTCTTTCCAAAATGGATATAAAGCATGGCCTTGCATTGAATGCTTGAATTGAGACCTCTAACAGTTGTGAAAGCAATTAATTATGGAGTTCCTAACAAGTTTGAGACCTGCAAAGTAGAGGTTATGCAGCATAAGTTTGAATTTTGAATTTGTTCATCACAAAATGACTTGTAATTCAAGTGTGAAAACCCTAACTTCATCTCTTCGATTCTCCCTACTTAAAAATGATCTCAAGGAGTTCTTGGACATTTTGGAAAGCTTGTAATGTTCTATACAACACCTCTTTGAATTACTTTTGAAAATTCCCCTTGGAACTATATGAAAAAGTGCCATGAAGTTAGGTCAAAATCCTGACCAAATTAGGGCAAAATTTCACTAAGTGTTTTGTTTCATGACCATGTGTTCTTAAAATTATAACTTGATATCCAAGCACTTTTAGAAGGAGTTGTGTAAAGAAATGTTGTATATTTGATGGAGATCTACAACTTTCATGTTGAAAGTTTCTCTTGAATCATCTTGCATCATGGTGAAAATTTTGCTCAAAGTTGTGGAAAAAAAAAGAAATTTCCAACACTTAGAAAAATTTCTAAGTTTAGAAATTTTAACTTTTCAAAATGAAATCTTGAATTTTTGATTTCTTGATGAATAAGTTTCATATTTTTACATGCTTTGATGAATTGTGATCTTTGACATTTGATTTTGACCAAAAAGTCAAAGTTTGACTTTTCAGTATACAGTTGACTTTTGATCAGTTGACTAAAAATTCAGCTGCCAATCCATTAGGCTTGAGCAATGTTTTGAGCCATGTCATTAGGTCAAAATTATGCAATTGGACTCTTGAGATCATTCCTTAAACCAATTGATCATTTGCTAGGTCAAAAATCAGAAATTGCACTTTCCAAGTCAAAACCCTAATTTTGACCATTTGGCCCTTTTGAAGATTTGATCAAATTTCTTGAGGAATTTTGATCCAAACTTGATCAAATGATACATATGAGTTTAAAATGTTGATGTGGATAAAAAATTGTGAATTTTGACTGTAAATTGGCCACAGTTGACTTTTTCCCCAATATAGTTGTTTTTTAGGTCAATTGTTCAATTGACTGAGCAAAAGTGTGATCCAAAGCTTGAAACTTGACATGAGTAATCTTGAGGGTCCATAATGGTTCATGAAAGTCATATGGGGCATTGGAAGTTCAAATATCCATGTGAAATCTCAAACCCTAATTTTGGTCATCAATGTTTAATGAGGTATCTTGAGTTGATCAACCTTAGTGCAATCTTGAGCCAAAGGAGATCTTGTGAGCAAATTCTTGATAAATGAGAGGGAAAATTTTGGGGTACAACAGCTGCCTCTATTCAATCTTCTTAATCCTGAAGAGTTAGATTGGCGAGTTTTTCCATTCGTGACTCGAAGGTGGAAGATGATTGGACACTAGAGTGCCCAGAAATTTGCACTCGGTGATGTGATGGTTGATGGTGTAGGGAATGGGCTTAAAGATGCCATTTGGAGGGATGATGGAAAGTTGTGGAGATGGGCTTGTAGATGCCATCCAGAAATGATTGATGAACCGTATCTATAAGCTAAAACTGAATGAAAATCAGAATGGCGTCTATGTCTGGAGCGTGTTTGAACTGTATCTGAAAGTCGAATCTGAATGAGTATCAGGATGGCATCCAGGTCTGGAGCATATTTGAACTGTATCTGAGAGCTGAATCTGAATGAGTATCAGGATGGCATCCGTATCTGGAGCACATCTAAATTGTATCTGAGAGCTGAATCTGAATGAGTATCAGGATGGCATCCGTATCTGGAGCGTATCTGAACTGTATCTGAGAGTTGAATCTGAATAAGTATCAGGATGACATCTGTGTCTGGAGCGTATCTGAACTGTATCTGAGAGCTGAATCTGAATGAGTGTCAGGATGGCATCCGTGTCTAGAGTGTATCTGAACTGTATCTGAGAGCTGAATCTGAATGAGTATCAGGATGGCATCCGTATCTGGACTGTATCTGAACTGTATCTGAGAGTTGATTCTGAATGAGTATTAGGATGGTGTGATACGGTGGGAGAACTGACTTGGGATTTTGCATTTGTGTTCGCAAAATGTTTCGGTTTAGCAAGAGTCGCCACCGACTTTTTATTTTATCCTAAGGAAAGGTCAAAAAGCATAGGAAAGACCTTTGAGATGTTTTCTTGGGTTCGGGGAGTAGATTATGAAAAGGGAAGGTGATAGCACCCTTTTCATTCATGGTTTTCCATGGGCTCTTAGTTTTAGATCACTTGCGTTTGCTTTTCAATTTGTTTTGAAATGGTGCTTTGTGTGTGGCTTTTGAAAATGCTTTTGAAAAGAGGTCATCGTTGTGGCAACCTTTGTAATGATTCTTGTTTGAATGTATACAAAGGTGTTTTTGTCTTTTGAAAAGATTTGAAAGTTTGATTTGAAATTGTTTTGAAGTTGTGTTGTGAGGTGTGTTTGAAAATAGCAAGGATGTTTTTGCAAGCTTTTGATCAAGTAACTAAGAGCTATCTACTCTATTTTACTCAAAGATCTTTCTTATGTTTTTTAACCCTTTTAACAGTGTTGTTTCACCATTGCATTTGGTGAACAACCTTGTGTTAGGATGTTAAACGGGACAGACGCGGGTCATCGTATAGACCATGATAGCAATTGTGTCAAGTATCTTTTAGCAATTTTCCGAGGGACTAGATCATTTTTGTATAGGCAACCAAGATAGCTTCATCGAGGGACTATGATCTTTTGTTGTTTTTGTTTTGCCAATAGATACTCAACATGCATATCATGGCCATTTGTTTAGGCAACCAAGTGGAGATACCTTAGGGGTGTTTATGTGCAAGTGTGTTTTATTGCATGCAAGAGTTTATCTTGAATTAGGATTTTTTATTTCATTGATTTTATCTTACCATACACATCCTAATTACTAGCATTTATATTTGAAAGCAATAAAAGGCATAAATGTAAAATCCTACGTTATTACAACATTTAGGGGATGGGGATACACATTTGTACATGGGGTGGTTCAACTAGAAAATAGATAAGAAAAGAAAATAACAAAGGGAAGATAGAGAGAAAGAGAGAGAGGGATAGCGCGTTGCTGAGAGGAAGTCAGAAGTTCTGACCCAGGCCTGCTGCCAGATTATCAACCTTTTGGTGAAAATGTATGAGTCAGAACTTCTGACTCTGGCACCTGCAAAACAAAAACCTGTTAGTGGGAAGGTCAGAAGTTATGACCCCCATGCGCTGCAAGACAAAAGTTTGTTAGTGGGGAAGTCAGAAGTTCTGACCCTGCTGGACATACAATAATTTTCAAAAGTTCTGATATTATTGACAGCAAAACAGGCTTCAGTTGTGCTAATGTCAAAGTCAGAACTTGGCTTCTCCCTGTGCTAGCCAGAACATCTACAGTTTTGTTATTTTTCCACAAAACAGAAAACATGCTTGGGACAACTTCAGCAAATGTCAAAGTGTTTCAGGAGACAGAACCAACAAGGTCACAGGCAGGTTCTACACTGATTCACTTCCTACTTAAACATTATGAGGTATGAAAATCCTCAGAACGCAAACAGCAGCAACATGATATTTACATTATGTTTATTGAGCACGCAAAGCTGATGATGCTTAGCAGCGTGATGAAAGTCAGTAGGTGCTTACCTGGATGTTGAAAAAGTTTGTGAGTGCGAGCTAGCTTTTAGCTCTCATGGTGTTCTGGACAGGTTCTTTTTTAGAATGGGTGGATGGAGAAGATATGTGTATGTATGGTCAGGAACTGTAAGGGTGTTCTTTGGTCACAAAGCAAAATGGGTATTAATGAAGTTTGGAGGTAGGAAGTTCAAAGTTTGTGAAAAAATACCAGGGATTTTGGACAGAGATTCACAAGGTTTTTCTTTTACTAGAGTTTTCTGTTTCTTCTCTAGCAATTTTTTATGGATGTTTTTTCTTCACCTCCTCTTTGTGATGGACAATGATTTCCTATTTATAGGCAAGGCTTTGTGGATTTTTGAACTTTAAATGGCGCCCATACTATGCAGGAGAGGTTAACTTATTTTTGAAGGAAGTTCATGAAAAGTTGTGATGATGGACAACTTTTCAGCCTAGGCTGGAACAGTAAGCAAGGATTGAGGAGAAGTGACCTCTATAGGCGAAAAGTGGCGCATAGACCCATGCCTAAACCTGCACAAAGGTGTTTACCAAGCCACACGTGGAGAGACCCCTTGGATGAATGTTCAGGAGTGGTTGTGAGCATTAATGAGCATTAAATGGTGATGAGATTTATCAACCTAAAAAATCTTGTAATAGGAGATTTTGCATCATTACCTAAAACCTGAGCCAGCAGTTCTGTTTCACCAAAAAAACAACGTAAACCAAGTTCTGACCTTGGCCTCTTGTTGTCTCAGCAAGTTCTGAAGTTTACCAGTATACTTCTTTGATCTGCCTTTAAAGACTCTGGACTTAGTGATCCTGCTTCAGTATTTTACCTAATCTGTTGATCCCATTACCTTCTGATCCCATTACATTCTGAAGGAGTTTCAGGTTTTGTTGCCTTCTTTACATTTCTCCAACAAACTCTGGCTGAACTTTGCATAACTGTTGAAAGAGCCATGTTCTGACTGAATGTTATGTGTTGAGCCAAGTTTGCAACTTCTGACCATTTCTGCCTGGAGGTTGGTTCAGAAGTTCTGAAGTGCCATCTTCTTCTTAAACCCCCCTTTTTTAGAGAAAATTCTAAGTATTTAGAATTTAACTTTTCCAAGGCAAAAGTTTTGCCTTTTAAGCTTGCACACGAATATTTTGTTCTTGTAAATTGTTTACTTGGAAAGGAATGGTAATAAAGGGCTTGGCTTTGTTTTAAGAGAAAATCTGAGAATTTAGGCTGGATTCCTGAAGGATGAGAGGGAAAATTTTGGGGTACAACAGTTGCCCCTGTCCAATCTTCTTGAACCTGAAGAGTTAGATTAGCGAATTTGCCTTTCGTGACTCGAATGTAAAAGAGGATTGGACACTAGAGTGCCCGTAAATTTTCACTCGTCAAAAATGTAGCTAAGGGAATGGGCTTAAAGATGCCATTTGGAGATGATAGAATCTTGCTGGAGATGGACTTAAAAGATGCCATCCAAAACTTGTTTGTTGAAAATCAGGAGCATGATAATCAGAATGGTATCCGTATCTGGAACGTATCTAAGTTGTATTTGGAAATTGGATTCGTATGAACAAAGGAATGGCGTCTGTGTCTGGAGCGTATCCGAGCTGTAACTGTATTTGATTCTTGAATGAATATCAGAATGACTCCCGTATCTGGAGTGTATCTGTATTGTATCCGAAATCTGAAGTCTGAATAAGTGACAGAAATACACCCGTGTCTGGAGTATTTCTAGGCTGGGGAATAGGTTTGAATGAGCGGAAGAATGGCAACCGTGTCTGGAGCGTATATGGATTGTATCTGAAGTTTGAGATCTGTATGAGTAGCAGAATGACTTCCGTGTCTGGAGTGCATCCGTACTGTAACTGGGATTTGGATAAGTGACAGAATGACTTCCGTGTCTGGAGTGTGTCTGAACTTGAAGTTGATAGTTGAATCAGAATGAGAGATAGAATGGCTTCCATGTCTGGAGCGTATCTAGTCTGTATCCGATTGCTGAAATCTGAATGAGTAATGGAATGACCGTCGTGTCTAGGGGTGTATCCACATTGTATCTGAGGTCCTTGAATATTTGTTAAAGATAGCTTTTAATCTTATCCTCAAAAGGGTAAAATGTTAGCTAAAACACAAAGTTATGTTGCATGATATGTATGATGCAATAAAATGTACTCTATCAATGTTTATGATATATGAATGTAATGTATGCGCATGTAAGCTGATGAGCTATCTTGCTGAGAAAAATAAATCTTTGATAACTGGAGACAATGAAATCTTTGATTGCTGTCGGGGAAAGTAACTCCTTGACCAATGCTGGTGATTTAAAGATCTCTGATTGTTTGAGAATGAAAAATCCTGGGACCACTGCTGGAGATTGAAAATCCTCGGCGATTTGTGGGGACTTACAAGGCCTTTGACAACTTCTGCAGGGAATGAGAACCCTTCATGGCTTTCCTGGGAAATAGGGAAAACTCCGAAAATCTCTACTGGGGAGTTAACACCTAGGAGGCTTCTGCTTGGAGAAATGAGACCGAGAGTCTTCGATCTGCTAGGAGATACTCTGTGGGGAGAAATGTGCACTCAGCTGGGGAAGTTGGGGAAGACTGAATAGTTCCCAGTGGGGATTGATTGTTGGGAATTTGACTTCGCTGGGGAAGAAGATTTTAGACTATTTTGGCTCCACTGGGGATGGGATTTTCAAGGTTTTCGGGCTCCACTGGGGATGGGATTTTCAAGGTTTTCGGGCTCCACTGGGGATCTTTGAAGCTTAACCCTGATGGGGATTTTGAAACTTAACTCAGCTGGGGAATCAAGTTTTAGAATGTACTGGCTCCGCTGAGGATCTTGAAGCTTAACTTCGCTGGGGAAATATACTCCAAATTTAGCTTTATTGAGGATCCGAATGATGTATCGTAGGGGATTTCTTCTGAAATGTCACAACGATATCTTCCTACACCTTCAACCTATCAGTAATTATCTTTTTTCAATTTCGTTTTATTTGTAAGCAGTGATTATATTCAAATGCATATGCCTTTTTAACAAAACATTGGACGTTTTTTAAATAAAACATAAGTGTAAAAAGAAAAGAAAGGCAAACAAATTTCTGCACTTTGAAGTATATTTCTATTTAACTTTTGTGAGCATCTTTGTACAAAGGAGACAGACACCCTAGTAAGAGAATGTTGTCATAAAAATTGAAAAAATTTATACAAAAGAAAGATGGCTATGTGTAATAATTCCATGGGATTCCCATTCTGCTATAGCCTTTACAACTCTGAATATCTTGTCCATTCGCTGCTTCGTCCGCTGATGATTGGATTGATCAGAAACTTGGAGCTTGTTGGTGAAGAGATTGTTCTTAAAGTGATCCGACGAGACATAGTCATACGCTTTAATTCCCTAACTTTTGCCTGGACCGCCCTTTTGGGTTTTCGGTCTACCGGGAAACCCTTTCTTGCCCAAGTCGCCCTTTCGGGTTTTCAACTTGCCGGGTGTACAGATTTTTTTTTATCCCTAACTTTTGCCTGAACCACCCTTTCGGGTTTTCGATTCACCGGGATGCCCATTTTTGCCCAAGTCGCCCTTTCGGGTTTTCAACTTGTCGGGTCGTTTTATGCATAGTATCTTTTGACTATGTCTGCATTCGCAGGGTGCGGAAAATCGTCACTGTCCATGGTGGTCAGAATCATTGCCCCACCAGAAAAGATGCTTTTGACCATAAATGGTCCTTCATAAGTAGGATTCCACTTGCCTCTGGGATCACTTTGCGGTAAGATGATCCGCTTGATTACAAGATCTCCGCCTTGATATATCTGACGTCTGACTTTCTTGTTGAAAGCCTTGATCATCCGTTTTTGATACGTCTGACCATGACAAACAGCAGTAAGTCGCTTCTCGTCGATCAAATTAAGTTGATCAAGCCGGGTCTGAATCCAATCGTCTTCACTCAAACCAGCGTCCTTCATAATCCTTAAGGAAGAAATCTGAACTTCCATGGGTAGAACAGCTTCCATGCCATATACCAAAGAAAATGGGGTTGCCCCTGTTGAAGTATGTGTCGTGGTACGATATCCATGCAGAGAAAATGGTAACATCTCATGCGAGTCCTTGTAGGTGACTGTCATCTTTTGAATGATCTTCTTGATATTTTTGTTCGCGGCTTCAACAGCACCGTTCATCTTCGGCCGATAGGGAGATGAATTGTGATGATAAATCTTGAACTGTTCGCATAGAGCGGTGATCATAGTGTTGTTCAAATTTGTACCGTTGTCTGTGATGGTCCTATCGGGGACACCATACCGGCATATGAGGTTCTGCTTGATGAAGCGGGCAACCATATTTTTTGTAACTGATGCATAGGAAGCTGCCTCGACCCACTTGGTAAAATAGTCAATAGCCACCAGGATAAAACGGTGTCCATTGGATGCCGTAGGCTTAATCTCTCCAATCATGTCAATGCCCCACATCGCGAATGGCCAAGGAGCTGTCAGGACGTTGAGAGGAACAGGAGGGATATGTATCTTATCGGCATAGACTTGGCATTTGTGACAGGTACGGGAATGTTGATGACAATCAGCCTCCATGGTAGACCAGTGGTAGCCTGCCCTTAGAATCTTTTTAGCCATCGTATGTCCTCTCAAGTGGGTACCAAATGTGCCACTATGTATATCGGTCATGATCAACTATGCTTCAGCTTTATCCACACAACGAAGTAGAACACAATCATGGTTGCGCTTATAAAGGATGTCATTGCTTAGGAAGAACTTGGCAGCAAATATCCTTAAGAACTTTTTATCGTTGACAGAAGCTCCTTCAGGGTATTCTCTAGTCTGGAGATACCTTTTGATTTCATGAAACCAGGGTTGTTCCACTACTTCTTCGGTATTAATCTCATGATAGTGCGCAGGTTCGTCCGTTCGCTCGATGGTAATTCGGGGAGCCTCGTTATCCCAGTTGAGTTTAAACATGGAAGACATTGTAGCCAGAGCATTTGCTAGCTGATTTTCTTCTCGCGGGAAATGATCGAAGGTGATTTGCTCGAACTGAGGCAACAATGTCAGGACATGTTCTTTGTATGGGATAAGATTAGGATGCTTGGTGTCCCACTCTCCTTTGACTTTACTGATAACCAAAGCCGAGTCCCCAAATACGACCAAAGATTTGATCCCCAAGTCTATAGCAGCCTTGAGACCAAAGATGCAAGCTTCATATTCAGCCATGTTGTTGGTACAGCTGAAACAAAGTCGGGAAGTGAAGGGTGTATGGCAACCTTCCGGAGATATGAGTACCGCACCGATACCGTTGCCAAGTGCATTTGAAGCACCATCGAAGTACAGGGGCCATCGGGATCCTTATTCAGGTCCATCATACGATCTGTTACCTTCAATGTTGTCCAATGTCATGATGTCCTCGTCAGGGAAGTCGAATCTCATAGATTGGTAACCTTCGACGGCTTGATGAGCTAGATGGTCAGCTAGTACACTCCCCTTTATAGCCTTTTGAGTAGTATACTGGATATCATACTCAGTCAGAATCATTTGTCATCTAGCAATTCTTCCAGATAAAGCAGGCTTCTCGAAGATATACTTGATCGGATCCATCATGGAAATCAGCAAAGTGGTATGAGTCAACATATACTGCCTTAGCCGGCGAGCAGCCCATACAAAAGCGCAGCAAGTTTTCTCGAGCAGTGAGTAGCGAGTCTCACAGTCGGTAAACTTTTTGCTAAGGTAATAAATGGCATGCTCTTTTCGGCCAGACTCGTCATGTTGGCCCAGTATGCACCCCATTGAGTTATCCAAAACAGTCAGATACATGATTAAAGGCCTTCCTTCAACGGGTGGCATCAGAATGGGAGGTTCTAGCAAATACTCCTTGATCTTATCAAAAGCAGCTTGACAATCATTGTTCCATTCAACTACCTAATCTTTCTTCAACAGTTTGAAAATTGGCTCACAGGTAGATGTTAGGTGAGAGATGAACCTCGCAATATAGTTCAAGCGTCCCAAGAATCCCCTAACCTCCTTTTCAGTACGAGGAGCAGGCATTTCTCGTATAGCCTTTACTTTAGCTGGATCAACCTCAATGCCTTTGTTGCTGACGATAAATCCCAAAAGTTTACCAGACCTAACCCCAAAAGTGCACTTGCTTGGGTTCAGTCTGAGCTTATACTCCTTCAACCTAACAAACAGCTTTTGCAGATAATCAAGGTGTTCTTCTTCTGTCTGTGATCGAGCTATCATATCGTCTACGTAAAATTCGATCTCATGATGTATCATATCATGAAACAAAGCTACCATGGCGCGTTGATAGGTTTCCCCTGCATTCTTCAGTCCGAATGGCATTACTTTGTAGCAGAAGGTACCCCATTACGTGACAAAAGTAGTTTTCTCCATGTCCTCGGGGGACATTTTGATCTGGTTGTATCCCGAGAATCCATCCATGAAGGAAAATACCTTGCGGTGAGCTGTATTGTCAACCAAGATGTTGATATGCGGCAGCGGAAAATCGTCTTTAGGGCTAGCCCTGTTCAAATCCCGATAGTCCACACACATTCTGACCTTGCTGTCCTTCTTAGGTACGGGCACAATGTTAGCAACCCATTGTGGATAGGAAGTAACAGCCAGAAAGCCAGCGTTGAATTGCTTCATTACCTCTGCCTTAATCTTCTCATACATGTCAGGCCTCATTCGGTGAACCTTTTGCTTAATCGGTGGACAATCCTCTCTTGTAGGGAGACGGTGGACCACGATATCTGTGTCTAGCCCTGGCATGTCTTCATAAGACCAGGCGAAGATTTCAACATATTCGTTCAACAACTGTATTAAGCGCTCCTTGACACTTGGTTCCAGGTTGGCACCCACTTTCACTTCTTTCATGTCTTCCTCTGTCCCCAAATTGATGGTTTCTAGCAACTCTTCATGAGGCAGAATGGCCCTCTCTTCTTGTTGTAGAAGTCTGGCTAACTCTCCCGGCACTTCACAGTCTTCGTCAACTTCGTACTCAGCATGATTGACCAAATCTTTAGAGTTATCGAAGGCTAAAACAGAATAGTCACCCATGGAATCCGGAGTGGGTGGGTACCTGCATTTGTGAGTGTGGGTGTGTGTAAGGGATAGCCATCCTTAAACAAACAAAAAATGCAAAAGGAAAGAAAATGAACACAGCAGTTTATAGATGAAAAACGTCCAATGATTCATTAAAACATGGCATATGATTATGAATAAAATCAAGCCCTTACAAATGTACCTACATGTCCCGGGCAAGGCATGAGGTGAAAATAGTGTGCGAATTGTTTAGTCATTACAGACCATAAATGAGAAATTGTTCAAAGATAAAATTACTGGTTGATAAAGGTGATGGGAACAAAATCCTTTGCTTCCCAGTTGCTTAAACCCCCTTCGACATTCGGAAAGATCCAATCTTCAAAGTGTCCCTCTTCATCTTCATCTTCTACAGCATTGATTCCATGGTGAGAAATCTTGACGGGTGGTCCCCCAGCCTTGGAGCGACGCATAGCCTTTTATCCTGCAGCAGTGAATCCTAAGCCAAACTTGTCCGTCTTATGGGGAAAATCAGGCAATTGCCCCTACACTGTGCTCTTCCCTTCTTTAATCACAGCCTCTGCGTCCTTAAGAGATACCATCCTAGATACATGCTTGGGAACGACAGGCACTTCAACCATTATCTTCGCAACTGCTACCTCGGGAGAAACTTCCTCAAAATGTTGGAAAGGTGTTTCGATGAACTCGCCATCCAAATCCACATATCGAAAGGAATTGAGACGACTTGTCATGTACTCTTCCTTGCCGTGCACTGTTATAATCTTACCCTTAACAGGATATTTCAGCATTTGGTGCAAAGATGAAGTAACTACCCCGGCACAATGGATCCACGGTCTTCCTAACAAACACGAGTATGACGGACGGATGTCTATCACGTAGAAGGTGGAGTTGAACACTTTTATGCCTATCTTGATAGGAATATTAACCTCTCTATGAACCATTCTTTTGGAACCATCAAAAGCCCTAACAACGATGTTACTAGGTTTGAGGGTCAATCCCTCGCAATCCAAATGGTCTAAGGCTTTCTTTGGCAGCACATTCAGAGAAGAACCAATATCAACCAAGACATGGGCGAGGGTAGTTCCCCTGCATTCAACTGAGACGTGTAGCGCGTCATTGTGCTTCCTTCCTTTGGGAGTTAAGTCAGCGTCGGAAAAGCCCAGGCCATTGTCAGCAGTAAGACTGGCCACACACTCTTGAAACTGGTCAGCCGAAGTCTCTTGGAGTACATGTGTCGCCTTCAAGAATTTGATTAGGGCCTTAGCATGTGCCTCTGAACAGAGCAAAAGAGCCAACATTGAAATTTTAGAAGGGGTCTGCCCTAACTGTTCCACAATGTCGTAATCACTTTTTCTGATTATTTTCAAGATTTCATCCATTTCCTTCTGAGTGGTTTCAGGGATAACCACAACATGAACCTTCGTCCTGACAGGCACTTCCAGTATCCCCTTACCCTTGTCGATAATATCAGCAGATGGTCTTACTTCAGGAGTAACCAATTCTTCAATCACTGGGCCTTGCACAGATGGTCCAACAGGTACAGAAGCTTTTAAGGG
Source organism: Vicia faba (assembly GCA_948472305.1). Classification (NCBI taxonomy): domain Eukaryota; kingdom Viridiplantae; phylum Streptophyta; class Magnoliopsida; order Fabales; family Fabaceae; genus Vicia; species Vicia faba. The sequence continues at coordinate 474,926,200 of OX451735.1, forward strand.
TCTGAAAACTGCTCGAGGGGGAGCAATTTCCGGAGAAAAGATCCGGCCACTGTGGGTTATCTTACTTGTACCCGCGATGTTCCCTATATCAGGGTCTTCTTCAGAAATCTCTTGGACTGTTTCGATTTGTTTGATGTCGTGGTAGAAGATTTCTCCCCATAGTTCCACGGTATCGTTTTACTGGATTTGTACGGGACAGGTCCCGGCATGGTGATCTTTAAAGGTACACATTCAGAGTTGGGTGTAATCCTGACAGGCCTTTTGCAAGCCTTGGGAGGATTTTTGGAAATGGTTATGATTCCAATATCGTTGGTTAAAGTATCACAAGTATCAGGATTAATAGGATTGAAAGTGTCAACAGGGGTTTTCTGGAAAAGTATCTCTTGAGTATCCATCAGGCGTTGGACACCTGACTTCAACATTGGTCAATCACCTTGTATGTTCAAACAAAAATAACAACCCTTCCCGCAGCCTGGGAAAATCCCGGCTCTCATCAACTTCTCTTTAATCACTAACAATGGAGTCAACAGATCGGCAATATCAGTAACACGGAGGTCCTCTAAAACGGCATGAACATTGTGGCCGTGCTTGGGCATCGGAGCAGATATAACATTGGGCTTCGCAGGAGCATCAAATTCAACCTCTTTGGCATCAATCAAGTCCTGGATTTTGTTCTTGAGGGCCCAACAGCCGTTGGTGTCATGCCCTAAACTGTCTGAATGGTAGGCACATTTAGCATTTGGATGATAATGTGGAGATGTGATATTTACATTCTTTGGTGCCTCTTTTAAATTTGCAAGGTTCAATTTCAAGAGATGTGGAAGGATATGAGCGGCTGTCATGTTTACTGGAGTAAACTGCCGTGGTGGCCTTTGCTGATAAGTTCTGGGCTGATCATTCCTCGGTTGACTGTTTCTAGGCCGGTCTGATGTGGATTTCTGAATTAATACGGCCCCCACTGTTGGCCGACGTTCCTCTCTTTCCCGATTTTTCTGGGTGTAAACAGCAGAATTCTCCTTCTTTGTCGGGAAGGTCTTCTTTATAGCGGTGGAAGCGGAGGCATCTTTTTGGATCTTTCCACTTTTAATACCGGCCTCAACCCTTTCGCCGGTCAGAATTAGTTCAGTAAATCCCGCGGAAGAACTTCCGATCAGATGATTGAAGAAGGGGCCAGACAGGGTCCCTAGAAACATGTCAACTAACTCCCTATCTGATAGCGGTGGCTGCACCCTTCCAGCCAGATCACGCCACTTCTGGGCGTACTCTTTAAACCCTTCATTGGAAACCATCCCCATACTTAGTAACTGAGTACGAGTGGGCGCCAAATCAGCATTGTATTGATACTGACAATAAAAAGTGGCAGCTAAGTCTTCCCAATTGTGAACCTCTGATCTCTCGAGCTGATAGAACTAGTCCAACTGCGTGCCAGACAGACTGTCTTGGAAAAAGTGTACCCAAAGGTCTTTATCATATGAGTGGGGTTGAATCTTCCTGACATACGACCTCAGGTGCATCTTAGGGCAAGACAGACCGTCGTACTTGGCAAATGTCGGTGCCTTGAACTTGGGAGGGATAACAATCCCAGCTACCAGCCCTAGTTCCTCAAAATCCAAATCGGGCACCCTCTACAACTCCATTGCTGCCAGTCTATCTTCAAGATTTTTATATTTGTCATCCGCTGGAGGATATTGTTGTTTGGAGTAGTCTTCGTCTTCTTCCTCTTCCTCCTCTTCAACCTCAGATTCAGAAGGTACAGCAGCCCCTTTCCCTTTGCCATCCCCTTCGTCAGACGTTGAAGGGAACTCAAGAGTCCTCCTATCATCTCTCTCAAACCTCCTTCCAAAAGTGGCTATCCCGGTCTCTTTTTCTTTTTCTTCTCTTTATTCTTCTCCAACAGAACTTTGAGATCCTCTTGACCCTTTGCCAAGGTCATGAGGAGTTGCTGAAATTGTGAATTTTGTGCCTGCAGATCCTTTACCGTCTGCTCCAAATCCATCTGGCTTAAATAAACAGCAGAAAGATAAGGAAACCTGGTGTGAAGACCTTTTTATGCATATGATAAATGGTATGCTATTCATGTAATGCATTCAAGGATTCAGAAATTCAAATTTGTTGCAAACAAAAAGGAACACATGTCATATTAAGAAGAAATTGTTAGTACATAAGTGCCCCATGGGCAAAATATTACAAAATTCTTAATGTAAAAAGACATTGCGCATCCTCTTTGGTGCGATGTAAGTGTTGAGAGTTTCCTCCTCATGAAGTCGACGGGTAAGCTCCAAAACCTTCTTCTCACTAGCATAGAAGCTTTCTTCAAAAGTATCTCGTTCTTCCTTGAGTTGGATCCAACTCTTTTGCATTTCTTCCCATGATGTTAGCATGTCAGGATGTAGGATGGTGTATGGAACCTCTCCTTCCGTAACAGGCTCTTTGATCAAGGGGAGAATGTGAGGGTATGGCATCATAAGATTCTGGGAGCGGGTTCGTACCCACTTGAGGTAAGGCTCAAGGGGGATGGAATTCTTGTGCCCCAGTGTCTTACTATCCACCTTGTTAGGCATCCTCCAAGCTCTGATGAACCTTTGTCGAAGTCCTTGCGCATCGTTATCGAAGTCAAAAACTAGGTCAGGAATCAGCATGTTATGAGGGCCATCCCTCAGAGCATATCCAAATTGTCTCAAAGCTAGACAGGGGTTGTAGGTGATGCCTCCCCTAATGCCAAGTAGTGGGACATTAGGGAATTCCCCACAACTATCAATGATGATGACATTTTCTCTGGACCGAGAACACCAATGTACATCAGAATGTGTGAGGGTCATCAATCGTTGTGACCACCTCAAACCCTGCTCATTCTTCAAAAATGATTGTGGAAGGTGAGAAATAAACCACCTTGCTAGGAGAGGAGTACAGCACATGAGAACACCTCTTTTCCTCATTGTTCGTGTGTAAAATGAGTGTAGGATGTCCCCAAGAAATGTAGGTATAGGATTCCTGGATATGAAAATCTTGACAGCATTCACATCTATAAGTTGGTCAGGGTTTGGGAACAAGACCAACCCATAGATAAGGAGTGCCACAATCTCTTCAAAGGCTTGTAGATCAAGAGAATTCCAGCAGTCTTGTGCCTTCTCAAACAGAAACTTTGCCAAGAAACCCTTGACACCACTTCTGGTTTCCCAATGCCCTTTGATGTCAGATGGTTGCAAGTGTAATGCTTGAGCAACATCTTCAGGCTCTGGTTCTTTTTTCGTACCGTTGTAGGGTGGTTGATGAAGAATAGGAATTCTCAGGAGTTGAGAAAATTCCTCCAAAGTAGGCACCAATTGGTAATCAGGGAATGTGAAACAGTGGTGTAGGGGGTCAAAGAACTGGAAGAGAACTTTCACCATATCTTCTTCAATGTTGGAGTTGACCAAACTGAGAAGTCTACCATGTCTTTCACTGAAAGGAGAATTCTCTGGAATCCTAGAAGTAAGCTCCTTGAGTTGAGGAGGGATTCTCACAAGGTTGACTTGAATTGTTTTCCTGCGAAGAGATTCCATGACCTACAAAACAAGAACAAAGATGAAGATCCAAACCCTTGAAATGGTTAGTGGATGCATATGATGCTTTATGATGTTCATGATGTATGCACAAGCACATGTACAAACAAGTCACACAAAACCCTAGTTTCAGGCTTGCATGAGGTTTCATAGGTAAGTACCCTCTTGAGTTTAGTTGGCTCAAAACCTGTCCTATAAATAGTAACCGGGTTCTAAGGAGCTCAATATCACTAGATTGTTTTCTATGTTTTGGTTTATCCACTTAACTAGCGACCAAAATATTCCAAGAAAACAACCCTCAATGAGTGTAGTATCGAGTATCTACCAACTTCGGACTGCACCAAAGCCGGTCACCTCACTACCCCTATCAAAAGGCCAAGATGGTCAAGTAAGGTTCTAAGAGTTCATTAGTGCTTCATGGCATCACACAGCGGCCTCGTATTCTCTTTGATTGACTCAAAGGCTACCGGTAATCACAAATATATCGCACTAATATAGCTATTGCTTCAACCGTGTTGGTATACCCCGCACAGTTTCCACAACGTATTGCTATTTACCTATGAATGTTTCCCAAATCCGGGTGGAGGATTTCAAGCCCAAACAAGAGAACCAAAATGTAAACCAATCAAAGCAAACAATAATCATGCAAAAGGGTGATCTAAGCCCTAAGGTTACTCCACTTTTAAAGATCAGTCCCCAGCAGAGTCGCCAGTTCTGTGATACGGTGGGAGAACTGACTTGGGATTTTGTGTTTGTGTTCGCAAAATGTTTCGGTTTAGCAAGAGTCGCCACCGACTTTTTATTTTATCCTAAGGAAAGGTCAAAAAGCACAGGAAAGACCTTTGAGATGTTTTCTTGGGTTCGGGGAGTAGATTATGAAAAGGGAAGGTGCTAGCACCTTTTTCATCCATGGTTTTCCATGGGCTCTTAGTTTTAGATCACTTGCGTTTGCTTTTCAATTTGTTTTGAAATGGTGCTTTGTGTGTGGTTTTTGAAAATGCTTTTGAAAAGAGGCCATCGTTGTGGCAACCTTTGTAATGATTCTTGTTTGAATGTATACAAAGGTATTTTTGTCTTTTGAAAAGATTTGAAAGTTTTATTTGAAATTGTTTTGAAGTTGTGTTATAAGGTGTGTTTGAAAATAGCAAGGATGTTTTTGCAAGCTTTTGATCAAGTAACTAAGAGCTATCTACCCTATTTTACTCAAAGATCTTTCTTATGTTTTTTAACCCTTTTAATAGTGTTGTTTCACCATTGCATTTGGTGAACAACCTTGTGTTAGGATGTTAAACGGGACAGACGCGGGTCATCGTATAGACCATGATAGCAATTGTGTCAAGTATCTTTTAGCAATTTTCCGAGGGACTAGATCATTTTTGTATAGGCAACCAAGATAGCGTCATCGAGGGACTATGATCTTTTGTTTTGTTTTTGTTTTTCCAATAGATACTCAACATGCATATCATGGCCATTTGTTTAGGCAACCAAGTGGAGATACCTTAGGGGTGTTTATGTGCAAGTGCGTTTTATTGCATGCAAGAGTTTATCTTGAATTAGGATTTTCTATTTCATTGATTTTATCTTGCCATACACATCCTAATTACTAGCATTTATATTTGAAAGCAATAAAAGGAGGAAATGTAAAATCCTACGCTATTACGGCATTTAAGGGATGGGGATACACATTTGTACATGGGGTGGTTCAACGAGAAAAATAGATAAGAAAAGAAAAAAACAAAGGGAAGATAGAGAGAAAGAGAGAGAGGGCTAGCGCGTTACTGAGAGGAAGTCAGAAGTTCTGACCCAGGCCTGCTGCCAGATTATCAACCTTTTGGTGAAAATGTATGAGTCAGAACTTCTGACTCTGGCACCTGCAAAACAGAAACCTGTTAGTGGGAAGGTCAGAAGTTCTGACCCCCATGCGCTGCAAGACAAAAGTTTGTTAGTGGGGAAGTCAGAAGTTCTGACCCTGTTGGACATACAATAATTTTCATAAGTTCTGATATTATTGACAGCAAAATAGGCTTCAGATGTGCTAACGTCAAAGTCAGAACTTGGCTTCTCCCTGTGCTAGCCAGAACATCTGCAGTTTTGTTATTTTTCCATAAAACAGAAAACATGCTTGGGACAACTTCAGCAAATGTCAAAGTGTTTCAGGAGACAGAACCAACAAGGTCACAGGCAGGTTCTACACTGATTCACTTCCTACTTAAACATTCTGAGGTATGAAAATCCTCAGAACGCAAACAGCAGCAACATGATATTTACATTATGTTTATTGAGCATGCAAAGCTGATGATGCTTAGCAGCATGATGAAAGTCAGCAGGTGCTTACCTGGCTGTTGAAAAAGTCTGTGAGTGGGAGCTAGCTTTTAGCTCTGATGGTGTTCTGGACAAGTTCTTTTTTAGAATGGGTGGATGGAGAAGATATGTGTATGTATGGTCTGAAACTGTAAGGGTGTTCTTTGGTCACAAAGCAAACTGGGTATTAAGGAAGTTTGGAGGTAGGAAGTTCAAAGTTTGTGAAAAAATACCAGGGATTTTGGACTGAGATTCACAAGGTTTTTCTTTTACTAGAGTTTTCTGTTTCTTCTCTAGCAATTTTTTCTGGATGTTTTTTCTTCACCTCCTCTTTGTGATGGACAATGGTGTCCTATTTATAGGCAAGGCTTTGTGGATTTTTGAACGTTAAATGGCGCCCATACTATGCAGGAGAGGTTAACTTGTTTTTGAAGGAAGTTCATGAAAAGTTGTGATGATGGACAACTTTTCAGCCTAGGCTCGAACAGTAAGCAAGGATTGAGGAGAAGTGACCTCTATAGGCAAAAAGTGGCGCATAGACCCATGCCTAAACCTGCACAAAGGTATTTACCAAGCCACACGTGGAGAGACCCCTTGGATGAATGTTCAGGAGTGGTTGTGAGCATTAATGAGCATTAAATGGTGATGAGATTTATCAACCTCAAAAATCTTGTAATAGGAGATTTTGCATCATTACCTAAAACCTGAGCCAACAGTTCTGTTTCACCAAAAAACAACGTAAACCAAGTTCTGACCTTGGCCTCTTGCTGTCTCAGCAAGTTCTGAGAGTTTTCCAGTATACTTCTTTGATCTGCCTTTAAAGACTCTGGACTTAGTGATCCTGCTTCAGTATTTTACCCAATCTGCTGATCCCATTACCTTCTGATCCCATTACGTTCTGAAGGAGTTTCAGGTTTTGTTGCCTTCTTTACATTTCTCCAACAAACTCTGGCTGAACTTTGCGTAACTGTTGAAAGAGCCATGTTCTGACTGAATGTTATGTGTTAAGCCAAGTTTGCAACTTCTGACCGTTTCTTCCTGGAGGTTGGTTCAGAAGTTCTGAAGTGCCATCTTCTTCTTAAACCCCCCCTTTTTAGAGAAAATTCTAAGTATTTAGAATTTAACTTTTCCAAGGCAAAAGTTTTGCCTTTTAAGCTTGCACACGAATATTTTGTTCTTGTAAATTGTTTACTTGGAAAGGAATGGTAATAAAGGGCTTGGCTCTGTTTTAAGAGAAAATCTGAGAATTTAGGATGGATTCCTGAAGGATGAGAGGGCAAATTTTGGGGTACAACAGATGGCATTCGTATCTGGAGCGTATCTGAACTGTATCTGAGAGCTGGATCTGAATGAGTATCAGGATGGCATCCGTATCTGGAGCGTATCTGAACTGTATCTGAGACCTGAATCTGAATGACTATCAGGATGACATCCGTATCTGGAGCGTATCTGAACTGTATCTGAGAGCTGAACCTAAATGAGTATCAGGATGGCATCCGTATCTTGAGCGTATATGAACTGTATCTGAGAGTTGAATCTGAATGAGTATCAGGATGGCATCCGTATCTGGAGCATATATGAACTGTATCTGAGAGTTGAATCTGAATGAGTATCAGGATGGAATCCGTATCTGGAGCGTATCTGAACTGTATCGGAAAGTTGCATCTGAATGAGTATCAGAATGGCGTCCATGTCTGGAGCATATCTGAATTGTATCTTAAAAAGCCTTTGAACTTTGTTAATGGTAGCTACTGATTAACCTTATCCTGAAAAGGGTAAAATGTTAGCTAATATGAAATGTCATGTTGTATGAAATGCATGGTGTAATGAGATTGTGATACATGCATTCGTGTTATCGATGTTTATGATATATGGATGCGATGTATGCGTACATGAGCTAATCTGCTGCACTGATTGTTGGACTTGGGAAAATAAATCCTCGACTGTTGCTGAGGATACAGAGTGCAAGTCTTTATATTGTGAAGTGTTGATGAATTTCCACTTAGAGAAATAAACTTTGTTGTGAGGGAAATGTTGTGTACTGCTTGTGAAATCCTGTTGGGAAATCCTGAGAAATTCGGCGACTTCTACCAGGGAGTGATAACTGGAAGTTTTGTTCCGCTGGGGATTAAACTGCACACTGCGGGGGATTTTATGGAAATAGTTTAGAGAGATTTCCTTATCTCTTAAAGCCATTATTGATTGTCTTTCTATTTTTTTCATTTGTAAATGGAGTTACCTTCAAATGCATATGTTCAAAAATAAATCATTGGACGTTTTCGCAAACAAAACTCAAGAGTAAAGAAAAACAGATAGTTTTGCACTTTCAAAGGGACATCTTTGTATTGACTTTGAGTAAGTATTTTTGTACAATGAGACAAACATTCTAGTAAGAGAATGTCATCATAAAAAATGAAAATTTTATACAAAGAAAATATAATTATGTGAAATAAACCCATGGGGTTCCCATTCTGCTATAGCCTTCGTGTCTCTGAGCATCTTATCTATTTGTTGCCTTGTCCGAAGCTGATTCAATTGATCAGAATCGTCGAGTTTGCAGGTTGTCTATAAGGTGATCCAACGGGGACATAGTCATACGCTTTAATTCCCTAACTTTTTTCTGGACCGCCATTTCAGGTTTTCAATCCACCGGGATACCCTTTTTTGCCCAATCCGCACTTTCGGGTTTTCAACTTGCCGGGTGTACAAAAATTTTTTGTTTCAGCCCTAATTTTTGCCCAAACCTTTTTTGTTCAACGGGATGCCCTTGTTTTGCCTAGGTGTGTCAACCTAGCGGGTCTCTTATGCGTAGTATCTTTTGACTATGTCCATGTTCACGGGGTGCGACAGGTCGTCGCCATCCATGGTGGTCAAGATCATTGTGCCACCAGAGAATATGCTTTTGATTATAAACAGTCCTTCATATGTAGGAGTCCATTTGCCCCTGGGATCACCTTGCGGTAGTATGATGCGCTTGATCACTAAATCCCCAACTTGATACACTTGGCGTCTGACCTTTTTGTTGAAAGCCTTGATCATCCGTTTTTAATACATTTGACCATGACAGACAGCAGTAAGCCTTTTCTCATCAATCAAGTTTAGTTGATCAAGTCGAGTCTGGATCCAATCGTCTTCGTTCAGCCCTTCATCCTTCATAATTCTCAGAGAGGGGATCTGGACCTCAATAGGCAAAATAGCCTCCATGTTGTATACCAAAGAGTAAGGTGTTGCCCCAGTTGATGTGCACACTGTGGTACGATAACCATGGAGAGCGAATGGTAGCATCTCATGCCAGTCTCTGTACGTGACTGTCATTTTCTGTATGATCTTTTTTATGTTCTTATTCGCGGCTTCAACAGCACCATTCATCTTTGGCCAGTAAGGGGAAGATTTGTGATGCTGGATCTTGAATTGCGCGTACAGTGTGGTGATCATAGTATTGTTTAGATTTGTACCATTGTCTGTGATGATCCTCTCCGAGATACCATATCGACAGATGAGATTCTGTTTAATGAACCGGGCTACAACGTTCTTAGTAACAGAAGCGAAAGAGGCTGCCTCAACCCACTTTATAAAATAGTCAATGGTCACCAAGATGAAGCGGTTTCCATTAGAGGCTGTTGGTTTGATTTCCCCAATCATATCGATGTCCCACATAGCAAAGGTCCAAGGAGCCGTCAATACATTCAAAGGAACCGGAGGTACATGCACCTTGTCAGCATAAATCTGAAACTTGTGGCAGGTTTGAGAGTGTTGATAGCAATCTGCTTCTATGGTAGACCAGTAATAACCTGCCCGTAGGATTTTCTTTGCCATTGTATGCCTACTGGAATGGGTTCCAAAAGTGCCTTCATGTAGATCAACCATGATCTTTTTTGCCTCAACCTTGTCTACGCAATGGAGCAAAACAGATTCATGGTTGCGTTTGTAGAGAATTCCATTACTAAGGAAGAACTTAGCAGAGAATCTCCTTAAGAACTTCTATTCAATGACTGAAGCTCCTTCTGGATATTCTTGAGCCTCGGGATACCTCTTGACTTCGTGAAACCAAGGCCGGTCCACTACTTCTTCAGTATTAATCTCGTGACAGAGAGCTAGTTCATCCATTTGTTCAATGGTGATCTGGGGGCCTCGTTATCCCATTTAAGTTTAAACATGGATGACATTGTGGCTAGTGCGTCTGCTAGGTGATTTTCTTCTCGCAGGAAATGCTCGAAGGTAATATTCTCAAAGTGTGGGATCAATGTCAACACATGTTCTTTGTAAAGGATAAGGTTAGGGCGTTTGGTGTCTAATTCCCCTTTGATATGTCTGATGACCAAAGCTGAATCTCCGAATACATTTAAGGATTTGATCCCCAAATTTATGGCAGCTTTGAGACCAAAAATGCACGCTTCGTATTCTGCCATGTTGTTTGTACAATTGAAGCAGAGTCTTGCAGTAAAGGGAGTATGACATCCTTCTGGAGATATGAGTACATCACCTATATCATTGTCGAGTTCGTTGGACGCCCCATTAAAAACCAGGATCCATCGGGATCCTTGTTCAGGTCTGTCATATGGTCTGAATTCTTCACAGTTGTTTACCATCATGATGTCTTCATCTAGGAATTCGAACTTCATGGAATGGTAGTCCTCCACAGATTGGTGAGCCAGGTGATCAGCTAGTACACTGCCCTTTATTACTTTCTGGGTAGTATACTGTATGTCATACTCTGTCAGGATCATCTGTCATCTCGCTATTCTCCCATAGAGGGCAGGTTTCTCGAAGATGTATTTTATTGGATCCATTTTAGATATCAATAAGGTAGTATGGGTCAGCATATACTGTCTTAGCCAGCGAGCAGCCCATGCCAGAGCGCAACAAGTTTTCTCGAGCAGTGAATATCTGGTTTCACAGTCGGTAAAATTTTTGCTCAGGTAATAAATAGCATGCTCTTTTTGGCCAGACTCGTCATGCTTCCCCAGCACACACCCCATTGAATTTTCCAAAATGGTTAGATACATGATCAATGGTCTTCCCTCGACTGGTGGCATCAAAACTGGAGGCTCTTGCAGGTGCTCTTTGATCTTGTCGAAGGCAGTTTGGCACTCATCATTCCATTTGACTACTTGATCTTTCTTAAGTAATTTGAAGATTGGTTCACAAGTAGTTGTCAGGTGAGAAATGAATCTGGCAATGTAGTTTAACCGTCCTAAGAATCCTCTGACTTCCTTCTCAGTACGAGGAGCAGGCATTTCTTATATAGCTTTCACCTTGGTAGAATCGACTTCAATACCTTTTCCGCTGACGATAAAGCCTAGGAGTTTACCAGACCTCACTCCAAATGTGCATTTATTTAGGTTCAACCTCAGCTTGTGTTTCTTTAGTCTCTCAAAGAGTTTCTGTAAATGGTCAAGATGCTCTTCTTCTGTTTGAGATCTGGCTATCATGTCGTCTACATAGACCTCTATTTCATGATGTATCATGTCGTGAAATAAGGCTACCATGGCACGCTGATAGGTTTCCCCAGCATTCTTCAACCCGAATGGCATAACCTTGTAGCAGAATATGCCCCACTGTGTGACAAAGGTTGTTTTCTCCATGTCCTCGAGTGCCATTTTGATTTGGTTTTAGCCTGAGAAACCATCCATGAAGGAAAACACTTTATGCTGCTTCGTATTGTCAACTAGAATATCAATGTGGGGAAGTGGTAAATCATCCTTAGGGATTACCCTATTCAAATCTTTATGGTCCATGCACATTCGTACTTTTCTGTCCTTTTTAGGCACGGGAACAACATTGGTAACCCATTGCGGATAGGAAGTAACGACCAAGAATCCAGTGTTGAATTATTTTGTGACTTCCGCTTTGATCTTCTTTGACATGTCTGGTCACATGCGACAGACCTTTTGTTTTACCGGTGGACAGTCTTCTTTTATTGGTAGACGATGTACCATGATGTCAGCATCAAGTCCTGACATGTCTTTGTACGACCAGGAGAAGACCTCAACATAATCGTGAAGCAACTGAATCAGACGCTCTTTGACGCTGGGTTCCAGATTGGCACCCACCTTGACTTCTCTTTTGTCTTCTTCGGTACCTAGGTTAATTGTGTCTATTGGTTCTTCGTGGGGCTGGATGGTCCTCTCTTCTTGTTGTAGTAACTTGGCGAGTTCCCCTGGTACTTCACAATCTTCCTCACCTTCGTCTTCGGGTTGGTAGATTAAATTTTCAGAATCACAGAAGGCCATAGCTGAATTGTTACCCATGGGATCCCGAATGGATGTAGATCTGCATTTTGAATGTGAGTGTGTGTAAGAGTATAGCTATCTTTGAAAGAAATGAAAATGTAAAAATAAAACAATGAGCACAAAGTTTGTATGCAAAAACGTCCATGATTCATTGATGTCATATGGAAATGAGATAATAACCCTTACAAATGGACCATTATGCCTCGGGTAAGACACAAGGTTTTAAGAGTCTGAATTGTTTAATATTACAAGTCCGACAAAATTTAAAGACAAATTACTGTTAGATAAAATTGATCGGGACAAAATCTCTAGCTTCCTAGTTGTTGAGCCCTCCACTGACAGTTGGGAAAATACAATCCTCCAGGTCATAGCTGTCTTCATCATCCTCCACCGCATTAACTCCGTGGTTGCTGATCTTCAAGGGTGGTCCTCCGGCACGAGCACGACGTACAACTTTCTGGGCTCTTGAAGTGAAATCCAAACCAAATTTGTCAGATTTGTATGGGATATCTGGGAGTTTGCCCCAAATAGTGCACCCACCTTCTTCGATCATTGCCTTGGCATCTTTTAAAGACGACATCTTGAGCGGAGGCCTTGTAATATTTGGGACTTAAGAAACAGCCTTGGTTACTGCCACAGTTTGCGGGACTTCTTCAAAGTGATGGAATGGAGTTTCAATAAATTCACCATCTAATTTCACATATCTGAAGGAATTTAGATGACTGACCATATACTCTTCTTCTCCATGAACAGTGGTGATTTTCCCCTGAATTGGATATTTCAGCATTTGATGCAACGTAGAGGTAACGACACCAGCATTGTGGATCCACGGTCGACCTAATAAGCAGGAATATGAAGGACAAATATCCATTACATAAAAATTTGAATCAAATGTTTGGGTTTCAACTTTTTTGGGGATGTCCACTTCCCCATGCACCATCCTTTTTGAGCCGTCGAAGGCCCTCACTACTATGTTGCTAGGTTTCAATGTCAATCCTTCACAATCAAGCTTATCAAGAGCCTTTTTAGGCAACACATTCAAAGAAGAACCGGTATCAACCAAGACATGATCTAGAGTCATGCCTCTGCATTCGACTGAGACATGCAATGCCTCGTTATGCTTCCTCCCCCCTTGGCGTTAAATTAGCATCCAAAAAACCTAAACCATTATCTACAGTCAAGCTGGCTACACAGTCTTGGAACTGATCGGCAGATGTTTCTTGGGGTACATGGGCAGTTTTAAGGAATTTTACCAAGGCCTTTGCATGAGCCTCGGAACATAATAATAAAGCCAGCATGGAAATTTTTGATGGAGTTTGCCCCAGTTGTTCGACTATGTTGTAGTCGCTTCTTTTTATAATCTTTAGAATTTCCTCCATCTCTTTTCGAAAGGTCTCAGGGATAGCTAATGATTGTGCCTTCGTCCAGACAGGCTCAACCAGAATACCTTTGCCTCGAGTCTTGGTTGACTCGGTAGTAGGAATGTCAGTAGGGGTGATAACAGGGACTGAAACAGTTTTGTCAACAGGAGTATTAGCAGAGATAATTACAGGACTGGGAATAGCCTTTGGAGGAGCAACAACAACAGGAATGATTACAGGTCCAGAAATAGCTTTTGGAGGAGCAATTTCTGGAGAGAATACCCTTCCACTTCGGGTTATCTTACTAGTCCCTGCGATGTTACTGATATCGGAGTCAACTTTCTCAGAGCCTGAATTTTCAGCAGCTGGCCAATCTTGCTTGATACTGTGATAGTAGACATCACTTCCATAATTCCATGGGACGGTTTTGTCTGACGAATACGGGATTGGTCCAGGCATTGTAATTATGAACGGAGCTACTTTAGGAACTGATGTAATTCTAATGGGTCTTTTGGTGGAGACCCTAGAAGAATTAGCGGAAATGGTCACTATGGAAATATCATTATAAGAAATAGTTGGAATAGAAGTCTTCTCGAACAAAATCTCCTTGTCATCTATTAGGCATTGAACGCCTGCTTTTAACAAATGACAGTTGGTTGGTGAGGATAAATAGAAATGACAACTTTCATCACAGCCTGGGAATACACCAGGATTCAACAAGTTCTTTTTTATAGTTAGGAGTGGGGCCACAAGTTCATCAACCAAAGTAACAAATATATCTTCCTCAACGGTGTTGACATTACGGTCGTGCTTGGGCATAGGGGCAGTGATAACATTGGGAATTTCTGGCGCATCGAATTCAATCTCTTTGGCTTCAAGAAGGTCTTGTACCTTGTTCTTCAGAGCCCAACAGTTGTTAGTGTCATGGCCAGGACTCTCAGAATGGTATGCACAACGGGCATTAGGATGACAATGAGGAGAGGTTGTGTTAGGATTCTTTGGAGCTTCTTTCAAAGTCACTAGATTGGATCTTAACAAATGTGGAAATACTTGAGATAATTTCATATTAATTCGAGTGAACTGTCAGACTGGTCTTTCCGTTCTTAGCTGGTTGCTTCTTTGTTGAGCAGGTGCGGGTTTAGGGATCATGACAGCCCCCACCATTGGACGGTGTTCAGCCCTATCTTGATTTCTCTGAGGATATACAGCAACAACTTCTTTTTTTCCAATGAATGGTTTTCTAATAGCAACAGAGGATGCATCTTTTTGAATCTTCCCATTCTTTATCCCGGCTTCCACTCTTTCTCCAGTCAATATTAATTCAGTAAAACCTGCCGATGAACTCCCAATTAAGTGATTAAATAAAGGACCGGACAAGGTGCCCAAAAACATGTCCACTAGCTCTCTTTCAGATAGGGGAGGCTGGACTCTCCCTACTAAGTCCCTCCGTTTTTGCGCATAGTCTTTGAAGCCTTCACTTGAAACCATGGCCATACTCTGGAGTTGAGTACGGGTAGGAGCAAGATCAGCGTTGTATGGTATTGTTTGTAAAAGGCAGCGGCCAGATCTTCCCAATTATGAACATTGGCTCTTTCTAACTGATAAAACCAATCAAGTTGAGTTCCGGACAGACTATCTCGAAAGAAGTGTACCCATAAATCCTTGTCAGCAGTATGAGGCTGTATTTTCCTCACATAGGACAGGAGATGCATTTTGGAACATGAAACTTTGTCGTATTTGGCGAACATCGGTGCCTTGAATTTTAGAGGAATTACAATCCCCGATACTAACCCCAATTCCTCAAAGTCCAGTCCAGGCACTTTTTGAATTTCCATTGCACTTAACCGTTCTTCCATATGCTTATAATTTTCATCGGTTGGAGGATATTGTTTTTCAGAATAATCTTCTTCTTCCTCTTCCTCTTCTGAATCTGGCTAGACAATTGCTTCCTTGCCTTTCCCATCTTGATTTTATTTCTCACCAGATGACGTTGCAAAGTCTAGGGTCCTTCTTGCTTGTCCTTGGAATCTTCTTCCCATATTTAGAATTCCGATTATTTTCTTTGTTTTCTTTTTCTTCTCTTCAACCAGCAAGGTCTTCAACTTTTCCTGTCCTTTGGCTAGAGTTAAGAACATCTGTTGAAACTGAGCATTTTGTGCTTGGAGGTCCTTCACTATTTTCTCGAGATCCATCTTACTGAAATAAACAGTAGAAAGATGAGGAGACTTATTGCAAGAAACCTGCTTATGTTATGATGAATGGAAAATGCACATGCAATGATTTCAAGGATTTTAAAGAGTAAAATTTGTTTTAGACAAAAAGGAAACACACGTTATATTAATAAATTAAAGCTTTGAGTACATCAATGCCTCTTTGGGCAAAACAAATACAAAAAACTCTAAGATAAAAAGGTTGTATGCATCCTCTTTGGTGCGATGTAGGCATTCAGAGTCTGCTCCTCATGAAGTTTCTTAGTGAGCTCCAATACCTTCTTATCGCTAGCATAGAAATGGGCCTCGAAAGTATCTAGCTCCCCCTTGAGTTGTATCCAATCTCTTTGTAAGTCTTCAAGAGAGGTGGACATGTCAGGATGCAGGATAGTGTATGGAACATCTCCTTCCATAACAGGCTCAATGATTACCGGGAGAATGGAGGGATAAGGCATCATAAGACTTTGAGCACGAGCTCGTACCCATTTGAGGTAAGGCTCAAGAGGGATAGAGTTCTTACGCCCCAATGTCTTGCTATCAACCTTGTTCAACATCCTCCAGGCTCGGATAAATCTCTGGCAATGACCTTGATCGTTGTTCTCGTAGTCGAATATCAAACCTTGAATGAGCATCTCATGTGGGCCATCTCTTCGGGCGTAACCAAACTTTCTTAAGTCCAAGCAAGGGTTGTAGGTGATACCTCCCCTAATTCCAAGTAAAGGGACATTAGGGAATTCTCCACAATGGTCGACAATAGTAACATTCTCTAAGGATCGAGAACACCAATGAATGTCTGAATGTTTGAGTGTCATCAACCTTTGTGACCACCTTGAACCTTGCTCGTTCTTCAATACAGATTGGGGAAGATTCAAAATAAACCATCTTGCCAAGAGAGGAGTGCAACACATAAGAATACCTCTTTTCCTCATAGTGCGAGTGTGAAAAGAATGTAGGATGTCTCCTAGCAAAGTAGGCACCGGGTTGTGGGACATGAAGATCTTAACAGTGTTCACGTCTATGAGTTAGTCAGGATTTGGAAATAAAACCATCCCATATATGAGGAGAGCCACAATTTCCTCAAAAGCTTACAAATCCAAAGAGTTCCAACAGCTTTGGGCTTTCTCAAACAAGAACTTTGCTAGGAAACCCTTGACACCACTCCTTGTTTCCCTATTGGTTGTGACATCAGATGGTTGCAAGTGTAGAGCTTGAGCAATCTCTTCTGGATTTGGATCTCTTTCCGTACCATTAAAAGGTAGTTGATTGAGAATAGGAATCCTCAAGAGTTAGGATAATTCTTCCAAAGTTGGCACAAGTTGATAATCGAGAAATATGAAGCAATGGTGTAAAGGATCAAAGAACTGAAAGAGCACCTTTATCATGTCTTCATCAGTGTTGGAGATGACCAAGTTTAGTAGGCGACCATGTCTTTCGGTGAATGGAGAATTTTCAGGAATCCTTGAAGCCAGCTCTTTAAGTTGAGGAGGGATCCTTACAAGATTGACTTGAATAGTTTTCCTGCGAATAGAATCCATGTCCTACAAAACAGAACAAATATAAATCCCAAAATCCTTGAAATGGTTAGTGAATGAATATGATGTTATGATGTTCATGATGTTATGTACAAGTAAATATACACAAATAAAGCAAACAAGTCCTTTAGGTTTAGGCTTGCATGGAGTTTTATAGGTAAGTACCCTCTTGAAGTTTAGTTGGCTTAAAACCTGTCCTAGCAATAGTAACCGGGTTCTAAGGAGCTCAATATCACTGGTTTGTTTCCTTGGTCATTGTTTCAGCACAAGCCTCTTTAATGGCAACCAAAATATCCCAAAAAACCAAACCTCAATGAGTGTAGTATCAAGTATCTACCAACTTCGGACTGCACCAAAGCCGGTCATCTCACTACTTCCTAATGGCCAAGTTGGTCAAGTAAAGGTTCTAAAAGTTCATTAGTGCTTCATGACATCACTCAGCGGCCCCGTATTCTCCTTGATTAACTCAAGGGATACCAGTACCCACAAATATGTCGAACTAACGTAGCTATTGCTTAGACCATGTCGGTATACCCCGCACAGTTTCCACAATGTATTGCTACTTACTTATAAGGCAACCCAAATCTGGGTAGAGGATTCAAACCCAAACAAAGAACCATAATGTAAAGCAAATAAGGCAAACAATGAAAGCAAGTAAATGTGATATATCCCTAAGGTAACCCCACTCTTAGAATTTTCCCCAGCAGAGTCGCCAGTTCTGTGATATGGTGGGAGAAATGACTTGGGTGTTTTGCGTTTGATCGCAAATGTTGCGGTTAGCAAGAGTCGCCACCGAATTTTCTTTTATCCAAAAGGAAAGGTGAAAAAGCACATGAAAGACCTTTGATATTGTTTCTTGAGTTCATGGGGTATATTATGAAAAGGGAAGGTGTTAGCATCCTTTTCATCCATGGTTTTCCATGGGCTCTTAGTTACTTGCTAGATCACTTTCTTTTGTTTGAAAATGTGCTTTGTGTGGTTTTTTAAAGTATTTTGTAAAGAGGCCATTGTTTATGCAAAATTTGTAATGATTCTCGTTCGTAAGGTTGTATACCAAGATGTTGATATTTTGAAAATGTTTTCAAGTTTGTAAGATGTTTTGAAAGTGTAGATGTTTGTTTTGAAATGGAGCAAGTAATTAGGAGCATTCTACCTACTCAAAAAGTATTTCATATTCATCTCTTCTTTCCTTTGACATTGTTATCTTACCATTGATTTGGTAAGTAACCCTATCTTTGGATGTAAATGGGACAGGCATGAGTCATCGTATAACCATGATTAGCAATGTTGCAAGGTATCTTAGCATTCTCTTTTAGGGACTAAGATCATTTGAAAGGAAATATAGATAGCGTCATCGAGGGACTACGATCTTATATTTTGCTTGTTTTTGCTAAGTGTTGTACCCCAAAATTTGCCCTCTCATTTTATCAAGATTTCCCCTTACAAGACTCTTTGAACTCCAAACAGGATTAGGGTTTTTCTCTGCTCAAGACATCTCCTTGCACTGATGACCTAAATTAGGGTTTGAGTTTGCACAAGGATTTTTGGACTTTCAATGCTCAAAGTGACTTTCATACTTCATGTTGGACTTACAAGATTGCCTCTACCAAGTTTCAAGCTTTGAATCAAATTTTTTACCAGTCAATTGGACAGTTGACCTAAAAATCAGCTATATTGGGGAAAAAGTCAACTGTGGCCAATTTACAGTCAAACCTCATAATTTTTTATCCACATCAACATTATATACTCATATGAACCATTTGATCAAATTTGGACCACAACTCCTCAAGAAATTAGATCAAATCATCAAAAGGACAAAAGGGTCATTTTTAGGGTTTTGATTGCACAAGGGCAATTTCTGATTTTTCACCTAGCCAATGGCAAATTGGGTTCAAGCATGGATTCAAGGAATCAATGGCATCATCTTGACCTATTCACAAGGTTCAAAAGATCCCAAATACATTGGATTGATAGATGAATTTTCCAGTCAACTGATCAAAATTTGACTGTACACTGAAAAGTCAAACTTTGACTTTTTGGTCAAAATCAAATGCCAAGGGTCACTTTTCATCAAGATGTGTCAAAACATGAAACTTGTTCATCAAGAAACCTAATTTTGCAAATTAGGGTTTAAAATTGAAAATTTTCATAACTTAGAATTTTTCTGTTATGAAATTTTCTTATTTTTTCCCAACTTTGCCCAACATTTTCACCATGATGAAATTGGATTCAAACAAAACTCCCAACATGAAAGTTGTAGTCCTCCACAAAGTCTACAACTTTTATTCACAAAGTTTTCCCAAAAGAATCTTGGATCTCAAGTTATCATTTTTGGAACAAGGGTCCATGAAACTTTTAACTTAGTGAAATTTTGCCCTAGTTTAGGCAGGATTTTGACCTATCTTCATGACCATTTTTCACATAGTTCCACTTGGAATCTCAAATTTAATTTCAAAGATGGATTGTAGAGCATGCTGCAAGCTTTCCAAAATGTCCAAGAACTCTCCAAAATCATTTGTGGTTAGGGATAATCGAAGGCTTGAAGTTGGAAAA
Source organism: Vicia faba (assembly GCA_948472305.1). NCBI lineage: Eukaryota > Viridiplantae > Streptophyta > Magnoliopsida > Fabales > Fabaceae > Vicia > Vicia faba. The sequence goes on from OX451735.1 coordinate 474,945,932, forward strand.
AACTCACTTTTGATCCATGGCATGTTCATATTGATACAAGTTGCAAACTCTAATCAGCCTTGTTTGTACTTGATTACAGGTATCAAAACCCTTCCATACTCAATAATTAAATTCAAATCCATTGGTCTAAGGCTTTGTTTTGGTCATGGGAGGATTGCACACAAGATTAATCCTTAAATAGCAAAAAGGCAACATTGCCATTTTTGTCAAAATTGCTTTATGTCAAACCACATCTCTTGAGCCTTGAACAAGATCTGGTACAGCACACAATATACACCAATTGAGGGGGCCAAGATCACAAAGTGCAGGCTGATGGATAGCATGTACAGGCTTGTCTTGCATCATTGCTTGTTTTTGCTTAAAATACAAGAAACTTGTCAAAGACACTACAACTTGAACATCTGAGAGAACCAACTTTGGCAAGAATTTGAGACAAGTTTCATACATCCCCTTGAGCCAGAAACACGAGCCTTTGAGTCCTTAAGCCTTCCAAAACACAAAATCACCTTGCATTGGCAAAATAGGGCACTCCCTGCAGTTTGACTTCCATAGCAAAAACCCCTCGTGTGTTTTGCCTCAAACTTGTTCAAACACCTTCCATATAACCTATCCAAGCTATCCCAACCCTTAGACACTGACTGTAACTCCATTTTCAAGCTTCACCATTTATGTTTTCAGCTTGTGCAGGTTGAGTTCTACAGGCTTGTTCAAGCACATTCAAGGCAACCTAGGCATTAGGGAAGGTCAAGGGAAGTTCAAGCAAGCTCTCAAACATCTCAGGCCTCATTGAAAAGCTCCACATTGCCATACACGATTTCAACTGAAATAGGTTTTTTTCAACTTCCTATCTCTCTATTTAGGAATCATTAGGCTTAGGTTTGTGAATAAAAAATGTAGTATTCATAGCCCTGAAGCTGTACATATGCTCAGTTTTCATTTAAGTTAAACGTGTTAAGAGAATTTGATTCATGAACTTCCTGAAAAAATTAGGTTAGAATTTAGGGCCAGAGAAATTCTCTCTGGTCTTTGAGAGTTAGAATGAGTTCTTTACATGGTTGGATTCGTCTTGAAAAATGCTACAACTTTGATGTTATGAATTTTTGCATTAGAGCATGTATGCAGGATCTGGCATTTTGTACAGGGCGCGCGCATTTTTTGAACAAGAGGTTGAAGATGAAGTCAGTGGGCTGGGCTTGGTTCTGGCCTTGTTTTTGACACCCCCCTCATTGTTGGTTGCACCCTCCTGGCCCATTTCTTCATATTTTCATATTTTTGTATTTTTCCATTTTATTTTTCATTTCTGATTTTATTTTATATTTTCTAAAAATAAAAAAATACCAAAAAACATTTTTATAAATTTTCACATTTGTTTTTGTATTTTATTTTATTTTTCTAACATGAAAATAATTACCAAATAGTATATATTTTTATTTTACTTAATGAGAATTTGAAAATAAAACATAAAAAATATTATACCTTTATTTTTTTATCATTTATACTTAAATAATATTTTTTTAAATATATTTTTATTTTGTACATATTTTATTTTATTTTATCAAACATGAATAAAACAATTAATATATATTTACTTTCTTAAAAGAAACTAGGGTTTTTACCCTCATTAAAAATAATATATTTTCATTTTTTGACATTTGTACATATTTCACTTATTTTTATTTTATTGTATATAATATATTTATATATATATACTTTCTTAAAAGAAAATTAGGGTTTTTACCCTTAATAAAAAAATATAGAATCTTTTATTTCTTTTGTATATATACATTAAATATTTTTACATACATAAAAAATAAACAAAAACATTTTTTTTTGCATATTCATAATATTTTGCATTTTTATTTAATTGACCATTTAAATACTTGTCCATTTATTATTTTGTACCATTTATTCAATTTGGATGTAATAGTAAATATTAGGGTTTTAATTTCTTGTAAATAATTCCCTATTCAAAAATTGTATCCCCCTTCCCATATCAAATGTTGTAATAGTGTAGATTTATTTTACGCATTTACACTTTCAAATATTCCATGCTAGAGATTAGGGTTTGTATGCAAATGTCCAAAATTAAAACAAATAGCTTGACTAATACAAAGACAAAAATGCATGTAAATTGACAACACATTGCACACATATACCCCTAGGGTTTCATCCACTTGTTGCCTTTAAAATGGCCATGTTATGCATGTTGAGTACTTTGGCAAAACAAAAACAAAACAAAAGATCATAGTCCCTCGATGACGCTATCTTGGTTGCCTATACAAAATGATCTTGTCCCTCAAAAATTGCTAAAGATACTTGACAATATTGCTATCATGGTCAATACAATGACTCGCGCCTGTCCCGTTTAACATCCTAATACAAGGTTGTTTACCAAATGCAATGGTAAAACAACACTGTCAAAAGGGTTAAAAATGTGTAGGAAATACCTTTGAGTAAAATAGGGTAGAAAACTCTTAGTTACTTGATCAAAACTTGCAAAAACATCTTTGCTATTTTCAAACACACCTCACAACACAATTTCAAAACATTTCCCAAATCAAACTTTCAAAACATTGAAATATCTTTTCAAAAGACAAACACCTTTGTATACATTCAAACAAGAATCATTACAAAGGTTTCCACAATGATGGCCTCTTTTCAAAACATCTTTCAAAACCACACACAAAACACCATTTCAAACAATTGAAAAGCAAAAGCAAGTGATCTAAACAAGTAACTAAGAGTCCATGGATAACCATGGATGAAAAGGGTGCTTGCACCTTCCCTTTTCATAATCTACCCCCCGAACCCAAGAAAACATCTCAAAGGTCTTTCCTGTGCTTTTTGACCTTTCCTTTGGATAAAATAAAAAGTCAGTGGCGACTCTTGCTAAACCGAAACATTTGCGAACACAAACGCAAAACCTCAAGTCAGTTCTCCCACCGTATCACAGAACTAGCGACTCTACTGGGGACGAATCTAAAAATGGGGTTACCTTAGGGTTTATATCACCTTTACATGCTTACCTTGTTTTCTTTGATTTCTTTACACTTGGTTCTATTGTTTGGGTTTGAATCCTTTACCCGGATTTGGGAAACATTCATAGGTAAATAGCAATACGTTGTGGAAATTGTGCAGGGTATACCGACATGGTTGAAGCAATAGCTATATTAGTGCGACATATTTATGGGTACCGGTAGCCTTTGAGTTAATCAAAGAGAATACGGGGCCTCTGAGTGATGTCATGAAGCACTAATGGACTTTTAGAACCTTTACTTGACCATCTTGGCCTTATTACGGGTAGTGAGATGACCGGCTTTGGTGCAGTCCGAAGTTGGTAGATACTCGATACTACACTCATTGAGGGTTGTTTTCTTGGAATATTTCGGTCACCAGTTAAGTGGCTAAACTGAAACAATGAACATAGAAAATAATCCAGTGATATTGAGCTCCTTAGAACCCGGTTACTATTTATAGGACAGGTTGAGCCAACTAACTTCAAGAGGGTACTTACCTATGAAACCCCATGCAAGCCTGAAACTAGGAACTTGTGTGACTTGCTTGTACTTATACTTGTGCATACATCATGAACATCATAAAGCATCATATGCATCCACTAACCATTTCAAGGATTTGGATCTTCATCTTTGTTCCTGTTTTGTAGGTCATGGAATCGCTCCGCAGAAAAACTATTCAGGTCAACCTTGTGAGAATCCCTCCTCTACTCAGAGAGCTTACTTCCAAGATTCTAGAGAATTCTCCCTTCAGTGAAAGACATGGTAGACTTCTCAACTTGGTCAACTCCAACATTGAAGAAGACATGGTGAAAGTTCTCTTCCAGTTCTTTGACCCCCTACACCATTGCTTTACATTTCCCGATTACCAACTAGTACCTACTTTGGAGGAATTTTCTCAACTCCTGAGGATTCCTATTCTCCATCAACTACCTTACAACGGTACGGAAAGAGAACCAAAGCCTGAAGATGTTGCTCAAGCCTTACACTTGCAACCATCTGATATCAAAGGTCATTGGGAAACCAGAAGTGGTGTCAAGGGTTTCTTGGCAAAGTTTATGTTTGAGAAAGCACAAGACTGCTGGAATTCTCTAGATCTGCAAGCTTTTGAGGAGATTGTAGCACTTCTCATCTATGGGTTGGTCTTGTTCCCAAACCCTGATCAGCTTATAGATGTGAATGCTGTCAAGATTTTCATATCTCAGAATCATGTGCCTACATTGCTTGGGGACATCCTACACTCATTTCACACACGAACAATGAGGAAAAGAGGTGTTCTCATGTGTTGTACTCCTCTTCTAGCAAGGTGGTTTATTTCTCACCTTCCCCATTCAGTCTTGAAGAATGAACAAGGCTTGAGGTGGTCGCAACGATTGATGACTCTTACACATTTTGATGTTCATTGGTGTTCTCGATCCAGAGAAAATGTCATCATCATTGATCATTGTGGGGAATTACCCAATGTCCCATTACTTGGCATTAGGGGAGGCATTACCTACAAGCCCTGTTTATCTCTGAGACAATTTGGGTATGCCCGAAGGGATGGCCCTCATGACCTGCTGATTCCAGACTTGGTTTTTGACTTTGACAATGATGCTTAAGGACTCCGACAAAGGTTTATCCGAGCTTGGAGGATGCCCAACAAAGTGGACAGTAAGACACTGGGACACAAGAATTCCATCCCCCTTGAGCCTTACCTCAAGTTGGTACGAACCCGCGCCCAGAGTCTTATGATGCCTTACCCCTACGTTCTGCCTATGATCAAAGAGCCTGTTATGGAAGGAGAGGTTCCATACACCCTCCTACATCCTGACATGCCAACATCATTGGAAGAATTACATAAGAGTTGGATACAGATCAAGGAAGAACGGAATACTTTTGAAGCCAGCTTCTACGCCAGTGAGAAGAAGGTTTTGGAACTTACTCATCGACTCCATGAAGAGCAGACTCTCAACACTTACATCGCACCGAAAAGGATGCGCAACGTCTTTTTACCCTAGAATTTTGTATTATTTTGCCCATGGGGCATTTATGTACTAACAAAACTCTTCTTATTAATATGACGTGCGTTCTTTTTTGTTTGCAACAAATTTGAATTTATGAACCCTTGAATGCATTACATGAATACATATCATTCATCATATGCATAAACATGTCTTCACACCAGGTTTCCTTATCTTTCTGCTGTTTATTTCAGCAAGATGGATATAGAGTAGACGGTCAAAGACCTACAAGCATAGAATTCGCAGTTCCAACAACTCCTCATGACCTTGGCAAAGGGTCAAGAGGACCTTAAAGCACTGTTAGAGAAAGAAAAGGAAAAAGAAAAGAAGAAAAAGAAAAGAGAGGGTGTAGCTACTTTGGGAAGAAGGTTTGAGAACCAGGCTAGAAGGGTCCTAGATTTCCCCTCGACGTCTGATGAAGGGGTTGGTAAAGGAAAAGGAGTTGCAATGCCCTCTGAGTCTGAAGCTGAAGAAGAAGAAGAAGAAGAAGAGGAGGAAGATTACTCTAAATAGCAGTATCCTCCTGCGGACGATAAGTATAAGAATCTAGAAGACCGGATGGCATCCATGGAGGTACAAAGAGTACCTGGGATAGCTTTCGAAGAACTAGGTTGGTTGTTGGGATTGTCATTCCCCCTAAATTCAAAGTGCCTACATTTTCTAAATACGACGATTTGTCCTGTCCGAAGATGCATCTTTGGTCTTACGTCAGAAAGATCCAACCTCACTCTTCTGATAAGGATCTGTGGGTCCACTTTTTTCAAGATAGTTTGTCGGGTACGCAATTGGACTGGTTCTATCAACTTGAGAGATCTGATGTACATAACTGGGAGGACTTGGCTGCTGCTTTCTACCGAAAATACCAATATAACGCAGATTTAGCGCCTACTCGTACTAAATTACAGAGTATGGGTATGGTTTCTAATGAAGGCTTTAAGGAGTATGCCCAGAAGTGGCGGGATTTGGCTGGAAGGGTGCAGCCACCATTGTCTAAGAGAGAGCTTGTGGATATGTTTCTGGGGACCCTGTCAGGTCCATTCTTTAATCACTTGATCGGGAACTCATCTGCAGAGTTCACCAAATTAATTCTGACAGGTGAAAGGGTTGAAGCTGGCATTAAGAGCGGTAAAATTCAGAAGGATGCATATGCTTCCGCCGCTATCAAGAAGACCTTTCCAGCCAAGAAAGAAGCTCCTGCTATTTACACCCAGAGAAATCAAGGAAGAATGAAGCGTCGACCATCGATGGGGGCTGTGATGATTCAGAACTCCTCAGCCGATCAACCTCGAAGCAGTCAACCCAAAGCTAACCAAACCAGGGTGGAAAGGCCACAACGGCAATTCACTCGGATCAAATGACACCTGCTCAGGTTCTCCCTCATCTGTTAAAGTTAAACCTTACAAACTTGAAAGAGGCGCCGAAGAATCCAAATACCTCTTCTCCCTACTATCATTCAAATGCAAAGTATGTCTATCATTCGGACAGCGTGGGGCATGACACCGACAACTGTTGGGCCCTTAAAAACAAGATCCAAGATTTAATAGATGCCAAGGAGGTGGAGGTTGATGCCCCCGAAAAACCTAATGTGATATCTACTCCTATGCCAAAACATGGTCACAATGTCCATGCTATTGTAGAAGATCTTCATGTTAATGTTGTTGATGACTTAATGACTCTGTTGCCAATGATCAAGATGAATCTGTTGAAAGCCGGGATTTTTCTAGGCTGTGAAAAAGATTGTTACCTTTGTTCAACCTTGCAATCCGATTGTCCGCTATTGAAGTCAGGCATCCAATGCCTGATGGATACTCAAGAAATCCTCTTCAAGAAAACTCTTGTTACTCCTGTTACTCCTATTACTCCAATCAATGATGTTTCTATAATCACCATTTCCGACAATCTTTCCAAGGTCTCCAAAAGACCTGTTAAGATTACACCCGATCCAAAGTGTGTACCTCTAAAGATTACTATGTCGGGGCCTATCCCATACAAGTCCAACAAGACGATATCGTGGAATTATGGAGGAGATATCTTCTACCATGGTGTTAAGCAGATCGAATCAGTTGAAGAAAGCTCCAATGAAAAAACTCATGACATAGGAAATATTGCAGGGACAAGTAAGATCACTCGTAGCGGAAGAATTTTCTCTCCGGAGATTGCTCCTCCAAGGACAACCTTCGGACCCTCAAGTGCTCCTCTGTCAGTCAAGATATTTGTGCGAAGTCCAATTATTGAAGAAATTGTTACTCCTGAAGCTATACCCTTTGTTGTTACTGCTGATAAAGGTAAGGGGATCCAAGAATCGCCCGTCAGGACGAGGGCTCAGACTTTGGTTATCCTCGATACCACCCAAAAGGAAATGGAGGAGATTTTAAAGATAATTAAGAAAAGCGACTATGATGTCGTAGAGTAACTGGGGCAAACCCCTTCAAAAATATCTATGTTAGCTCTATTGCTCTGCTCTGAGGCTCATGCCAAAGCCTTGATCAAGTTTCTGAAGACGGCGCACGTGCCTCAAAAAACTTATGCGGATCAGTTTCAAGAGTGTGTAGCTAGCCTTACAGCCGACAATGGTCTTGGCTTCTCTGGTGCCAATCTAACATCTAAGGGAAGAAAGCATAATGATGCGCTGCATGTCTCGGTAGAGTGCAGAGGGACCACTCTTGCTCACATTCTAGTTGATACCGGGTCGTCTTTAAATGTCCTACCAAAGAAAGCATTGGACAGACTAGACTGTGAAGGTTTGACCTTAAAGCCCAGTAATATCATTGTTAGAGCCTTCGATGGTTCTAAGCAGATGGTTCACGGAGAAGTGGACATCCCAATTAAGGTGGGAACGGAAATTTTCAACTCTACATTTTATGTGATGGACATCCGTCCTTCATATTCATGCTTGTTGGGAAGGCCATGGATCCACAACGCTGGGGCAGTCACTTCTTCTCTACACCAGATGCTCAAGCACCCAGTCCAGGGTAAAATCATAACAGTTCATGGTGAGGAAGAGTATATGATAAGCCACCTTAACTCTTTCCGCTACGTGGAGTTAGATGGTGAATTCATAGAAACACCTTTCCAACACTTTGAAGAGGTTTCTCCTGAAGTTGCGGTAGCCAAGACAACGACTGTTGTGCCCATCATTACCAAACTTGTGTCTCGGATGTCATCCCTTAAAGATGTGGAGGCTGTGATCAAGGAAGGAGGAAGCACAGTATGGGGTCAACTGCCAGATTTTCCTTACAAGACAGATAAGTTCGATTTGGGTTTCACTGCTGCTGGTCAGAAGGTTGTGCGTCGCTCCCGGGCTGGAGGACCGCCATTGAAAATCACTCATCATGGAGTTCATGCTTTAGAGGATGATGAAGAAGGAAGCAATTTTGAAGACTGGATCTTTCCAACCATTGAAGGAGGACTGAACAACTGGGAGGCGGAAGACTTCGTTCCCATTACTTTCATCAATCAGTAATTTATCTTTTGAACATTTTCTGTTGGTCTGTAATAACTTTTAAATAATTCGTATGCTTTTTGCCTTATGCTTTACTCGGGGCATATAGGTCCATTTGTAAGGGTTTTGATTCTTCATTTTCATATGCCATTTTTAATGAATCATGGACGTTTTCATATATAAACTTTGTGTTCATTTTCTTTCTTTTTACATTTTATTTTGTTTAAAGGTGGATATCCCTTACACACACCCACACTCACAAAATGCAGGTACCCATCCACTCAGGATTCCATGGGTAACAATTCTGCTATGGCCTTCAGTGACTCTGAAGATCTGATCAATCATGCCAAATACGAAGGTGATGAAGACTGTGAAGTGCCTGGAGAGTTGGCTAGACTTTTGCAACAAGAAGAAAGGGCTATTCTGCCCCATGAAGAGTTGTTAGATACTATCAATTTGGGTACTGCCGAAGAAAAAAAGAGGTTAAAGTAGGTGCCAACCTGGAGCCAAGTGTCAAAGAGCGCTTAGTTCATCTGTTGAATGAATATGTTGAGATCTTTGCCTGGTCCTATGAAGACATGTCGGGACTGGATACAGATATTATGGTTCACCGTCTCCCTACAAGAGAAGAGTGTCCACCAATCAAACAGAAAGTCCGCAGAATGAGGCCCAACATGTCTGAAAAGATCAAAGCTGGAGTGATGAAGCAGTTCAATGTTGGCTTTCTTGCTGTTACTTCCTATCCACAATGGGTTGCTAACATTGTGCCCGTGCCTAAGAAGGACGGTAAAGTCAGAATGTGTGTGGACTACAGAGACCTAAATAGAGCTAGCCCTAAATATGACTTTCCACTACCACACATTGACATCTTGGTTGACAACACAGCTCAACACAAGGTATTCTCTTTCATGGATGGATTTTCAGGGTACAACCAGATCAAAATGGCCCCCGAAGACATGAAGAAGACTACTTTTGTTACGCAGTGGGGTACCTTCTGCTATAAAGTGATGCCATTCGGACTGAATAATGTCGGGGCAACCTATCAGCGAGCCATGGTGGCTTTGTTTCATGACATGATGCATTATGAGATCGAAGTCTACGTAGACGACATGATAGCTCGTTCATAAACAGAAGAAGAACACCTCGACCATCTGCAAAAGTTGTTTGTCAGGTTAAAGGAATACAAGCTCAGACTAAATCCTAGCAAGTGCACTTTCGGAGTCAGGTCCGGTAAACTTTTAGGATTCATCTTCAGTAACAAAGGCATCAAGGTTGATCCTGCCAAAGTCAAAGCTATACAAGAAATGCCTGCCCCTCGCATTGAGAAGGAGGTCAGAGGTTTCTTGGGACGCCTAAACTACATTGCAAGGTTCATCTCTCACCTAACATCTACCTGTGAACCAATCTTCAAGTTGTTGAAGAAAGATCAGGTGGTTAAATGGAATGATGACTGTCAAGTTGCTTTCGATAAGATCAAGGAGTATTTGCTAGAACCTCCTATCTTGATGCCACCCGTCGAAGGAAGGTCGTTAATCATGTATCTGATTGTTTTAGATAATTCAATGGGGTGCGTATTGGGCCAACATGACGAGTCTGGCCGAAAAGATCATGCCATTTATTACCTTAGCAAAAAGTTTACCGACTGTGAGACTCGCTACTCACTGCTCGAGAAAACTTGCTGCGCTTTGGTATGAGCTTCTTGTCGGTTAAGGCAGTATATGTTGACACATACCACTTTGTTGATTTCTAAAATGGATCCGATCAAGTACATCTTCGAAAAGCCTGCTTTATCCGGAAGAATCGCTAGATGGTAGATGATCCTCACCAAATATGATATACAGTACACAACCCAAAAAGCCATAAAGGGGAGTGTGCTAGCCGATCATCTGGCCCATCAAGCTGTCGAAGATTACCAATCCATGAGGTTTGACTTTCCCTACGAGGATATCATGACTTTGAGCAACATTGAAGAGAACAGACCGTATGACGGACCTGAACAAGGATCCCGATGGACTCTGTACTTTGATGGTGCCTCCAACGCACTTGGGAACGGTATCGGCGCAGTACTTATCTCTCCAGAAGGTTGCCATACACCTTTCACTGCTAGACTCTGCTTCAGCTACACCAACAACATGGCCGAGTATGAAGCTTGTATCTTTGGTCTCAAGGCTGCTATTGACTTGTGAATCAAATCTTTGGTTGTATTTGGGGACTCAGCTTTGGTTATCAGTCAAATCAAAGGAGAGTGGGATACTAAACACCCTAACCTCATCCCTTACAAAGAACATGTCCTGACATTGTTACCACACTTCGAGCTTATTACCTTTGAGCACTTCCCGCGAGAAGAGAATCAACTAGAAGATGCGCTAGCTACAATGTCCTCCATGTTTAAACTTAACTGGGATAATGAGGCTCCTCAAATCACCATTGAACGAATGGACGAACCTGCACATTGTCACAAGATTAATACCGAAGAAGTGGTGGACTGACCTTGGTTTCATGACGTCAAAAGGTATCTAGAAGCACAAGAATATCCTGAAGGAGCTTCAGTCAACGACAAAAAGTTCTTAAGGAGGTTCGCGGCTAAGTTCTTTCTGAGCAATGGTATTCTATACAAGCACAATCTTGATTGTGTCCTACTCCGTTGTATGGACAAAGTTGAAGTTGAGCAGATCATGGCTGAACTACATAATGGCACCTTTGGCACCCACTCAAGTGGTCATACGATGGCTAAGAAGATTCTACGGGCAGGCTATTACTGGTCTACCATGGAAGCTGATTGTCATCAACATTCTCATACTTGTCACAAATGCCAAATCTATGCTGACAAGGTACATATTCCCCCAGTTCCTCTCAATGTCTTAACATCTCCTTGGCCATTCGCGATGTGGGGAATCAACATGATTGGAGAGATCAAGCCTACAGCATCCAATGGACACCGTTTCATCCTGGTGGCCATTGATTACTTTACCAAGTGGGTCGAAGCAGCTTCCTTCGCCTCCGTTACAAAGAATGTGGTTGCCCGATTCATCAAGCAGAACCTCATATGCCGGTATGGTATCCCCGACAGGATCATCACTAACAATGGTACAAATTTGAACAATACTATGATCACCGCTCTGTGCGAGCAGTTCAAGATTCAACATCACAATTCATCTCCCTATCGGCCTAAGATGAACGGTGTTGTTGAAGCTACGAACAAAAATATCAAAAAGATCATTCAAAAGATGACAGTCACCTACAAGGACTGGCATGACATGTTACCGTTTGCTCTGCACGGGTACCGTACCACGGCACGCACTTCAACTGGGGCAACCCCCTTTTCTTTGGTATATGGCATGGAAGCTATTTTACCTATGGAAGTTCAAATTCCTTCCTTGAGAATCATGAAAGATGCTGGTTTAAGTGAAGACGATTGGATTCAGACCCGGCTTGATCAACTTAACTTGATTGACGAGAAGCGACTTACTTCTGTTTTCCATGGTCAGGCGTATCAAAAACGTATGATCAAGGCCATCAACAAGAAAGTCAAGAGACAAGTATATCAAGTCGGGGACCTTGTAATCAAGCGAATCATCTTGCCGCAAAGTGATCCCAGGGGCAAATGGACTCCTACTTACGAAGGACCATTTGTGATCAAAAACATCTTTTCTGGTGGGGCCATGATCCTGACCCCCATGGATGGCGATGACCTACCGCACCATGCAAACACAAACATAGTCAAAAGATACTACGCATAAACGACCCGACAAGTTGAAAGCCCGAAAGGGCGACTTGGGCAAAAATGGGCATCCCGGTGAATCGAAAACCTGAAAGGGCAGTTCAGGCAAAAATTAGGGATAAATAAAAATAATCTGTACACCCGGAAAGTTGAAAACCCGAAAGGGCGACTTGGGCAAAAAAGGGTTTCTCGGTGGATCGAAAACCCGAAAGGGCGATCCAGGCAAAAGTGAGGGAATTAAAGCGTATGACTATGTCTCGTTGGATCACTTTAAGAACAATCTCTTCACAGACAAGCTTCGGGTTTCTGATCAACCTAATCAACGTCGAACGAGGCAACGAATGGACAAGATACTCAGAGTTACGAAGGCTATAGCAGAATGGGAACCCCATGGAATTGTTACACATATCCATCTTTCTTTGTATAAATTTTTTCTCATTTTTATGACAACATTCTCTTACTAGGATGTTTGTCTCCTTTGTACAAAATACTTACACAAAGTTAATACAAAGATACTTCAAAGTGCAGAAATTTGTTTGCTTTTTCTTTCTTTTTACACTTGTGTTTTATTTGAAAACGTCCAATGATTTATTAAATGAGCATATGCATTTGAATATAATCACTGCTCACAAATAAAACGAAATGAGAGAGGATAATTACTGATAGGTTGAAAGTATAGGAAAACGTCTTTAGGCTATTTCAGAAGAAATCCCCTGCAGTACATCATCCAGATCTTCAACAGAGTTAAAGCTTTGAAACACATATCCCCAGCGGAGTTAAGTTTCAAAATCCCCATCAGAACTAAGTTTCCAAACTCCCAATCCCCAGCGGAGCCAGAAAACTTTGAACTACAAACCCTCAGTGAAGATGAAACTTTCTTCCCCAATGGAGTCTAAAACTTCAACCTTTAAACCCCGGTGGAAAACCATCCAGTTTCCTCCAATTCCCCAATAGATTGGCATACAACCCAAGCCCTTGAGAACTCTTCAACAGAACAAATATTTTCTCCACAGAGTTATTTCCCAGCAGAACGAAGATTCTTGTTCTCATTTCTCCAGTGGAAACCTCCAAGGTTTCAATTCCCCAGTAGAGATCGTCAGAGTTTTCCTTATTCCCCAAGGAAAGTCATTAAGGATTCTCACATCCCCATAGAAGTTGTCAAAATTCTTGTTAATCCCCACAAGTCACCAAGGATTTTCAATCCCCAACAGTGGTACAAGAATTTCTCATTCTCAACAATCAAAGATTTTGAATCTCCAACAGCGGTCAAGGATTTATTTTCCCCGGCAGCAGTCGAAGATTTCATTATCTCCAGCTATCAAGGATATATTTTCCTCAGCAAGACAGATAATCAGCTTACATGCGCATACATTACATTCATATATCATAAACATTGATAAGGCACATTTTATTGCATCATACATGTGATGCAACATAACTTTGTGTTTTAGCTAACATTTTACCCTTTTCAGGATAAGATTAAAAGCTACCTTTAACAAATGTTCAAAGATTTCAGATACAGTATGGATACACCCCAGACACGGAGGTCATTCTATTACTCATTCAGAATTCAATAATCAGATACAGACTAGATACGCTCCAGACACGGAAGCCATTCTATTTCTCATTCAGATTCAACTATCAACTTCAGGTTCATATACACTTCAGACACGGGAGTCATTTTGTCACTTGTCCAGATCCCAGTTACAGTATGGATACACTCCAGACACGGAAGTCATTCTGCTACTCATACAGATCTCAACTTCAGATACATTCCAGATACACTCTAGACACGGTAGCCATTCTGTCACTCATTCAAACATATTCCCCAGCCCAGAGATACTCCAAATACTGATGTTTTTTCTGTCGCCCGTTCAGAATTCAGATACAATATAGATATACTCTAGACACGGCATTCATTCTGATATTCATTCAAAGTCAAATACAATTACAGCTCGGATACGCTCCAGACACGAACGCCATTCTTTTGCTCATACGAATCCAATCTCCATATACAACTCAGATACGTTCCAAATACGGATACCATTCTAATATTCATTCTCCTAATTTTCAACAAACAAGTCTTGGATGGCATCTTTAAGCCCATCTCCAGCAAGATTCTACCATCTCCAAATGGCATCTTTAAACCCATTCCCTCAGCTACATTTTGACGGGTGCAAATTTACGGGCACTCTAGTGTCCAATCATCTTTTACCTTCGAGTCACGAAAGGAAAACTCGCCAATCTAACTCTTCAGGTTCAAGAAGATTGAACAAGGGAAGCTGTTGTACCCCAAAATTTGCCCTCTCATTTTATCAAGATTTCCCCTCACAAGACTCTTTAAACTCCAAACAGGATTAGGGTTTTGCTCTGCTTAACACATCTCCTTGCACTGATCACCTAAATTAGGGTTTGAGTTTGCACAAGGATTTTGGAATTTCAATGCTCAAAGTTACTTTCATACTTCATGTTGGACTTACAAGATTGTCTTTACCAAGTTTCAAGCTTTGAATCAAATTTTTGCCCAGTCAATTGTACAGTTGACCTAAAAATCAGTTGTATTTGGAAAAAAGTCAACTATGGCCAATTTACAGTCAAACCTATTAATATTTTTTCTCCACATCAACGTTATAGACTCATATGAACCATTTGATCAAGTTTGGACCACAACTCCTCAAGAAATTTGATCAGATCATCAAAAGGGCAAAAGGGTCATTTTTAGAGTTTTGACTGCACAAGGGCAATTTCTGATTTTTCACCTAGCCAGTGGCAAATTGGGTTCAAGCATGGATTCAAGGACTCAATGGCATCATCTTGACCTATTCACAAGGTTCAAAAGATCCCAAATGCATTAGATTGACAGATGAATTTTCCAGTCAACTGATCAAAATTTGACTGTACACTGAAAAGTCAAACTTTGACTTTTTGGTCAAAATCAAATGCCAAGGGTCACTTTTCATCAAGATGTGTCAAAACATGAAACTTGTTCATCAAGAAACCTAATTTTGCAAATTAGGGTTTAAAATTGAAAATTTTCATAACTTAAAATTTTTCTAAGTTATGAAATTTTCTTATTTTTTCCCAACTTTGCCCAACATTTTCACCATGATGCAATTGGATTCAAACAAAACTTCCAACATGAAAGTTGTAGTACTCCATAAAGTATACAACTTTTATTCACAAAGTTTTCCCAAAAGAAGCTTGGATCTCAAGTTATGACTTTTGGAACAAGGGTCCATGAAACTTTTAACTTTGTGAAATTTTGCCCTAGTTTAGGCCGGATTTTGACCTATCTTCATAACCATTTTTCACATAGTTCCACTTGGAATCTCAAATTTCATTTCAAATATGGATTGTAGAGAATGTTTCAAGCTTTCTAAAATGTCCATGAACTCTCCAAAATCATTTGTGGTTAGGGAGAATCGAAGGCTTGAAGTTGGCAAAAACTCACTTTTGATCCATGGCATGTTCATATTGATACAAGTTGCAAACTTTAATCAGCCTTGTTTGTACTTGATTACAGGTCTCAAAACCCTTCCATACTCAATAATTAAATGCAAATCCATTGGTCTAAGGATTTGTTTTAGTCATGGGAGGATTGCACACAAGATTAATCCTTAAATAGCAAAAAGGCAACATTGTCATTTTTGTCAAAATTGCTTTATGTCAAACCACATCTCTTGAGCCTTGAACAAGATCTGGTACAACATACAATATACACCAATTTAGGGGGCCAAGATCACAAAGTGCAGGCTGATAGATAGCCTGTACAGGCTTGTCTTGCATCATTGCTTGTTTTTGCTTAAAATACAAGAAACTTGTCAAAGACACTACAACTTGAACATCTGAGAGAACCAACTTTGGAAAGAATTTGAGACAAGTTTCACACATCCCCTTGAGCCAGAAACACAAGCCTTTGACTCCTTAAGCCTTCCAAAACACAAAATCACCTTCCATTGGCAAAACAGGGTACTCCCTGCAGTTTGACTTCCATAGCAAAAACCCCTCGTGTGTTTTGCCTCAAACTTGTTCAAACACCTTCCATATAACCTATCCAAGCTATCCCAACCCTTAGACAATGATTGTAACTCCATTTGCAAGCTTCACCATTTCTGTTTTCAACTTGTGCAGGTTGAGTTCTACAGGCTTGTTCAAGCACATTTAAGGCAACCTAGGCATTGGGGAAGGTCAGGGGAAGTTCAAGCAAGCTCTCAAACATCTCAGGCCTCATTGAAAAGCTCCACATTTCCATACACGATTTCAAATGAAACAGGTTTTTGTCAACTTCCTATCTCTCTATTTAGGAATCATTAGGCTTAGATTTGTGAATAAAAAATGTAGTATTCATAGCCCTGAAGCTGTACATATGCTCAGTTTTCATTTAAGTTAAACGTGTTAAGAGAATTTGATTCATGAACTTCCTGAAAAAATTAGGTTAGAATTTAGGGCCAGAGAAATTCTCTCCGGTCTTTGAGAGTTAGAATGAGTTCTTTACATGGTTGGATTCGTCTTGAAAAATGCTACAACTTTGATGTTATGAATTTTTGCATTAGAGCACGTATGCAGGATCTGGCATTTTGTACAGGGCGTGCGCATTTTTTGAACAAGAGGTTGAAGATGAAGTCAGTGGGCTGGGCTTTGTTTTGGCCTTGTTTTTGACACCCCCCTCATTGCTGGTTGCACCCCCTGGCCCATTTCTTCATATTTTCATATTTTTGTATTTTTTCATTTTATTTTTCATTTCTGATTTATTTTATATTTTCTAAAAATAAAAAAATACCAAAAAACATTTTTATAAATTTTTACATTTATTTTTGTATTTTATTTTATTTTTCTAACATGAAAATAATTACCAAATAGTATATATTTTTATTTTACTTAATGAGAATTTGAAAATAAAACATAAAAAATATTATACCTTTATTTTTTTTATCATTATACTTAAATAATATTTTTTTAAATATTTTTTTATTTTGTATATATTTTATTTTATTTTATCATACATGAATAAAACAATTAATATATATTTACTTTCTTAAAAGAAACTAGGGTTTTTACCCTCATTAAAAATAATATATTTTCATTTTTTGACATTTGTACATATTTCACTTATTTTTATTTTATTGTATATAATATATTTATATATATACTTTCTTAAAAGAAAATTAGGGTTTTTACCCTTAATAAAAAAATATAGAATCTTTTATTTCTTTTGTATATATATATTAAATATTTTTACATACATAAAAAATAAACAAAAACATTTTTTTTGCATTTTCATAATATTTTGCATTTTTATTTAATTGACCATTTAAATACTTATTCATTTATTATTTTGTACCATTTATTCTATTTGGATGTAATAGTAAATATTAGGGTTTTAATTTCTTGCAAATAATTCCCTATTCAAAAGTTGTATCCCCCTTCCCATATCAAATGTTGTAATAGTGTAGATTTATTTTACGCATTTACGCTTTCAAATATGACATGCTAGAGATTAGGGTTTGTATCCGAATGTCCAAAATCAAAACAAATAGCTTGACTAATACAAAGACAAAAATGCATGTAAATTGATAACATAATGCACACATACACCCCTAGGGTTTCATCCACTTGTTGCCTTTAAAATGGTCATGTTATGCATGTTGAGTACTTTGGCAAAACAAAAACAAAATAAAAGATCATAGTCCCTCGATGATGCTATCTTGGTTGCCTATACAAAATGATCTAGTCCCTCAAAAATTGCTAAAGATACTTGGCAATATTGTTATCATGGTCAATACGATGACCCACGCCTGTCCCGTTTAACATCTTAATACAAGGTTGTTTACCAAATGCAATGGTAAAAAAACACTATCAAAAGGGTTAAAAATGTGTAGGAAATACCTTTGAGTAAAATAGGGTAGACAACTCTTAGTTACTTGATCAAAACTTACAAAAACATCTTTGCTATTTTCAAACACATCTCACAACACAATTTCAAAACATTTTCCAAATCAAACTTTCAAAACATTGAAATATCTTTTCAAAAGACAAACACCTTTGTATACATTCAAACAAGAATAATTACAAAGGTTTCCACAATGATGGCCTCTTTTCAAAACATCTTTCAAAACCACACACAAAACACCATTTCAAACAATTGAAAAGCAAAAGCAAGTGGTCTAAACAAGTAACTAAGAGCCCATGGATAACCATGGATGAAAAGGGTGCTTGCACCTTTCCTTTTCATAATATACCCCCAGAACCCAAGAAAACATCTCAAAGGTCTTTCTTGTGCTTTTTGACCTTTCCTTTGGATAAAATAAAAAGTTGGTGGCGACTCTTGCTAAACCGAAACATTTGCGAACACAAATGCAAAACCTTAAGTCAGTTCTCCCACTGTATCACACTATGAGACCTAACATGCGTAATATGGCCATTTTGTAAGGCAACCAAGTGGATTTACCCTAGGGGTGCTTGTGTGCAAGTGTATTGTTTTTCATGCTTGGTTTTATCTTTGATTAGGGTTTTCTAATTGATTGGTTTTAGTCTTTCCATACAAACCCTAATTACTAGCATTTGTATATAAAGCGATAAATTGCGAAATTTAAAATTACTATGCTATTACAATACTTGTGGGAGGGGGTGTACAAATTACAAATAGGGATTGCAAGAAAATAAAGCTTAACTATCTATTACAACCATGTTGAATTTATACAAGAATTGAATAAATAATGTACAAAATGAATAAATATACAAGAATGTAAATGTAAAGAAAATGAATTTTTTTTGTTTGATTTTTTAGAGAAAATGGATTTGGTTTTAACCTTACTAACTAAAAGAGAAATAATTAATTAAATTAGTAAAAAGTAAAACCTAAATTTACTAGGAAAGGAATTTAAATAAAAACCCTAATATAATAATTGATTAAAAAGAAATTAAGTTTATAAGAGGAATGTTTTTGGTATTTTTGTCTTAAAAATAATGTATAGTATTATAAAATATTTTTGGTTTATTTATATTTTAAAATAATATATTTAAAATGGTGTAAAAGAAAATAACTAACCCTAACTTTTTTAATTAAATTTACAAAACAATTAGTAAAATAAATAAAGTATGATTAAATAAAATAATTTGTTTGTGTAAAAAATAAACTTTATCAAAATATAAATCTAATGTTTCTACATTTTTTATGATTTTTTTAGTATTAGATAAAATATTTAAGAAAAAAATAAATAAAAATAAGAAAAAGAAAATAAAATGGGCCAGGGGTGTGAATAGCCAACAAGGGGTCAACAGTTAGAAAAAAAATAAAAGCCCAAGAATGTTAAGCCCAGGCGCCTGTCCAAAAAAATCAGAATGTGAGAAATATGCACAAAAAAAACAAAACAAAAGGGTACCACTGGGGCTCGAACTCAGGTCCCTATAGTCACAGGCGCGCGCTTCTACCATTGGGGTGGCTATACATCCGTTTATATAAATCAAACCATAAATATATATGGTAAACATGTTCCTGAGGCCAACTTCATCTTCAACCTCACGCCCAGCCTGAACCTCTGTATCTCATTCAATTCTCAACAAAAATGAAAAGTGTAAACATGAAACTTGTAGCAAATTTCCTCACGATTTCAGAAATGCAAAGCAATAAAGTTATAGGTCAAAGATAAGCATGAATTTTAATGGCCCTAATCTGAACCCTAAAAATTTCAGAAACTTAAATCTTAAAATTCTCTAAGCTCAAGTAATATAAATGAAAACTATGGACATGGTTAGCTTTAGGGAAATGATATCTACATTTTTCATTCACAAATAAACCATTAAATATGCTTGTATGAAGAGTTCAAAAGTCAGAAAACTTACCTTGCAAGGGGGTATCTTGTTTGGAGTTTGAGTTTCTTTCAGTGAGTTCCAATGATTGTATTAGCTTCCTCAAGTTCCCAGGAAGCTAATGGGATGCTTAGCTTGAGATGAAAGTGCCTGAGGAGTTCTGGAGAAGTCAAGGTGCAAGATGCTATTTTTGAAAATGGTGGATGATGATGGAGGTGTTACAGTGGTGTTGCAGGTGTTGGGATTGTTTGTGTATGCTTTTTAGAAGCTTTTAAAAGTAAAAGGCCAAGAAACGCACGAGCAAATTTGGAGATTGGATTCAAAACTCAGAAATGGCAAGTTTTGAAGTGTTTTTGGTGATTCTGTGTTCTTGGTCTTTTCATAGCTTAAGCATGCGTGAGTTTTGTGGCAAATAACTTGTGTATGTATAAGCCAAGAGGTTTGAGTGCTTTGGATAGTCAGAAGTACAAGTTACAAGCTAATTGCTAGGTTACTTGATTTTGAAGAAAGGTGGTAAAACAAGTTTCGATGTGTAGTACAAGCATTGGCTGGATGATTGTAAGTGTCTAAACAAGTTTCTCTTGAGTTACAAGCATGTATGATCAGAAGAGAACAAGTTTTATGCAAAAAGTTACTTTATCAAAATGGCACTGTGCACTTTCTTCCCAAAATGGATATAAAGCATGGCCTTGCATTGAATGCTTGAATTGAGACCTCTAACAGTTGTGCAAGCAATTAATTATGGAGTGCCTAACAAGTTTTAGGCCTGAAAAGTAGAGGTTATGCAGCATAAGTTTGAATTTTGAATTTGTTCATCACAAAATGACTTGTAATTCAAGTGTGAAAACCCTAACTTCATCTCTTCGATTCTCCATACTCAAAAATGATCTCAAGGAGTTCTTAGACATTTTTGAAAGCTTGTAATGTGCTATACAATCCCTCTTTGAATTACTTTTGAAAATTCCCCTTGGAACTATATGAAAAAGTGCCATGAATTTAGGTCAAAATCCTGACCAAATTAGGGCAAAATTTCACTAAGTGTTTTGTTTCATGACCATGTGTTCTTAAAATTATAACTTGAGATCCAAGCACTTTTGGAAGGAATTGTGTAAAGAAATGTTGTAGATTTCATGAAGATCTACAACTTTCATGTTGAAAGTTTCTCTTGAATCATCTTGCATCATGGTGAAAATTTTGCTCAAAGTTGTGGGGGGAAAAAAAAGAAATTTCCAACACTTAGAAAATTTTCTAAGTTTAGAAATTTTAACTTTTCAAATGAAATATTGAATTTTTGATTTCTTGATGAATAAGTTTCATATTTTGACATGATTTGATGAATTGTGATCTTTGACATTTGATTTTGACCAAAAAGTCAACGTTTGACTTTTTAGTATACAGTTGACTTTTGATTAGTTGACTAAAAATTCATCTGTCAATCCATTGGGCTTGAGAAATGTTTTGAGCCATGTCATTAGGTCAAAATGATGCAATTGGACTCTTGGGATCATGCCTTAAACCAATTGATCATTTGCTAGGTCAAAAATCAGAAATTGCCATTTCCCAGTCAAAACCCTAATTTTGACCATTTGGCCCTTTTGAAGATTTGATCAAATTTCTTAAGGAATTATGATCCAAAATTGATCAAATAATACATATGAGTTTAAAATGTTGATGTGGATCAAAAATTATGAAGTTTGACTGTAAATTGGCCACAGTTGACTTTTTCCCCAGTTGATTTTTAGGTCAATTGTTCAATTGACTGAGCAAAAGTGTGATCCAAAGCTTGAAACTTGACATGAGTAATCTTGAGGGTACATAATGGTTCATGAAAGTCATATGGGCATTGGAAGTTCAAATATCCCTATGCAATCTCAAACCCTAATTTTGGTCATCAGTGCTTAAGGAGGTATCTTGAGTTGATCAACCCTAGTGCAGTCTTGAGCCAAAGGAGATCTTGTGAGCAAATTCTTGATAAATGAGAGGGAAAATTTTGGGGTACAACAGGCGGGTACAAATACACTTTGAGCCTTATCCTTTATTTCTTAAACCGTGAACCAGACCACGTTATAACCTTTCAAAAGTCCTAATTGAAGCATGGGTTAGTTCGAAAGCATAATGTTACAAAAGGTATCCTGACTCCTGTAAGGCTTACTCTAAATCCTGAGTTTAATTTTCTTACAAAAATTCTTTTATCTGCTAATACACATTTTCGAAACTTCAAGACAAGCATAAACTTTGCATTATTTGAATATCGCTGTTTGCATATGGCTATTTGTTTGATAGCGGAGAAATTCACACGACAAATATCCACTGAACAAAAAACTATCTCAACGAACAAAATCACATCAAGTGGGAGGACACTTCCAATCACAGATCTCCTATAAGCAATGGGGCATGACGTGTCACTGTCCAACATGTCTGGGGCAGACAAGTCAAGATTCCAAGAAATCTCTCAAGAAATGCTGAATATACCAGGGGCAGGTCTTTATCTGAATCACTTGGGGCATTAAACGTGAATTCCAACAAAAAGTTACGTACGGTCAGGCAAACCTTTTTATGGAAATACCATAACACTTGTTACTAGGGGCAGTGTCAAATCTCCCACGAAGTCCTTTCCATAGGGTGATACTCATCCAGAATTTCAATCTATGAAAACTTCTCCCCAACTAAGTTGATCTCAAGAATCCTCGAGGAGTTCTGCAAAAAGAAAACACCGCTCCAATAGACTGGCGAAAGGGTTTATTTCCCCAACAAACGGCAAGATTCCCCAGCTTGAATTTGTCTCTCAGACTATCACAAATCAAGGGACCGCAACTCCTTTTTCCCCAGTAGACTGCTCTACAATCCCCAGTGAGTTGTTGTGAAGCATGGACCCGACTAGATATCAGTTCAACTTCATCCTTTCAAGTAAGTTATTGTGAAGCCTGGAGTTCGACCAGATAACAATTAACTTCATCCACCTAAGAAAATTTCTTTGAAGCCTGGAATCTGACTAGATAACAGTTTAACTTCACTCTCCCAAGTAATTTTCTGTGAAGCTTGGAATGCGACCAGATAACAGTTAATTTAATCTTCCCCAGTAAGTCGCTGCAAAGCCTGGAATACGACCAGATAACAGTCAACTTCATTATCCTTAACAATTTGCTGCGAAGCCTGGAATACGACCAGATAACAGTCAGTTTCATTATCCTTAACAATTTGCTTCCAAGCCTGGATTTCGACCAGATAACAGCTAACTTTCGATTCTATCCAGTCAGGAAATGCTCCCTGGTAGAGCAACGAATAGCTACGACTCCTAAACTTTTTTCCCCGAGCAGAGATCAATACTCTTCACAGAGTCTTCTTAAACAAGCCAATATTCCCCAGCGGAGTTTCTCCTCAAACAACAGAGCAGGAATTCTTAGCGGAAACATCCTAAAACAAGGTCTGAAGAGGAGCATACTCTTCATCCACAACAGCGGTCTGGGATTTCATTTCCCAAGGCTCCCCAGCATTTGTCAAGGATTTATTTTCCCAGACAAAGATACACTTCAATAACATTTTACATTCATACATCATATAACATACGCATACAACATAATCTCATTTATTTTGAGAACATCATCACGCCATGCATACTTCTGCATGCAACTAACCCTCTTCCTTGCAGGAAAGATCAATCAAGTCCTATTCTGGATGGATTCACTTCTTCCAGTTAATATTAGGCGATCAATCAAGTCCTCTTCTGGATGGATTCACTTCTTCCAGTTAATAATAGGCGATCAATCAAGTCCTCTTCTGGATGGATTCAATTCTTCCAGTTAATAATAGGTGATCAATCAAGTCCTCTTCTGGATGGATTCACTTCTTCCAGTTAATAATAGGCGATCAATCAAGTCCTCTTTTTGATGATTTCACTTCTTCCAGTTAAAAATAGGCGATCAATCAAGTCCTCTTCTGGATGGATTCACTTCTTCCAGTTAATAATAGGCGATCAATCAAGTCCTCTTCTGGATGGATTCACTTCTTCCAATTAATAATAGGCGATCAATCAAGTCCTCTTCTAGATGGATTCACTTCTTCCAGTTAATAATAGGCGATCAATCAAGTCCTCTTCTGGATGGATTCACTTCTTCCAGTTAATAATAGGCGATCAATCAAGTCCTCTTCTGGATGGATGCACTTCTTCCAATTAATAATAGGAGATCAACCAAGTCCTCTTCTAGTTAGATTTAGTTCTTCCAGATTAACAACAGGCAAATGAAGACCTCTTCTGGTTAGATTTAGTTCTTCCAGATTAACAACAGGAAAATGAAGACCTCTTCTGGTTAGATTTATCTCTTCCAATTAAAAACAGGCAAAAGACATATACTATTTCAGTATAAATCAACCAAAAGATTTATCCTGATACCTTCCTCAGTCACTCTGGATGGCAACTATAAGCCCGTCTCTGACAACTTTCCAACATCTCCCGAATTGGCATCTTTAAGCCTATTCCCTACACAGTCAACTAACGCATCAACGAGTGCAAATTTCTGGCCACTTTTAGTGTTCAATCATCTTCCACCTTCAAGTCACGAATGGCAGGCTCTCCAATCTAACTCTTCAGGTTTAAGAAGATTGAACAGGGGCAGCTGTTGTACCCCAAAATTTTCCCTCTCATTTTTCAAGATTCCTCTCATATAGGTGGTTACAAACACCTGTTTAAAGAAATAAATAAAAATGAAATTTTTAAAGATGGCAAGTTGTTACTTTGATTGGTCGAAGGAAAAGTAAAAATGAAGATGATAATGTGCCCTTCGATTGGGCCGAAGAAGATCAAGTCTGCTTTGATTCTCCAGCTTTGATCGGGGCACTAGCTACCTTTGAAGCAATCTGCTTCAATTCTTAATTTGATTAGACACTAGCTACCTTCGAAGCAATCTGCTTCAATTCTCAATTCGATTATACACTAACTTCCTTCGACCTACATGCTTCGAATGGTTAAAAGACTCCCTTCGAGCACTCTTCAATCCACAAGCTTTGATGGGGCAGTGTGCTTGCTTCGATCCAGGCTTTGACGTGGGCAATGACTCCCTTCAAGCATCTTCCTTCGAGCATGCTTGGACGAAGGAAAAAGTTTCCTTCGAGGCAAGCTTGCTTCGGTTTCATTCTGGCATATGATTCAAGAATAAATCTCATAGATTTATCTTCCAAATCTCACTTTTCAGGCTATGTTACTTCTAAATCTTTACATAATCAGAGGTTTACACACAGAACTGAAGCTTTATCCATTAGGATATTACTATTTTTAGACGAAATGACAAAAAGCTATGTTATTTATTTTCATAAAGATTACTTTAATCACAAAGTCAGCTCCTTGAGCCCCCAAAATTTATTCTTTTTGAGCACAAGCAAAGTCAAAATCAGAAGCAACAGAACCGTGCTTGTACTTGTTTTTCACTTATCAAGTCACCTAGCCAAAGCAGTACATCAGAAAGATCCTTTGTGTAAAACATCTCAACATTTTCATATGAATATGCAAGTCCATTGCATATCAAAAAAAAAGGAAGAGGAGGGAAGTTTGCAAAAAAATATAGAGTTGGAAACAGGAAACTAAAATTCTAACTCCACTCTCAAACACAAAATCATCAAACACTCTTAAACACAAAATCATCAAACACTCTTCAAACTTGCTTGCCCTTTCATTTTTTTCAAAGAAACATGTTGTACCCCATAATTTTTCCTCTCATTTCTCAAAGGATCATTCTGGACCCTCGGGTTTGCTTCCATCTAATTCTAAGCCTTGAATTATAAATTTTCCAAGAAAATCATTCACAAGGGTAAAATGGTCATTTGCACACTTAAAAGTCAAACTTTGACTTTTGGATCAAAATCAAGTTTCAAGAATCATATATCATCAAGACATATGAAACCTTGGAAACTGTAAGGGGGTCGGTCGGAAAAATTGAAAAAGAAAAAGCTTTGAAACCTTGCTAAAAAAATCCAGGAATTCGAAACTGAAAGCACAAATACAAAACCTGCTAGTTTTTTATTATTATATTCAAACTTCAGTTTCCCTCAAGCGTTTATAGACCAAATCATCCATACAATTTATGGCATACATTTAGAAACCATCCTAACTTCTGTTTTCAGACTGTAACACGTTCCCCATCAATCTCCACCATAAAAAGTCAGAACTCTACTTCTTGGTTGTTCCAGAATTCTCTAGCCATTCATAGCCCAAGTTAAAGGTTATTCCAGTCTGCTGAGCACGTGAGGAAGCTGATCAGAACATTACAAGCAGTAAGAACCATGCTCCAGTTCACATGACCTTTTCCAGCTGTAAGGTGAGCTTTTGTTGACTCTTAACATATCACTCAGGCATTGTTTAAACTTGCATGTCCAAAATACAATGTAGATATCTTGATTCTGATGTTGTACATATTCATAGATTTCATGTATTTTTCTGCCTAAGTAGGGAAAATATCAGTTCAGAACTTCTTAAGGAAACTAGGTTTAGCAGATACATGCTTGTTTCTGATTTACAGTCTTGACATTTTTTATGTTTCTGAAACCATGATAGAAACCTACCATAATTGCTATGTTTATGTTTTCTGTTCTGTTGAGAAATGACCAAGTTGCAGATGTTCTGATTAGCAGAAGAGAGAGGTGGAGTTTATCAACAGAGTTTACTTTGTAATACATGTTCATCCTTTTGCTTTTAATACCAGATGTACAGCCACCCCAGTGGTAGAAAGCGTGCGCATAAGACATTAGTACTATGGGTCCTGGGTTCTAACCCCAAAAGCATCTTTTTACGTTCATTTATTGACATTTTTACCCATTTATCTGCCAGACAATACTCCTAGATCAGAACTTCTTGATATCCTCACCCCAACAACATTACCATCCCACTCTCTCAAGCAACCAGAATTTCTGACTTGCCAACGATATATGAACTTCTAGGTTCCCAGCTACACTATAGCTTCTGAACCCCTTTGAAAATTCTGGCAGCAGATACTCAATGTCACAGTGAATGTTATGACACCGTATCTGACTTTCTATAAGACAGTAAATAAAAACAGTAAAGAACACAGTCAATTGTTTACCCAGTTCAGTGTGAAACAACACCTACTCTGGGGGCTACCAAGCCAGGGAGGAAATCCACTATAAGAGATATTAATTCAGGAATAAACCAACCAGTTTATCTCCTTCACTTAAGACCTACCCAATGCAACTTCAATCTAAGTTCTACTTAAACCTGAGTTCCTACTCACTCCCCCTCAATCACAGCAGTGATACTTAAAACAATTGACTAATGAATTAATGAAGACACTCTTCAGAACATACACTTGATTATGCTTCACAGCTTTTTAATCAAGTAACACAAACACTCTTGCTTCACAGCTTTGAGTGATACATAAACCTAACTTGACTTTGCTTCAAAGCTTTAGTCAAGAGACACAAAACACTCTTGCTTCAAAGCTTTGAGTGGTACAAAAACCCTTACAAACAAAACCTATTCCAAGTCCCTTATCACAATGATAATTGCTTGGATTACAGCAGTTAAAACTATACAGTTTCTGATTGATCTTCAGTCCAAAGAGATGTTTTCCAAACAGCAATCCTGTTGAATATATAGCAGCTGCTTCTTCAGTTAGGGTTTCCACAAAAAGCTAGGGTTAATTAGGTTTAACCATAAGACTTGGTCACAAGACTTTATCAACCAGTTTAGGGTTGAGCTAGGTTAACCCAAAGACAACGGGAGATTCTGTTCTGGAAGGAATGAGCCAACTTCCTGAAAAATCTCAGAATTAACCAAACTGCACTATTGTTAGATCAGTACAGGATGTCTTAACATTTGTTATGACATCAAAATTCCTGTTTACTGATTTTGGTAGAAGGCAATAAATGTGATCTTTTGCAAAATGCTCAGATACACACTCATACACAGTAGCTACTGTATGCCATAATTTTTCTGCATAAAGTACCTAATAAACCAGAATGTTATGACATCAGTCATGACATTCACACACCTGGTTTTACCAAAAATACATGCCAATAACTAAACACTTACAAACTCCCCCTTTGGCAGATTTTTGGCTAAAGCCCCTAAGCAATCAGAGAATATAGAGCAGCAGAATGAATATGACTGCAGAAAAAATATGAGGTCTACCAAGTGATTATCACAGAAATTATCTCCCCCTCTTTAGCCACAAATGGGCCAAAGAAACATGTACTTAAATGTTATACAGTTATCCAAAATAGGTAATAAAAACAGCAATTAAAATCTGAAGACACTTGCATCAACAGCATCAACATCAGGCTTGACAATTCCACCAGACTTTAAGCACTGTCACCTTCAGAGGAGCTACTATCTTCAGCATTGAGATGATCTTCAGCAGCAACCTCTTCCCTTCTGATTCATTCAGTCTCCTCCTGTTCCAACTAGAGAGAGAACTTTGATTGAGAGAATGGGATTTGTTGCAGAGATGAGAGAGGAAAGAGGCAAATGAGTGTCTATTCTTAATAATTATGAAAGAAATGGGAAAGCATATGATTAACCCAATCAAAATAGACTTAACAAAAATAACTCCTTCTACCCTTGTTTCAAGCAAAGTTAATTGCTACAATTCCTCCTGTTGGCAAATACCCAACTTGCCCCTCAAGTTTTCAAATTGATTTGCATCAAGTGCCTTGGTAAAGATGTCAGCCAGCTGTAGCTCAGTGGCAACATGTTCTAGTTTAATCGTCTTCTCTTCTACAAGGTCTCTGATAAAGTGAAGTCTTATGTCAATATGTTTGGTCCTGCTATGCTGAATAGGATTCTTGGAAATGTTGATTGTGCTCAGATTGTCGCAGTACAATGTCATAACATCTTGTGTGACATTATACTCAGTAAGCATCTGTTTCATCCAGATCATTTGAGAACAGCTACTACCAGCTGCAATGTATTCAGCTTCAGCAGTAGAGAGAGACACACAGTTCTGTTTCTTGCTGAACCAGGAGACCAGATTATTTCCTAAGAAGAAACATCATCCAGAGGTGCTTTTTCTATCATCAGCACTTCCAGCCAAATCAGCATCACAATAACCAGTCAGAGTTGGTTCACAACCATGAGAGTACAGCAAGCCATAGTTGTAAGTTCCACTTACATACTTCAAAATTCTCTTTACTTGGTTGATATGACTGACTTTAGGATCAGCTTGGTATCTTGCACAAACTCCAACTGCAAAAGCAATGTCAGGTCTGCTGGCTGTTAAGTACAACAAACTTCCTATCATCCTTCTGTACAGACTTTGGTCCACCTTAACCCCACTTGAATCTTTGGATAGCTTTAAATGAGTAGGTGCATGGGTCATTTTGTGACTGGCATTCTCCATACCAAACTTCTTTACAATGTTCTTTGCATACTTGCTTTGAGATAGAAAAATAGAGTCCTCCATCTGCGAGACTTGCAGTCCAAGAAAATAAGTCAGTTCTCCCATGAGACTCATTTCGAATTCAGCCTTCATCTGGTCAGTAAAATGTTTAACCATTTGTTCTGACATTCCCCCAAACACTATGTCATCAACATATATTTGAGCTACCATTAACTTACCTCCTTCATTTTTGACAAAGAGGGTTTTATCCAAGCCTCCTTTTCTGTATCCTTTGTCTGAGAGAAATTTTGTTAACATGTCATACCATGCTCTAGGAGCTAGTTTCAGGCCATACAGAGCTTTCCTCAATTTGTAGACATGATCATGGTGGTTTGGATCCACAAAACCTTTAGGCTGTTCCACATAAACTTCTTCACTTAAGTACCCATTTAGGAAGGCACTTTTTACATCCATCTGAAATAGCTTGAACTTCAGAAGACAAGCAATTCCCAACAGGAGTCTGATAGATTCCAGTCTGGCTACAGGGGCAAAGGTCTCATCAAAATCAACCCCTTCAACTTAAGTGTATCCTTGGGCAACAAGTCTTGCCTTATTCCTAGTGACAACTCCTTCAGCATCTGATTTGTTTTTGTATATCCATTTTATGCCAATGATGTTTGTTCCTTCAGGTCTAGGAACTAACTCCCAAACTTCATGTTGCTTAAACTGGTTCAATTCATTTTGCATTGCACCAATCCAGTATTCATCAGTTAAGGCCTCCTTAACATTTCTTTGTTCAATTTTAGACACAAAACAAGAGTTTGAGATGATTTCTCTAGATCTTGTAATGACTCCACTATTTGGATCCCCTATAATGAGTTCTTTAGGATGATCTTTATGAATTCTGATGGAAGGGGTTTTTCTAGCTTCCTTGGATTCAGAGTCTGCTGTAGTGGTGTCAGGAAGTTCATTCTGTTGAGTTGGAGTCTCAAAGAATGTCTCAACATTACAAGGGACATCTGTTTCTTCATGATAATCATCAATTATGACATTTATTGATTCCATCGTGACTTTGGTCCTGGAATTGAATACCCTATAAGCTCTGTTGTTGGAGGAGTATCCTAGAAATATACCTTCATCACTTTTAGGATCCAACTTTCTCCTTTGTTCACGATCTGCCAGAATTTAGCATTTGCTGCCAAAAACATGGAAGTACTTCACAGTTGGCTTTCTTCCTTTCCAGAGTTCATAAATGGTGGATGAGGTTCCCTTTCTCAAAGTGACTCTGTTATGGACATAACAGGCTGTATTCATAGCTTCAGCCCAAAAATGAATAGGAAGTCTTTTGGCATGTATCATAGCTCTGGCAGATTCCTGTATGGTCCTATTTTTCCTTTCTACAACTCCATTTTGTTGGGGAGTTATAGGAGAAGAGAATTCATGACTAATTCCTTCTGAGGAACAGAACTCATTAAACTTACTGTTTTCAAATTCCTTGCCATGATCACTTCTGATTCTGACAATACACCCTTCCTTTTCTCTTTGAATTCTTCTGCACAATTCTTTAAAGACTTCAAACACATCAGATTTTTCTTTAATGAAGTTAATCCAGGTGAATCTGGAATAGTCATCCACAACAACATAGGCATATCTCTTTCCACCAAGACTTTCCACCTGCATTGGTCCCATCAGATCCATATGTAGAAGTTCCAGAACCTTAGAGGTGGTCAGATGTCTTGACTTTGGATGTGACATCCTTGTCTGCTTACCAACCTGACATTCACCACAAACTCTCCCTTCATCAATTTGCAGTCTTGGAATCCCTCTGACTGCTTCCATGGAGATAATTCTTTTCATTCCTCTTAGATGAAGATGGCCAAGTTTTTGGTGCCACAGTTTCACCTCTTTTTCTTCTTTGGCAATAGAACACACAGTGGAGTTATTAGTGTTCTCAGGCTCCCACAAGTAACAGTTATCTTTAGATCTGACTCCTTTCATTACAACTTCTTGTTTTTCATTTATTACAAGACATTCAGATTTTGAGAAGTTGACCTTGAATCCTAGATCACACAATTGACTGATACTAATGAGATTAGCAGTCAGGCCTTTTACCAATAGTACTTCATTCAGATTTGGAACTCCAGGGCAGTCCAAATTACCAACTCCTTTGATTTCACCTTTAGCACCATCTCCAAAGGTCACATAACTAGTGGTGTGAGGTTTAACATGATTGAGAATGTTCTTGATTCCAGTCATGTGCTTAGAACACCCACTGTCAAAGTACCAGTCTTCCTTTGCAGAGACTCTCAGGGAAGTGTGGGCTATCAGGGCAGTTTCCTTTTTCTTCCATTGAGGAGTATGTGTTACCCTATTAGCCTTAGGTTTGACACCTGGGTTCTGATTAGGGTATCCATACAATCTGAAGCAGAAAGGCTTTATGTGACCAAACCTCCCACAATGGTGACATCTCCATCTTTGGTACTTTTTCTTCATATTTCTCTGTTCCCGATGTTGAGGTTTATGTTGTGACATCTGCTTTGACATTTGTTTATCAGACCTGATCTTCTTGTCTGTACCAGATTTCTTTGCTTCCATAAATCCTAGTCCAGACTTGTTTCCCACATTTTGTCCAACCTGAAGGATTTCTTCCAATTTGTCAGTTCCATTTGTCAGCATCTTGACAGATTTGGTCATTTGGTTCAGTTGTGAGTTCAGCAATTGAACATCCCCTTCTAGATGACTTATAGTTTCAAGGTCTGCCCTTTTTTCAGCCTCCAACTTTATGATGAGCTTTGTTTGTCTCTCATTTTGCACACAGACTTCAGCACTTCTGATACACAATTTCTTGTAAGTATCAGCCAGTTCTTCAAATGTCACTTCCTCATCACTGGTGTCACTTTCAGAGGTACAAACACCAGTTAGAGCAGTAACTAGTTTGGCAGATTCTTCTTCAGAATTACTTTCTGAATCACAGTCAGACCAGGTAACAGTCATTCCTTTCTTTTGTTTCTTAAGAAAGGTAGGGCATTCAGCTCGAATATGCCCATATCCTTCACAACCATGGCATTGAATTCCTCTGCCTTGATTTCCCTTCTCTTCAGACCTTGGTCTTCTGCTGGAGTCATAAGATCTGTTAATGTCAGAGGGAATGTTATCAACATTTGACCTTGACTTTGGATCCATTCTCTTGATGATTTTGTTGAATTGTCTTCCAAGCATGGCAATAGCTTCTGAAATATTTTCTTCTTCATCCTCTTTGTTTTCATCTTCAGTGTTGGATACAAGTGCTATGCTCTTGGTTTTCTTGTCAACCTTGTCACTGATCCCCATCTCAAAAGTCTGAAGAGACCCAATGAGTTCATCCACTTTTAAGTTACTGATGTCCTGGGCTTCCTCTATAGCAGTTACCTTCATTGCAAATATTTTAGGCAGGGATCTGAGAATCTTTCTCACCAGTTTTTCTTCAGACATCTTTTCACCCAATGCTCCTGAGGTGTTGGCAATCTCCTAGATGTTCATGTGAAACTCATGAATGGTTTCATCTTCCTTCATCCTTAGGTTCTCAAACTTTGTAGTCAGCATCTAAAGCCTTGACATTTTTACTTTGGATGTGCCTTCATGGGTAGTTTTGAGAGTGTCCCACACTTCCTTGGCCAGTTCACATTGATGTACTAGTCTGAAAATGTTTCTATCAATTCCATTGAACAAGGCATTTAAGGCTTTGGAATTTCCCAGGGCTAGTCATCTTCTTCTTTGCTCCATTCTTCCTCAGGCTTCAGACTGATTGTCCCATCTTTCTCAGTTATGGTGGGATGGTTCCATCCTTTGTCAGCAGCTCTCCAAGCTTTTTTGTCCAGAGATTTTAAGAAGGCAATCATATGAGGTTTCCAGTAGTCATAATTTGTTCCATCCAGAATGGGTGGTCTATTTCCAAAAACTCCTTCTTTGTCCATAGTGCCAGAAAGTGATATCCCTAGATCTCACCCAGAAATACAGGCAGGGTGCCTGCTCTGATGCCAATTGAAAATTCTGGCAGTAGATACTCAATGTCACAGTGAATGTTATGACACCGTATCTGACTTTCTATAAGACAGTAAATAAAAATAGTAAAGAACACAGTCAATTGTTTACCCAGTTCAGTGTGAAACAACACCTACTCTGGGGGCTACCAAGCCAGGGAGGAAATCCACTATAAGAGATATTAATTCAGGAATAAACCAACCAGTTTATCTCCTTCACTTAAGACCTACCCAATGCAACTTCAATCTAAGTTCTACTTAAACATGAGTTCCTACTCACTCCCCCTCAATCACAGCAGTGATACTTAAAACAAATGACTAATGAATTAATGAAGACACTCTTCAGAACATACACTTGATTATGCTTCACAGCTTTTTAATCAAGTAACACAAACACTCTTGCTTCACAGCTTTGAGTGATACATAAACCTAACTTGACTTTGCTTCAAAGCTTTAGTCAAGAGACACAAAACACTCTTGCTTCAAAGCTTTGAGTGGTACAAAAACCCTTACAAACAAAACCTATTCCAAGTCACTTATCACAATGATAATTGCTTGGATTACAGCAGTTAAAACTATACAGTTTCTGATTGATCTTCAGTCCAAAGAGATGTTTTCCAAACAGCAATCCTGTTGAATATATAGCAGCTGTTTCTTCAGTTAGGGTTTCCACAAAAAGCTAGGGTTAATTAGGTTTAACCATAAGACTTGGTCACAAGACTTTATCAACCAGTTTAGGGTTGAGCTAGGTTAACCCAAAGACAACGGGAGATTCTGTTCTGGAAGGAATGAGCCAACTTCCTGAAAAATCTCAGAATTAACCAAACTGCACTATTGTTAGATCAGTACAGGATGTCTTAACATTTGTTATGACATCAAAATTCCTGTTTACTGATTTTGGTAGAAGGCAATAAATGTGATCTTTTGCAAAATGCTCAGATACACACTCATACACAGTAGCTACTGTATGCCATAATTTTTCTGCATAAAGTACCTAATAAACCAGAATGTTATGACATCAGTCATGACATTCACACACCTGGTTTTACCAAAAATACATGCCAATAACTAAACACTTACACCCTTCAACAATCATAACTTCTAGGTTTTCCTTTATTCCAAGCAACCTCAAAACTTGGTGTACCCAGGCCCAGAACTTCTGACCCTCTACTTTCCTACTAACATTTTCTCTCTTGCAGTGTATCAGAGTCAGAACTTCTGTTCCTTCTCGTTTCAG
This sequence comes from Vicia faba, assembly GCA_948472305.1. Lineage (NCBI taxonomy): Eukaryota > Viridiplantae > Streptophyta > Magnoliopsida > Fabales > Fabaceae > Vicia > Vicia faba. Next base: position 474,980,500 of record OX451735.1, read on the forward strand.
CAATGTGCTGATTCTGACTCCTTTTTCTCTTATTTATATTATTTTAGCTTTTAATAACCAAAAACACCAAAAAAATATTTTATATTTACATACTTTATTTTATCCCTCTTAAAATTCAAATTCAAAGATCAAAAATGTTTTCTTTAGCAAACTTATTTCTTTTCTTAACAAAAACAAGACTATTCCATTTTTACATTTCTTGTACATTATTTCAATATGGTTGTAATAGATAAATAGGACTTTAATTTCTCGCAATCCCCATTGTAAATTTGTACACCCCATCCCCTTAATGATGTTATAGCGTAGGACTTTACTTTTCCGCGTTTTATTGCTTTTATATATTGCTAGTAATTAGGTGTATACGGCAAGATAAAAATAACAAATAGACAACCAGAAAATCAAAGACTAAATGCATGCAATCAAATACACTTTAAACACATGCACCCCTTAGGGTAATCTCACTTGTTGTCTATCGGAAAAATAGTCATGTCCCTCGAACATGGTCATTTTAGAAAAGACTCTCGATAAAAGATCGTAGTCCATCAGTGACCCTCAATGTTGCCTTTGGTAAACGATCTAGTTCCTAAACGATATTGCTAAAATGTCCCATAGGTTGCCTTCTATGACTATACAAATGTCCCACGCTCGTCCCTTCACATCCAACGATGGGGCTTCTTACCAAAACAATGGTAAGATAGCAACATCTAAAGGAGGAGGAAAAGAAAATTTAAGACCTTTTGAGTAGGTATATTCGCTCCTAGTTACTTGCTTGCTCACAAAAAAACATTTCATACACCAACACACTCATTTGAAACATTTTCAAAAGATAACGCATTGTACGTGTTCTTATAGAAACGAGAGCCATTACAAAGAAGACACCTTTTAAAAATCTCTTTCAAAAACACATTCCACAAACACCTCTTTGAGCTATTTTTGAAACAACACTTTGTACGCGTTCTTATAGAAACAAGAACCATTACAAAGATATTTTCAAAATACTTTCAAAAAACATACACCACAAGCACACATTCAAACAAAAGCCAGTGATTTAGCAAGCAACTAAGAGCCTGTAGATAACTACGGATGAAAAGGGTGCTAATACCTTCCCTTTTCATAATCTACCCCTGGAACTCAAGAAAATGTATCTAAAGGTCTTTCATGTTCTTTTCAGCCTTTCCTTTTTGGATAAAAGAAAAGTCAGTAGCGACTCTTGCTATCTGCAACAATTGTGATCAAACGCAAAACAACCAAGTTAATTCTCCCACTGTATCATAGAACTAGCGTCTCTACTGGGAAAATACTTAAAAGTGTGGTTACCTTAGGGTTAGATCATATTTACTTGCTTTCCTTGTTTGACTTGCATGCTTTACATTTTGGTTCCTTGCTTGGGTTTGTTCTGATCCTCTACCCGGATCTGGGGAAAACCTTTTAGGTAAGTAGCATTAGATCGTGAAAATTGTTCGGGGTATACTGACATGGTTGAAGTGATGGCTATGTTGATGCGACACTTTGGTTGGTACCGGTAGCCCTTGAGTTAATCAAGGAGAATATGGGGCCGCTGCATGGTGTCATAAAGCGTCAACTGACCTTAGAACCTTTAAATGAACAACTTGGCCATTAGGACGTAGCTAGATGGTCGTCTTTTGTGTATTCCCAAAGTTGGCAGATACTCGATGCTACACTCATTGAGACTTGGCTCCTGAGTTTTGTTTGGTTGCGAGTCAATCGCCTATCGAATGAAGCTTGTGGGAAAGGTTGGTGATATTGAGATCCCTTAGAACCCGATTACTATTTATAGGACAGGTTGAACCAATCTAACTTCAAGAGGGTACTACCTTAAAACCCATGCAGGACTTAAACCTAAGGTCTCTTGTGTGATTTGCTTGTGCTTGCTATGTTTGTGATTTATTAGCATAATCATGACATCATGACATGGCATATAATACTAACCATTTCAAGGATTTATTAGGGTTTATCTTTGTTTTTGTTTTGAAGGACATGACATCCGCTCACAGGAACACTATCCAAATCAACCTTGTGAAAGTGCATCCTCAACTCAAGGAGTTAGCATCAAGGATTCCTGAAAGATCTCCCTTCACTGAAAAACATGGTTGACTTCTCAACTTGATCACTTCAACCCCTGATGAAGAAATGTTAAAGGTTCTCTTTCAGTTCTTTGACCCGGTGCACCACTGCTTCACTTTTCCTGATTACCAGCTAGTGCCTACTATGGAGGAGTTTTCTCAGTTATTGGGGGTATCTATCCTTAATCAGCTACCATTCAACGGTACGGAAAGAGACTTAAAGCCTGAAGAGATTACTCAAGCCTTGTCTTTACAACGGTTTAATGTAGTGGCAAATTGGGAAACTGGAAGAGGTGTTGTTGTACCCCAAAATTTTCCCTCTCATATCTCTCAAGACATTTGCAAGGAAAATCTCCAAGTTGCTCAAGTTTGCTCAAGAGTTGGTCAGTCAAGTTACCTCCTAAGGCAGTCAACCCCAAATTAGGGTTTTTTGTTGCATCAAGATCCTTGAATCCAAATGACCTCAAGTGCTCCCTAATGTCCTAATATGTTCTCAAGGTCATCCATGTCAAATTTCAAGCCTTGCAGAGGAAGTTTGCTCAGTCAATTGCTCAAGGGTCCAAAAGTCAACTGTGACCTACATACAGTAAAACTTCAAGATTTTTTGTCAACATTCTCATTTTGAAGGATATTTCATCATTTGATCAAGGGTTGATCATGATTCATCAAGGATTGCTCAAAATTCATCAAGACTCAAAAGTTGCTAAATTAGGATTTTGCAGGAAAAGTCAACTCAACTTTGACCAAGCATAACTTTCTCATACTTTATGAGAAATGACCCATCCAAAGCTCATTTTGAAGAGGATGAAATTTCCTACTTCACACCCCAAGATCAAAAAATGCATTCACAAGAAGTTATAAATTTGGACATTATAGGTCATTTTTGAAAGTCAACAAAAACACCTTTTTTGCCAAAGCTTATAACATGAGCATGGAATATCAAAATGAGATGAGACCAAAATGGTTGGTTAGAGGACATCTCAAGCTTTCTAAAAATTCCAAGAACACCTCCAAAAGTTCAAAATTTAAGAAGTTATGCATTGTTGAAGTTGGGTATTTTTGCAAAATTGCCAAAAGTCAACTATCCCCAAAACTCAAATTTTGTCAAATTGGCCCATTCTTTTCCACTTGATTTGAGCTTGCATCATTGTCCACGTGTCTTAGCTTCAGCCATGAGCCCATATCTCTTTTTTATTATTTTATTTGATTTTTTATTGAATTTATTCATTTTAAATCAAATTAAATCATAGAAAATCCAAAGCTTTGATTACATGATATCTTTTGGCTATTTCAGGATTGGATCATCATCATTAAGAGCATCAAATTCGTATCACACTAAACCATGTGCAAAAGGATTGATTTTTGACAAATTTGGCAAGCTTTAAAATGGAGAACAAATCAAATATGCAAGCCATGATGGGAGAAGATTTGGACCATAATTGTTACCCTAACAAAATATGTAGTACATAAGGAAGCTAAACAAATCGAAATAGGGGTTGGAGGCTGCAAGAAGAGGCAGAAGAAAGTTTGAAAAAAGTGGTGAAAAGCTTGAATTCGAAATCATAGCAAGAGGCGTTTTCAGAATCCAAAAGCTATTCCAATCTCTTCCTGGGTGTTCACTCAACCTTCCTAGATCAAAAGAAAGCTTCCTCACACACCATAACGCACTGTAAGTATCACGACAACCCACCCTGTTCTTGGAATCGTAAATCATTATTCTTGCATCATTTGAATAAATTGCTTGCATATTCATAACCCTCATGTCATTTGTGAAATTTTGGCATTAATCAATTTGGTTTATAGGCGTTGTAACCCCAAAACACCATAGTTAGGGTTGCGTTTTTGTTTTTAGGGATTTTTATTTCAGGTGAAATTGGGACTAAAGAAGGGCATGGTGTTAATCAGGAAGCCCATACGAGTCCAACCATGCTCGTGGAATTCGTTTTCGTGGTCTGGAATGGATTTTAGAGCAAGCTTGCGCATTTAGCTGTGGATCCAAATCCGCAAGTAATATTTGCAGGATCTGGAGGTAGGAGACGATGAGGTGTCGTTCTCCCATACGTTCGTTCAAACCATGGCGCGCATATTTTTGTTTTGCTGGCACATTAACTTGTTTTATCTTATTATATTTTCTTTGTATATTATTAACAAATGAAGTAAAGCAGCGTAGTGGCAAGGGAAGCAACCAATCACCATCAGGACCTGGGTTCGAATCCCAGGTCTCCCACTTTCATTCATAATTTTATTTTTCAGGTGATTGGGTACATATGCCTAGCTACAACCCATCATACATCCTCAAGCATCCAGTTGCCAGATGGCCCAAGGCCAAATCTGATGGCCAAGAATTGATGGACCACCAAAGACCAAGTCAGCACATGCACGCTGGATCAAGGAAAGTCAAACGAGGCCAACATAATTGGGCCTTCAGCTTGCTATTCTGACCTCCAAATTCAGGCCCAAACCCCCTTACTCTCTCCTATTTATTTTTTTGTTTTATTTAATTGTTTATTATATTTTATTTAATTACTAACCAATTAAAATTCGGTCTTTTTTTAAAAAAATAAAAACCACAAAATATTTTCGTTATCAAATGAAATTTTAGTTATTATTTTTTAATAAATACTAATTAAGTTAATTTAGGTTAATTAGAATAATTTTAACTTTTTTTTGTAAATAATTAAAATTAACTAGACATAATTAGGTTTTGATTACTAACTTAATTATTTTATTTTCTTTCTTAAAATACCAAAAACCCAAAAATAATTTATTTTTATTAATTAATTTATTTAATTTAAGTTAGTAATTAATTTAGGTTAATTTCTTTTATAAAATAAAAAAATAACAAAAAAAAATCTTTTCTTTAACAAAAAGGGTCAAAACCCTAGAACTTTGCACCCGATTTAATTTCCCGCACGCGATTTATTTATTCAATATTGTATCTGATCCCGGATTATAATAGTAAATAGGATTTTTATTTTTATCGCTTTATTTATTTTTAAAGGGTTTGTCTTTGGCGATGTAAATACCCGACGCCTTGTAATTTAAATTCCACAATTTACTTTCCGCAAATTATAACTGTTAGATGTTTGATAATAGGATGCATGACAAGACTGAATGTTTTAACCTGAAATCAACTTAGATCACCCTTAACATGTACAAAGATAAAATTAATTGAAAACGACATACTCGCACATGCGCACTCTTAGGGTAAACCCCACTTGGTTGCCTTCGTACGCAGTCATTGAGTATAGGTCACTTTAGAGGTCGTCCTCTTATCCAAAGATCATAGTCGCCTCGAAACGGTTGCCTCAGATATTATTGCCTCAAAACAAATGATCTAAGACCTTAGGGTTACCGCTAAGGCATCCTAACATTGCTTTGGTGACCGTAAGTCCCTAAATTCGAATTGACCCTTAAACTCCAACGACGGTGCTACCTACTCATCAATAGTAGGATAGCATTGTCTAAAGGAAGATAACATAGAATGATTCCTTTTTCGAGTAGGTAGATGGTTCTTAGATACTTGCTCTTTCTAAAAAAACAAAACTCTTCACACTTACACTTTTCGAACAAAGTTTTCAAAAACACTTCATACGCTCTTGAGGATAGAAGCAAGAGTTAAATCGAAGTTTTCAAACAAACTTTTTCAAACCCACAAACACAAAGAAAGAAAATTTTGAAAACAATATGAGCAAGTACCTAAGAGCCCGTGGATAACCACGGATAGAAAGGGTGCTAACACCTTCCCTTTCTATAATCTACCCCCCGAACCCGAGAAATATCTCAAAAAATGAATTTTTCTGTGCTTTTTTCCTTTCCTTGTTGGATAAAATAAAAGTCGGTGGCGACTCTTGCTTACCGCGACATTTTGCAAAAACAAACGCAAAACGTAAACCAGCATTCCAAAAAATAGTCAGTTCTTCCCACCGTATCACAGAACTGGCGACTCTACTGGGGAAGCTTTTAAGTGGGGTATACCTTAGGAATAGTTCATAATGTTTTCAATTGCTTGACTTGTATGCTCTATCTTTGTGGGTTGAATCGGAGTTACTATAGATCCTAACCCGGATCTGGGGGATACCCTTTAGGTAAGTAGCAATAAACTGTGAGGGAACTGTACGGTATAGACCGATACGGTTGAAGCAGTAGCTATGTTGGTGTGGCACTTTAGTATGTACCGATATCCCTTGTGGCGCAACAAGGAAAATATGGGTCTGCTAAGGGGTCATTAAGCACCAACTGACCTTAGAACCTTTAAATTGACCAACTTAGCCATAGAACAGTAGCAGTATGTTACACTCATTGAGACTAAACTCTCGCGATGATTCCGGCCGCAAGAAAAGGTTGCTAAACTGGAATTATGACCGATCGAGGGTAGTCAGTGATATTGAGATCCTCTAGAACCCGGTTACTATTTTTAGGACAGGTTTGAACCAACTAAACTGAAAAAGGGTAATACTTAAACTCCTTGCCAGCCTAAAATATAAGGGCTCTCTGTGTGACTTGTGTGCCTTTACCATGTTTGCTATTTGTGGATACTTGTGGTGTGCTTTCTATCATGACATCATGACATTGCATGCATCTTGCATTGGACTAACCTATTTCAAAGACAGGAGGGATTCATCTTTGTTCTGTTTTGTAGGTCATGGCACCCATACGTAGAAACACCATACGGATCAACTTTGTCCAGGTTCCCACTCTGCTTAAAGAATTGGTTGCAAAGATGCCAGATACTACCTCCTTCATCAGAAGACATGGGCACCTTCTTGGTTTGGTCACCTCCAAATTGGACGAACAGATGATGAGTGTCTTAGTCCAGTTCTTTGATCCACTGTACCATTGCTTTACTTTTCAGGACTACCAGTTGGTCCCCACCTTAGAGGAGTTCTCTGATCTACTTGGTATCTCTATTCTGGAGCAGACCCCATTTATAGGTTGGGAGAAGATCCTTAGGCCGGAAGAGATTGCTTCAGCCCTTCATCTGACAATGGTTGAGGTAATGGCTAATTGGGAGACTCATAGTGGAGCAAAGGGCTTTTTGACTAAATTCTTGGTTGGTAAAGCTAATCAGTTCTGGGACAGTCTAGACTTCCAGGCATTTGAAGACATTCTGGCTCTTCTGATATATGGCTTGGTATTGTTTCCTAACTCCGACTCCTTTGTTGACGTGAATGCGGTAAAAATCTTCATCTCTGGTAACCTTATACCCACTCTCTTGGGTGACATCCTTCATTCTCTTTATGCCCGTACTGCTCAGAGGCGGGGAACCCTTATGTGTTGTGCTCCGTTATTGGCGAGGTGGTTTATTTCTCACCTCCCCAAATCAGTTTTGAAGAACAAAGAAGGCATGGGTTGGGCCTATAGGATTATGTCTCTCTCCCATAATGACATCATTTGGACTATTAAGGGTATGGACGAGGTGGCTATTATTGATCGTTGTGGAGAATACCCCAATGTTCCATTGATAGGAACCAATGGAGGAATCACTTATAATTTGTGCTTGGCCTTACGTCAGTTTGGGCGAGCTAGAAGGGAAGGACCTCATGAGTTGCTGATGCCTAGTATTGTCTTTGACTTTCAGGGGGATAGTAACGAGCAACGCCGTAGATTCATAAGAGCTTGGGATAGGGTACACAGGTCTGATCCACATGAGTTGGGTGCAAAGACTTCTCCTCTAATGGAACCATATCTCCGATGGGTTCGTATACGTGCCCAAAAGCTAGGAATGCCCTACGAAGCCGTCTTGCCTATAACTCTTGAAGTTGCTGATGAAGAGGGGGTTCCTCCTGCCATCCTACACCCTTACATGCCTACTGACATTGGGGCATTGAAGAGATCTTGGATGCAGTTGAGGGAAGAGCGGGATACTTACCGAGAAAAGTATCACGAGCAGGAACAGAAGATCCAGAAGTTGACAAGGCAATTGGAGAATGAGCAGATCTTCAATGACTATGCCAGCACCAAAGGGAAACGGCCATGGGAGCGTTGATGTCCTTTGATCATTTCTAGTTGTTATTTACTTTTCAGTATTTCCTTTCTTGTAACGCCTTAAAGGCATTTGTTGAACAATTGAATTTGAAAGTTTATCTAATAAAAGTGTGTTTCATTTTTTACGAGTTTGAATCTCTCGACGTCTTTGAAATCATATCATACGCATTTCATTCCATGAACCTCATAACAGGTACCCTTACAGGTCTCTTATCTTCTTCGCTGTTTATTTCAGCATCATGTCTTCCGAACCATCAACTGAACAAGCAATCAAGGCTCTACAGGCTCAAAACACCCAGTTCCAGGAATTTTTCATGAATCTAGCTAAGGGTCAGCAAGATCTGAAGGCCCTTATCCTGAAAGAGAAGAAGAAGAAGAAGAAGAAGAAGAAGAAGACGGTCCTGTTTAATATGGGTCGCAGATTCGGAAACGATTTGCGAGAAGAGGTTGATTTGACCCACTCATCTAGAGGGGGAGATAATCAGGAAGAAAGGAGGGCTCCTAGACCTGTGGTTTCAGACAACGAGACCGACTTTGACGAAGACGAGTATCCTCTAGCTGAGGATAGGTACAAACAACTGGAAGATTGGTTAAGTGCGATGGAAGTTCAGAAGGTGCCTGGTCTGGACTTTGGTGATCTGGGTCTGTCATCAGGGGTGGTGATTCCCCACAAGTTCAAAGCACCAGACTTTGCTAAGTACGACGAAGTTTCTTGCCTGAAACTACACCTCAGTTCGTATGTTAGGAAGATTCAGCCGTACCCCGCTGACAAGAATCTCTGGATCCATTTCTTTCAAGACAGTCTCTCAGGGACTCAGCTTGAATGGTTTTACCAGTTAGAAGGAGCTAGTATCTGTAATTGGGAAGACTTGGCTGCTTCTTTCTACAAGCAGTACCAATACAATGCCGACCTCGCTCCCACGCGTACCCAACTCCAGGGTATGTCAATGGATGCGGGCGAAGGTTTCAAAGATTATGCTCAGAAGTGGAGGGACCTTGATGGAAGAGTGCAACCACCCTTGGCTGATAGGGAGCTAGTGGATATGTTTTTAGGGACCTTGTCTGGTCCATATTTCAACCATCTGATTGGAAGTTCTTTGTCCGGGTTTACAGAGCTAATTATGACCGGGGAAAGGATTGAGGCTGGTATCAAATCCGGTAAAATACAGAAGGGTGCTTCATCAGGCACCGAGAAGAAGCCGTTTAAGAAGGAGTCCAGCGCAATTTACAGCGCAAAGAACCAGAATAGACCTGAACGCCGCCAAGTTGTTAATGTGGTGGTTATATCAAGACCTGCTGGTGCTCCTCAGCGCAACAATCAGTCAAGGGCCGAGAGACCGCGAAGTCAGTTCACTCAGCTCAACATGACTTTATCTCATATTTTGCCGCAGTTGTTAAAGACCAATCTGGTGATTCCAAGGGAAGCCCCGAAGAATCCAAATACAACATCACCGAAGTACGATCCGAATGCCCGTTGTGCTTTTCACTCTGATAGTCCGGGGCATGATACGGATGACTGCTGGGTCTTGAAGAATAAGGTACATGACCTGATTGACGCCAAGGAGATCGAGTTCGGAACACCAGAAAAGCCTAAACATGACGCAGGGGTGAATGCTATCGGGGATGACAATGATGAAGAGTTTGATATTGACAACTGGATATACCCAACTGCCAATGGTGGATTAAGCAACTGGACAGCGAAGGATTCTATGCCCGTTTCTGTTATCACCCAGTAATGAGACTTTTGTTTTGTACCTGTAACAAACAATGTTTCAAACTTTACGGCCTGGTGTCTTACCCGGGGCACCGTGGCTTCATTTGTGAGGGCTTTATGTGTGTCATCTACATATATCATTAATAAAAGCATTGGACGTTTCTTGCATTTCAAATTTTGCGCTCCTTGTTTTTCTTTTATTATATATTGCAAAACAGCTATTTTACACACACTCACATATCATGATCTACATCCACTCTGGATCCCACTGATAACGACTCTACTACTGCCGGTTATGACTTTGAAAGTCCGATCAACCAAGCCGAGGACGAAGGTGAGGATGATTGTGAAGGGCCTGGGGAACTTGTTAGATTACTGCTTCAAGAAGAGAGGGGTTTACCACTTCCAAGCCACCAATTCTGATGCCTCCAATTGCTGGAAGACTATTGATCTTATACTCAAAAGTGCTGGATAATACAAAGAGGTGTGTGTTGGGGCAGCATGACAAGTCTGGCCGAAAAGAGCATGCTATTTACTGCTTTAGCAAAAAAGTTTACCGACTGTGAGACCCAATACTCACTGCTCGATAGAACTTGCTACGCTTTGGCATGGGCTGCTCACCGGCTGAGATAGTACATGTTGGCTCATACTACCCTTTTTGATACCAAAAGAGGTGAATGTCCTGACAACTCCGTGGCCTTTTTGCAATGTGGGGCATTGACGTGATCGGCGAGATCAGACCTACAGCATCCAACGGGCATCGTTTCATCCTGGTAGCAATTGATTACTTTACAAAGTGGGTTGAAGCAGTTTCTTTTGCTAATGTAACCAAGGACGTCGTGGCACGGTTCATTCGGCACAATCTGATTTGTTGATACGGTGTACCAGAGAGGATCATAACGGACAATGGTACAAATATCAACAATAAAATGATCACTGAGCTCTGCAAGCAGTTCAAGATACAGTATCACAACTCTTCTCCCTACCGGCCAAAGATGAATGGGGTTGTAGAAGCGGCTAATAAGAACATTAAGAAGATTGTGCAGAAGATGACAGTGATGTACAAGGATTGGCATAAGATGTTACCATTTGCTCTTCATGGGTACCGTACCTCAGCGCAAACGTCAATAGGGGCAACCCCCTCTTCCTTGGTATATGGTATGTAGGCAGTATTACCCATTGAAGTTCAGATACCCTCTCTTCGGATTATGAAGGATGCAGATTTGAGCGAAGATGACTAGATTCAGACCCGGCTTGATCAACTGAACTTAATCAATGAAAAAAGACTTACTGCTATCAGAAACGAATGATCAAAGTATTTAACAAGAAAGTGAGACGACAAGAGTATCAAGTTGGGGACCTGGTTATCAAGCGCATCATACTGCCACAAGGTGATCCCAGGGGAAAATGGACCCCTACTTACGAAGGGCCATTTGTGGTTAAGAACATTTTCTCAAGAGGAGCTATGATTCTAACCACCATGGATGGTGACGACCTTCCTCACCCCGTTAATGCAGACATAGTAAAAAGATACTACGCATAATCAAAAACCCGCTAGGTTGACTGGCCTAGGCAAAAATAAGGGCTTCCCGGCGAACCAAAATGGTTCGGGCAAAAATAAGGGATGAAAATGAAAAAATATGCACACCCGGCAAGTCGAAAACCTAAAAAGGCGACTTGGGAAAAAAAGGGTATCCCGATGGACTGAAAACCCGAAAGGGCGGTCCAGGCAAAAAATTAGGGATCAAAGCGTAACACTATGTCTCATTGGATCATCTTGCATCCAGACTTCGGTATCGACTATCAAGCTCGAACGGCACTAATCAATCTGATCTACCTTCAACCAGTAGCAAAGTGATGAGATGCTCGAGGACATAAAGGCAATAGCAGAGTTGGAACCCAGTGGGATTATTCACATAGCTGTTTTTGTTTAATTTTTTCACAAATTGTGTAAATTTTATTATTTGGCGGCGTTCTCCTACTAGGACGTCAGCCTCTTGTACAAAAAACGCCTATTTTACAGGCCAAACTTCAAATCAATACAAATTCATTTTCAGACAAATTTCAAACTGTTTTTCCTTTTTTTGTTTTGTTTTGCAAAGAACGTCCAATGTTCATTTTTGATATATGCATTTGACATTAATTGTTGCTCATGAATATTTATATACGAAACAAAAGACGATTACTGGTAATATCAGAAACAGGGGCAAATAGGAATTGTCCAAACTGTACAGATGCTTTATCCACCAAGTACGAAGGTAAATTCAACTGAAGAATATGGTTGAGATGCATTCACTCCCCGCAGAGTAAGACAGCAATGATAGCTCTCCCCAGCTGAGACTTGCAACTGTGAATGAATCGGTAATATTCTCCCCAAGCAGAGTTTATCTACCATCAGCACTGAAAAGGCTTAATATCCCCGGTAGTCTTAATATTCCCCAACGGAGTATAAGAATATTCCTTGGTAGAATACAAGATATCCCTAGTGGAGTTAAAATTTTCCCAGCGCAGTCTGAAAAAGCTTCCTCAGTGGAGTTGAAGAATCATCCCCAGTAGACTCTGGAAGTTCGTCCCCGGCGGAGTATAAAAATAAATATCCCCAGCCGAGTTCAAAGGAAGATTGTCCCCAGCAAAGCTCAAAGGATTATCCCCATTAGAGCCTAAAAGGTTATCCCCAGTGAAGTCGCAACTGAAAGATCATCCCCAGCGGAGTTCTTTCCTTTCACAAACAAGAAGTCAATCCCCAACAGGATTCAGTATCACCAGCAGCGGTAATTCATCCCCAGTGGAATTTATTGATGGAATCCTCGGCAGAGCATCTCTTCCCCACAGAGTAATCTCCTCATCAGTTTATTCCCCAACGGAGTTATCCTCTCCTACAGTTTTATTCTCGCAATTCGTTATCCCCAGCAGAAATGAAGAATTCAACTCTTCTCTCCAGCAACTATCCGGGATTTATTTTCCCCAGCTAAAACATTACATTTCCATACATAATGATACATGCATATACGCATCATACAACACAATCTCATTTATTTTGAGAACATCATTGCTTGATATATATCAGGCATTACATACGACTGACCTCTACCTTTCAGGAAAGATGCAGTTAAGTTCTCAGCTATGTCGAAGAACTGGACCGGTTCTTAAATCTCAACTGAAATATTCTCGGTTGAATTACAGATAAGGTTCTCAATCTCGATAATTTTCCTCCGTCGAAGTGTGGACGAGTTCTAAAATCACAACAGAATTATCCTCCGTTGAAGACCAGACAGTCCTAGATCTTGATGAAGATGTTTCCCTCAGTCGAAGACCTGACCGGTTCTTAAATCTCAACTGAATTATTCTAGGTTGAATTACAGATAAGGTTCTCAATCTCGACAATTTTCCTCCGTCGTAGTGTGGACAAGTTCTAAAATCTCAACAGAATTATACTCCGTTGAAGACCAGACAGTCCTAGATCTTGATGAAGATGTTTCCCTCAGTCGAAGACCTGAACGGTTCTTAAATCTCAACTGAATTATTCTCGGTTGAATTACAGATAAGGTTCAATCTCGACAATTTTCCTCCGTCGAAGTGTGGACGAGTTCTAAAATCTCAACAGAATTATCCTCCGTTGAAGACCAAACAGTCCTAGATCTTGATGAAGATGTTTCCCTCAGTCGAAGACCTGACCGGTTCTTAAATCTCAACTGAATTATTCTCGGTTGAATTACAGATAAGGTTCTCAATCTTGACAATTTCCTCCGTCATAGTGTGGACAAGTTCTAAAATCTCAACAGAATTATCCTCCGTTGAAGACCAGATATTCCTAGATCTTGACGAAGATGTTTCCCTCAGTCGAAGACCGGACCGGTTCTTAAATCTCAACTGAATTATTCTCGGCTGAATTACAGATAAGGTTCTCAATCTCGACAATTTTCCTCCGTCGAAGTGTGGACGAGTTCTTAAATCTCAACAGAATTATCCTCCGTTGAAGTACAGACAGTCCTAGATCTTGATGAAGATGTTTCCATCAGTCGAAGACCTGACCGGCTCTTAAACCTAAACTGAATTATTCTCGGTTGAATTACAGATAAGGTTCTCCATCTCGACAATTTTCCTCTATCGTAGTGTGGACGAGTTCTAAAATCTCAACAGAATTATACTCCATTGAAGACCAGACAGTCCTAGATCTTGATGAAGATGTTTCCCTCAGTAAAAGACCTGGCCGGTTCTTAAATCTCAACTGAATTATTCTCGGTTGAATTACATTTAAGGTTCTCAATCTCGACAATTTTCCTCCATCGTAGTGTGGACGAGTTCTAAAATCTCAACAGAATTATACTCCGTTGAAGACAAGACAGTCCTAGATCTTGATGAAGATGTTTCCCTTAGTCGAAGACCTGACTGGCTCTAAAATCTCAACTGAATTATTCTCGGTTGAATTGTAGATAAGGTTCTAAATCTCGGCAATCCTCCTCAGTCGAAGTACTGGCTGGTTCTTAAATCTCTACTGAATTATCCTCGGTTGAATTACAGATAAGGTTCTAAATCTCGACAAACTTCCCCCAACGGAATCTTCTACAACAACAGGTATGTAAGAACTCGCTAAGGAATCTCTTATGTGATCAACACTCCTGCAGATGGCATCTTTAAGCCCATCCTCCCGCCAGCAATCTCCAAATGGCATCTGTAAGCCCATTCCCGACATCACCAGGCTGATACCACTTCATACGAGTGCAAATTTATGGGCACTCTAGTGTTCAATCATCTTCCACCTTCGGATCACGAAAGGCACGAAAACCAATATACATCCTCAGGTTTAAGAAGATTGAACAGGGGCAGCTGTTGTACCCCAAAATTTTCCCTCTCATATCTCTCAAGACATTTGCAAGGAAAATCTCCAAGTTGCTCAAGTTTGCTCAAGAGTTGGTCAGTCAAGTCACCTCCTAAGGCAGTCAACCCCAAATTAGGGTTTTGTGTTGCATCAAGATCCTTGAACCCAAATGACTTCAAGTGCTCCCTAATGTCCTAATATGCTTTCAAGGTCATCCATGTCAAATTTCAAGCCTTGCAGAGGAAGTTTGCTCAGTCAATTGCTCAAGGGTCCAAAAGTCAATTGTGACCTACATACAGTCAAACTTCAAGATTTTTTGTCAACATTCTCATTTTGAAGGATTTTCATCATTTGATCAAGGGTTGATCATGATTCATCAAGGATTGCTCAAAATTCATCAAGACTCAAAAGTTGCTAAATTAGGGTTTTGTAGGAAAAGTCAACTCAACTTTGACCAAGCATAACTTTCTCATACTTTATGAGAAATGACCCATCCAAATATCATTTTGAAGAGGATGAAATTTCCTACAATCCATATTCACACCCCAAGATCAAAAAATGCACTCACAAGAAGTTATAAATTTGGACATTATAGGTCATTTTTGTAAGTCAACAAAAACACCTTTTTTGCCAAAGCTTATAACTTGAGCATGGAATATCAAAATGAGATGCGACCAAAAGGGTTGGTTAGAGGACAACTCAAGCTTTCTAAAAAGTCAGAGAACACCTCCAAAAGTTCTAAATTGAAGAAGTTATGCATTGTTGAAGTTGGGCATTTTTGGAAAATTGCTAAAAGTCAACTATCCCCAAAACTTCAAATTTTGTCAAATAGGCCCATTCTTTTCCACTTGATTTGAGCTTGCATCATTGTCCACATGTCCTAGCTTCAGCCATGAGCCCATATCTCTTTTTTATTATTTTATTTGATTTTTTATTGAATTTATTCATTTTAAATCAAATTAAATCATAGAAAATACAAAGCTTTGATTACATGATATCTTTTGGCTATTTCAGGATTGGATCATCATCATTAAGAGCATCAAATTCGTATCACACTAAACCATGTGCAAAAGGATTGATTTTTGACAAATTTGGCAAGCTTTATAATGGAGATCAAATCAAATATGCAAGCCATGATGGGAGAAGATTTGGACCATAATTGTTACCTTAACACAATATGCAGTACATAAGGAAGCTAAACAAATCGAAATAGGGGTTGGAGGCTGCAAGAAGAGGCAGAAGAAAGTTTGAAAAAAGTGGTGAAAAGCTTGAATTCGAAATCATAGCAAGAGGCATTTTCAGAAGCCAAAAGCTATTCCAATCTCTTCCTGGGTGTTCACTCAACCTTCCTGGATCAAAAGCAAGCTTCCTCACACACCACAACGCACTGTAAGTATCACGACAACCCACCATGTTCTTGGAATCGTAAATCATTATTCTTGATCATTTGAACAAATTGCTTGCATATTCATAACCCTCGTGTCATTTGTGAACTTTTGGCATTAATCAATTTGGTTTATAGGCGCTATAACCCCAAAACACCATAGCTAGGGTTGCGTTTTTGTTTTTAGGGATTTTTATTTCATGTGAAATTGGGACTAAAGAAGGGCATGGTGTTAATCAGGAATCCCATACGAGTCCAACCATGCTCGTGGAATTCGTTTTCGTGGTCTGGAATGGATTTTAGAGCAAGCTTGCGCATTTAGCTGCGGATCCAAATCCGCAGGTAATATTTGCAGGTTCTGGAGGTAGGAGACGATGAGGTGTCGTTCTCCCATACGTCCGTTCAAACCATGGCGCGCATATTTTTGTTTTGCTGGCACATTAACTTGTTTTATCTTATTATATTTTCTTTGTATATTATTAACAAATGAAGTAAAGCAGCGTAGTGGCAAGGGAAGCAACCAATCACCATCAGGACCTGGGTTCGAATCCCAGGTGAAGAAGTGAAAAACACAAGAAGGGGGGTTGAATTGTAAAACTTGAAATCAAATGCAGAAAACACGTTATTTTTATCCTGGTTCGTTTAATCTCAAACTACTCCAGTCCACCCGTCAAGGTGATTTCGCCTCTCTCCAATGAGGTCTTAATCCACTATATTCAACTGAATATTACAACTGCTTTAACAACTGCTAAATCCTTCTTGAGTCTAAACCACAGACCGGTTTCTCAAGGAAATTCTTTCTTACAGATAAATGAATACTACGTGTGTTGAATGTTTTCTACAAAAACTTTATATCACAACTGTGATAATACACAATTTAAGCTTATGTGAAACTAGGATGCTATTACTATTGAGTAAACAATTTGAGAGATATAGCAAGCTGTATGAGTGAGGATGAAGATGATTTGCTTTAGGCGTGTAAAGAGTTGTAGAGCATTAGCCAATTCATTTCTCACTGACTTGTTTATATAGCCTTGGAAAAGATACGTTGTAGTCAATTATTCCATTTCAATGCCCATTACGTTCTTTCCATATTGAGAAGATCTTTGTCTTGGAATACAGCCGTTGGTAATAAAGTGTCTTGAATGCAAAGTACCGTTGTCAATTAAGCGTGTTATTGGCTTTGGCTTATTCTGATGCTTCTAGGTGCTGATGATATTGTTTTGGTCTTGATCAGAGTTTAGAGTATGTTAAGCGCAGATCTGTTCATCAAGCTTCAGCGTAAGCACATGCTTTGATCTTCTGATGCTGGCATATGATATTTCATCTTTTGATGCTGGCATATGATATTTCATCTTTTGATGCTGATGTTGACATTCTTATGCTGATATCCATCAGAGTTTCTGTAAATGCACAATATAATTTTTAGGTAGCATATATGTCTCATATGAATTATACAATTTATTTAATCTAGCATTTTCTTATCATCAAAACTTTAACTTAGGGTAGTAGATTCAAACTTTGTTCTAACAATCTCCCCCTTTTTGATGATGACAAAAACTGGATATTTTCAATTGAAATTTAAAGAAAAAATATCAGAGATAACCAAATAATAAATTTGTATCAGCGATAAATAGAAATGTATCAAAGATAAGAAGATAGGGAATAGAAAGGTATCAGAGTTATGATCAGAAAAACTCCCCCTGAGCTTATTACTTCCCTTTTAAATTCACGAGTCCTTTAGCATCAGATCTTTATTGAACTTTCTTTGAGCACCAGATCTTTCCTTTACTAGAGCAGAGCTTCAGTGTATTAGAGTTCATCAGATTCTTGTACCTATAAGCTTATGCAGAACAAAGAAACATTCAAGTATATCAGAGTGTTAGAATGTTTGAGACTTTTGTCTCAGTAATCCGTTATTGAAAAATATCATTCTTTCTCCCCCTTTTTGTCAGCAATCAAAAAGTGAAAATAATTGAAGTTAAAAACGATCAGTGCAGAAAAACGATTGTATTTAGTTCAGAGCTCAGAAAATATTACAGATAACATGTAAAGAAAACAATGAAAACATCAAGAAACAAAATCTAAGGTTGGGGAGGAAGGCGTGTGAACAGAGCTTCTAGCATGTTCTTAATCTGATCAGTGGTTTCCTTGAGAAAAAAAATGAACACACAGTAAGAACACAGAAAAATGTTGAAGATTGTAGGTGACGGTAAAAATTAATGAATGATGTTTAAGGCATTTAAATAGGTTTTAAAAAATGTTTTGAAAACATAAACGTTTTAAGAGAGAGAATTAAGTCATGATTACTCGCATTTAATGTTGGCTGATTTTGGGGGATTTAGAAAGATATTTGGAACGGTTACCCATGACATGTGTCTCAATGCATCCAATCAGCGCTTTGCCTTCTCAGAGGCGTGCACGCATGTTCTGCCTCAGGAATTAGCTGATGACTGGATGACACTTGTTTGATTTAGTGAACAGCACATCTATCCTTGAAATGAAACGCTCAGATTTTTATGGATAGAATCTGATACAATCTGCATGTCTAAATTTCAGAAAGAAGACTGATCAGAAGTTCACAGTAAAATAAAACAAATTCTGAAGGTTAATATATAAAATTAAAACATTTTCACTCTGGGCAGAGCTTCATGCTGAGATGTTTCAGAATGAAGTTGAACCTATCTTCAGAAAGTGGTTTTGTGAAAATATCAGCCCATTGATGGTCTGTATCAATAAATTTTAAGTTTAAAATGCCTTTCTGAATATAGTCCCTAATGAAATGATGTTTTATTTCTATATGCTTAGCCCTAGAATGCAAAATTGGATTTTTACTTAAGCAAATGGCAGAAGTGTTGTCACAGAGTATAGGAATGTTACTCTCAAATATCTGGAAGTCTTCAAGCTGACTTTTCATCTAGAGCATTTGTGTGCTACATCCTGCTGCTGTTATGTATTCAGCTTCTGCTGTTGATAGCGCAATTGTGGATTGCCTTTTGCTGGACCAAGAGATCATATTTTCTCCCAAAAACTGGCAGCTTCCAGAAGTACTTTTACGCTCTACTCTGTCTCCAGCAAAGTCAGCATCACAGTAACCTACTAAGCTGTAATCACTAGATTTTCTATAAAATAAACCCAGATTAGTAGTACCTTTCAGATACTTGAAAATTTGCTTAACAGCTGTTAAGTGAGATTCTCTAGGATCTGATTGGAATCTTGCACAAATGCATACACTGAATAAAATATCAGGCCTTGAAGCCGTCATATAAAGAAGAGAACCAATCATACCTCTGTAGACCTTCTGTTCTACCTTTTTGCTTACCTCTTCTCTTTCCAGAATGCACGTGGGATGCATTGGAATCTTTGATGACTTACATTCTGAGAGATCAAATTTCTTCAGAAGTTCTCTGACATATTTGCTCTGATGAATGTAAGTTCCCTCTGGAGTTTGATTGATCTGAATTCCCAGAAAGAACTCCAGTTCCCCCATGAGGCTCATCTCAAATTTTGTCTGCATACACTTAGCAAATTTTCTTCCAAGAGAAGGATTAGTAGATCCAAATATAATATCGTCAACATAAATCTGACACACTAAGATGTCATTCTTAACTGTCTTACAGAATAAGGTTGTGTCCACTTTCCCTCTGGTGAATTCTTTTTCTAACAGAAAGTTACTTAGTCTTTCATACCAAGCTCTGGGAGCTTGTTTCAGACCATACAGTGACTTCTTTAGTTTGAAAACATATTCTGGATTTTTTGTACTTTCAAAACCAGGGGGTTGGTGCACATAAACCTCTTCTTCTATATAACCATTTAAGAATGCACTCTTGACATCCATCTGATATAGAGTGATGCCTTTATTAACAGCAAAAGAAATTAAAAGTCTGATAGATTCTAACCTGGCGACTAGAGCAAAGGTTTCTGTATAGTTTATCCCCTCTTGCTGACTATAACCTTGTGCTACCAGTCGTGCCTTGTTTCTGATGACTTCACCTTGTTCGTTCAGTTTGTTTCTGAACACCCATTTTGTTCCAATGACGTTGAATCCTTTTGGTCTGGGAACTAGATCCCACACGTCATTTCTGGTGAATTGATTCAGCTCTTCCTGCATTGCTAGAATCTACTCGTTGTCCAGAAGTGCTTCATCAATTGAAGAAGGTTCAATCAGAGAAACAAGTCCCATGAGGGATTCTTCAGAGTTTCTGAAGCTGGCTCTTGTTCTGATTGGATCTTCCTTTCTTCCTAAGATTGTTTCTTCTGGGTGATCCATGCTGCTTCTGGGTAGTCTTTTCTGAGGTTGATCAACAGATGTTGTTGGATTGCTTGCAGTGCCTCTTTCTGATGTTGAGGGAGTGTCTTTGTTGAGAGCTTCTGATGACTTGTCTTCAGAACCTGTGAATTCAACTTCCATACCTGCAAAGACTTCATTTTGCTTTGACTTTTCAGAGTCAAGCTTATCATCAAAACGAACACTGATTGATTCTTCCACAATCTGTGTTTCTGTATTGTATACTTTGTACCCTCTTGAGCGTTCAGAGTATCCTAACATAATACACTTATGTGCTTTAGAGTCAAACTTGTTCAAATAATTTTTTTTGTTTAACATTAAACAAGTACATCCAAATGGATGAAAATATGAAATGTTGGGCTTTCTGTTCTTCCACAATTCATATGGAGTCTTTTCCAGAATAGGTCTTATGGAGATTCTATTCTGAATGTAGCACGCTGTGTTTATTGCCTCTGCCCAGAAGATCTTAGCAACGTTTGTCTCATTGATCATGGTTCTGGCCATTTCTTGCAATGTTCTGTTCTTTCGTTCTACAACTCCATTTTGCTGGGGAGTTCTAGGACAAGAGAAATCATGCAGAATGCCTCTGTCATTAAAGAATGACTCAAAATATTTTTTTTCAAATTCTCCACCATGATCACTTCTGACTTTAACGATTCTAAGATCCTTTTCATTCTGAACTTGGTTACAGAAGGTGACAAACACAGAGTGTGTCGTCCTTGTGTCTTAAGAACTTTACCCATGTCCATCTGCTATAGTCATCTACGATTACTAACCCGTACTTCTTGCCACTGACTGAAGCAGTTTTAACTGGTCCAAATAAGTCAATATGCAGAAGTTCTAATGGCTTAGAGGTGGAAACAACGCTTTTAGATTTGAAAGCAGGTTTTGCAAACTTGCCTTTCTGACATGCTTCACACAGAGCATCTGAATTGAACTTCAGATTAGGAAGTCCTCTGACCAGATTGAGTTTGTTAATCTGAGATATTCTTCTCATACTAACATGCCCCAATCTTCTATGCTATATCCATTGCTCGTTGTTAACAGACAGAAGACACTTTACATTCTGATTTTTCAGTTCAGAAAGTTTGATTTTATAAATGTTGTTTTTCCTCTTTCTATTAAATAGGATAGTCCCATCTTTCTGACTAACAGCTTTACATGATTTTTGATTAAAGATTATATCATAACCGTTATCACTTAATTGACTTATGGATAACAGATTATGCATTAATTCATCTACTAATAGAACATTATTTATAGAGGGAAGATTTCCATTACCTACTGTTCCAGAGCCAATGATCTTTCCCCTCTGATTGCCTCCAAAGCCTACGTGGCCTCCAGGCTTAAGTTCCAGGCTTTGGAACATATGCCTTCTTCCCGTCATGTGGCGTGAGTAGCCAGAGTCCAGGTACCATGACTGGTGTTTCTGATTTGCTGCTAAAGATATCTACAACATGTATTATTTTATCCTTAGGTGCCCATATTTTCTTGGGTCCTGATTTGTTAGTTTTACCAAAACTCTGGTTGAATTTTGGTTTCACAGAATAATTACTACTAGTATATTTAATGTCATGTGTGTGACCATACACGAAGTGTGAATTCAGAGGAGTGCATTTAATAATTAGATCCATGGCATTCTTTGGTGTAGGTACCTTACCTTGGTATCCTATTCCCTTTCTGCCGTTTTTGCTAACTCCATAGATCATTGAAGCCATTTTGCTTCTATCTATGATTTTAGCAAGGAACTTCTGAAAGCTGTGATCATACTCCTTGATGATCTCATCAGCGCTGCTGGGAGTTTCAGAAATTGTTTCCTTCTGAGAGTTTTGTAAAAGATTTTCTAATTTTGAAATTTTATTTTTCAACTCAGAATTTTCCAATTTGAGACTCTCAGTTTTATCAGAGTCAGAATCAAGATTCCTTTTCAGGTTTCTGAATTTAACTTTGATTTGCTGATATCTTTCCAGAATTTCGTTAAGGCTTTCAGCAAGTTCAGCCTTAGTAAAATTAATTGCAAAGTCAGGGAATACCTCTTCAGTGTCTGATTCAGAGTCTGATTCAGAAGCTTCACTGTCTTCTGATATGTTAGCCATGAGAGATATGTTTGCTCTCTCATCATCTGATTCTGAGTCAGCTTCAGACGAGTCAGAGTCATCCCATGTATCCATGAGACTCTTCTTCTTTTCCCTTCCAAACTTATTTTTGGGCTTTTCCCTCTGAAGCTTTGGACAATCACTCTTGTAGTGTCCTTGCTCGTTGCATTCATAGCAGATGATGTCCTTGGTGTTTGGCTTTCTGCTTCCTGACGAGCCTTCAGATCTTCTGTATCCAGAGGAGGAGTCTGACCTTCTGTATCTGGAGGAGGACTCATTCTGATCGGATCTTCTGGTATTCCTGAACTTTCTTTGCCTCTGCTTCCATAGTTGATTCACTCTTCTAGAGAGGAGGGAAAGTTCGTCTTCTTCTGATGAGGACCCATCAGAGGTTTCTTCAACAACCTGCAAAACTTTGGAGTAAGATTTTCTGTTAGATTTTAAAGCTAAAGGCTTACCTTGCTTCTGAGGTTCATCATCTTCTAGCTCTATCTCGTGACTTCTGAGGGAGATGATAAGTTCCTCCAGAGAGATTTTGTTTATATCTTTAGCTAGCTTCAGCGCTGTAACCATTGGTCTCCACTGTTTTGGCAAGCTTCTGATGATCTTCTTGACATGATCAGCAGTAGAATACCCTTTGTCCAGAACTTTGAGACCAACCACCAGAATTTGAAATCTAGAGAACATCGTTTCAATTGATTCACTTTCTTCCATTTTGAATGCCTCATACTTCTAAATGAGCGCGAGAGCTTTAGTTTCTTTGACCTGAATGTTGCCTTCATGCGTCATTCTGAGAGAGTCAAACATACTCTTTGCAGTGTCTCTGTTAGATATCTTTTCATATTCAGCGTAAGAGATGGCGCTGAGAAGAATAGTTCTGGCCTTGTGGTGATTTTTGAAGTCACACTTTTGTTGATCAGACATTGCCTTCCTGTCAATCTTCTGACCACTTGCATTCACTGGGTGCGTGTATCCATCTGTCATCATGTCCCACAGATCAGCATCATGTGCCAGAAAGAAGCTTTCTATTTTGTCTTTCCAGTAATCAAAATTCTCTCCATCAAAGACTGGAGGTTTGCCGCTGAATCTGTCTCTATCTTCATTGTTGTCATTGTTGGTGTGTTGATATGTTCCTGCCATTGTGTTTTTCTGACGCTGGATCTTGTACTGACACGGTTAAGTGTTTTAGCTCAGAGCCAGGCGCTCTGATGCCAATTGAAGAAGTGAAAAACACAAGAAGGGGGGTTGAATTATAAAACTTGAAATCAAGTGCAGACAACACGTTATTTTTATCCTGGTTCGTTTGATCTCAAACTACTCCAGTCCACCCGTCAAGGTGATTTCGCCTCTCTCCAACGAGGTCTTAATCCACTATATTCAACTGAATATTACAACTGCTTTAACAACTGCTAAAGCCTTCTTGAGTCTAAACCACAGACCGGTTTCTCAAGGAAATTCTTTCTTACGGATAAATGAATACTATGTGTGTTGAATGTTTTCTACAAAAACTTTATATCACAACTGTGATAATACACAATTTAAGCTTATGTGAAACTAGGATGCTATTACTATTGAGTAAACAATTTGAGAGATATAGCAAGCTGTATGAGTGAGGATGAAGATGATTTGCTTTAGGCGTGTAAAGAGTTGTAGAGCATTAGCCAATTCATTTCTCACTGACTTGTTTATATAGCCTTGGAAAAGATACGTTGTAGTCAATTATTCCATTTCAATGCCCATTACGTTCTTTCCATATTGAGAAGATCTTTGTCTT
The DNA here is from genome assembly GCA_948472305.1 of Vicia faba. Lineage (NCBI taxonomy): Eukaryota > Viridiplantae > Streptophyta > Magnoliopsida > Fabales > Fabaceae > Vicia > Vicia faba. The sequence continues at coordinate 475,004,647 of OX451735.1, forward strand.
GGAATACAGCCGTTGGTAATAAAGTATCTTGAATGCACAGTACAGTTGTCAATTAAGCGTGTTATTGGCTTTGGCTTATTCTGACGCTTCTAGGTGCTGATGATATTGTTTTGGTCTTGATCAGAGTTTAGAGTATGTTAAGCGTAGATCTGTTCATCAAGCTTCAGCGTAAGCACATGCTTTGATCTTCTGATGCTGGCATATGATATTTCATCTTCTGATGCTGGCATATGATATTTCATCTTCTGATGTTGATGTTGACATTCTTATGCTGATATCCATCAGAGTTTCTGTAAATGCACAATATAATTTTTAGGTAGCATATATGTCTCATATGAATTATACAATTTATTTAATCTAGCATTTTGTTATCATCAAAACTTTAACTTAGGGTAGTAGATTCAAACTTTGTTCTAACACCAGGTCCCCCACTTTCATTCATAATTTTATTTTTCAGGTGATTTGGTGCATATGCCTAGCTACAGCCCATCATACATCCTTAAGCATCCAGTTGCCAGATGGCCCAAGGCCAAATCTGATGGCCAAGAATTGATGGACCACCAAAGACCAAGTCAGCACATGCACGCTGGATCTAGGAAAGTCAAACAAGGCCAACATAATTGGGCCTTCAGCTTGCTATTCTGACCTCCAAATTCAGGCCGAAACCCCCTTACTCTCTCCTATTTATTTTTTTGTTTTATTTAATTGTTTATTATATTTTATTTAATTACTAACCAATTAAAATTCAGTCTTTTTTTTATAAAATAAAAACAACAAAATATTTTATTTATCAAATCAAATTTTAATTGTTATTTTTTAATAAATACTAATTAAGTTAATTTAGGTTAATTAGAATAATTTTAACTTTTTTTTGTAAATAATTAAAATTAACTAGACATAATTAGGTTTTGATTACTAACTTAATTATTTTATTTTCTTTCTTAAAATACCAAAAACCCAAAAATAATTTATTTTTATTAATTAATTTATTTAATTTAAGTTAGTAACTAATTTAGGTTAATTTCTTTTATAAAATAAAAAAATAACAAAAAAAAATCCTTTCTTTAACAAAAAGGGTCAAAACCCTAGAACTTTGCGCCCGATTTAATTTCTCGCAAGCGATTTATTTATTCAATATTGTATCTGATCCCGGATTATAATAGTAAATAGGATTTTTATTTTTATCGCTTTATTTATTTTTAAAGGGTTTGTCTTTGGCGATGTAAATACCCGACGCCTTGTAATTTAAATTCCGCAATTTACTTTCCGCAAATTATAACTGTTAGATGTTTGATAATAGGATGCATGACAAGACTGAATGTTTTAACCTGAAATCAACTTAGATCACCCTTAACATGTACAAAGATAAAATTAATTGAAAACGACACACTCGCACATGCGCACTCTTAGGGTACACTCCACTTGGTTGCCTTCGTACGCGGTCATTGAGTATAGGTCACTTTAGAGGTCATCCTCTTGTCCAAATATCATAGTCGCCTCGAAACGGTTGCCTCAGATATTATTGCCTCAAAACAAATGATCTAAGACCTTAGGGTTACCGCTAAGGCATCCTAACATTGCTTTGGTGACCGTAAGTCCCTAAATTCGAATTGACCCTTAAACTCCAACGACGGTGCTACCTACTCATCAATAGTAGGATAGCATTGTCTAAAGGAAGATAGCATAGAACGATTCCTTTTTCGAGTAGGTAGATGGTTCTTAGATACTTGCTCTTTCTAAAAAAACAAAACTCTTCACACTTACACTTTTCGAACAAAGTTTTCAAAAACACTTCATACGCTCTTGAGGACAGAAGCAAGAGTTAAATCGAAGTTTTCAAACAAACTTTTTCAAACCCTCAAACACAAAGAAAGCAAATTTTGAAAACAATATGAGCAAGTACCTAAGATCCCGTGGATAACCACAGATAGAAAGGGTGCTAACACCTTCCCTTTCTATAATCTACCCCCCGAACCCGAGAAATATCTCAAAAAAGGAATTTTTCTGTGCTTTTTTCCTTTCCTTGTTGGATAAAATAAAAGTCGGTGGCGACTCTTGCTTACCGCGACATTTTGCAAAAACAAACGCAAACCAGCATTCCAAAAAAAAGTCAGTTCTTCCCACCGTATCACAGAACTGGCGACTCTGCTGGGGAAGCTTATAAGTGGGGTGTACCTTAGGAATAGTTCATAATGTTTTCAATTGCTTGACTTATATGCTCTATCTTTGTGGGTTGAATTGGAGTTACTATAAATCCTAACCCGGATCTGGGGGATACCCTTTAGGTAAGTAGCAATAAACTGTGAGGGAACTGTACGGCGTAGACCGATACAGTTGAAGCAGTAGCTACGTTGGTGTGGCACTTTAGTATGTACCGATATCCCTTGTGGCGCAACGAGGAGAATATGGGTCTGCTAAGGGGTCATTAAGCACCAACTGACCTTAGAACCTTCAAATTGACCAACTTGGCCATAGAACAGTAGCAGTATGCTACACTTATTGAGACTAAACTCTCGCGATGATTCCGGCCGCAAGAAAAGGTTGCTAAACTGGAATTATGACCGATCGAGGGTAGTCAGTGATATTGAGATCCTCTAGAACTCGGTTACTATTTTAAGGACAGGTTTGAACCAACTAAACTGAAAGAGGGTAATACCTAAACTCCTTGCCAGCCTGAAATCTAAGGGCTCTCTGTGTGACTTGTGTGCCTTTACCAAGTTTGCTATTTGTGGATACTTGTGGTGTGCTTTCTATCATGACATCATGACATTGCATGCATCTTGAATTGGACTAACCTATTTCAAAGACAGGAGGGATTCATCTTTGTTCTGTTTTGTAGGTCATGGCACCCATGCGTAGAAACACCATTCGGATCAACTTTGTCCAGGTTCCCACTCTACTTAAAGAATTGGTTGCAAAGATGCCAGATACTACCTCCTTCATCAGAAGACATGGGCACCTTCTTGGTTTGGTCACCTCCAAATTGGACGAACAGATGATGAGTGTCTTAGTCCAGTTCTTTGATCCACTGTACCATTGCTTTACTTTTTAGGACTACCAGTTGGTCCCCACCTTAGAGGAGTTATCTGATCTGCTTGGTATCTCTATTCTGGAGCAGACCCCGTTTACAGGTTGGGAGAAGATCCTTAGGCCGGAAGAGATTGCTTCAGACCTTCATCTGACAAAGGCTGAGGTAATGGCTAATTGGGAGACTCGTAGTAGAGCAAAGGGATTTTTGACTAAATTCTTGGTTGGTAAAGCTAATCAGTTCTGGGACAATCTAGACTTCCAGGCATTTGAAGACATTCTGGATCTTCTGATATATGGTTTGGTATTGTTTCCTAACTCCGACTCCTTTGTTGACGTGAATGTGGTAAAAATCTTCATCTCTGGTAACCCTGTACCCACTCTCTTGGGTGACATACTTCATTCTCTTTATGCCCGTACTGATCAGAGGCGGGGAACCCTTATATGTTGTGCTCCGTTATTGGCGAGGTGGTTTATTTCTCACCTCCCCAAATCAGTTTTGAAGAACAAAGAAGGCATGGGCTGGGCCTATAGGATTATGTCTCTCTCCCATAATGACATCATTTGGACTATTAAGGGTATAGACGAGGTGGCTATTATTGATCGCTGTGGGGAATACCCCAATGTTCCACTGATAGGAACGAATGGAGGAATCACTTATAATTCGTGCTTGGTCTTACGTCAGTTTGGGCGAGCTAGAAGGGAAGGACCTCATGAGCTGCTGATGCCTAGTATTGTCTTTGACTTTCAGGGGGATAGTAACGAGCAACGCCGCAGATTCATAAGAGCTTGGGATAGGGTACACAGGTCTGATCCACACGAGCTGGGTGCAAAGACTTCTCTTCCAATGGAACCATATCTCTGATGGGTTCATATACGTGCCCAAAAGCTGGGAATGCCCTACAAAGCCGTCTTGACTATAACTCTTGAAGTTGCTGATGAAGAGGGGGTTCCTCCTACCATCCTACACCCTTACATGCCTACTGACATTGGGGCATTGAAGAGATCTTGGATGCAGATGAGGGAAGAGCGGGATACTTACCGAGAAAAGTATCACGAGCAGGAACAAAAGATCCAGAAGTTGACAAGGCAATTGGAGAATGAGAAGATCTTCAATGACTATGCCAGCACCAAAGGGAAACGGTCATGGGAGCGCTGATGTCCTTTGATCATTTCTAGTTTTTATTTACTTTTCAGTATTTCCTTTCTTGTAACGCCTTAAAGGAATCTGTTGAACAATTGAATTTCAAAGTTTATCTAATAAAAGTGTGTTTCATTTTTTACGAGTTTGAATCTCTCGACGTCTTTGAAATCATATCATACGCATTTCATTCCATGAACCTCATAACAGGTACCCTTACAGGTCTCTTATCTTCTTCGCTGTTTATTTCAGCATCATGTCTTCCGAACCATCAACTGAACAAGCAATCAAGGCTCTACAGGCTCAAAACGCCCAGTTCCAGGAATTGTTCATGAATCTAGCTAAGGGTCAGCAAGATCTGAAGGCCCTTATCCTGAAAGAGAAGAAGAAGAAGAATAAGAAGACGGTCCTGTTTAATATGGGTCGCAGATTCGGAAACGATTTGCGAGAAGAGGTTGATTTGACCCACTCATCTGGAGGGGGAGATAATCAGGAAGAAAGGAGGGCTCCTAGACCTGTGGTTTCAAACAACGAGACCGACTTTGACGAAGACCAGTATCCTCTGGCTGAGGATAGGTACAAACAACTGGAAGATCGGTTAAGTGCGATGGAAGTTCAGAAGGTGCCTGGTCTGGACTTTGGTGATCTGGGTCTGTCATCGGGAGTGGTGATTCCCCACAAGTTCAAAGCACCAGCCTTTGCTAAGTACGACGAAGTTTCTTACCAGAAACTACACCTCAGTTCCTATGTTAGGAAGATTCAGCCGTACACCGCTGACAAGAATCTCTGGATCCATTTCTTTCAAGACAGTCTCTCAGGGACTCAGCTTGAATGGTTTTACCAGATAGAAGGAGCTAGTATCCGTAATTGGGAAGACTTGGCTGCTGCTTTCTACCAGCAATACCAATACAATGTCGACCTCGCTCCCACACGTACCCAACTCCAGGGTATGTCAATGGATACGGGCGAAGGTTTTAAAGATTATGCTCAGAAGTGGAGGGACCTTGCTGGAAGAGTGAAACCACCCTTGGCTGATAGGGAGCTAGTGGATATGTTTCTGGGGACCTTGTTTGGTCCATATTTCAACCATCTGATTGGAAGTTCTTCGTCCGAGTTTACAGAGCTAATTATGATCGGGGAAAGGATTGAGGCTGGTAACAAATCTAGTATACAGAAGGGTGCTTCATCAGGCACCGAGAAGAAGTCGTTTAAGAAGGAGTCCAGCGCAGTTTACAGCGCAAAGAACCAGAATAGACCTGAACACCGCCAAGCTGTTAATGCGGTGGTTATATCAAGACCTGTTGGTGCTCCTCAGCGCAACAATCAGTCAAGGGCCGAGAGACCGCGAAGTCAGTTCACTCAGCTCAACATGACTTTATCTTAGATTCTGCCGCAGTTGTTAAAGACCAATTTGGTGATTCCAAGGGAAGCCCCGAAGAATCCAAATACAACATCACCGAAGTACGATCCAAATGCCCGCTGTGCTTTTCACTCTGATAGTCCGGGGCATGAAACGGATGACTGCTGGGTCTTGAAGAATAAGGTACAGGACCTGATTGACGCCAAGGAGATCGAGTTCGGAGCACCAGAAAAGCCTAAACATGATGCAGGGGTGAATGCTATTAGGGATGACAATGATGAAGAGTTTGATATTGACAGTTGGATATACCCAACTGCCAATGGTGGATTAAGCAACTGGACAGCGAAGGATTCTATGCCCGTTTCTGTTATCACCCAGTAATGAGACTTTTGTTTTGTACTTGTAACAAACAATGTTTCAAACTTTACGGCCCGGTGTCGTACCCGGGGCACCGTGGCTTCATTTGTGAGGGCTTTATGTGTGTCATCTACATATATCATTAATAAAAGCATTGGACGTTTCTTGCATTTCAAATTTTGTGCTCCTTGTTTTTCTTTTATTATATATTGCAAAACAGCTATTTTACACACACTCACATATCATGATCTACATCCACTATGGATCCCACTGATAACGACTCTACTACTGCCGGTTATGACTTCGAAAGTCTGATCAACCAAGCCGAGGACGAAGGTGAGGATGATTGTGAAGGGCCTGGGGAACTTGTTAGATTACTGCTTCAAGAAGAGAGGGGTTTACCACTTCCAAGCCACCAATTCTGATGCCTCCAATTGTTGGAAGATTGTTGATCTTATACTCAAAAGTGCTGGATAATACAAAGAGGTGTGTGTTGGGGCAGCATGACAAGTCTGGCCGAAAAGAGCATACTATTTACTGCTTTAGCAAAAAGTTTACCGACTGTGAGACCCAATACTCACTGCTCAAGAGAACTTGCTACGCTTTGGCATGGGCTGCTCGTCGGCTGAGACAGTACATGTTGGATCATACTACCCTTTTTGATACCAAAAGAGGTGAACGTCCTGACAACTCCGTGGCCTTTTTGCAATGTGGGGCATTGACGTGATCGGCGAGATCAGACCTACAGCATCCAACGGGCATCGTTTCATCCTGGTAGCAATTGATTACTTTACAAAGTGGGTTGAAGCGGTTTATTTAGCTAATGTAACCAAGAACGTTGTGGCACATTTCATTCGGCACAATCTGATTTGTCGATACGGTGTACCAGAGAGGATTATAACAGACAATGGTACAAATCTCAATAATAAAATGATCACTGAGCTCTGCAAGCAGTTCAAGATACAGCATCACAACTCTTCTACCTACCGGTCGAAGATGAATGGGGCTGTAGAAGCGGCTAATAAGAACATTAAGAAGATTGTGCAGAAGATGACGGTGACGTACAAGGATTGGCACAAGATGCTACCATTTGCTCTTCATGGGTACCGTACCTCAGCGCGAACGTCAACAAAGGCAACCCCCTATTCCTTGGTATATGGTATGGAGGAATTCTTGCCCATTGAAGTTCAGATACCCTCTCTTCGGATTATGAAGGATGCAGGTTTGAGCGAAGATGACTGGATTCAGACCCGGCTAGATCAGCTGAACTTAATCAACGAAAAAAGACTTACTGCTATCAGACACGAATGATCAAGGCATTTAACAAGAAAGTGAGATGACAAGAGTATCAAGTTGGGGACCTGGTTATCAAGCGCATCATACTGCCACAAGGTGATCCCAGGGGCAAATGGACCCCTACTTACGAAGGGCCATTTGTGGTTAAGAACATTTTCTCAGGAGGAGCTATGATTCTAACCACCATGGATGGTGACGACCTTCCTCACCCCGTCAATGCAGACATAGTAAAAAGATACTACGCATAATCAAAGACCCGCTAGGTTGACTGGCCTAGGCAAAAATAAGGGCTTCCCGACAAACCAAAAGGGTTCAGGCAAAAATAAGGGATGAAAATGAAAAAATCTGCACACCCGGCAAGTCGAAAACCTGAAAAGGCTGCTTGGGAAAAAAAGGGTATCCCGGTGGACTGAAAACCCGAAAGGGCGGTCCAGGAAAAAAATTAGGGATCAAAGCGTAACACTATGTCTCATTGGATCATCTTGCATCCAGACTTCGGTATCGACTATCAAGCTCATACGGCACTAATCAATCTGATCTACCTTCAACCAGTAGCAAAGTGATGAGATGCTCGAGGACATAAAGGCAATAGCAGAGTTGGAACCCAGTGGGATTATTCACATAGCTGTTTTTGTTTAAGTTTTTCACAAATTGTGTAAATTCTATTATTTGGCGGCGTTCTCCTACTAGGACGTCAGCCTCTTGTACAAAAAACGCCTATTTTACAGGCCAAACTTCAAATCAGTACAAATTCATTTTCAGACAAATTTCAAACTGTTTTTCCTTTTTCTGTTTTGTTTTGCAAAGAACGTCCAATGTTCATTTTTGATATATGCATTTGACATTAATTGTTGCTCATGAATATTTATATACGAAACAAAAGACGATTACTGGTAATATCAGAAATAGGGGCAAATAGGAATTGTCCAAACTGTACAGATGCTTTATCCACCAGGTACAAAGGTAAATTCAGCTGAAGAATATGGTTGAGATGCATTCACTCCCCGCAGAGTAAGACAGCAATGATAGCTCTCCCCAGCTGAGACTTGCAACTGTGAATGAATCGGTAATATTCTCCCCAAGCAGAGTTTATCTACCATCAGCACCGAAAAGGCTTAATATCCCCGGCAGTCTTAATATTCCCCAACGGAGTATAAGAATATTCCCTGGCAGAATACAAGATATCCCCAGTGGAGTTAAAATTTTCCCAGCGCAGTCTGAAAAAGCTTCCCCAGTGGAGTTGAAGAATCATCCCCAGTAGACTCTGGAAGTTTGTCCCTGGCGGAATATAAAAATAAATATCCCAGCCGAATTCAAAGGAAGATTGTCCCCATCAACGCTCAAAGGATTATCCCCATTAGAGCCTAAAAGGTTATCCCCAGTGAAGTCGCAACTGAAAGATCATCCCCAACGGAGTTCTTTCCTTTCACAAACAAGAAGTCAATCCCCAACAGGATTCAGTATCACCAACAGCGGTAATTCATCCCCAGTGGAATTTATCGGTGGAATCCTAAGTAGAGCATCTCTTCCCCACAGAGTAATCTCCTCATCAGTTTATTCCCCAACAGAGTTATCCTCTCCTGCAGGTTTATTCTTGCAATTCGCTATCCCCGGCAGAAATGAAGAATTCAACTCTTCTCTCCAGCAACTATCCGGGATTTATTTTCCCCAGTAAAACATTACATTTCCATACATAATGATACATGCATATACGCATCATACAACACAATCTCATTTATTTTGAGAACATCATTGCTTGATATATATCATGCATTGCATACGACTGGCCTCTACCTTTCAGGAAAGATGCAGTTAAGTTCTCAGTTATGTTGAAGAACTGGACCGGTTCTTAAATCTCAACTGAATTATTCTCGGTTGAATTACAGATAAGGTTCTCAATCTCGACAATTTTCCTTTGTCGAAGTGTGGACGAGTTCTAAAATCTCAACAGAATTATCCTCCGTTGAAGACCAGACAGTCCTAGATCTTGATGAAGATGTTTCCCTCAGTCGAAGACCTGAACGGTTCTTAAATCTCAACTGAATTATTCTCGGTTGAATTACAGATAAGGTTCTCAATCTCGACAATTTTCCTCCTTCGTAGTGTGGACAAGTTCTAAAATCTCAACAGAATTATACTCCGTTGAAGACCATACAGTCCTAGATCTTGATGAAGATGTTTCCCTCAGTCGAAGACCTGACCGGTTCTTAAATCTCAACTGAATTATTCTCGGTTGAATTACAGATAAGGTTCTCAATCTCGACAATTTTCCTCCGTCGAAGTGTGGACGAGTTCTAAAATCTCAACAGAATTATCCTCCGTTGAAGACCAGACAGTCCTAGATCTTGATGAAGATGTTTCCCTCAGTCGAAGACCTGACCGGTTCTTAAATCTCAACTGAATTATTCTCGGTTGAATTACAGATAAGGTTCTCAATCTCGACAATTTTCCTCCGTCGAAGTGTGGACGAGTTTTAAAATCTCAACAGAATTATCCTCCGTTGAAGACCAAACAGTCCTAGATCTTGATGAAGATGTTTACCTCAATCAAAGACCTGACCGGTTCTTAAATCTCAACTGAATTATTCTCGGTTGAATTACAGATAAGGTTCTTAATCTTGACAATTTCCTCTGTCGTAGTGTGGACAAGTTCTAAAATCTCAACAGAATTATCCTTCGTTGAAGACCAGACAGTCCTAGATCTTGATGAAGATGTTTCCCTCATTTGAAGACCTGACCGGTTCTTAAATCTCAACTGAATTATTCTCGGTTGAATTACAGATAAGGTTCTCAATCTCGGCAATTTCCCTCCGTCGAAGTGTGGACGAGTTCTTAAATCTCAACAGAATTATCCTCCGTTGAAGTACAGACAGTCCTAGATCTTGATGAAGATGTTTCCCTCAGTCCAAGACCTGACCGGCTCTTAAACCTCAACTGAATTATTCTCGGTTGAATTACAGATAAGGTTCTCAATCTCGACAATTTTCCTCTGTCGTAGTGTGGACGAGTTCTAAAATATCAACATAATTATACTCCATTGAAGACCAGACAGTCCTAGATCTTGATGAAGATGTTTCCCTCAGTCGAAGACCTGGCCGGTTCTTAAATCTAAATTGAATTATTCCTGGTTGAATTACAGATAAGGTTCTCAATCTCGACAATTTTCCTCCGTCGTAGTGTGGACGAGTTCTAAAATCTCAACAGAATTATACTCCGTTGAAGACCAGACAGTCCTAGATCTTGATGAAGATATTTCCCTTAGTCGAAGACCTGACTGGCTCTAAAATCTCAACTGAATTATTCTCGTTTGAATTGCAGATAAGGTTCTAAATCTCGGAAATCCTCCTCAGTCGAAGTACTGGCCAGTTCTTAAATCTTAACTGAATCATCCTCGGTTCAATTACAGATAAGGTTCTAAATCTCGACAAACTTCCCCCAGCGGAATCTTCTACAACAACAGGTATGTAAGCTCTCGCTAAGGAATTTCTTATGCGATCGAAACTCCTGCAGATTGCATCTTTAAGCCCATCCTCCCGTCAGCAATCTCCAAATGGCATCTGTAAGCCCATTCCCGACATCACCAGGCTGATACCACTTCATGCGAGTGCAAAATTTTGGGCACTCTAGTGTTCAATCATCTTCCACCTTCGGATCATGAAAGGCACGAAAGCCAATCTACATCCTCAGGTTTAAGAAGATTGAACAGAGGCAGCTGTTGTACCCCAAAATTTGCCCTCTCATATATCTCAAGACATTTGCAAGGAAAATCTCCAAGTTGCTCAAGTTTGCTCAAGAGTTGGTCAGTCAAGTCACCTCTTAAGGCAGTCAACCCCAAATTAGGGTTTTTTGTTGCATCAAGATCCTTGAATCCAAATGACCTCAAGTGCTCCCTAATGTCCTAATATTTTTTCAAGGTCATCCATGTCAAATTTCAAGCCTTGCAGAGGAAGTTTGCTCAGTCAATTGCTCAAGGGTCCAAAAGTTAACTGTGACCTACATACAGTCAAACTTCAAGATTTTTTGTCAACATTCTCATTTTGAAGGATATTTGATCATTTTATCAAGGGTTGATCATGATTCAACAAGGATTGCTTAAAATTCATCAAGACTCAAAAGTTGCTAAATTAGGGTTTTGTAGGAAAAGTTAACTCAACTTTGACCAAGCATAACTTTCTCATAATTTATGAGAAATGACCCATACAAAGCTAATTTTTAATAGAATGCAATTTCCTACAATCCATCTTCACACCCCAAGATCAAAAAATGCACTCATAAGAAGTTATAAATTTGGACATTATATGTCATTTTTGAAAGTCAACAAAAACACCTTTTTTGCCAAAGCTTATAACTTGAGCATGGAATATCAAAATGCGATGAGATCAAAATTGTTGGTTATAGGACATCTCAAGATTTCTAAAAAGTCCAAGAACACCTCCAAAAGTTCAAAATTGAAGAAGTTATGCATTGTTGAAGTTGGGCATTTTTGCAAAATTGCCAAAAGTCAACTATCCCCAAAACTTCAAATTTTGTCAAATGGGCCCATTCTTTTCCACTTGATTTAAGCTTGCATCATTGTCCACGTGTCCTAGCTTCAGCCATGATCCCATATCTCTTTTTTATTATTTTATTTGATTTTTTATTGAATTTATTCATTTTAAATCAAATTAAATCATAGAAAATACAAAGCTTTGATTACATGATATCTTTTGGCTATTTCAGGATTGGATCATCATCATTAAGAGCATCAAATTCGTATCACACTAAACCATGTGCAAAAGGATTGATTTTTGATAAATTTGGCAAGCTTTAAAATGGAGATCAAATCAAATATGCGAGCCATGATGGGAGAAGATTTGGACCATAATTGTTACCCTAACACAATATGCAGTACATAAGGAAGCTAAACAAATCGAAATAGAGGTTGGAGGCTGCAAGAAGAGGCAGAAGAAAGTTTGAAAAAAGTGGTGAAAAGCTTGAATTTGAAACCATAGCAAGAGGCGTTTTCAGAAGCCAAAAGCTATTCCAATCTCTTCCTGGGTGTTCACTCAACCTTCCTGGATCAAAAGCAAGCTTCCTCACACACCACAACACACTGTAAGTATCACGACAACCCACCATGTTCTTGGAATCGTAAATCATTATTCTTGCATCATTTGAACAAATTGCTTGCATATTCATAACCCCCGTGTCATTTGTGAACTTTTGGCATTAATCAATTTGGTTTATAGGCGCTGTAACCCCAAAACACCATAGCTAGGGTTGCGTTTTTGTTTTTAGGGATTTTTATTTCAGGTGAAATTGGGACTAAAGAAGGGCATGGTGTTAATCAGGAAGCCCAGACGAGTCCAACCATGCTCGTGGAATTTGTTTTCATGGTCTGGAATGGATTTTAGAGCAAGCTTGTGCATTTAGCTGCGGATCCAAATCTGCAGGTAATATTTGCAGGTTCTGGAGGTAGGAGACGATGAGGTGTCGTTCTCCCATACGTCCGTTCAAACCATGGCGCGCATATTTTTGTTTTGCTAGCACATTAACTTGTTTTATCTTATTATATTTTCTTTGTATATTATTAACAAATGAAGTAAAGCAGCGTAGTGGCAGGGGAAGCAACCAATCACCATCAGGACTTGGGTTCGAATCCCAGGTCCCCCACTTTCATTCATAATTTTATTTTTCAGGTGATTTGGTACATATGCCTAGCTACAGCCCATCATACATCCTCAAGCATCCAGTTGCCAGATGACCCAAGGCCAAATCTGATGGCCAAGAATTGATGGATCACCAAAGACCAAGTCAGCACATGCACGCTGGATCAAGGAAAGTCAAACGAGGCCAACATAATTGGGCCTTCATCTTGCTATTCTGACCTCCAAATTCAGGCCCAAACCCCCTTACTCTCTCCTATTTATTTTTTTGTTTTATTTAATTGTTTATTATATTTTATTTAATTACTAACCAATTAAAATTCAGTTTTTTTTTTATAAAATAAAAACCACAAAATATTTTCTTTATCAAATCAAATTTTAATTGTTATTTTTTAATAAATACTAATTAAGTTAATTTAGGTTAATTAGAATCATTTTAACTTTTTTTTGTAAATAATTACATTTAACTAGACATAATTAAGTTTTGATTACTAACTTAATTATTTTATTTTCTTTCTTAAAATACCAAAAACCCAAAAATAATTTATTTTTATTAATTAATTTATTTAATTTAAGTTAGTAATTAATTTAGGTTAATTTCTTTTATAAAATAAAAAAAAATAACAAAAAAAAATCTTTTCTTTAACAAAAAGGGTCAAAACCCTAGAACTTTGCGCCCGATTTAATTTCCCGCACGCGATTTATTTATTCAATATTGTATCTGATCCCGGATTGTAATAGTAAATAGGATTTTTATTTTATTTTTATCGCTTTATTTATTTTTAAAGGGTTTGTCTTTGGCGATGTAAATACCCGACGCCTTGTAATTTAAATTCCACAATTTACTTTCCGCAAATTTTAACTGTTAGATGTTTGATAATAGGATGCATGACAAGACTGAATGTTTTAACCTAAAATCAACTTAGATCACCCTTAACATGTACAAAGATAAAATTAATTGAAAACGACACACTCGCACATGTGCACTCTTAGGGTACACCCCACTTGGTTGCCTTCGTACGCGGTCATTGAGTATAGGTCACTTTAGAGGTCGTCCTCTTGCCCAAAGATCATAATCGCCTCGAAACGGTTGCCTCGGATATTATTGCCTCAAAACAAATGATCTAAGACATTAGGGTTACCGCTAAGGCATCCTAACATTACTTTGGTGACCGTAAGTCCCTAAATTCGAATTGACCCTTAAACTCCAACGACGGTGCTACCTACTCATCAATAGTAGGATAGCATTGTCTAAAGGAAGATATCATAGAACGATTCCTTTTTCGAGTAGGTAGATGGTTCTTAGATACTTGCTCTTTCTAAAAAAACAAAACTCTTCACACTTACACTTTTCGAACAATGTTTTCAAAAACACTTCATACGCTCTTGAGGATAGAAGCAAGAGTTAAATCGAAGTTTTCAAACAAACTTTTTAAAACCCACAAACACAAAGAAAGAAAATTTTGAAAACAATATGAGCAAGTACCTAAGAGCCCGTGGATAACCACGAATAGAAAGGGTGCTAACACCTTCCCTTTCTATAATCTACCCCCCGAACCCGAGAAATATCTCAAAAAAGGAATTTTTCTGTGCTTTTTTCCTTTCCTTGTAGGATAAAATAAAAGTCGGTGGCGACTCTTGCTTACCGCGACATTTGCGAAAACAAACGCAAAACGCAAACCAACATTCCAAAAAACAGTCAGTTCTTCCCACCGTATCACAGGTGTCCAAGGATTTCCATCTAAGTTTTTATTTGAGAGAGCCCACTATTTTTGGGATAGCCTGGATTTACAAGCTTTTGAGGAGGTGCTGGCCCTTCTCATCTATGGGATGGTATTATTCCCTAACGCTGACCAACTCATAGACGTGAATGCAGTTAATATTTTTCTGTCACATAATCTGGTGCCTACCTTACCTGGGGATATTCTACACTCTCTGTATACACGCACTCTAAAGAGAAGAGGGACCCTTCTATGTTGCAATCCTCTGTTAGCTAGGATGTTTATTTCGCACCTACCTCGGTCTACTTTGAAGAATGAGCAGGGTTTGAAATGGTCCCGTAGGCTGATGTCCCTTACACATTCAGATATTCATTGGTGTTCACGATCCTCGGAGGATGTTACCATCATTGATCGCTGTGGGGAATTCCCAAATGTCCCGCTCTTAGGCATTAGGGGGGGAATCACTTATAATCCTTGTTTAGAATTGCGACAGTTTGGTTATGCTAGAAGGGATGGTCCTCATGATGCACTCGTCCAAGGAATCGTCTTTGACTATGAGAATGATGTCCAGGATTATTGCAAAAGGTCCGTTCGAGCTTGGGGCATGATAAACAGAGTTGACAGCAAGACACTGGGGCACAAGAATTCCATCCCTCTTGAGCCTTACCTCAAATGGGTGTGAGCTCGCGCTAAATGTCTTATGATGCCTTACCCCGCCATCTTACCTGTGATTATGGAGCCAGTTGCTGAGGGAGACACTCCTTACGTTGTTCCTCATCCTGATATGCCAACTGATTTTGAGGAGCTACAGAAATCATGATCCAACTTAAAGAAGAACGAGATACTTTTGAAGCCCAATTCTACACCAGTGAGAGGAAAGTTCTAGAACTCACCAAGCAGCTTCATAAGGAGCGGAATCTGAACGCCTACATCGCACCAAAAATGATGCGTTCAACTTTTTTATCTTAGGAGTTTTGTATTGTAAGCCAAAGGAGGAATGATGTACTCAAACTTGGATTTATTAATATAACATGTGTTTATTTTAGTCTAAAGCAAATTTAAATCCCTAATTTCCTTGAAATCATTTGCATATGCATCTTCATTCATCATAACACAAACAGGTTTCTTATAACGGGTCTCCTTATCTTTCTATTGTTTATTTCAGTGAGATGGATATTTAACAAACAGTAAAAGATCTTCAGGCGCAGAATGCTCAGTTTCAATAAATGTTCTTGACTCTGGAAAAAGGACAAGAGGAGTTGAAAACTCAGTTGATCAAAGAAAAGAAGAAGAAAGCAAAGAAATTCACTGGTGTTTTGAATCTGGGAATAAGGTTCCAAGGACCAGCTAGACGGACTCTAGACTTCGCAACATCATCGGGTGAATGGGACAATCAAGAAGGGAAAAACAAGGAAGTGACTGACCATCTAGAATCTGAAGAGGAAGAAGAGGTTGATTACTCTAAAGAGCAGTATCCTACAGCTGACGATAAATACAAATAGTTGGAAGATCGCCTAAATGCCATGGAGATCCAGAGGGTACCCGGATTAGATTTTGAAGGGTTAGGACTTATCTCAGGAGTTGTCATACCACAGAAATTCAAGGTCCCTACTTTCGCTAAATATGATGGTGTCTCTTGTCCAAAGCTACATTTAAGGTCATACATCAGGAAAATTCAACCCCATTCTGCTGATAGGGACCTATGGGTACATTTCTTCCAAGAAAGCTTGTCAGGGACACATTTGGATTGGTTCTATCAGTTGGAAGGGACCAATATTCGCAATTGGGAAGACTTGGCTGCCGCCTTTTTACAAACAATACCAGTATAATGCTGACTTAGCTCCAACTCAGACACAGTTGCAAGGCATGTCCATGGGTACAGGTGAAGGTTTCAAAACATATGCTCAAAAGTGGTGGGATCTCGCGGGAAGAGTCCAACCCCCTCTATCTGACAGAGAATTGGTGGATATGTTCTTAGGCACGCTATTTGGACCTTTCTTCAAACACCTAATTAGAAGCTCCTCGGCTGGATTTATTGAATTAATCATGACGAGTGAACGGGTAGAAGTGGGTATAAAAAGTGGAAAAATTCAAAGAGATGCATCCTCAAGCACGATGAAGAAACCATTTGCTGGGAAGAAAGAGGTTGGTGCTATGTACCATCAAAGGAATCAGGACAAAACTGAACACCGTCCAACGATAGGGGTTGTCGTGATCTCTAAGCCTGCACCTACTCAACAAAGGAATAGTCAATTGAGAACAGAAAGGCCGATAAAACAATTTACCCGGATAAATATGATGTTGTCTCAAGTCTTTCCACATTTGTTGAGATCTAATCTGGTAACCTTGCGGGAAGCTCCGAAGAATCCCAACACTGCCTCTCCCCGTTACAACCCAAATGCTCGTTGTGCTTACCATTCAGAAAGTCCAGGTAATGATACAAACTACTGTTAGGCTTTGAAAAACAAGGTGCAAGACCTTCTCGAGGAAAAGGAAATTGAATTTGACGCCCCTGAGATCCCAAATGTTATCACTGCTCCTATGCCCAAGCACGACTGTGACTTTAACGCCATTGAAGCTGATGTATTTGTTACTATTGTTGATGAACGTGTTACTCCTCTCCTGACTGTCAAGAGGGACTTGTTGAAGGCCAGTTTATTTTCGGGTTGTGGCGAAGGTTGCCACCTCTATTTATCTCTACCGACTAGTTGTCATTTATTGAAGGCGGGTGTCCAGCGCCTGATGGATGACAAAGAGATTTTGTTTGAAAAGACTCCCATTCCAACCATTTCTTAAAAGGATGTTTCAATAATAACCATTTCCGCCAATCCTCCCAGGGTCTCCACCAAAAGACCCACCAGGATTACATCCGTTCCGAAGGTGACTCCATTGATAATTACTATGCCAGGGCCAATCCCATACTCCTCAGATAAAATTGTTCCCTGGAACTATGGGGGTGACGTCTACTACCACGGTGTCAAGCAAGATTGTTTGGCTGATGAAGACTCAATTTTTGAGAAGGCTGACCCCGACATTGGCAACATTGTGGGAACTAGCAAAATAACCAGAAGTGGAAGAGTGTTCTCCCCTAAGATTTCTCCCTCGAAAGCTTTTACTGGTCCTGTGATCATTCCTGCATTTGTCCCTGCTAATACTACTATTACAGTTCCTGTGATTACCCCTGCTGACACCCCTATCATCGAGTCGACCAAGACTCAGGGAAAAGACATTTTGATTGAGCCTGTCCGGACGAAGGCGCAACCAGTATCTATCCCGGAGGCTTCCAAGAAGGAGATGGAAGAAATTTTGAAAATTATAAAGAAAAGCGACTAGAATGTAGTCGAACAGCTAGGGCAGACCCCTTCAAAGATTTCTATGCTAGCTTTGTTGTTGTGCTCTGAAGCTCATGCGAAGGCTTTGGTGAAATTTCTTAAAACTGCCCATGTGCCACAGGAAAGCTCTGTGGACCAATTTGAAGATTGTATGGCCAGTCTGATGGCGGATAATGGTTTGGGTTTTTCCGATGTTGATCTGACGCCCAGAGGGAGAAAACATAATGATGCACTACATGTTTCCATCGAATGCAGGGGAACTACTTTGGCCCATGTCCTGGTAGATACTGGTTCATCATTGAACGTGCTGCCTAAGAAGGCCCTGGATAGACTAGACTGTGATGGTTTGATCTTAAAACCCAGCAACATAGTGGTAAGGGCCTTCGATGGTTCAAAGAGAATGATGCATAGGGAGGTGGACATCCACATCAAAATTAGCTCTCAGACCTTTGATTCAACTTTCTACATAATGGATATTCGCTCTTCCTATTCCTGTTTGTTATGCCAACCTTGGATACATGGCGCTGGTGCCGTCACCTCTACGTTACATCAGATGTTGAAATACCCGATCAAGGGGAAGATCATCATTGTTCACGGGGAGGAGGAATATATGGTCAGTCACCTGAACTCTTTCAGGTACATGGAAATGGATGGTGAGTTCATCGAAACTCTGTGTCAACATTTCAAGGAGGTCCCACAAACAGCTGTGACAACCAAGACTGCTACCAAGATTCCAAAAGCTACTGGACCACCATTGAAAATAGCCTCATTGAACGATGCTAGAGAAGTGATTGAAGAAGGTGGATGCACTATCTGGGGTCAACTTCCAGATATTCCTTACAAATACAACAAATTTGGTTTGGGCTTCACCTCGGAGGCACAAAAGGTTGTTCGATGAACTCGCCCCGGGGTGCACCTTTGCGTATCAGCAATCAGGGAGTCTACACGGTGGAAGACGGTGATAGTAACTATGACCTGGACGAGTGGATCTCCCCAACCGTCAACGGAGGACTCAACAACCGGGAAGCCAAAGAATTTGTCCATATTACTTTTCTTCAAGAGTAATTGTCTTTCAATTTTCGTCATATTTGTAATAATTAAACAATTTAGACTTTAAAACCTTGTGTCTTACCTGAGGCGCAGTTGTCCATTTGTGAGGGTTGTTACTTCATCTTCATATGTCATCAATAAATCATGGAAGTTTTTGCATGCAAATTTTTATGCTCATTGTCTTTCTCTTTTTAACTCTTATCATTTTTCAAAGATAGTTATGCTCTTACACACACTCACATATCAAAATACAGATCCACGTCCACTCAGGATCCCATGGGTAACGATTCTGCTATGGCCTATCATGACTTTGAAAATACAATCTACCAAGCCAAAGACGAAGGTGAGGAAGATTGTGAGGTACCAGGGGAATTATCCAGGTTATTACAACAGGAAGAAAGGATCATACAGCCCCACGAAGAGCCAGTGGAAACAATTAACTTAGGTACTGAAGAGGACAAGAAGAGGTCAAGGTAGGTGCCAACCTAGAGCCTAGAATCAAGAAGCGCTTAACTCAGTTACTACATGACTATGTTGAGGTTTTTGGTTGGTCATATGAAGACATGCCAGGGCTCGACACTGACATCATGGTCCATCGTCTGCCGACAAAAGAAGACTGCCCTCCGGTAAAACAGAAAGTCTATCGCATGAGGCCAGAAATGTCAGAGAAAATTAAGACTGAAGTCATGAGGCAGTTCAACACCGAATTCTTGGTTGTCACCTCCTATCCACAATGGGTCGCCAATGTTGTTCCAGTGCCTAAAAAGGATGCTAAGGTACGCATGTGTGTGGACTGCAGAGACTTGAATAGGGCAAACCACAAGGATGACTTCCTGCTTCCCCGTATCGATATTTTGGTTGACAACACCGCACAATATAAAGTATTTTATTTCATGGACGGTTTCTTTGGATACAACCAGATCAAAATGGCACCTGAGGACATGGAAAAAACGACCTTCGTCACACAGTGGGGTACATTCTGTTAAAAGGTTATGCCATTCGGGTTGAAGAACGCTGGGTCAACCTATCAGCGTGCCATGGTAGCTCTATTTCACGACATGATCCATCACGAAATAGAGGTCTATGTGGATGGCATGATAGCCATATCTCAAATTGAAGAAGAACATCTTGACCATCTGCAGAAACTGTTTGAACGACGGAAGAGATACAAACTAAGTTTGAATCCAAATAAATTCACTTTTGGAGTAAGGTCCGATAAACTCTTAGGTTTTGTTGTCAGCGAAAAAGGTATCGAAGTGGACCCTGAAAAGGTAAAAGAAATACAGGAAATGCCTGCTCCTCGCATTGAGAAGGAAGTTAGGGGATTCTTAGGATGGTTGAACTATATCGCCCGGTTCATTTCCCATTTGACCGCTACTTGTGAACCAATCTTCAAATTACTGAAGAAAGATCAAGTGTTGGATTGGAATGACGACTGCCAGGCTGCCTTCGACAGGATCAAAGAATATCTTCAAAAGCCTCCCGTTTTGATGCCTCCAATCGAGGGAAGACCTTTGATCATGTATCTAACTGTCTTGGAAAATTCAATGGGGTGTGTGATGGGGAAGCATGACGAGTCTGGCCAAAAAGAGCATGCAATTACTACCTGAGCAAAAAGTTTACTGACTGTGAAACCAGATATTCACTGCTCGAGAAAACTTGTTGCGCTCTAGCATGGGCTGCTCGCCGGCTAAGACACTATATGTTGACCCATACTACCTTATTGATATCCAAGATGGATCCAATTAAATACATATTCGAGAAGCCCTCCCTTTCTGGGAGAATAGCAAGATGGCAGATGGTCCTGACCCGATACGACATTCAATACACTACCCAGAAAGCCATAAAGGGAAGTGTATTATCCAATCACCTTGCTCATCAGGCCGTGGATGACTATCAGTCCATGAAGTTCGAGTTCCCAGATGAAGACATCATGTTGGTAGGCAATTGTGAAGAACTAAAACCATATGACGGACCTGAACAAGGATCCCGATGGACCTTGGTTTTTGACAGAGCTTCCAATGCACTCGGCAACTACATAGGCGCTATGATCATATCCCTTGAATGATGTCATACTCCCTTCACTGCTAGATTATGTTTCAACTGTACCAATAATATGGCAGAGTACGAAGCGTGTATTTTGGGTCAAAGTTGCCATAGATTTGGGAATCAAGTCCTTAAGTGTATTTGGAGATTCAAACTTAGTCATCAGTCAGATTAAAGGAGAATGGGACACGAGGCACCCTAATATCATCCCTTACAAAGAACGTGCATTGACATTAATCCCACATTTTGAGTAAATTACCTCTGAACATTTTCCACGAGAGGAAAATTAACTAGCAGACGCGCTAGCGACTATGTCATCCATGATCAAAATGAGATGGGATAATGATACTCCTCAGATCACCATAAAGAGGATGGATGAACCAGCTTAGTGTCACGAGGTTAGTACTGATGAAGTGGCGGCCAAGCCTTGGTTCCATGAAATTAAGAGATATCTCGAGGCCCAAGAATATCTGGAAGGAGCTTCAGTCAATGACAAGAAATTCCTGAGAAGATTCTCTGCTAAGTTCTTCCTCAATAATGGCATTCTCTACAAGCGCAACCACAACTCTACTTTGCTTTGTTGCATAGAAAAGAGTGAGGCAGACAAGATCTTGGTTGATCTACATGAAGGAACTTTTGGAACTCATTCTAGTGATCACACGATGGCTAAAAAGATCTTATGGGAAGGGTACTACTGGTCTACTATGGAAGCAGATTGTCATCAGCATTCACAAACTTGTCACAAGTGTCAGATCTATGATGACAAAGTACATGTGCCTCCAGTTCCTCTAAACGTCCTAACTTCTCCTTGGCCATTCATGATGTCGGGCATTGACATGATTGGATAAGTCAAACCTATAGCTTCTAATAGACATCGCTTCACCTTGGTTGTCATTGACTATTTCACGAAATGGGTTGAGGCAACATCCTTTTCTTCTGGAACCAAGAATGTTATGGCCCGATTCATCAAACATAACCTTATTTGTCAGTATGGTATTCCATAGAGGATCATCACAGATAATGGTACAAATCTCAACAATAATATGATCACTGCACTGTGCGTGCAATTCAAGATCCAATATCATAACTCTTCTCCTTACCGGCCGAAGATGAACGAAGCTGTAGAAGCCGCTAATAAAAACATCAAGAAGATCATATAAAAAAATGACAGTAACCTACAAATACTGGCATGTGATGTTACCATTCGCTCTCCACGGTTACCGTACCACAGCGCACACATCAACAGGGATAACTCCCTTCTCCTTGGTATACGGCATGGAAGTTGTTCTACCAATTGAAGTCCAAATACCTTCTTTGAGAATCATAAAGGATACGGGGTTTAGTGAAGATGAATGGATTCAAACTCAATTTGACTAGTTGAACTTGATTGATGAGAAGAGGCTTACAATTGTCTGCCATGGTCAGATGTACCAAAAACGTATGATCAAAGCTTTCAACAAGAAGGTCAGATGTAAGGCATATCAAGCTGGTGACCTGGTAATCAAGTGTATCCTACTGCCACAAGGTGATCCCAGGGAATATGGACTCCTACATACGAAGGACCATTTATGATCAAGAGTGTATTTTCCAATGGGGCAATGATCTTAACCACTATGGACGTTGAGTATTTTCCACACCCTGTAAACGCGGACATAGTTAAAAGATACTACGCATAAACAAAGACCCGCTAGGTCGACTAGCCTAGGAAAAATCAGGGCATCCCGGTGAACCAAAAGGGATCGGGAAAAAATTAGGGATAAAATACAAAAAGTATGTACACCTTGTAGTGGTAGAAATGTTTAAGACTAAGCCATTGGATTGGCTAGACTTTATACAAATCAAAATAAAAATCGCCACCGCGTTTTATTGTTTCCAAAGGAATGGGAAAAGAGAGAATAACCCAAAAAGAAGGGGAAAGATTCAAGGTAAGGGGGTTGGTTATACAAAGGGAAGGTATTAGCACCCTAAACATCTACGGTACTCCGCAGGAGCCTCTTTGAAAAATCTGTATATTTTGGCTATATAAAATGTGTTGTATATAAAATGGATGGTGGAGGTGAGAAAAGAAATATTTTTTATGATTTTTGCATCCACCGCGGTTGCGAACCTTTAGTGTCTACGTACCACCTTTCATGCAATAGAGGATCAGGGTACACGTAGTTCCTCTTTAAAAATCTTGAAACACAAGTGTGTTGGTTAATTTTAAGAGATAAGACATCATTGTCATTGTCCTTGTGGAAAACATACTACCCACAATCATGAGAAAGGAGAATTTGCATCATCTCAAAGTGGAGGATATGGCTTGGATTTTAAAATCAACAATGCCTCACTCAACACCCAAGTGGAAAATATCTCTCTTCACTACATATTGTAGAAGTATAGTTGTTTGCATCACTACAAGGATTGACAAGAGTCT
Organism: Vicia faba; assembly: GCA_948472305.1. Lineage (NCBI taxonomy): Eukaryota > Viridiplantae > Streptophyta > Magnoliopsida > Fabales > Fabaceae > Vicia > Vicia faba. Next base: position 475,028,037 of record OX451735.1, read on the forward strand.
AACCTTTTGAGAAAAAGTTTTAAAGATAAAAGCCAAAGTGGCAAAATGGTTTGAAATGAGATTGATTGACTTTTAGTCTTCTCACAAAAAAAGTGATAAAGTATTATTAAATTGATTAAAGTTTATTGATGAAAATGTTTTTGAAAATGCATGGACCTAAGTCCAAGTTTATTATGAAAGTGTTTCAAGTTTAGAAACAAGAAGAGTTTAAAAAGGAGGGAGAAGATTTTTGAAATTAAAGAAGATGGGAGGAGTAGAAGAGGCTATCCTAAAGCATAAGGTAAAAGCTAAGGATAAGGACCATTTAACCAACAAGAAGCCAAAGCTTGACATTATGAGCCAAGATAAAATTCCCATTCTTTGGATTGAAACCAAACAAGCAAAGATACTAGACCTCTTCAAGTGTATTAAGTCTTCACAAAAATTGGGCAGAGTAACGGATGTATACGGGTGAATTCCAGATTACAAGCAGAGGATGTAATCATAAAAACCTGCACACAAAAACAAACAAGCAACCCAATGTCTTGAGGTAAACCTCAATAGCTCCAGACAAAATAATCAGATAAGATCACAAGATATCCAAGATAGGCCAAGGTTTCTAATCCTAAGTCCAAGAAAAGTCCACTGCTCCACCATGCCAAGGATAGTAACCAAATAGTCCAAGTGCCATTAAGAGTTTTTTAGGGTTTAAGTTGGTTATTAAGTATTTTGGGAAAGAAAAAGAAAAGCTCAAGTGAGCAAAGTAAAAATGACAAGAAAATAAATGCTCAAATGAGCAAAGATAAAAATGGCATGAAATGAAAAATGCTGAAAGTAAATAGTACATAAAGCATAAAAAAGAATAAAAGCATAAGGTAAAACAAGTCAATAATTAGTGGTTAGTTGGATGACCATCGTGAAACTTGCATTTGGAACTCATTAGAGGATTGGTAGAACCAAAGCCTCCACACAACAAGTTGCATTTTCTTTTGTCAAGTATATCATCCATTTGGAATTCTCATAAGTACCATTTAATGATCAACAATGTTTAAGTGATCCGCGTTGACCAAAGGTGTTATAGATCTATTAGAGGATTGGTAGAATCAAAGCCTCCACACAATGAATCTCAAGGTTATTGGATCAAAGAGATCAAATTAACATACTTTAGCTTGCAATCATAAGTTTGGGCCACGAATGATCATTTATTCGAATCGTGACAAAATTTAGCGCTATGTTAAGCAATCGTAAGTGGAATTATATAGAAGTCGCACCTATTTTGAGGTTGATCAATAGCAATCTATGCACCATTTATTTTGAAACATGATATAAAGATCATGCTCTAACAACATTTAGTGCAATTAGAAAGGAAAGAGATGAAGAGGAATTAGGGTAAATAGAAAAACCACATTTTGATTAATATTTAATCAAACTATTATTAAAATCATTCATCCATTTTTGTGGAGTTAAACTCAACATCATGGATCCAATGATGTTAATAAAGCCATGATTAAAAAATCAACCCAAGACAGCCAGAAAATAATATCACATTTAATATATATATTAAAAGGTTTTAAAAAAATGTTTAAAAAAGGAAATAATGAGGAAAATACCAATTATATTCAAATTAATCAAGAAATGAAAAATAAGACCATAGAAAAATCAGAAAAGGGGCCAAGTAATTTTACAAAATTTTTGGGAATTTTTAAAAGTCAGAAACTATTTTTAAAAATTAAAATAAATGGGTGAAATAAACAAAAATGGTAAAAAAATAGTAAACTCAGAAACAAAAATAAAATAAGGTCACCAATATTTATCACAATATCATTGGATCATTCCATAATTTTTTCAGAATTTAAAAATGTGTAAAAGTATTTTTAAACATTTTAAACAAATCAAATAAGTGTAAAATTCATTAAAAAAATACCAAAACACAAAATTAAATTGTGAAAAAATAAAAATCAGAAAGAGAATAATCAAAAATATTTTTCATAATTTTTTCAGATATTTTGGACTAAAAATGAATTTTTTATGCTTTTTTGAAATTTAAAATAATTAAAATATAAAAATCAGAAAAAGAAAATAAAAGAAAAAAATGTGGACCATTGGATGAGAGTCAAAACGCGTTAGTAATCAAATCTAAAGGATCTGGCGCGTTGTGCATATCATGGTCTTTACTGAATAAAGCACTGAATCAAATGTAAAATCAGAAATTCAAAAAATACAAATGGCACGCTTTCATTGGTTAGAAGGTGACACGTTGGTCATCTTCAACCTCCAGCCTCACGAATTGCAGGTCTCTCAAACTGTAAAATCAGAAGCTCAGACCTATGCCATTCACTTCGTCTCCTCAAGACGAAGACAACCACACCTTCGCGCCCAATTTATATAAACTGTAACTCAAGCAATTTGGAAAGAAAGTTTTGAAAGGGGATTTGAAAATTCATGGTCAAAACGTGCTTCCAGATGAAAGTGAATGTTGCAACTAGAACCAGGGCAATGAGAGCAACACAATAATACCAAAGTTTTGAAGAATTGATGAAGGAATCTACCTATTGAAGTTGAGTTGCAGAGCTCTGAAACTGGACTTCTATAGAGCAATGTAGGGCACGATTCTTGAATGTAATTGTATGGTTAGGTTCAGGGAAGATCAAGGAAGGTGAATTGATGGAAAAATGGATTAAAAAAGGCTTGAGAATAGGATTCGAAGTAGCTGAATTTTGAGTTGTGAAGCAAGTTTGGCAGGGTGATTCTGGCTACCTAAGCTTGGGAAATTGAATGGGGGATGACCCTCTATTTATAGGGAATCAAATGGAATGCTCAAGCGTGTGGAATGATGCAAATTGGAGGGAAATCGTGTGAACCTGATACACGAATAAAGTGTGATCTAATTTGCATCAAAACTCATCAAATCCTTGCGTTTCAAGGCTCTAATCCACTTTGGCAACTTGGTTAAACATGTTTAGATCACAAACGCGTGCTAATTTGGTATTTAAAGGCCAAAACATGGATTTCAAATCCTGGCTTATGGTGAAACTTCAGTTTCAAGTTACCAAGTTCATTCCAATGGCATTTCCACCTCAAGGAGTCTTAGGGAAAAATTCTTGATGCTTTGGAAAGATGAGGTAAAAAGCTTTGCAATGGAAAATAATGGAATCAAATGGATGGTTGAGCTGAAAGTTACATGGAGTCAAAGTTGAAGAAAAAGAGTTGACTTTCCATACTTAGAAATATTTCAAATTCTTCTTAAAAAATGACCTATAATCTTTTGCATCCAAACATGGCCTTGCACTTAGAATTTGCTCTTGATCAAAAAAGATGGAATGAAGTAGACCTCTTGAATGACATTTTTCAATTTGAACCACTTAAAATCTTCAAAAATTGAGCAAGTTATGACTTGTTGAAGTTGGCCAAAAATCATGAAATGACCTATAATCTTTTGCATTCTTAAGGCAACTTCAATCCATTTTCTCACTTTGCATATAAAAGAAGGCATGAATTAAACATCTTTAGGATCATCGTGAAAAAAGAATGGGCCCAAGGTGATAAAAATTGACCAAGTTATGACCATTTGAAGTCACATATGGAAAATTGGGGATTCATCTGGGTGACTTGTAATCTTTCTTCTTCACTAAGTTCCTTCCACATGAAAACTATTTGGAACTTTTGAAGTGATTTGCTGGTAACTCTTTGAAGAGAAGAATGCTTTTGGAATCACTCAAAAATATCAAAATATGAGCAAGATATGCCCCTCTGAAGTCCAAAACCCTAGCTTCTAGATCAAGAGAGAGCTTGGTGGAACTTTGCCAAGTTTGAACAAACTTTTTATGCCCATATTCTTCCTTTATGAATAGAATTTGTTGAGGATGGGGATGATGACTCATGGCCACCAAAACTACTTCCATACCAACTTCAAAACAACTTCAATGGTGAGGTTTGAATCCCTCAAGCTTTGACTAGGGCATGGAAATAAACTCATGAACCCATGATACAACTTGATAATCCTCATTGCCTTTACCTACATTATTAACAAGTAAGACAAACCAATATTGTATTTGTTAATTTAGAGAAAAATATCAAAGAAAAATATCCATTTTCACCAAAGAAAATAAGTCAAGGTGCTTGGTAATTCCTCAGAAGAGCAAGGTTAAAGATAAGGAGAAGAACCAAAAGCCCTAATGTGATCTTGTGGTGATTAAAACAAAATGGTATGATGAAGGGATCTTATGGACAAAAATTAGGGTACAACATCTGCCCTTATTTAAGTTTCTTCTATCCAAAGATACGAAGGTTAAAAATCTTCGTGTCGACATGATCGAAGATACTTAAATATAAAAAAACCCTATTTTTGGCCCTAAGATGCCATGCAAACATTTATGCATATGAATGGAACAAAAAAACGCAAAGTAGTATTGGGGATGCAACATGAAATGTAGCAACAAAAGAGCAATCCCACCAGGAAAATAAATCACTGGTAAACCACAAGAAAAGAATCTGAGAGGAGGATAACAAGCATCGACGTTCATTGCCAATGGTCTACCAACGTTCACTGGAGGTAGGAAGAGAATATCATATCATCGCCGTTCACTGACGATGAACTATCAACATTCACTAAAGATAGCAAAAAGATATCAAACACCGATGTTCACTGCCGATGTACTACCAACGTTCACTGAAGGTAGAAATAGAAAATCATATCACCGTCGTTCACTGACGATGAACTATCAACACTCACTGAAGGTAGAAATGGAAAATCATATCACCGTCGTTCACTGACAATGAACTATCAACATTCACTGAAGATAGCAAAAAGATATCAAACACCGACGTTCACTACCGATGTACTACCAACATTCATTGAAGGTAGAAATAGAAAATCATATCACTGTCGTTCACTGACGATGAACTATCAACATTCACTGAAGATAGTAAAAAGATATCAAACACCGACGTTCACTGTCGATGTACTACCAACGTTCATTGAAGGTAGAAATAGAAAAAATATCAAGCCACCCCAAGATTATGGTGTTTTGCCAAGAACGGGTCTCAACTTCTTCTTTAACCAAGGAAATCTTCCTGGAAAGGGTAATACTTAATCTGTCTCAAATAAAGAGACTCCCACTTATTGTCAAGGGAAATTGCAAAGAGAAATGACTTTCTGGGAATAGTAATATGACTTCCCGGGGACATGCCACGATATCCCTGCTGAGGAGATAAAGTCTTCCTGTGCAAAATAAATGCATGAACCAAAACTCAAAGTTTTCAGAGATCCATAAATCCAATTCATAAATAAACTGGAGCAAGACGGCCAGTGTAGATACATCCTTTGAGAAATAAACTCAAGAGGGACAACCAAAATCAACTAAGCAAAGAGCGCTGCAGAAAAGGTCAGAACACAATGCTAATGAACGATGGTTTTTAGTTATGCATGATGTATGTATGAATGTATGAGTGCTATCGTGCATAGCCTGGTAAAAGGATACATAATCAGTACAAACAAACAAAACCGCCTCAGGTACTAACGGCACTGGGCTAATCTTCAACCAGAAAGATCAATCCAAGAAAGGTAAAAGCAACTACGGAAACCAAATCCATTGCCTGTGTTAACTTTACTTAGGAGAAACATAATCGGATGTAGCCAAATCAAACAAATATTGGGATAGAACATCCTTCTTCCGGTTTTATTGGAGAAAACAACTTTTCAAAAGCAACATGCCTACTGGAGATTGCGAGACCAGCCTCAAATAAAGCAGACTGACGCCAACATAATCAAACTTTACTGGGGAATTCAAGCCTAACTCCCCGGAGAAAACTTTCATCACGAATGCTCATTCCAAACAAGAGATTCCCTAGGATAACCTTCCTGGGAAATCAAAAAGTCAATACTTCCATCATATGAGGGAAAACTTGTTTGGGAAATTGGGACGGAGGATCCTGACCATGCAAACCCAAAAAATGAACCAAGACTTGACTGGGGATAATGGGATCACAACCCAATATTGCATCTTGTACCCACTGGTATTGTCTCTGACTATCTGAGAAACACAAAAGGATTGTGCACACCAACAAAATGACCTGAGAAAAACTTTCATGAAGGGAGTAAATCTTCTTAAAATAACTGGAGTTTGTTCATTCTTCGGACCACCATTCTTGTTGTCATTGTTTCATCACAAATCCCAAAGTAGATTGAATTGGTAAAGATCTCTTTTCTTTTTGAAAAATTAATTTTGCATTTTAATCCTTTTGCTTTAACAGTTATTATCAGCAATAAATGATGTCTTTGCAAGCTAAATAAAAATAAGAACACAAAAAGTTGGGCAAAAGCTTGAATTTCATTAATAGAATGGCAGTCTGCGAATGGCGAGACTCCATGGATGATTACAAAGGGAATGGTAATACATAATGGAAAAGATACATTGAGATACAATGACCACTATTCCCCCTAACAACTTTTGAAGTCCTGAGCAGCAGCTTTTGTTGAAGTATGGTGAGGATCTGACAAGATTGTTGCTTCAACGATCAAGTCTTGTCTGACGTAGTTAATTGCCAAGAAAAATCCCTAACTTTTGCCTAAGCTGCCCTTGCGGGTTTTCAACTTAGCGGGAAATTTATTCTGTTTATGTCTCTAATTTTTGCCTAGACCGCCCTTTCGGGTTTTCGGCCTACCGACACACTCTTTTTTTGCCTAAGCCGCCCTTTCAGGTTTTCAACTTAGCGAGCTGTTCTTTTTTTTTATTTAGGCAAAGTATTTCTTGACTGCGTCAGCATTAATGGGACGTGGGAACTCCTCGCCATCCATAGTTTCAAGAATTAATGCATCACCAGAGAAGGCTTTCTTGACAACATACGGGCTTTCAAAATTGGGAGTCCACTTGCCCCTAGAATCAGCGTTGAAAGACATGATCTTCCTGAGCACGAGGTCGCCTTCTCTGAATTCACGAGGTTTGACCTTTTTGTCAAATGCTTTCTTCATTCTTTTCTAATATAACTTCCCATGACATAAAGTTGTTATCCTCTTCTCTTCAATCAAATTCAATTGGTCAAACTTATTCTGAACCCATTCAGCCTCTGTCAATTTGGCTTCCATTATCACACGCAACGAGGGAATCTCTACCTCGACAGGGAGTACAACTTCCGTTCCATACACTAGAGAAAACGGGGTTGCTCCTGCTGAAGTGCGGGCAGATGTTCCATATCCATGTAGAGCAAAAGGGAGCATTTCATACCAATCCTTATAAGTAACAACCATTTTCTGGATAATTCTCTTGATATTCTTATTAGCAGATTCAACAACCCCATTCATCTTAGGCTTGTATGGAGATGAATTGTGATGGACAATCTTGAATTCTTCACACAGTTCTGTCATCATCTTGTTGCTCAAATTCGAGCCATTGTCAGTAATGATTCTGCTCGGCACATCATACCGGCATATAAGATTATTCTTAATGAAGTGCACAACCACCTGCTTAGTAACATTGGCATATAAAGCAGTCTCTACCCATTTGGTAAAGTAATCAATTGCTACCAAGATGAAACGGTGTCCATTTGAAGCTTTGGGTTCTATCAACCCGATCATGTCAATACCCCACATAGAGAAAGGCCATGGGGAGGAAATCACATTGAGAAGTTTCGGAGGCACATGGATCTTATCTGCGTAAATCTGGAATTTATGGCACTTCTTTGCAAATTTGTAACAATCAGATTCCATCGTCAACCAATAATAACATGTCCTTAGCATCTTTTTAGCCATTGAATGTCCATTAGCATGAGTGCCAAATGAACCTTCATGGATTCCATGCATCAACATGTCTGCTTCGTGTCTATCCACGCATCTGAGCAAGACCATGTCAAAATTCCTCTTGTATAGCACATTTTCACTGAGGAAGAAACTGCCTGCCAACCTTCTCAGTGTCTTTCTATCTTTCTTTGACGCACCAAACGAGTATTCCTGGGTCTGAAGAAAATGCTTGATATCATAGTACCAAGGTTTTTCATTTGCTACCTCCTCTATCGCAAACACATGAGCGGACCTATCGAGTCGTCGAACTATAATTCGGGGTATTTCATTCCAAGCATTTACTTGGTACATGGAAGCCAGAGTTTCCAGAGCATCTGCCATTTGATTTTCATCCCTGGGAATGTGATGGAATTCAACTTTATTGAAGAAGGGTAGTAATCTTCTAGCATAATATTTGTAAGGGATCGAGCCAGGGTGACGAGTGTCCCATTCCCCTTTAATCTGATTTATTACCAATGCTGAATCGCCATACACATCTAGAATTTTGATTCGGAGATCAATAACTTCTTCAAGACCCTTGATGCAAGCCTCATATTCTGCCATATTATTAGTGCAATCAAATGTTAACATTGCAGTAAAAGGAATGTGCGATCCATGAGGAGTAACAATCACAGCACTAATTCCTTTACCATAAGCATTCACAGCTTCATCAAATACCATACTCCAACGAGATTCAGGGTCGGCGCCCTCCTCAGGCAATGGTTCATCACAATCTTTCACTTTCAAGAACATCACATCTTCATCGGGGAATTCATATTCTGCAGACTGATGATATTCCACTGACTGGTGAGCAAGGTAATCTGCCAACACACTACTTTTGATAGCTTTTTGAGTGCGGTATTCGATATCATATTCAGACAACAACATCTGCCAATGGGCAATTCTCCCAGTAAGATTAAGCTTTTCAAAAATATACTTGATTGAATCCATTTTGGAGATCAACCAAGTGGTATGATTCAACATATACTGCCGCAAACGCTTTGCCGCCCAGGCCAAAGCACAACATGTTTTTTCTAGCATGGAATACCGCGACTCACAATAAGTGAACTTTTTGCTGAGATAATAAATGGCGAACTCTTTCTTTCCCGTTTCATCCAGTTTTCCCAGAATACAACCCATGGATTTATCTAACACTGTTAGATACATAATCAACAGTCTTCCTTCTACGGGGGGGGAGCAAGATAGGAGGTTCAAGCAGATATTCTTTAATACTTTCAAATTCCCTTTGGTAGTCATCCACCCACACATAACCTTGATCTTTTTTAACAACTTAAAGATCGGTTCACACGTTGCGGTCATGTGGGAAATAAATCTGGAGATATAATTCAAACGCCCGAGGAAACCCCTGACTTGCTTTTCAGTTCTTGGTGCTGGTATTTCTTGGATTGCTTTGACTTTGTCAGGGTCAACTTCAATTCCTTTCTGGCTAACAATAAAACCCAACAATTTCCCAGATCTAACTCCGAAGATGCATTTATTTGGATTCAAGCGGAGACGATACTTCCTCAAATGCTGAAACAACTTCAACAAATATTCTATATGCCCTTCTTCAGTTTGGGATTTGGCAATCATATCATCAACATATACTTCGATTTCTTTGTGCATCAGATCATGGAATAGGGTTGTCATAGCCCTCCGGTACGTTGCACTAGCGTTCTTCAACCCGAAGGGCATCACTCTGTAACAGAATGTTCCCCAGGGTGTGATAAACGTTGTTTTTTCCATGTCCTCTAGAGCCATTCTTATTTGATTATACCTGGAAAATCCATCCATGAACGAGAATACCTTGAATTTTGTTGTGCTATCCACTAACATATCAATGTGAGGCAATGGAAAATCATCTTTTGGACTAGCTTTATTTAGATCTCTGTAATCTACGCACATGCGGACTTTTCTGTCTTTTTTCAGTACTGGGACAATATTGGCAATCCATTGAGGGTACACTGACGTCACAAGAAAACCAGCATTAATCTGCTTTAGGACCTCCTCTTTGATCTTTACTGCCATATCCGGGTGGGTTCTTCTCAACTTTTGTTTAACTGGTGGACACTCTGGCTTCAACGGTAAACGATGCTCGACAATGTCTGTATCTAGACCAGGCATATCTTGATAAGACAGAGCAAAAATATCCACATACTCTTTCAACAGCTCAATCAACTCGCTCTTTACATCAGGATGCAACGATGCTCCAATCTTGACTTCCTTCAGATCTTCTTCTGAACCCAAATTAACCACTTCCAAAGGCTCTTTATATGGCTTAATGGTATTTTCCTCGTGCTCAAGCAACCGTGAGACCTCTTATGGGATCTCACCATAATCTTCTTCTTCAGCCCCAAACATAGGACACTCAAAGTTGGGAGAGGGTGCAGGGTCATTGTATTCAACGAGTTTTTTAATTAATCTGCACATGTGATTTATGATTGCTTTTAGAAACTGACACATATAATAAGTGATCATGCATATTATTTTCAGTTATTATTTATTTTGAAAGGGTTTTTTGATTATTACTATTTCCCAAGAAAAAGGCAGAAAATAAAAGACATAATTTGGAAGCAAAGACAACTTTTATTAATGATCTTAACAGTTATAGCAAACAGATAAGCCCTACAACATCGATAGTTCCACCTTGGGCAGAGTGAAAGTTTTTCAAAAGAAAGAAACAGATTAACAAAACAAATTACTTTGAAACATGTATGCAAGAAGGAACATCAATGGTGACCCAGTTCTGAACTCGGACTCCATGCGTCACATAATTTGGTGCTTCCTGCTCTGCTTCATCCTCTTCAACAACATTAATTCCAGAACCAATCGGATGGAGGTAGCCTCCGCTGCGGAAAACATCATGATAACTGTTCACAGAAGACTTCAGCTTTAGACTTTCGCCTTTGCCATTCCTCGAAGAGAAACCCAAACCAGTTCTATTTTTTTTCACGGGTGGATCCACAAGTCGTCCCCAAACTGCATTGTGACCATTGCGCACAACCTGCTGCGCGTCCTTCAGCGAAACCACAGAATTCTCATTCTTCCTTATATTGTCAATGGATAGGGCTTGGAACTGGGTTCCAACAGCAGCCTCATCCGCTTCTACAATACTGAAAGAGGATAGATGGGATATCAACAACGCTTGCTCCCCGTTTATGATCACTACCTTCCCTTCACGCACAAATTTTAGCTTCTGATGCAGAGTTAAAGTGACAGCCCTTGCTTCGTGTATCCATGGACGTCCTAGCAAACAACTATACGCGGGAATAATGTCCATTACCTGGAAAGGTATCAAGAACAAGTGTGTTCCTATATGGATGGGTAAGTCCACTTCATCGATGACAGATTTCCTCGACCCATGAAAAGCCTTCACAATGATGCCACTCGGGCACATAGGTGTTCCCTGATACTTTAACTTCATGAGGGTACTTCTCAGTATAACATTCAACGCAGATCCATTATCAATTAGCACATTGGACATCGAATCATTCTTGCAATTCAAAGATATATGGAGGGCTAGGTTGTGATTCTCCCTTCATCTGGTAACTCATCATCGCAAAAACTCAAGTTATTACATGACGTAATGTTTCTAATCACGTTGCTGAATTGATCCAACGACATGTCATTCTCTACAAAATCTTGGTCTAGTACTCTCATCAGTGATTCTCTATGAGCGGAGGAATTCATCAATAAAGCTAGGATGGATATCTTTGAAGGAGTATGCAATAGCTGGTCCACAATTTTGTAGTCGCTCATTTTAATTATTTTCAAGATATCATCCACTTCTTTCTCCAATGTAGCTCCACTAGTATCTCCTTCAACCTTCTTAGGCTCATCGTTCTCAGCAATTTTCTTTCCAGCAACAACATCTTTTTGAATAACCGGCGCAAACACACGACCACTATGGGTCACCCTGTTATTATCAGCTATATTTCCAACATCTGGCATCGACTGGATGGGAACTTCCACCCCATCTTCCAAGATTGTAGCATTGTATTTGTAAGGCACAGCCTTATCTGATTTATAGGGAACAGGTCCTGGCAGGCTAATTACCAATGGGGTAACAGCTGGTTTGCTATGGTACTCCACCTCAAGGTGAGCGGATGCACCAAAACAAGGTACAATGACATTTACACCTTCCTCGACACAATCAGCCTTCAAAAGACCATTTCCGACAAATAAATCTTTGTCTGAAGAGAAAAACTCATCCGCGGAGGCATACTCTTCCTCTGACTCTTCTCCCATCAAACAAACTTCAACCATATCAACTTCGTGATAATCATCTCTCTGACTTGTGATCTTGATAGTCCCATTGTATAATAGCAATTGAACACCCTCTTTCACAATAGAACATACTCGGGGGTCTTGACGACAAATTACGCATGATCCATATTGGTTTTCTACCTGACCATCAGTACGGCAGAAGGTAGCATTCAACTGTACAAGATCTTCATTCAGATACTCCATATCAAAAATTCTGAATTCACCAGGACATCCAGAAACCATATTCACTTCCTCTTCATACTCTGCCCTAGGCCTGATTATATGGATTAAACCTTCATTTATCATCTCCTGTAAATCAGCCTTTATCTTCTCGCAACCCTGTATATTTGTACTGTAAACAGCACAACCGATGTGGTCATGCGTATAATAACTGAATTCATAGAGGTATGTGTGCATCTTCACTAAATCCCCTCTAACCAGATTAATGTCAAAAATTCGGAAGTCACTGGGAAAACCGACCACCATATTCACAGTATTCACTCCCCCATGTTTGGGCAGAGAATTGTCTTTCACATTAGGTCCCATGTCTTTGAAAGATAGAATTCAAGACTTCACTAACTTTTGCACTTCAGTCTTCAAAGGATAACAATTTTCAACTCTATGCCCCGATGCTCCCTGATGAAAGGCACACGTCTGATCCGCTTTGTAATACCAAGGCAGTGGTGATGGTACAGTGGGAGGTGGTCGTGTCTGGACCAACTTCTTCTGAATCAATGCTGGTAGTAGCTCTGTATAGCTCATGGGGATAGGGTCATAGTTCTCCCTTCTCTAATTATTCCTTTGGTTCCCCTGCTGGGACTGTTTTTGATAAGCAACAGTAGTTGGAGCGGCATTTATAACAGGAGTCACTGAAGTAACTTGCTGGTGACGCTGATAATTCCTTCTAGGAGCGTTTACCCTCCTCTCTTGTATAACAACATTGGTATCCCCTTCTTTCTTCTTTGAACCCATAAATTGGCTTCTTCACACTTCTGGATCCTTCACCCTTTGTCAAACGGCCTTCTCTTACTGCCTCTTCTAGGCAGACGCCCATTCCTACCATCTCTGTAAAATCACTCGAAGCACTTGCTACCGTTCTTTCGTAGTAGAAAGCACTCAGCGTTTTCAAAAAAAAAAAGTCATTTCCTTCTCCTCCATAGGGGGAATCACTTGTGCAGCCACTTCGCGCCATCTTTGCGCGTGTTCTTTGAACGATTCTCTGTCTTTATGAACCATGGCTCTAAGCTGGTCACGATCGAGCACCATGTCCACATTGTACTTGTATTGTTTTATAAATGCTTCTCCCAAATCATTAAAAGTATGGATGTTGGCGATGTCCAAACTCATATACCATTTTAGTGTTGCGCCGGTCAGACTATCCTGGAAAAAGTGAATCAGAAGGTGTTGATCATCGGTGTGGGTAGACATTCTCCTTACATACATCACCAAGTGAGCACGAGGGCAAGTGTTGCCCTTGTACTTATCAAACTCCGGGACCTTAAACTTAGCAGGCACTTTAACATTCGGGACCAAACACAGCTCATTCACATTCTGCCCAAATAACTCTTTTCCCCTAAGAGCCTTCATCTCTCTTTGCATTCTATCAAACTGCTCTTGGAAATCATCCATTCTGTCATAAAGACCCAAGTCTTCACTCGGCGGAGGGAAAGGACGACACATATCTTCATTAACAAACGGAACCAGATTCACCGAAGGAGGTGCAGCAGGAACAATATGCACCACAGGAGGTGCTAGAGTAACAACATTTGGAACCACTGGAGCATCTCGGGGGCCCAAATTGAAACTTTCAGGTGCAAAATTCTCTGGCATTCCCCACGGATAACCCTGAGGCATGCGGTTTTGAACAACAGTCGGAGTAGCGAATACAGGAACAATAGGAACTTCAGCATTTGCCCTTATTGGTTGAGGTTGAACACTCGGTGGCTGATTCTGAGATACCACCAGAGCTTCCATCAGAGTAGTCAAATTGGCCAAGCCTGCCTTCAAAGCAGAAACTTCTTCGCGCAGCTCGCGATTCTCCTGTTCTAAGTTGTCCATCTTCTTTTTGAAATTAGCCCGAGTGTTGTAGTGATGAGTCAGCTTGCTGAATGAAGTAAAGAAGCTGGGTAAGGCACCTGGATATACATAACAAATGCAAGAAATATGTGCAATATGATGCATGATATGCAATGTATATGATTATTATTATTTTATCATTTAATATTTCAAGGGATTTAAGATTTACAGACATATCGCAAACATCAAAATAATAACGCATTTGAAATACTGAAAACTTTTATTATAATAACTTCTAAATGGGTTACAAGTTTTAATGATCCCAAGTACAAGATGAAAATACAATCTAAAATCCTGAGAAAAGGAACTAATAGAGATCAATCTGTACGATGGCGCTTCCCTGTGAGCCTGGCAGTCTGAGCTCTCAACCTCTGGTTTTCTTCCACATGTCTGATGTCAACCTCCTTCCAATCATCTGAATCAGGAAGTGAACAAATAGCACCTGTTTGAGGCTTAGGGGAAAATAAATCCCCTTGCCTCTCTATAGACTCCACAGCTCGACTCTCAAGGATCTCGATCAAATCATCTTTCTTCTTTAAGTCTTCTTTATAGGAACTCTCTAAAGTATGGAAATTGTTCTTCCAAGCATCCCTTTCCTGTTGCATCCTAACCAAAGCGAGTTGCAGCTCTTCTAGATCATCTAATAAGGGAGGAGTGGTCTTCACAAATAGATCAGGCATGGGTGTCTTCCGAGTATACGGCATCTTCAACTGAATGGCTCTCGATCGAACCCACTGAAGATATGGCTCTAAAGAAACAGCGCCCCTAGGTCCCAAATCCTTCTTACTCTTCTTATGAATGTGACGCCAGGCCTTCGCAATTTGCTCCCTAGCTTCCCTGTGGTCTTCTCCTTCCTTCAGAAAGAAAGTACTCAAATGAATGTTGTTTGGTTTATCCCTCATCGGATAACCAAGATGTCGTCGTGCAAGAATAGGGTTATAGTTAATTCCTCCCTTTGTACCAAGAAGAGGTACATTGGGGAAACTACCACAACTGTCAATAATCTCCACATCCTGATAAGCTCGATAATACCAATCAATATCCGAGTGAGTAAGTTCCATGATCTTAGGAGCCCAATGAGGTTCCTTCTTGACATCCCAAAAGGCATCAGACTGAGGCATATGAGAGATGAACCACCGGTACAACAAAGGCGTGCAACAGATAATCATTCCCCCATGATAAGAACTTCGAAGATGAACAGAGTAATAAGCATCATCCAACAGTGTAGGAACGGGTTTCCAATCATGAAGATCCTAATGGCATTAATGTCGACGAACTTGTCCACGTTAGGAAATAAGAATAATCCATAGGCAAGTAAAGCAAAGATGGCCTCAAAAGCAATCGTACTCTTCATTCTGGCAAAGTAACGAGCTTTCTCAAATAAGAACTGGGCTGGTAATCCTCTAATCCCTCCTTTGGTGGTCATATGGGCTTCCACCTCAGGCTTCCCCATATGGATTAAAGCAGCAATCTCATGTGGTTTTGGCTCACCCTCCAAACCAGTAAAAGGAACATGATCGGTAACGGGTAAATCCAATAGATAGGAATACTCCTCCAGTGTAGGCATCAACTGATAATCGGGAAAAGTAAAGCAGTGATACACCGGATCATAGAACTGGACCAAGGTCGAGAGAATACCCTCCTTCATCTTCAGCTTCATGAGAGGAATAATGGATCCATACTTCTACTGAAATTCTGCAGGACACTCAATCTCTGGAATTAGACTGACCAACTCATCTATCTTGGGATACTTGGAACTGTATTTCCCGGTCTTTCTCTTTCCAGAATCCATGGTTAACAGTACCTGAGATGTTCATAAATAGTCAACCCTTAAATCCCTTGAAATATTATTTTCTTCAAAAGATGCTTATGAGTGCATGGATGCATGATGCAGCAATCACACACAAGATCACACATATAGGGTTCATAGGTTCAACGTCACGAGCATGAGGTCGAAGGTACTACCCATAAGGTGTTGGTCTAAAAGTTATCACCTGCCAAACAAGGTTCTAAAGGTTCCCAGAGTCTACATCCTTCCTTCAGATATTACCAACTTCCCGATTAACTCGGTAATTAGTAATATTCTCAAGAAAGACTCGTCTGAGCGTAGTATCGCGTGACAACTATTTTCGAATTACTCCGTCATAGCTTCCGCACTACACCTAAAAGGCCAAGATGGGTTTGGTATTCTACGGTTCTCAGTTTCAGCAGGCTCCCAGGTCGAAAGCAGTACGTCTTCGCGATTACTCGGTAAACGACACTACAGTCAAAGGGCCTCCACTGAGTGGGGGATCTCATGCCTCCTTTTTTGGGATTACTCCCTCAAAGTTAACATGACTATACCGCCCGTCCTATCTTAAAGTTTTCCCAAGTCCGGGTGTAGGACTTATGAGTAATCACCAAGCACCCTGAAAACCATGGAAAACCAAACAAACATATATACAAAATATAACACATAAACAACAATAGCACATATACAGATATAAACAAAGATAGGATTAACCCACTTAGGGATGGACCAGCAAGAGGTCAATCTTTCCCCAGTGAAGTCACCATTTTTCTGTAGCGGTAGAAATGTTTAATACTAAGCCATTGGATTGGCTAGACTTTATACAAATCAAAATAAAAATCGCCACCGCGCTTTATTGTTTCCAAAGGAATGGGAAAAGAGAGAATAACCCAAAAAGAAGGGGAAAGATTCAAGGTAAGGGGGTTAGTTATGCAAAGGGAAGGTATTAGCACCCTAAACATCTACGGTACTCCGCGGGATCCTCTTTGAAAAATTTGTATATTTTGGCTATATAAAATGTGTTGTATATAAAATGGATGGTGGAGGTGAGAAAAGAAATTTTTTTATGATTTTTGCATCCGTCGCGGTTGCGAAACTTTAGTGCCTACGTACCACCTTTCGTGCAATAGGGGATCAAGGTACACATAGTTCCTCTTTAAAAATCTTGAAACACAAGTGTGTTGGTTAATTTTAAGAGATAAGACATCATTGTCATTGTCCGTGTGGAAAACATACTTACTACCCACAATCATGAGAAAGGAGAATTTGCATCATCTCAAAGTGGAGAGGATATGGCTTGGATTTTAAAATCAACAATGCCTCACTCAACACCCAAGTGGAAAATATCTCTCTTCACTACATATTGTAGAAGTATAGTTGTTTGCATCACTACAAGGATTGACTAGAGTCTAACCTTTTGAGAAAAAGTTTTAAAGATAAAAGCCAAAGTGGAAAAATGGTTTAAAATGAGATTGATTGACTTTTAGTCTTCTCATAAAAAAGTGTCAAAGTATTATTAAATTGATTAAAGTTTATTGATGAAAATGTTTTTGAAAATGCATGGACCTAAGTCCAAGTTTATTACGAAAGTGTTTCAAGTTTAGAAACAAGAAGAGATTAAAAAGGAGGGAGAAGATTTTTGAAATTAAAGAAGATGGGAGGAGTAGAATAGGCTATCCTAAAGCATAAGGTAAAAGCTAAGACCATCTAACCAACAAGAAGCCAAAGCATGACATTATGAGCCAAGATAAAATTCCCATTCTTTGGATTGAAACCAAGCAAGCAAAGATACTAGACCTCTTTAAGTGTATTAAGTCTTCACAAAAATTGGGTAGAGTAATGGCTGTATACGAGTGGTGAATTCCAGATTACAAATAGAGGATGTAATCACAAAAACCTGCACACAAAAACAAACAAGCAACCCAATGTCTTGAGGTAAACCTCAAGAGCTCCAGACAAAATAATCAGATAAGATCACAAGGTATCCAAGATAGGCCAAGGTTTCTAATCCTAAGTCCAAGAAAAGTCCACTGCTCCACCATGCCAAGGATAGTAACCAAATAGTCCAAGTGCCATTAAGAGTTTTTTAGGGTTTAAGTTGGTTATTAAGTATTTTGAGAAAGAAAAAGAAAATCTCAAGTGATCAAAGTAAAAATGACAAGAAAATAAATGCTCAAATGAGCAAAGATAAAAATGGCATGAAATGAAAAATGCTAAAAGTAAATAGTATATAAAGCATAAAAAAGAATAAAAGCATAAGGTAAAACAAGTCAATAATTAGTGGTTAGTTGGATGACCATCTTGAAACTTGCATTTGGAACTCATTAGAGGATTGGTAGAACCAAAGCCTCCACACAACAAGTTGCATTTTCTCTTTTCAAGTATATCATCCATTTGGAATTCTCATAAGTACCATTTAATGATCAACGATGTTTAAGTGATCCGCGTTGACCAAAGGTGTTGTAGATCCATTAGAGGATTGGTAGAACCAACGCCTCCACACAATGAATCTCAATGTTATTGGATCAAAGAGATCAAATTAACATACTTGAGCTTGCAATCATAAGTTTGGGCCACGAATAATCATTTATTTGAATCGGGACAAAATTTAGCGCTATGTTAAGCAATTGTAAGTGGACTTATATAGAAGTCGCACCTATTTTGAGGTCGGTCAATAGCAATCTATGCACCATTTGTTTTGAAACATGATATAGAGATCATGCTCTAACAACATTTAGTGCAATTAGAAAGGGAAGAGATGAAGAGGAATTAGGGTAAATAGAAAAACCACATTTTGATTAATATTTAATCAAACTATTATTAAAATCATTCATCTATTTTTGTGGAGTTAAACTCAACACCATGGATCCAATGATGTTAATAAAGCCATGATAAACAAATCAACCCAAGACAACCAGAAAATAATCACAAAATAATATCACATTTAATATATATATTAAAAGGTTTTAAAAAAATGTTAAAAAAAGTAAATAATGAGGAAAATACCAATTATATTCAAATTAATCAAGAAATGAAAAATAAGACCATAGAAAAATCAGAAAGGGGCCAAGTAATTTTACAAAATTTTTGGGAATTTTTAAAAGTCAGAAACTATTTTTAAAAATTAAAATAAATGGGTGAAATAAACAAAAATGGTAAAAAAACAGTAAAGTCAGAAACAAAAATAACATAAGGTCACCAATGTTTTCACAATATCATTGGATCATTCCATAATTTTTTCAGAATTTAGAAATGTGTAAAAGTATTTTTAAACATTTTAAACAAATCAAATAAGTGTAAAATTCATAAAAAATACCAAAACATAAAATTAAATTGTGAAAAAATAAAAATCAGAAAGAGAATAATCAAAAATATTTTTCATAATTTTTTCAAATTTTTTGGACTAAAAATGAATTTTCTATGATTTTTTAAAATTTAAAACAATTAAAATATAAAAATCAGAAAAATAAAATAAAAGAAAAAGATGTGGACCATTGGATGAGAGTCAAAACGCGTAAGTAATCAAATCCAAAGGATCTGGCGCGTTGTGCATATCATGGTCTTTACTGAATAAAGCACTGAATCAAATGTAAAATCAGAAATTCAAAAAATACAAATGGCACACTTTCATTGGTTAGAAGGTGACACATTGGTCATCTTCTACCTCCAGCCTCACGAATTACAGGTCTTTCAAACTGTAAAATTAAAAGCTCATACCTATGCCATTCGCTTCGTCTCCTCAAGACGAAGACAACCACACTTTCGCGCCCAATTTATATAAACTGTAACTCAAGTAATTTGGAAAGAAAGTTTTGAAAGGGGATTTGAAAATTCATGGTCAAAACGTGCTTCCAGATGAAAGTGAATGTTGCGACTAGAACCAGGGCAATGAGAACAACACAATGATACCAAAGTTTTGAAGAATTGATGAAGGAATCTACCTATTGAAGTTGAGTTGCAGAGCTCTGAAACTAGACTTCTATGGAGCAATGTAGGGCACAATTCTTGAATGTAATTGTATGGTAAAGTTCAGGGAAGATCAAGGAAGGTGAATTGATGGAAAAAATGGATTAAAAAAGGCTTGAGAATAGGATTCGAAGTAGCTGAATTCTGAGTTGTGAAGCAAGTTTGGCAGGGTGATTCTGGCTATCTAATCTTGGGAAATTGAATGGGGGATGACCCTCTATTTATAAGGAATCAAATGGAATGCTCAAGCGTGTGGAATGATGCAAATTGGAGGGAAATTGTGTGAACCTGATACACAAGCAAAGTGTGATCTGATTTGCATCAAAACTCATCAAATCCTTGCGTTTCAAGGCTCTAATCTACTTTGGTAACTTGGTTAAACATGTTTAGATCATAAACACGTGCTTATTTGGTGTTTAAAGGCCAAAACATGGATTTCAAATTCTGACTTATGGTGAAACTTCAGTTTCAAGTTACCAAGTCCATTCCAATGGCATTTCCACCTCAAGGAGTCTTAGGGCAAAATTCTTGATGCTTTGAAAAGATGAGGTAACAAGATTTGCAATGGAAAAAGAATGGAATCAAATGGATGCTTGAGATAAAAGTTACATGGAGTCAAAGTTGAAGAAAAAGAGTTGACTTTCCATACTTAGAAATATTTCAAATTCTTCTTAAAAAATGACCTATAATCTTTTGCATCTAAACATGGCCTTGCACTTAGAATTTGCTCTTGATCAAAAAAGATAGAATGAAGTAGACCTCTTGAATGACATTTTGCAATTTGAACCACTTAAAATCTCCAAAAATTGAGCAAGTTATGACTTGTTGAAGTTGGCCAAAAATCATGAAATGACCTATAATCGTTTGCATTCTCAAGGCAACTTCCATCCATTTTCTCACTTTGCACATAAAAGAAGGCATGAAGTACACATCTTTAGGATCATCATGAAAAAAGAATGGGCCCAAGGTGATAAAAATTGACCAAGTTATGACCATTTGAAGTCACATATAGAAAATTGGGGATTCATCTGGGTGACTTGTAATCTTTCTTCTTCACTAAGTTCCTTCCACATGAAAACTCTTTGGAACTTTTGAAGTGATTTGTTGGTAACTCTTTGAAGAGAAGAATGATTTTGGAATCTCTCAAAAATATCAAAAGATGAGAAAGATATGCCCCTCTGAAGTCCAAAACCCTAGCTTCTAGATCAAGAGAAAGCTTGGTGGAACTTTGCCAAGTTTGAACAAACTTTTTGTGCCCATATTCTTCCTTTGTGAATAGAATTTTTTAAGGATGGGGATAAGGACTCATGGCCACCAAAACTACTTCCATACCAACTTCAAGACAACTTCAATGGTGAGGTTTGAATCCCTCAAGCTTTGACTAGGGCATGGAAATAAACTCATGAACCCATGATACAACTTGCTAATCCTCATTGCCTTTACCTACATTATTAACAAGTAATATAAACCAATATTGTATTTGTTAATTTAGAGCAAAATATCAAAGCAAAATATCCATGTTCACCAAAGAAAATAAGTCAAGGTGCTTGGTAATTCCTCAGAAGAGCAAGGCTAAAGATAAGGAGAAGAACCAAAAGCCCTAATGTGATCTTGTGGTGATTAAAACAAAATGGTATGATGAAGGGATCTTAGGGGCAAAAATTGGGGTACAACACACATGGCAAGCTGAAAACCTGAAAGGGAGGCTTGGGCAAAAAAGGGTATCCCGGTGGACTGAAAACCCGAAAGGGCGGTCCAGGAAAAGTTATGGATTCAAAGCGTATGATTATGTCCCGTTAGATTACCTTACAACAAATCTTCATCAATCGACAAACTCAAACAATACTAATCAATCCAACCAGCTTTGTACAAAGCAGCAAATGGACGAGACACTTAGAGACATGAAGGCTATAGCAGAATAGGAACCCTAGGGGATTATTTCACATAGTTTCTCTTTTCTTTATATCAACTTTCATTTTTTACGACGACATTCTCTTACTAGGATGTTCGTCTCTTTGTACAAACACTTATTTAAGTTAATATAAAGATACTCCTTTGAAAGTGCAAAACTATCATTTTCTTCTTTTAATGTCTTATTTTGTTTACAAAAAAGTCCAGCATTTATTTTTGAGCATGTGCATTTAAATGTAATTATTGTTTATAAATGAACTCGTAAAAAAGAAAACTAAACCAGAAAGACAATTACTAATAGCTTTAAGAAATAGGACAACATATGTGGGCCATTCCATGAAATCCTCGCAGGTACTTTCTCCGGCAAAGGCGGAAGCACAAACATCCTGTTACAAGATCATTATCATATCCCCGAGGGGACAAGCAGGATTTCATAAGGCCTACAAGCAAGACACGATGTTTCTCTTCCCCGACAAAGTTTATTTCTCTGGTTATGGAAACCCATCCATCAACACTTCAACTTCAAACAGAACATGAAGACTTACGCTCATCATCCTCAGCAGCAGTTAGGGATTTATTTTCCCTAATCCAAACAACGTAGCAACAAAATAACTTACATGCGTGTACATCACATCCATACATCATAAGCATCGATAACATAAATGCATATATCGCAATCTCATTGCACTATGCATTTCATGCATCATAGCATTACATACAATTAACTCTTCGCCTTTTTCAAGAAGGATCAAATCGCATAAAGTTATTGTCAACAAGACAAGGAAAATATCTATGAACAAATCACTTATAGATCGATTCCCGAAATAAGTCGGGGTGATTATCTACATGATAGATACTCCTTTCAGACTCATGTTGGTTCAGTTTAAATCTCTCAATAGTTTATCCTGATTCTTTCCCGTAGACATCTCCTCTGGTTCGGATAAATCACTCCAAGATTTACTCTGATTCTTACCCAAGACCTCTACTGGTTCAGTTTAAATCTATCAGCGGTTTATCATGATTCTCTCTGGTAGACATTTCTTCTGGTTCATATAAGTCGCTCCAAGATTTATCCTGATTCTTCCCAGTTAAAGATTGTTCAAGACCTCTAATGGTTCAGTTTAAATCTCTCAACAGTTTATCCTGATTCTTTCTGGTAGACATTTCTTCTGATTCAGATAAGTCACTCCAAGATTTATCCTAATTCTTCCCAGTTAAAGATTATTCAAGACCTCTACTGGTTCAGTTTAAATCTCTCAACGGTTTATCCTGATTCTTTCTGGTATACATTTCTTCTAGTTCAAGTAAGTCGCTCGAAGATTTATCCAGATTCTTCCCAGTTAAAGATTATTCAAGACCTCTATTGGTTCAGTTTAAATCTCTCAATGGTTTACCCTGATTCTTTCTGGTAGACATTTCTTCTGGTTTAGATAAGTCGCTCAAAGATTTATCCTGATTCTTCCCAGTTAAAGATTATTCAAGACTTCTGCTAGGTTCGGTTTTAAATCAACCAAAGGTTTATGCTGATTCTTTCCCCAGTTAAAGTCAAGATTAGACTTAGTCTAATTTCCGTCAATAATCACCTTCGGATGGCATCTATAAGCCCATCTCCAACAACTATCCATTATTTCTCTAAATGGCATCTTTTAAGCTCATTCCCTACACAATCAACCATGGCATCATCAAGTGCAAATTTCTGGGCACTCTAGTGTTCAATCATCTTCCACCTTCAAGTTATAAATGACAGATTCACCAATCTAAATCTTCAAGCGTAAGAAGATTGAACAGGGGCAGCTTTTGTAGCCTAAAATTTGTCCTCTCATTTCTCAAAGGATCATCCTGGACCCTTAGGTTTGCTTCCATCTAATTCCAATCCTTGAATTATAAATTTTCCAAGAAAATCATTCACAAGGACAAAATGGTCATTTGCATACTGAAAAGTCAAACTTTGACTTTTGGATCAAAATCAAGTTTCAAGAATCATATATCATCAAGACATGTTGAAATATGAAGTTTGTTTCATCAAGAAATTCAAAAGTCAAAATTACTTTGGAAGAGTCAAAATTCTAAAAGAATTTTTCTAAGTGTTTAAGAAATATGACAAATTCATAACTTTTGGCTAGATTATCACCATGATGCAAGCTGATTCTGGAAGAACTTCTAACTCAAGAGTTTTAGATCTCAATGAGACCTAAAACACTGCAAAATAGAACTTCTTTTAGAAATGCTGAGATTTCAAGTTATACATCCTCAAAGTCACGTCCCTGAAACTTAAACACTTAGTAAATTCTGAGCATTTTGAAATCAGAATTTGTTTACAACTTCTGGGCCAGTTTTCACGTAGGTTCTGTCAGAAGTTGCAAGATTAATTAAAGAGGGCTTATAAAGGATGTCATAATATTTCTGGAAAGTCTGAGAACTCGCTCAAAACATGCTGGAGCAAAGAGATTAAAGGATCAGAAGTTGGATGTTGGTTCTAAGTTGCACTGATTCTGAACGTCTAACCCAGAATTAAGCTATGATGCATAATCTCATATTGAAGGATTTCTGGTTTGATAAATCTCATCATCATTTAATGCTCACAACCACTTTTGAGTTTTATCCAAAGAATTTCCCCACGTGTGACATAGAAGTACATTGTTGTCCTTGAAAAAGTAAACTCTTGTACAAGAGTATGTTGGGCCCATACTTTGCTTTTGCTTCTGAGGCTACTTTTCCTTAATTCATGCTTACAAATCCAGCTTAGGCACGACTAAAAGCTGCTAACCATCATACTTGTTTAACTTGCTTCAAGAACAAGTCAGCACGCTAGCATGATGGTGGTACTTTTGACTTCTCCAAGCTACAAAGTTCTTGACTATAAATTGAACTTCTTTGGCAACTGTAAGGGGGTCGGTCAGAAAAATTGAAAATAAAAAGCTTTGAAACCTTGCTAAAAAATTATTTGAAACTGAAACTGCAAGCATAAATACAAAATCTGCTAGTTGTTTATTCTTACATTCAAACTCCAGTTTCCCTCAAGCGTTTCTAAACCAAATCATCCATACAGTTTCTGGCATACATTTAGAAACCATTCTAACTTCTGTTTTCAGACTGTAACACATTCCCCATCAATCTCCACCATAAAAAGTCAAAACTTTGCTTCTTGGCTGTTCCAGAATTCTCCAGCCATTCATAGCCCAAGTTAAAGGTTGTTCCATTCTGCTGAGCACGTGAGGAAGCTGATCAGAACATTACAAGCAGTAAGAACCAGGCTCCAGTTCACATGACCTTTTCCAGCTGCAAGGTAAGCTTCTGCTGACTCTCATCATATCACTCAAGCATTGTTTGAACTTGCATGTCCAAAATACAATGTAGATATCTTGATTATGATGTTGTACATATTCATAGATTTCATGTATTTTTCTGCCTAAGTAGGGAAAATATTAGTTCAGGACTTCTTAAGGAAACTAGGTTTAGCAGATACATGCTTGTTTTTTATTTACAGTCTTGATATTTTTTTATGTTTTTGAAACCATGATGGAAACCTACCATAATTTCTATGTTTGTGTTTTCTGTTCTGTTGAGAAATAACCAAGTTGCATATGTTTTGATTAGCATGAAGAGAGAGGTGGAGTTTATCATCAGAGTTTACTTTGTAATACATGTTCATCCTTTTGATTTTAATACCGGATGTACAGCCACCTCAGTGATAGAAAGCGTGCGCATAAGACATTAGTACTAAGGGTCCTGGGTTCTAACCCCAGAAGCATCTTTTTAGGTTCATTTATTGAAATTTTTACCCATTTATTTGTCAGACAATACTCCTAGATTAGAACTTCTAGATATCCTCACCCCAACAACATTACCATCTCACTCTATCAAGCAACCATAATTTCTGACTTGCCAGTGATATATGAACTTCTAGGTTCCCAACTACACTATAGCTTCTGAACCCCTTCAACAATCATAACTTCTAGGTTTTATTTATTCCTAGCAACCTCAAAACTTGGTGTACCCAGGCCCAGAACTTCTGACCCTCTACTTTCCTACTAATGTTTTCTCTCTTGCAGCGTATCAGAGTCAGAACTTCTGTTCCTTCTCGTTTCAGCAATGTGCTGATTCTGACTCTTTTTTCTCTTATTTATCTTATTTTAGCTTTTAATAACCAAAAACACCAAAAAAACATTTTATATTTACATACTTTATTTTATCCCTCTTAAAACTCAAAAATTCAAAGATAAAAAATGTTTTCTTTAGCAAACTTATTTCTTTTCTTAACAAAAACAAGACTATTGCATTTTTATATTTCTTGTACATTATTTCAATATGGTTATAATAGATAACTAGGACTTTAATTTCTCGCAATCCCCATTGTAAATTTGTACACCCCATCCCCTTAATAATGTAATAGCGTATGACTTTACTTTTCCGTGTTTTATTGCTTTTATATATTGCTAGTAATTAGGTGTATATGGCAAGATAAAAACAACAAATAGGCAACCAGAAAATCAAAGACAATGCATGCAATCAAATACACTTTGCACACATGCACCCCTTAGGGTAATCTCACTTGTTTCCTATTGGAAAAATAGTCATGTCCCTCGAACATGGGCGTTTTAGCAAAGACTCTCGATAAAAGATCGTAGTCCCTCGATGACCCTCGATGTTGCCTTCGGTAAACGATCTAGTCCTTAAACAATATTGCTAAAACGTCCCATAGGTTTCCTTCTATGACTATACAAACTTCCCACACCCGTCCCTTCACATCCAACAATGGAGCTTCTTACCAAAATAATGGTAAGATAGCAACATCTAAAGGAGGAGGAAAAGAACATTCAAGACCTTTTGAGTAGGTAGATTCGCTCCTAGTTGCTCGCTTGCTCACAACAAAAACATTTCATACACCAACACACTCATTTGAAACATTTTCAAAAGACAACACTTTGTACGCGTTCTTATAGAAACGAGAGTCATTACAAAGAAAACACCTTTTCAAAATCTCTTTCAAAAACACATTCCATAAACACCTCTTTGAGCTATTTTCGAAACAACACTTTGTACGCGTTCTTATAGAAACAAGAACCATTACAAAGATATTTTCAAAATACTTTCAAAAAACATACACCACAAGCACACATTCAAACAAAAGCAAGTGATCTAGCAAGCAACTAAGAGCCCGTAGATAACTACGGATGAAAATAGTTCTAATACCTCCCCTTTTCATAATCTACCCCCCGAACTCAAGAAAACGTCTCTAAAGGTCTTTCTTGTTCTTTTCAGCCTTTCCTTTTTGGATAAAAGAAAAGTCGATGGCGATTCTTTCTATCCGCAACAATTGCAACAAATGCAAAACAACCAAGTCATTTCTTCCACTGTATCACAAAACCGAAACTCAAAACTTGACTTGAGTTGGACGCTTTAACTATATTCTAAACGAAGCAGGTTTAATTCACTCATCATCTAACTGTTCCTGGAAGTTGCATCAAAGTCCCTTCAAAGTTTCACCCCAAGAGGTAAGTTTTCTTCAAACTTAGAACTCTTCATTCAAGCATCCTTCGAAAATGAAGATATCATGTTGCTCATAGTTTTCGATTATCATTTCATGTATAGTTAGTTTTCGTTTTTGATACTGAACAAAATCCATGATGACCTTCGATTCCCTAGCTTTCGAAATATGTATGCTTCAATTCACATCCAAGTTCTTAGATAGATTTAATGTTTATGTTTTGTGTTTCGATTTATGTTTAAGTGTTAGTTTCGTTTTGATGTCTTCACTGTTTGTTTCGATTGAGAAAAGGAGTGGTTAGGAGCCTGACCATCGAAGCATCACGACCTTCGAAGGTGGGTATTTCGACATCCAGGAACGAATTCATTCTATATTCCATCAAAGTGATCCCATGAATGGATGGAGCAAGCTACCCCCAGTGGTACAAACAGCATGCACCAAGGCTTATCATATCGAAGGGTCCTGGGTTCGAAACTCCCAGCCAGACCCTTTTTCATATTTTCTCACTTTGTTTTGTTTGCAGGAAACATGTTTGGATCTCCTTCATTTTGGGCTTCGATTTTCATTCTCTGACCCCCCCTGTTTACTAACTAGCAAATAGATCCCCTTGGGCCCAAATACAAAAACTATTTTTTTGAACACAAAAACATCCCAAATTCAACTTTTCTCCCCTCTTGACTCATTTCCTTTAATGTATTATTTTTTATTGTTATCATTAATATTTTTTTAATTAATACAAAAAAGACATAAAAACATTTCCATTTTAAAATTAAATTAGTTTAATTTTCTTTTGTTAACTAATTATCTCTTTTTAGTTTACTAGGATAAAAATCTTTTAAAAAACAAAAAAAAAAACAAGTCCTTTCCTTTTCTCCATTTTACCTTGTACATTTATTCAAATTCAATATGGTTGTAATAGATAATTAAGATTTAATTTCTTGCAATTCCCACTTGTAAATTTGTACACCTCATCCCCAAATAATGTAATAGCATAGTAACTTTACTTTCCGCAATTTACCGCTTTCATATAAATGCTAGTAAATTAGGGCGTGCATGGCAAGATAAAAAAATCAATCTTAGATCACTCCAATCCAAGACAAAAATGCATGCAAATATAAATACTTTCACACATGCACCCTTAGGGTAATCTCACTTGTTGCCTCGGAGAAATAGTCATGTCCCTCGAATACGGGCGTTTTAGCAAAGACCCTCGATAAAAGATCGTAGTCTTTCGATGACCCTCAATGTTGCCTTCGATAAACGATCTAGTCCCTAAACGACATTGCTAAAACATCCCATAGGTTGCCTTCTATGACTATACAGGCGTCCGACGCACGTCCCTTCACATCCTACGATGAGGTTTTTTACCAAATCAATGGTAAGATAGCAACATCTAAAGGAGGAAGAAAAGGACATTAGACCTTTTGAGTAGGTAGGATGCTCCTAGTTGCTCGCTTGCTCACAACAAAGACATTTTATACACCCACACTTTCATTTTGAAACATTTTCAAAAGACAAAGCTTTTTTGTATGCGTTCTTATATAGACGAGAACCATTACAAAGACATTTTTCAAAATTACTTTCAAAAACACATTCCATAAACACTTCTTTGAACTATTTTCAAAACCAACACTTTGTACGCGTTCTTATAGAAACGAGAACCATTACAAAGACGTTTTCAAAATACTTTCAAAACCCACACCACAAGCACATTTTCAAACAAAAGCAAGTGATCTCGCAAGCAACTAAGAGCTCATAGATAACTATGGATGTAAAGGATGCTAACACCTTCCCTTTTCATAACCTACCACCCGAACTCAAGAAATAATCTTGAAAGGTCTTTCCTGTTCTTTTCAACCTTTCCTTATTGGATAAAAGAAAAGTCGGTGGCGACTCTTGCTATCCGCAAAAATTGCAAACAAATTCAAAACACCCAAGTCATTTCTCTCACCGTATTACACATACTCATTAAGGTCCTCAATTGCTCAAGGTTGACCAAGAATTGATCAGACAAATTCTCCTCATAAGAAATGGCCTTTCAACTAGTTTCACTTTTCACCAAGATGCGTGAGCTCCAAAGGTCTCAAATGTTTTCCATGGTCCTAATATGTCTTCAAGTTTATCCATGCCAAGTTTCATGCCCTACAACTTCTCTTTTATCCTCAATCTCAAGAAATGCATCATTTGGAAGGTACAAGCTCATACATTACAGGAGGTTATTGCACCCTATACGCCTCAGTATAATGGCATAGCTGAAAGAAAGAAAAGAGGTGTACGAAACATGATGAGGTGTATGTCGAAACCTAAGAATATTTCTAGGAGATTTTAGGCTAAAGCAGCTTCGACAACAATATGCCTTCTAAATTAGATGCCCAACGAAGCAGTGTTAGCTGGGAATTTTGATTACACAAGTTTTGAATAATTGACACTATGATCGAAGAAAGAATAGTTCGAAAGAAAGTGTGAGGAGGCTTTTATGAAGTCTTAGATTGATGAAGAACTAGTAAAGAGCTTCACTACATTGAACCATTATCGAAGGGTTCATTTTCGAACTACTGAAATATAAGTTATTCGAAGCATTACATGGAAAGAGATTTCGATTGTCATGTTGATTGAATTGGCGCTTCGAAAAGAATAAGATTTTGAATTCTAAAGCTTTGATCTTATCCAAAGAAATGCGTGGAAGTCTAATGGTTTGAAGGACATGCAACCTTCAAACATGGTGTGATTTTATAGAAGGACCGTTAGGGTCGAATCAACCAAATATAAGTCATCTTAGAGTTTTTAGATCAATGTGTTTTAGGCATGTACCTGAACAGACGAGGAAGAAGTTGGATGATCAAAGTGAAGTATTGGTGCTCATAGATTATCCTTTAACTAGTGCATGCAAGTTGTATTCACTAACTGAAGATAAACTAGTGATCATTAGAGATGTGCTTGAAGACAAAAGCAAAAGGTGGGATTGGAGTCAAAGTTCAGTTCGACAAGAATCAGACACAACCACAACTGTGTTCGAAGGAGATGAACAGAATGAAGCTTCGACAAGTCAAAATGGACAAGTTGATACTTCGACTGTTCGAATAGAAGAACCTCCTATGAAACTGTGTTCGAAGGAGATCGAAAAGAACATAACGAAGCTTCGACAAGTCAAGATGAAGAGGTGATACCTCGATTGGTCGAATTGAAGGAAATGAGATCAAAAGGAATAAGAACTGAATTAGACT
Source organism: Vicia faba (assembly GCA_948472305.1). Taxonomy (NCBI): domain Eukaryota; kingdom Viridiplantae; phylum Streptophyta; class Magnoliopsida; order Fabales; family Fabaceae; genus Vicia; species Vicia faba. The sequence continues at coordinate 475,058,510 of OX451735.1, forward strand.
AGGCTGATTGGATATGAGGGGTTTCCAGATTACACAATCGATGCAGATGGTGACTAAGTCGAAGAAGTCATGATGAGGAAGCCTTGAGCAATTCGAATTGGAACTCAGAGCCATCGAAATGAACAAAGCTTGGGAGCTTGTCGAAAGAATCAATTGATGTGAAATGGAGATGTAAGTCGAAACAAAAACCTAATGGGGTGAAGCTTGTTGGGCTTGGACTGATTAGCTCAAAGCCCAAATTCGTGCAAAACACCAACCATAACCTGTCCAAGTTCACTCAAAGTTCAAAATGGCATGAAATATCTCAAAATGGCAACTTTTCAAATATGATGATTTTGCTTTCAAAGCCATAGTTAATGGTTGATTCATGACATATTTGTTCATCACTACACCCCTATATAAATACAAGACTAAATCATAAGGGGCACAAAGAAATAGAACACAAATTACCTCAAAGAGCCACATGCAGACTGTACCTCAAATCACCACAACTGCCTCAGAAAAACCGTATCAAAATTCATAAAAATTGCAAAATCTTCACAAGAGCTGTCAAATTTGAAACTAGCTTGGAAAGCTCCCTCAGTCCAAATAAACACCAAATTCGTGTTCCTGTGATTCCCAAGATTCAACCTAGGCCTCCTCCACACGCGAAAAGCCCGAGAATCCGTGGATCACGTTACTACGGCCAGGTGCAGAATTTTGATCTTGGATCTTTAATTTCTCACGCTGTAAACTGTTTCTAAGCATCCATATATACTCATACTAATGCTTGGGATGATTTAAGACCTGTTCTTTTGATTTTCAACGCATGAAGCATAAGGTAACATTGTTATGACACGATTTGGAAATGGTGGTTAAACTGTGTGATACAGGGACCTTTTGCCAATTTTAAATCCAGATTAGACTCATGGGGTTCGAATTAGGGGGTCTTATTAAGGGGAAGGACATGGGTTCGACACCCAGGTCATGCATTTTGTTTTTTCTAACAATTGTATTCTAGATCCCATGCTTGCAGGTCTAACATGCACACCATACATCACATGATCAACACCAGTAGATCTCATCTGATCAGATCCAGCGCTCCTAGACGTGAAGCTCACCATGCACCCTCAATGGATTCCCTTATTGGATCCAATTGCAGATCTGTGCTTATTTTACTTGGGCCCAATGAATGTCAATTTGCACCCCCTTTTCCACTTACTGCCTAGCCTGTTTCTATTTGATTATTTTGTTTTTTTTACTTATTTCTTTTGGTTTGTTTTTTTTAATCAATATAAAATCAGATAAAAATTATAAAAATATTAGGTTAGCATTTTTTCAATTAAATTAATTTTTTAGATTAATTAATAATTATTTAAACCATTTTCTTTAATTAAAAATTAAATAGACTTAGGATTTTAATTCATTTTCTTTTCATATTAAAAAAATACCAAAAAAAACTTAGACGATTAATCTCTTTCCTTTAATTTCATTTTTTATTTTTCTTTAAATATAGATCTAGATTAATTACTTTTAATTCAACTATTTTCTTAATATGAAAACAAAAACAAAAAAAGATTTCCTTTCACTTAGGATTTAGACGTTATTTTCAATTCGCGCGCGTTTATTGCTTTCGTTGTCATTTTCATATTAATGTATCTGATTATGGGATGTAATAGATTTTATAACTAGGACTTTACTTTACTACTTTATTTCCCCCAAGTTTTTGAACATGTAATTAATCCCCCTCCCCGAAGCCTTGTAATAGTTTAGGATTTACATTTCCGCACTTTTAATTTCTGCAAACTATTAACTGTCTAGATGCATGACTAATAGGATTGTATGGTAAGAACATAATAATCAAACGCTAGCAAATCTAACATAAGATAAAAATAACTGAATACAACACACTCTCATATATACACCTCTAGGGTATCCCACTTTGGTTGCCTTCGGAAAAACAGTCACAACTCTCAAAACGTGAGAGATTTTAGTGGCTACCCTCCGGTTTAAAGATCATAAGTCCCTCGATGACCCTCTCGACGTTGTCCCAGTAAAAATGATCTTAAAACCCTAGGGTAATTACTAAAGTTTCTTGCCCAATTGCCTTTGTGACTGTACAAACGTCCCTTCGAATGTCCCTCAAACATCCAACGATTATGGCTACCTACTCATTAATAATAGGATAACACTGTCTAAAGGAAAAGAGGAAAAGAAAAATCCTTTCGAGTATAATAAATAGTTTTTAGATGCTTGCTCAAAACAAAACAAACTTTTACACATACACAAAATTCTTTCAAAAACATTTTTCAAATACTTTGTATACATTCTCTACCATTCCGAGAAACATTACAAAGTTTGTCGCACTAAGACGCTTTCAAAATACTTTTCAAAAATACACAAAGCATGAGGTATTTCAAAATGAGCTAAGCATCTAAGAGCCCGTAGATAACTACGGATGGAAAGAGTGTTAACACCTTCCCTTTCCATAATCTACCCCCTTACTCAGAAAACTCTCGAAAGGTCTTTTTATGTTCTTTTCACCCTTTCCTTTGTTGGATAAAAGAAAAGTCGGTGGCGACTCTTGCTTACCGCAACATTTGCAAATACAAATACAAAACCAATATAACAGTCGGTTCTGCTACCGTATCACAATATGTCTATAGCAACTCAAATCCCTAGCACAGAGCAAAAATCAAGGATAAAAATCGATAAAGATTTGTAAAGCAAGTTTTATACAACGCCATGGGCGACAAATATACACGAGTTCAAAGTAAAAATACATACAAAATCCAACAAAAGTGAAATACTTAGAGAGGAGAAGAAATAAACCATAAATCTTCCGGTTTGTCAGCGCCAGTAGATGAGAAATTCACCTATAATCATCCATAAGCAAAGTCTTAGTGTTGTTTTCTAAGCTAATCTATAAAAAATAAGGTTGATGGAATTTGGAAACAAAAACACCCTAAAAATATAACAAAAAATAAACTGAAAATGAAGTTATAAAACAAATCTCAGCAGACCGCACTTAGCGGGCTCACCGTGCTAAGCGGACTGTGCGATATTTACACATTAAACCAACCTAAATCGCGCTAAGCGCGCTATCCGTGCTAAGCGGACTCCAAAACTAAGCTTCTACCAAAATGTCAAAACACAAGCAGCGCGCTACAAAATATGTTGAGCGCACTCGCGCATAGCGGCCTTTTGCGTGCTAAGCAGGCTCTCCTGGGCAAAACTCCTCAAAACTGGTCTTTTATTCTGAAAACGCGCATCCGGAGTCGTGTCTTCGACGCCTATTCCTCGATGCTCCAAAATGCAACAAATACCTACAAAATGAATGGAAAAACATCAAATGATACACTATATACACAACAACACAAATAAATATAAACTAAACGTATTTGCATAAAAGTCGAGTTTATTCGAGTCGATAAATGTAACAAAAAATATATACAAAAATAACTACAATTTGTACTTATCAGTTATTCCCATTTCAGTTTCTTTTTTTGTTACTTCTCTCCTAATCATTGTCGTAGTCAATTAGATGCACCCTACAAAGACCAACAATATCTTAATGCACCTTTGTTATCATTTAGAACATTCATTTCAAAAGCGGAGTCCTTACAATAAATTGTATCTACTTCACTATAACCTAGTTCTTTTAGTATACTTACAAACTCAAAGTAACTCCATGTATCAACATCAAATTTTAATTTATCACATGTTCCTCCTTCATACAAAGTTTGTTCACTAGCCATAAACTCACCACCATGATGAATTTTTAAATTCATGTATTCTTCCATTTCTATCTAAGTTAGCAAATTTAAAATAAAAAAGAGAGCGAAAAATGTGTAATACCCCTAAACACTAAAACAAGAATTTACTATGGAGACATAACTCAAGATACTCCTAAAATTGAAATCCTAAATAATAAACAAATAACATTTCATTGATGCTTAAACACAAGATAACATTGAAGACCCTAAAGTTCTAACACCAAAAAAGATAAAACCTTGAATACTAAAACAAATGAAAGTTCATTTCTGCAAGAACATCACATAACATTTAAAACCATAAAATCCAAAACAAATAAAAAAAACTCATACTAACCTTATGCAACAAAGATTCTTCAATAGTGTTTGCACCTTCGATTTCACCTTAAACCGTTGTCTGCTTCACTCATTTCCACCTTCAATTAGGATCTTGCCTTCAAAGATTCTTCAAATGTTGTCTCTTTTACTCGCTATCTCCCTCCTTCGGAGTCACTTTCATTTGTCTGCCAGGGTTTGAAAATAAGAACGAAACGAATCACTTTCGTTTGATCAAACCACTCTAATTTTAACGTAATTTAATATATGCATCAATCTATTTATTTTTACATCAACGTCATGTGACTATTCAATTTGACTTCGACTGACAAATCTAAAAAAATTGAAATTCCCTTATAATATGCGAGAGAGTAGTACATAAATCTTGTGAAGAATTAAGCTAACAACCCCTACCATGTTAAAGAGAATTGTGGCCATTGTTTCAAACTTATAGCAAAAGATGTAGGAGAAGAAGAAGAGTAGCACAAAAGGCATGAAGACAAAAAAGTACATCATTAAAAAAAAAGAAGTAATTAATTTAAAAATAAAAATGCAAAATACATTAAAGGGGGCCGGCAGGCAATAGAGGAGTCTCTTTGGGATTGGGATTGGGTTGGTTGTTGTTCCCGCATGGGCCTATCTTCTCCCCTCTTCCTCCATTTCCAAACCCTCTCTTCTCTCCACACTCCACTCACAAGCTCCACCGAGTAACCGTTTTCTCTCTCCTTGTTCAATTCTCTTATCTCTTTTCAAACATGTCCTCTCACGCGCTCTTTCAAGCAGCCCAAATCATCCCCATGAACTCCCACATATCCCCTAAAAACGTTCCCAAACTACCCCTGCTTCGCAACCGTCGCCGCCTCTTGATTCTTCGATCGTCGTCCGCCTCCCCCGCCGATGTCGACAGTGATACTTCATCGACGTCTTCGCTGTTTGAGAGATGTTTCGCCGCACCGTCTGCTCCTTCTGTTTCGGGTAATGTTAATCCGGTTATGAAAGGAGGGAAGTACGGTGCGTTTGGGGCTGTTACGCTTGAGAAATCCAAACTTGAGTTGTCGCACCAGCAGACTAATAAGTCTTCCCCTGAGGTTTGTGCTATTCAATTAGGGTTTTTGTTTTCGTGTTGTTCATTTCGTTAATTTTGGGAACTAAATTGAACACTTGAATACGTAGAACATTTATTTGAAATTTCAATTAGTTTTTCTATTTTAATGGCCTGGGATATTAACATACTCATAATACTGGAGTGAAGGAAGACAATGGGACTGGTCCCTTTTTTTCCTCTCTTTCTCATTTGCCTTTTGCCTCCTAGTGTTGATACATTACAATCATATTGTTTCCATCAGTAGTGATGAAGAAGTCTGTTTGAAAAAATCATTGTGTGTTTTGTATAACGTGCAAATCAGTGCTTGTGTTTCATCGGCACAACGAATTCAAAACGCAACACAAGTTCGGTTGTGATAACTTGCCAACCGAGATCAAAGGTGTTTTTGGCGTCTGAAATGGGGTTTGATTGAATGTAGTTTTATGCCAAAACTAGGCAGTTTGTTATGGGGGATTATACGTTGGATATGCCATGTTGCCTTGGACGCGTATATATAAAGAATCATGGTTGCTTGCTAATTGAGACGACATAAGATATTAGCCAGTCTCGTTTTCTTGACTAGATTGGAGTGAATGTTTTTTATGCAAAAAAAAAAAGGTTGTTTGTTTAGGAAATTAGATGTGAGCAGTATAAAAACTTCTGGTGTCGTTTTGTGTTACTTTTGTTACGGAGAGAACCTTCATGTCAGCGTGTCCTGAATCTTTTATTTTCATTTATAAAATAGTTATGCAGTTATTAATTTAAAATAATATATTTCATTAAGAAAGGGGTGTGTACATTATTATACAAATTAGCTAACATTAATATGAATTTTTAACTCATTGACTACTTCAATTTCTTCATGTTTAATAAATGCCTATGTTGCGGGGTTTTTTAAATGTGGACTGATTTTTGAGTTTCCATCTTTTGTTAGTGTCCTGCTCACTTCTACCCAATTTGCAGAATACCACTTCAAATTATGATCTGGATCATGCAAGCAAGTTCATTATTATTTTTTTTTTTGTTTTAGTTTGTTTTGTTGTGGAACATGTGTTTGAACATGGGATACAACTATGAACTTAAGTCCTATTTTGTTTCTTCCAGTTTGGGCTGCCTTATTTGGTGATGGGGAGGAGGTTGGGGAGAGGGCAATTTTGCAATACAAATAAAACGAGTGAAAGGAGAGGGTAGGAGTTAGAATCTCCATTAGCCTCTTCGATGCTATAAAACTAAATAGCATTAAGTGGGAGGGGATAGAAGAAAGAGGGAAGAGAAAGGAATAGTCCCCGATCCTCAGGACAATTGAATAGGGGGAGGAGAGGAAGATTAGAGTTGTGTTTCTTTTGGGACCCTTGGCATCCGAAGTAAAAAACTAAAATACTTAATTAGTGAAATAAGTTAGGGAAATGGCTCTTCAATCAAAGCATACCTACGTATCAGGAAGGAAAAATATATGACAAGAAATGAGAGCTAATAGGAAAATAAAGCTAAAGTGATATTAAATTTGTCAAATGTATTAATTCAAAATAGTATGTAATTTTTTCAGTTCTCCAAAAAACGGCTCTTCAAAGTGTACCTACCTACGTATCAGGAAGGATAAATATATGGCATAAAATGAGAGCTAATAGGAAAATAAAGCTAAAGTGATATTAAATTTGACAAATGTATTAATTCGAAGTAGTGTGTGATTTTTCAGTTCTTCAAAAACAATTTATATTAGAAGCATAACAATTAAAATTTTAAAATGTATTATGAATCCAAATGGCATATCAACCTAGTATCTGCTGCGTATTATAGATTCAATCAAGTAACATACTGCTTACTTACTACACATCTGTGGCTACTCAAATCATTGGAGCATTTTTAATTTTTTTTTTCATGTTTTTGTTTTTAATTTCTAAGTTTGTAAATATGTATTTCGTTTTATGCTTTATTGACAGCTAGCCACTGGGGGTGGTGGTGGAGATATTGGAAAGATAATCAGTTATGGTGGTGGTGATGGAGGTGACGACGATGGCGACGATGACGACTACTTTGATGACTTTGATGATGGTGATGAGGGAGATGAGGGTGGTATGTTTAGAAGACGCATAATTCTTCAAGAGGTTAGACATCTCATTTATGTTATTTAGGAATATGTTTGTTTCTGATTATGAAGTATATGCTATGTCATCTTTTGTTGCTTTCATTTGACATTTACTGAAGAAATGACAGCTATTTTTTCCTTTTGGCAGCTATTTGACCGTAAATTTGTGGATGCCGTGTTGAGTGAATGGCAAAGGACTATTATGGATTTGCCCGCTGGATTTCGGCAAGCTTATGAAATGGTACAGTACTTTTCAGGCTATGCTTGTTTAGGGGGTGTGGTAACGCATTTAGCCACGTACTGACTAAAAATATGTTTTAGGGCTTGGTTAGCTCAGCCCAGATGGTGAAGTTCTTAGCAATGAATGCCAGGCCAACTGCCAGTAGGCTTATATCCAGAAAACTACCTCAAGGACTATCAAGGGCTTTCATTGGCAGGTAGTCTCAATTATGACTTGGTTGACTTCAAATATAAGAAAATTTGGCAATCAAAATCTCTCAAAATTTAACCTCATGTCATTGCTTCTGTAACATGAGTTTTCTGTTCTTTTGCTTAAATACCTTTCTTTAGAAGCTACAAATGAGAGGACCATTGTCCTCAGGAAAATCTTCTTAGTGATAGGTATAAGAGGGCTATATATTTTGCTTACATGAATAAGTAAATATGATTTGTTGGACATCCTGAGGATATGGAATAGATGTCCTTATGAAGTCTTGACTCTTGATAATTTAGTCTGTCGCAAATCTTAAATATGATGGAAATTGATGAACTTTCTTTCTGGAGTGTATTGTCTTTAACACTGTTGTCATATATAAATATCTTTTTGTACAGGTTGCTTGCAGATCCTGCTTTCATGTATAGATTTCTATTAGAGGAAGTTGCTACAATAGGCTGTTCCGTGTGGTGGGAGATTAAAAATCGGAAAGATAGGTGTGTTGTGTATTTTCAAAAGATATGGATGCTTGTTGGTATTGATAAATTGAATAATTCTGAAATTTATTCTGATTTTAGGATAAAGCAAGAGTGGGATCTTGCACTTATCAACGTGCTGACCGCAGCAGCATGCAATGCCGTAGTTGTTTGGTCCCTTGCTCCTTGTCGTTCATATGGAAACACATTTCAATTTGATTTGCAAAACACATTGCAGAAGCTTCCAAACAACATATTTGAAATGAGCTATCCTCTTAGGGAATTCGACCTACAAAAAAGAATTCAAGCCTTTTTGTTCAAGGCTGCTGAGTTGTGCATGGTTGGTTTAGGCACGGGCGCAGTACAAGGTGCATTGTCAAGCACTTTGGCTAAGAAGAAGGAAGGAAGGTGTGCAGAGTCCAAACTCAGCTTATATTTGATAGCATTCAATTCACTGAATTTAATTAACCAAGGGTTTTATCTGTATTGGTCAAAACTGACTGCTACATTTACTAATTTGTCACATTTGAATTGTGTTGCAGATTATCTGTGACTGTCCCAACTGCGAGCAGCAATGCACTTGGTTATGGTGCTTTTCTTGGAATCTATGCTAACCTGAGATATCAACTGCTCTGCGGATTTGATAGAGCAATGGTCAGTCATTTTGATGTTATTGGAGTCGCATTGTTCTTCGGCACAGCTCTCAGGTACGCTTTTTTCCCTGAGATGTTCATTGAACTGAATCCAGTTCAGGTGTAAGTACTTATTGTATGTGTGTTCTGGCATTTATTGATGACTTTGACATTTCCTCTTTTGTTTTATTAGCATTACACACGCATTCTTTGCATCTATGATAATATTTGCTTTACAATGTATTCTCTTTTTATGATGTGTGCCCTACATCCTGTTGAAAGGAAACAATAATTGACACAAATTTTACAATGACTTTGCTTTACTTGACTTCTTTAGACTCAATTTTGAATTCTTCGTAAATGTTATTTTTTTAATAAGAATAAAGTATTGTTAAATTTTGATGTGATTATGTTTTGAGGATTTATTTAAAATGTATATAGGGTCTTGAACGTTCAATTAGGAGAGACTTCCAAGCGTGCCTGGCTTGGAGTTGAGGCAGATCCACTGGCTCAGTCAGATGAGCTCTTGAAGGTTTACAACAGGACTTCTGAAAATGTAGGAAAGCCGTCATCATCTAAATGGTTTATATCAAAGAATGCAGTTGTTTCTGGGCTTGGGCTCTTGGGCATCAAGCAAAGCAATGCAGACGGGTCTGGGGAACCATCAGCTCCTAAAGCTCGTCGAAAAAGGATTGTGCGGAAGAAGGTTGCTGCAGGATCTGCTTAGATGCTTCGGATGTAAACATAGTGTCAAATTTTGTTGATTACTGGAGATGATACTGCTGTATTGCCTGCCTGCCTGCCTTAGGTTGTGTCTGGTTGCTGCTCTTGGAGAGGTTGATTAGCTCCCAAAGATTTTTCGTTCCATCAATTTGAGGAGGGCTTTTTTTATTATTGAATTTTTGGAGAGATTTGTTATATCGACCACCCATATGTTTTCTTATCTGACCCTGTCCCTGTATAATATTTTGAATTTGAATAGTATTTTTTAAATAAAGTAGATTAAGTTTTTACCCCCACTAGATTGAAACACTGATGATTATTATTCATAAACAATCATCAATAAAAATCGTTTTGCAGTATGTTTCGAGCATTAAATTCTTCCATAATTTATCAATAAATGGTAAAGTCTCAGCAAACTATCTAATTGATAGAAGTTCAAACGAGTCTTATTATATAATTTAGTGAGGTTGATTTAGATTTCTAATCAACCAATTAGACTGTTAATTTGAACCAAGTTAGCAAAAACTGGGAGAAGCTGATCAAACAACTCAAATTAAAGTCATTTTATAATTTCAATGTAATATTAATGATGTTCTCAATATATATTCTATTAGTATTTATTTTTAGGTTTAAATGGATTTTTGGTTCCCGTCTAAATTTCCCTTATAAAATTAAAGACTTAAATACAATTTTGACCCTCAAAATTTCTCAATTGCATGATTTTGACTCTCAAATTTCAATTATTTGATTTTACTTGTTTGATTTTACCTCTTAAAATTTTCCCTACTTTTGGATTTGATAGCCCGACTAGGATATGTAGACTAAATTTCTCTTACGTGACATTAAAAAATTAAATCATACTGATATGGCGTGAAAAAATAAAATTGTTGACGTGGCATAAGTATATTGATCTATATCTATCTATCTATCTATCTATCTATCTATTTATCTATCTATCTATCTATCTATCTATCTATCTATCTATCTATTTATCTATCTATCTATCTATCTATCTATCTATCTATCTATCTATCTATCTATCTATCTATCTATCTATCTATCTATCTATCTATCTATTTATCTATCTATCTATCTATCTATTTATCTATCTATCTATCTATCTATCTATCTATCTATCTATCTATCTATTTATCTATCTATCTATCTATCTATCTATCTATTTATCTATCTATCTATCTATCTATCTATCTATCTATCTATCTATTATCTATCTATCTATCTATCTATCTATCTATCTATCTATCTATCTATCTATCTATCTATCTATCTATCTATCTATCTATCTATCTATCTATCTATCTATCTATCTATCTATCTATCTATCTATCTATCTATCTATCTATCTATCTATCTATCTATCTATCTATCTATCTATCTATCTATCTATCTATCTATCTATCTATCTATCTATCTATCTATCTATCTATCTATCTATCTATCTATCTATCTATCTATCTATCTATCTATCTATCTATCTATCTATCTATCTATCTATCTATCTATCTATCTATCTATCTATCTATCTATCTATCTATCTATCTATCTATCTATCTATCTATCTATCTATCTATCTATCTATCTATCTATCTATCTATCTATCTATCTATCTATCTATCTTCTATCTATCTATC